>ML677333.1:2519605-2755062 GCA_007922305.1 Dermatemys mawii | reverse complement strand
TCTATCTATCTATCTATCTATCTATCTATCTATCTATCTATCTATCTATCTATCTACTGTATGTTCTACTCTGTACATCTGATAAGGTGGGTTCTAGTCCATGAAATCTCATGCCCGAATAAATTTGTTAGTCTCTAAGGTGTCACAAGTACCCCTCATTCTTTCTGACAAAACTGTTGGCATTTCAGATAACTGCATGGATGCAGAAATGTGTATCCGTATCTGATCCACCAGCCACAAAAATTGTCTGGGGATACGGATATCCACAGCTATCCACGGGTTTGCAGGGTTCTACTTGTCATGGCTGGGCTGAGGCTGTGAGGCACCCTCCTGCTGGAGCCCGGTCAGGAAGAGCTGTGTGGGCAGCTGTGGGGAGCCTGCATAGAGTCGCAGAGCCTCCAATTCCCATCAGTCAGGCAGGGAGCCTTGGGGCGGGGATACAGTCGGGGTTGGTGGAGCGTCTGCCACGGCTCCCCCTGGCTCCCTGGCTGGGCTCCGCGCTGGCCTGGCCGGGGAGGGAGAGGGGTGACTTGTGGAGCTGCTGAGAGGCTGCTCGGGCCCCCAGCCCAGTCAGGTAGAAGGTCCACTGTGGCTCCCCAGAGCTGCCTGCCTCTTACTGTGGCCGGGCTGCAACTCCGAACTGCCCTCTCCGTTGGAGGGAGCCGCACTGGCAGCTGTGGGGAGCTTGGGTCCCTCCACCTGCCCTGGAGAGGGAGCCTGAGGGGCAGGAACACAGGCTGGGGGGCAGGAATATAGTCCAGGGGACGTGGAGGGACCCAGGCTCCCCACAGCTGCCAGCATGGCTCTCTGGCTCTGGCGGGGGCGGCTCAGAGCAGTCCGGCTACGTAAGAGCTGGGTAGGCAGCTGTGGGGAGCCGCATGGTGGACCCTTCACCTGCCCTGGGTGGGGGGTCTGAGCAGTCCCTGGCCTATGTGCCTGCCCAGGACGGGTGGAGGGTCTGCGCAGTGGTTCCTCACAGTTGCTGCCCGGCTCTTAACCATCAGAGTGCTGCACAGATACAAAATTTGTATCCACATCCGCGCTGCTATCTGCAAAAATGATCCACAGATATAAAACAGACACCCACAGATTTGCAGGGCTCTCCAGATACCATTGCCTGGTAATTGTTGGCAAATTTCTTAGTGGTGATGCTAGCAGCAGGCACTCCCACCCTGCTCCAAATAAGATTCAACGAGTTCAAACTTGCCCTTTTCCTAGGATTTGGCTTCATCGGTAACTTAAATGCCAACAAAGCAACATAAACCTCAACCTATGTTTTCTACTGAGCTTGGCTGCAACTGTTCCAGGCCCTTGTTCTTTCTGTCCAGAGTGTCGCTCCTAGCTCCATCCTGTTCTGTGTTTGAAACTCTTCTCTTGCAGGTCTCAGAATAGCAGCAGCTTTTCTTTTAACACCATTTCGGACATATTTGTCTGTCTGTTTTTAAGCAGAGAGAAACATAAAGGTTTGCAGGGGATTCACACTCTTTAATTTGAGCTCCTCAGTGGTGTGAAACCAGTTTGGTTACACTGGTCCTGTAGCTAATGGACAACTGTCCTCTGGGGAAGAAGGATGGTTCACTAGATAGGTCACAAGCCTGCATTGTGGGAACTTTGGGGTCTCTTCCATACTCTTTCTGTGTGACCGTGGGCAAGTCATTTACTTTCTCTATTCCTCTGAATCCCACATGTGAAATGGGGATAACAGCACTTCCTTATTTCAAAGGAGTGTTGTGTGGCTAACTCCATTAAAGATTGTGAGGAACGCCATTATTATGGTGATGAAGGGCCATATGAGTATTTGGGTAGGTAGTTACCAACACAATGCATAGTGGGATTTTACTGTTGGTCTCAGCATAGAAGCCAAGGGCTGGAAGAGCAAACAAGCATTCTCTTACTCTTAGCACTGGCCTCTTCAGCCCAGGGTTGAGGTACACCGGTGAGGAGGCTAGCACGGCCTCAGGTATTTCTGTTCTGTGACGGAATAGAAGACTTCAGACTCCAGGCTTGCAATCAGGCACCTTTTCCCAGTTCTACAATTATATAAAGGAATGTGCCTGAGAGTCATACTTATGCATTTTAACAATCTGTAATGTGATCTAATTGCGTTGCATAATGAAAACAGTTTGGGGGAGGATTTGAACCGAAAGGGAGATCTAGTCATCCACTAGACCCAGACATTCCAGGATGCTTGGTTAATAACATACCATGTCTGTGGCTATTTTCAGTGCTCTAGGGGTTGAGATGTTTAAGCTCCAAGCTCCGTTTGTGATAATTGGATGATTACTGATTCTCCCTGGGAGACATCCCAGCCACTGATGTATTATTGGCCAGCTGATGGGCAACAATAACCAATGAGGGAGAAAATGGCGCTTATCAGAAGCAGCTCATCATTTGATAGTTATCTCCTTCAGTAGAAGCTAGGGGGGAATTTTCACTTTCCCGGATCCTTGTTTCACTTGAAGTTGTTTAAATGAACTATCTTTATTTGACATCCCGCATGCCTTTTCTTCGCTGTTAAGCAATGCAGCTGGGCTCTCTGTACATAGGAGTCTGTCAAGCTGTTTTACTGCAAAGGATCCATATTTGGGAAGATTCTGAATAATGCTAATAAATACATAGTGCTTATACGATCCTGTGAATGACGAGCATAATAATACCTGGCTCTTCTACAACACTTTTCATCAGTAGATGTCAAAGTGATTTGCAAAGGGGAGGTATCATTTCCCCCCATTTTATAGATGGGGAAACTGAGGCACAGAGAGCCTGGGACTCAGAGTCCGAAGATTTGGGGCCTCTTCACAGCTCTGCTACTGACTCATTATGTAGCCTTTGGTAAACGCAGACCTTCTTGTCTTGAGAAATTCACTTAACTAATCTAACCTTCACCTTCCCCACTTACCTATCTTTCATGAAGCATTTAATGGAGAGCACTGTATAGAAGCCCTTACAGTGATGAGTACTGGATAGAACTTAGCTAGGCAGAGAGAGATGCTAAGTATTATTGTAGCACCTTTCATTCAAGGATCTGAAAGTGTCTCACAATTATTATTATTCTATGGTCCAGGACCCAATAGTGCTAGGCTCTGAAATTAAAATGTACAACACTCCTTGAAGGAGGGAGGAATTATTATCCCCATTTTACAAATGAGGAGGCAGAAACACAGAGAGAATAAATGATGTCTCCAAGGTAAGACAGTGGTGGAGGTGGGATTTGAACCCACAGTGCCTGCCTCTCAGCTCCATTATTCAAACCACCTGGGAATGCTCTGTCTCTATTAACACAGCACAGTGTTTCTAAAAATGGGGCCAATGTAACTCTCTTTACCAAGTAGATTCAATGGGCCCCATTTTAAAGTGTGTTTAGGCATTTAACTCCCATTGAAATCAATAGGAATTAGGTGCCTAAATACTTTTAAAAATCTGGCCCAATGAGCCTTTCCAGCCTGCCAGCTATAGAATATGTGTCAGATTTCCTTCCAGGAAAGCTGCTTTTATTTACCATGAAATTGAAATCCATATTTTTAAATTACATTTTAATAACATTAAGGTTATGAAACAAATAAGGGGGGAAAGGAGAAAGGTGGCTGTTGTTCCCTTTACATTTATTTTCTTACAATCTTACCTGTTAAGAATTCCAGGGTTGACTTGGGATTTCCTGGCTTTTACTGTAGTTTTAAATTCAGGGTTTTAAATGTAATTGTAGACCTGGTCGGACAAACACACATCTTCTAAGCTGATTTGTGGATGTCAGATGATCAATACACATTTTAAAATATAGTTATTAATTTCTCAATGGCTAATAGGAGAGCCTTACAGTAAATGTCCAGCTGTTGCCCCATAGAGAATAATATGAATCTGTGCTGCTTGTCTGTCTGGCTAGTCACGAGTCCGAAGGAGCAGACGGAGTCCTCCCCGGCTGGGGGATGGAGCACTGCCTTTGCACAGGAGTCCTAGTGGGGAAGGGAAGCTAGGGCTGGGGCTTCAGACACTGAAATGGTCCATCACCTTGACAGCTGGTTATTAATGTTAAAGATGGAAGTAGAAAGGAGGGTTAGTGATTCAGTTGATGGTGCTTTTCCTCGGAGTCAATACTGAGCTGGTGCCCCCAGCCTGATACTGGGGACGGTCATTTCTCCTGACTTTGCGGATTTTTGTCACGTTTCACAAGGGCTTGGCTGTAGGTTGCCCAAATTGCAATTGAAGTCACTGCGTTCTTGTCTCAAAATATTGCTCCCTGGCCTGGGGACAGCAATCTCTTTCTCACTTTCTTTCCTAAGGTATTGTGCAGTGGATGGGTGCTGCATTAAACAGCGGCCAATTTCCAACCAGAGTTGGGGTTGGGGCAGTGCTTTCTCTTATATAGGGCATGAGTCTACAAAGCTTTATTCACCCCTTGCACCGCTGCTTGGAAGAATAAAGAATATCCTGGAGGTTAAAGGTTTGCAAGATTGGCCCCATTGCTTGTAAAGCAATTTGGAATTCTTTGTGCTCTATAAATATAAGACAAAAACGATTGCATATTCCCAGCTGTGAAAGCAAACAGGGAACAAGTACAGAAATGCCACCTTATACTAACACCAGCCTGAGCTGATGGATAACTACTAAACGACATATCTTTTAAATCACAGTATCCATAAGTAAAACTAATGATTATTCTGAGGCTATTCCTGGCAGCTAACTCCAATAGGTTTTCAATCATTTTTTATTGTCAGAATGGTGCAAAGAGAGGTATTTCGTCTGAGAATTGGGCCCTATATATTCATTATTATTATTATTATTTACTACTAGCCCGTTGAAAGGATATAATCTGTGGAAACGTTTGAACGTGAAATCAAAGAAGCTAACAATAAAAGAAAAACAAAATTTACGCTGGCCCGTTGTGGGGGAGGAGCACTGAGCTCTGGTTTCAAACCTGTGGTCCTTTCAAGAGGACTCCAAAGCTGGGAGTTCAGAAAAGCAGAATTGCTGTATTTTTGCAGAGCCGGTTAGCAGGAATGTGTTGTCTGGCACGCTGAGGCAGTGCTGCTTTGGGCCAAAAAGGGGAGTGTTCTGTCTCTTTAAAAAATCTGGCTGCCACTGAGTGCTAACAGACTAGACTTCTCTGCTGGTTCCTTTTCCAGTCTTGTCCCCACCTGGGTGTGTGTTTTGGGGGTGGGGGCTAGAACTGGTGTGGGGTGAAGCGGGGGGAGTGGGGATGATAAAGGAAATGAGACAACCTTTTCCCTCTCACTGACTCAGCCAACCCACCAACTGTTTCCAGTTACTCAGCAAGCAAGCCTGGATCTGTGTGTATGCGTGTGCAGCGTGTGGAGTCAGTGACAGACCTGAACTGAGCCGAGCGGCTGTCCTTGGTGGCCTGTTATTTAGATGGGTGCTCGGGCATTCCTGCAGTGACGATTTTTTAATTCACTCATTCGGGAGGCTGCTGTCAGTATCACACTAATAGCTAGGTTTGGTTTTCCTCAACTGGGAAGGCAGATGTGGCCGTCCGCCTGGATTTGTTGCTGGTTACAATCCTCGGCTTTGTCCTGTGCATGCACTCGCTGTGGCTCTGTGGTTGCTGTCACTGCTGGTCTGAAGAGACAAACTGAACAATTTGTGGTCACAACCTGTAGGATCTGTAGCCTAAAGAAAAGCAATCTCCCTCCACTTCCCGCATAACCATCTGCTGGAGAGAGGCCAGGACGCTTCACTTCTCATTGCCTGGAGGATTCAAAGGTAAGACTGAGACTTTCCAAACTTTGCAGTTGTTTTGTCTTAATCTAGGATCCAAGTGAAACTGGACTGGCCTCTTTTTGCTCCTATTGTTTAGAACTTGTTAGAGCTGGTCTGAGATGCTGCCCTGTAACCTAGCTAGTGAAAAGAAAAAGTGAAATATTGATGTTCCCAGAGAGCAAAATACATAATCAGATGTTTTTACAACTAAAAGACCTACCCGGGTGTAGCTGATGCTGTATGGTTTGTATATAATTCAGCGAGGCAATTCCAATGCATGTGATTTCCTCTCACTCATAGCATTCCTTCACTGTTACTTCTTTTCTTTTCCTTCTTGCTTCACTTGCTCTGGTCTCTGCTTTAAATTAAGCCCCTATAAATGTGTGCTTTCTGATTATTGCAGTCTGCCTGTCTCTGAATAGTAGGTCATTTCCTTCCTCACTCTCCAACCCACTACACCTCTGCTTATGTGGAAAGGAAGGTGATTGGCTTTTTTTCTTTGCTATGCCTGTAATTACTGCCTTTGACCCTCAGGCCCATGGGATAAGATCTTTCTCAAATCCAGATTGTCATGTTGAAGTGATTTACTTGTCTCATCTTTCAGAGCCCCCCCTCCTTCCCCTCCCCATTACCTCTAGCTGATTCTGTAGGAAAGAACTTTCATTCTTGCTGTTAGAAGGACTCCCTCAGTCTGTTTGAAATGTCAGGTTCACATGTGTCTTTCATAAGAGGGATTTTGGAGACAAGAACTCCCCTGGAAGGGTTTGGGCCTTTTTTTTTTCATTGTTGAGTTTGTCACTGGAGCATGGGACAGGTGATGAATGTTGTGCACGAGATGGATGACGGATGTAGCAGTTCTGTATGCTCTGTATGTAGCCTGCTTCAGTCACCTCTGATGTGTTAGCAGTGTCCTAAAGCCAGGCAAGTGCTCAGGCATAGCACAGTGGCTGAACCAAGCCACATTGTGCTCAGTGCTTGGGAAAGAGGTCTTGGTCATTGAGTAGGAGCTGGTGGGGCTGGAATAAATAGAGCTGGGAGCACTAGAGTTTCACCTGTGCCAATGGTCCCAAATTGTTAGTCTGGTTTTAAGCACATTCCCCATTTCCATTCAACACAGATGGGAAAAGTTCTGTCCGTCACACCAGCTTTTCAAGGGCATTTAGGGACCAGGTGAGACTGAATGCCCCTACTTATCCCCAGAGCAAGTACAGCACTCCACACTACCCAATCCAGGGTCACTGATATGCCTCAGCCATCACCTCTTACCTTGCTATCATCAGTGCCTGTAGGGTGTGTACAGGTACCACAGTATCGGAGCACCTGACAAACTTCTGGCCGGTAGGGTACTTTTACAGATGAAGAACTGAGACACACGGTGACTTGGGCAAGGCCACACCAGAAGCCTTTGGCAGAGCAGGGAACTGACCCTAGATCTTTTGAATTGTAGCCTAGTGCCGGAAGCATGAGTCATCCTGCTTCGCTAACTAGCCTGCGGGGGTAGCTGAGTCTCCCTGGCCAGTGTTAGAGAAGCATGGCCTGATGGTCAGGGCATGGAAGGGACTGGAGAAACTGAACCTCCATTTGTAGTTTTGACTCTGACATTGACTCTGTCTGTGGCCTTGGTCGATTAACTTCCCTTCCTGTTTCTTCAGCTGTAAAATTGAAAAGCCTGGTTTTCTAGCACTGAGGGTTACTGAGTTAATGTTTGTAGATCGCTCTGAAGCTGAATGCATAGATATTATTCATTCAGTCCTTGGTCTGTCTGTGGAGGCTGCTAAGAAGGGTGTTAATTATTGTCAGTTTATGAGATGGTTTCAGTGAGATAAACATAAAGACATAGAGCTATGTTGTAATTAACTGGGGATGGGCCAACATAGTGTTGATTTCCCTAGTGAAATACTCAGTTATTGTTAGCGTGAACTACGGCTACTGTTATTTACGGCCTCAGTTCAGAGAAGAACTTGAGCGCATGCTTCACTTTAAGCATGCCCTTAAGCACCCTTCCTAAATAGGGATTCTCTCTCAAAATGAAGCCTAGACTGTGATGACAGTGATACTGCGCTCATTTAGGGTTGCACCAGTGTCTTTTGTGCTCAGCTGCGTCATTCCAGGTGGAGCACTAGGAGGCACTGTGCCCCCAACAGGTAGAAAGCATACCTGGCTCTAGTTAGTAAAAGAGCCTTTCACTTTGCTCTGGCGCAACAGTTATAATTCAAGACACTTTCAAACCTGTGTACAGAGCAGTGGCTCTTTCATTACTCCTGTAAAGCAAAATCAGTCCTTCAGGAACAAAACAGGGGGCCAGGGGTTGAACATCTATTCAAAGAGGTCAGTTTGCTGTAGATTACCAACCCACAGCATCTAAGGAACTAAGACACACATCCTCAAAGGTATTTCGGCACCTCTTTCCCTGAAGTTACCTCATTTGCAAGAACTGAGACAATAAACCCCCCAAAGTAACCAGATCCAAAGTGTGATTGTCCGCATTTCGCGGGGGAGAGACTTTGCCATCCTGGTGAAAATCATGCTAGTGCCATTGTACCAGGTCTGGTTAGGATTTATCATGACCTCGATTCCTTACATGGCCATACAGTAAATGGAGAGGAAATAAGGAGCCATCCTTCCTTTGCATTGCCTGCCTACTGATTGTCCAGAATAGCAGACTGCGGACTCGGGGGAGCACAGGGGATGCTGTCAATATGCCCTCTCCCACAATGGGAACAACTCAGTAGAAAGGGGGCAAGGAATACGTGGGAAGTCTTACAGAGCTAGCAGGGAGGTGGAATAAATGGGAGGGGAGATTGTGCCACAAATGCCTCCCTCCACCATGGGAGCTCCCGAAAACTGCTATTAATATGCTTACCTTCTGCCTCTTAAAAATGGTAACTAAATGGATTTCCCCTTTGATGCTGGGAAGAGAAGACTGTAAAGCGGGGACATTTTAGGCTGTTCGAAAGCGCAATTCTGTCCTGGTTTGAATTGTTCAGTGACTGGTAGTTTGTCGGCCTTTGGAGAACTTGTTTCCAAATGCAACCAAACAGGCCAGTTTCCAAAACCAAGGGCCAGATCCGAAACCAATGTACACAACTGTTCAGCTGAAACCACCGGAGCAATGCCAGTTTACACTAGCTGAGAATCTGTCCCTAAGCCTTAACGGACAAGTAAAAGGATTCACTTGGGTAGTATTTATTGTGTAGCGAGATTACTGTCGTGCCTCCTTGGAGGCAGCTGTATCCACCAGTCCAGTGTGTTTTTATGCGCGCATGAGCTTACTACAGGCACTTCATAAATCACGTTCCGAAAGCTCATACTTATTTTGGTGGGGGGAACTTGGCAGTATTGCAAGTCAACCAAGAGCTGTCACAAACTGGGATTGGTTCAACTACCGACAAGGGAAAACTTTCCAGGGGCCAGCATTTTCGTAAGTAACCAGTAGCTTGAGTGGTTGGATTGCGGGCATCTTTTGGCAGGGCAAAAGTTGCATGCTTATTAATACGGATTATTTATTTCACCAGTCTGAGGCTGCTCTGTCTCTGCAGCTGTGCCCTGAAGCAGGGAAGCGAAACACAGGCAATCTAGCCAGAGCGCTTTGGTTTTATTGGAAAGCCCTGCTTCCATTATGAGAACAGCTTTTTACAGCTCGTCTGCTCCAGCAGCCCCTGCTTTGCTCTCAGGAATGCGCAGGGCTGGAGGAGAAGGCAGCTGGACAATGTGATTTTGATTGGAACTCTGGGGGGGCACGAAAGAGTGTAGAAATGAGAGTAAGAAAATAATACAACGTTCTGGTAGTGTGGGGGAAGGAGGAGAACATTGAAAAGGTCCATGGTAGTGGGAGATTAGCTCCTCTTTTCTGCCATTGCCTCCAGCTCTTATCATGGACTTTCTTGTGTTTGGTAGCCCTAATTATAGCGTTTGGAACCAGATCTGTCTCCTTCCAAAGTCCAGGGTGGTTTGGAGGTTGGGTTTCGTACAGGCCCCTTTCTACTTGCATTGCCTTTTATGGGACATGCTGTTCAGTGAGGACCGCCCTTAAAGCTCTTTGTTAATTGGGGCTAGTGTGGTAGCAGCCGCAGAAATCTTCACATCGGTGATACCAACTTTTACGTTCTCTGTTATCTTCTGTGCTGACGCTAGAGAAAGAGAATCTTGTTTGCCTCGTTTCTTTTTCCCTTTGCTTAGCCAAGATGATGCATTGGTTCGGCATATAATATAAATGATTTGTCTTAAGCTCTACATGGCGTCCACAGTTAAAACAACTATGCTGCCTGCCAGAGTCAGATCGCTGCTCTTGCGTTGCTCGATGTTTGGCTATTTAAGTTTTTGGCATTCTATAAAATTGAGCAGGTGATTTATAAATGTTACAGGATAGAAGTTCCAGTCCAAATTCTGCCCTCACTTACAACTCATGCAATCCTACTAACTACAGGGGGATTGTGCAGGGTTTGGAACATGGTAGAATATAGCCCTTGGTGGTCCCCACTTCTACAAATGGACAAGCAGGAGAGAGAAAGAGAGAGAAATGGGTCTGAGTTGCAAAATTCAGCTGTGGATCTGAACTTCCCCAAGTGTTGTTTGTGGTGGGATCCAGGGGTTTACCATGGGCCCACCTTTTGTGATAAAGAAAAAATAACATTTCATTATCATTGGGTCACAACACAAAAGGTTAAAGGCTTCATTGGGACAAAGGACTTCTTTGTTAAGAGCTAGATAGTTCCCCATGACCAGCATGTAACAGTCACAGTTCTTTCCAGCATGACATTGTGTTGGCTTGTGGTCTTTTTGCTTTTACACAATTGGAGGATGGTAATTAAATCTTCAGCTTTCTTATGAGGTACATGGTAAATTTTGCAAATGTCTAAAGGCAACCCACTCCCCACCTAGAAACACATACATACACTTAGCCCCTGGCTATTCTTCATGCATTGTGGACCTGTACAGTTGATCCCAAAGTTGGCCTGTAGTTTATCCATTCTGGTTTTGTATAGCTCAACTTTCCTGCCTGTGTCCCAAAGTCATGTCCTTTGCTTGTACTGGCCCAGAGGTTTACCAGTGCTTTGGTACTAGCCACAGCATGATATGATGGCTCACAAACAGGCCTCCTTCTCACGGCTGTACTGGAGAACAGAGATGAGTGAAGGTAGGGGTAGTGTTGGCTGAGGACACAAAGCCTCACCATATGAAAGTGAATGACTTCTGGTCAGGGACAGAGAATGTGTAGATAGCAAGAATGGACGCAGGTTGGAGTGTCATGATAGGTTGTGGGAAAGGATAGGAGGACCAATGATAATAAGTGGTTGCGTGGGGCCTTTGGCCAGTGTTTTACTGGGGATGCCTTGAATTAGCAACCAGTGAAGCTAGCTAACTTGGAGTCTTGCTTGTACCTCCCAGTGAGGTAGTTGCCTTACTGTGGGCCATGACCACGGGCTTTGTGTCTGAATAGGGAACACGCTAACAGGAGCAATCAAGATCAATAGCAAGTTTATGCTCTAGTGAAGACAAACCCTAATGAGATTCTCCAGCAATCGTAAAGCACCGGGCATTGGAGGACACTACTAATTTTGTTTTCTGTAGTTCTGAAAAGCAGCCTGCATGGCATTCAGGTCAAACCCGGTAAGGCGAACAGTATATCTTTCAAGAAAACATCCTTTTGGGTTTCATTCTGGAACCAGATGAAATCTTCCTTCTCCAAGACTCCTGGGCCAGCACAGAAGGGTATTGTGTGTAATGAATGTTAATGTTCCCACACCCTTCCAAATGGCTGCTCTGTTGCAACCAGGTTTGTCTGGAAGACAGAATTCTGTTTGCATGCTACAATGCCTCAGTTGTGGTGATGGATTTAAAAACTCTTTAACAATTCGGTGATTACAGCATATTATTTTGCTTGACAGAAATGACAACCCTGTGTAAGAATGTATGGTATTACATATAAAAAGAGTGCTTTATAAGAGCAGTGATTGTCTGTTGTGATTGTATTAAAAATGATGAAGGCCCAACATTTCTCAGTTCTAGGATGTTTTGGTTTGGGCCCGTTTTTGATCTAAATACATGTGTCCAAATAAATGTTCATGCACCCACAAATGCACACGCATACATACATATAGGACCAACTTTTCCTCTGAGTCTCTACCTGGTCTCCACGTGTAAAATTGTAAGCACACACAAACACATAGGTGCAAACGCCTGTGTGCGCACCCAAACAGTTTTAACACTTGACCCTACACTAGTGCAAAAATGTGCACCTACAAAAGCTAGGTGCAGGTGCCAATTCTAGCTCTTGCTCTCATGTGAGTTGTAGAATTGTTCTCTGTGTCTGCAAACTGTGCATGCATTCTGGGCACTTCCTGTTTTGTGCTTGAAGCTCAGAGCTCATAGAAATACCTGGGTTATGTTTGAGAAAATCAGTGTATTGCCCTAAATATTTAAATTTGTGATGATAATTGCAAGGATGTGAGGGAAAGATATTATTTAGAATGTTTAATTATTAAGCTAAATATTAGGCTTTCATCCTGCAAGCACTTCCGTGCATCAGTACCTTCATGCAGGTGAGTAAACAAAATCACTCAGTGACACTAGCATGTGTAAAGTTACATACTTGCGTGAAGAACGAGGAGTACTTGTGGTACCTTAGAGACTAACACAGTTATTTGGGCATAAGCTTTTGTGGGTTAGAGTCTACTTGCATGAGTGTTTGCAGGATTGGGGCCTTATTGCTTATCTACAAGGGGAAGTTAGTGTGCAGTGAGCTAGGGTGTGAATTTAAAGCGCACTAGATACTCTGCACTGATTCCCCATGTGGACACTCTTACTGTGCACTAACAGTGCCCTCAGGGACTTTAGCTTAATACACTTAATCATGTAGCATTAAACTAATCTGCACACAGGTATTCTGAGGCCTGGTCTGTGCCACAAACTTACATCGGTATAGCCACATTGCTTAGGGGTGTGACAAATCCACCTCCCTGAGTGATGCAGTTATACCGACCTAGCCCCTGGTGTAGACAGCACTTTGTCGATTGTAGAGCTTCTCCTCTCAACACAGCTAATACCTCTTGTGGAGGCGGATCAACTACTCTGATGGGAGGAACTCTCCCATTGGCATGAAGCACTAAAGTAGTGCAGCTTTCTCAGTGTAGACCTGCCCTTAGTGTGCAATAAGAGTATTCACACGAGGAGTTGGTGAGGAGCTGCTAGTGCATACCAGCAACTGTGGGCTTCCCCCTCCATGTAGACAAGCCCTACATCTATAACATCCCTGTGTATTTAGTCCCTCATATAACTTTTCTTTTACTTCTGTTATCTGCTCCCACCTTTGGTATCTTAAAATGGAATAAAACTACACTAAAAAGAAAGTTTCTTGATGCTAAAGTCTGTTGATCAGTCACCCTTCAACCGAACCTTGAAGAGCCACCGACCGCCCCAGTCGGTCTGATGCTGTGTCATGGTTAGAGTCCTGTTGCTATGTCTCTAGGCTGGTTGTCAGTTTATTTTATATACTGCAGATGTTTTAGGATGCTGTTTCTCACACGTTAGGCTTGCTGCACATCGCTGCTTCTCTTGGGGCAGACAGGTGGGCTGGCAGGAAATACTAAAAAAAAAAGAAGAAGAAGAAGAAGCAGCCTTTCCCCGAGATGGATGACACTTTCTTTGAGGTTTTACTGGAGAATGGATGCTGCTTGGAGTTTGGGTATGTGCTGATAATCTGACCATGAACTTCATCCACACCACTGAGTTATTGGTGCTGTTGCTGTTAGTATTATTATTGTTATTATTATTTATTATTATTTATTATTTTATTTTATTTATTTATTATTTATTTGTATTGTATGGACCACAACACCATTGTACTAGGTGCTGTACAAACACAAAACAAAAACATGGTCCCTGTCCCAAACAGCTTGCTGTTGTGTACAGTTGCCTGGTTTTACAGGGTTTTTTGTGTAGTTAGGGAGATTGTTGTGCCTCTGACTCTTTATAGATGCAGATAATCCCTTAGGACAGAAAATGAGGTGGCCTCTTCTTAGGTGAGAAGACATTAATTTCTCTTAGTGTAGAAACCTTTCTGTAGAATTGATTTCAGGTACATTTGTTTTAGAATATTGAGATTAGAACTATTTGCTTGAGCTAAATAAGAAACCTGTGTCTTGTGGTTTTTCTCCTTTGACTTCAGTTATTTGTGTTTCATCTGTACATTGAAGAATATTTATCGCTCCTGATATTTTGAAGTCCCAAAACCTCTAGATCGGCTAATGCTAGCGTGATGGATTACATGTGGTGGATGGCTAATCCATCAATGTCAGTCAGCTGAGTTGCCATGCCACTGATCTTTTTTTCCTTCCACGGTATAGCATCAGTGATTGCAGATTGCTCCACAGTTTTGGGCTGTCAAAACTAGTTTATCTAGGAATGATATAGCTCTGCAGATTTTTAAAACCTGGAGACTATAGTCTTTATTGACATAGAGAATGAGGTCCAATAGTAAATGAACAGAGAAAGAGAAAAACATATTAAGGCTCTGATTAAGGTTTTTTTTTCAAATGGCTGCATTGTGTGTCATAGAAGCATACTGTTAGAATTGACTGCAAGGGTCGTCTAGTCTAACCCTCTGCCAAGATGCAGGATTTGTCTGGCTGATGTGGCACAGAACTAGATGTTCATATAATTAGTTAAAGGTGACTAGGAAAAAAATCAAATATATTTTGTAAACTGTTTAAGAATCCAAACTGTGACACTGTGCGTTTTGTGTTTCTGCGTCATACAAGTGTGTGTGTGTGTGCACTCACTTCACATCTCAAAATGATTTTAAAGATACACATATTTTTAAAGCATGTTGTTGAAAAGAGCCTGCTCGTTGCTTGTCTGTCGAAACCCCAGTGCCCTCTAAATGCGGTGTAAAGAAGGAGGACAGGGCAACTCCCTACACTGTTTTCAGTTTGCCATCTCCACAAATGTTGCAGGAGAAATGAAACTGTAAATACATACAGGGTGATAGTCACAACCGGGTTTGCACTGCCCTGTTTGAAGGGAAGTAGAAGATGATAAATCGTAGCCAGGTATCCTGGCTTTGGGTGTGATGCACAGTACATGTGTGATTCCCATTAAAAATAGAGTAACTGAGTGCAAGTGAGAGCGAATGAAAATAACAGACACCTGATAGGTAATCAGATGCTGCCGTGATGCAGGCTGATGTAAGAAGATCACTAGCTAGAGTAAAGCGGCCTATGTGAAATGAACACATGGCAAATGGTTTTGACCAGGTTAACGGGAGCAGCCTGTGCCCCTTTAGAGTTGAACTTAGCACCAGGTTTGTGTATATATAGATCCCTATGTTCATTTCCTAATTAACATCCCCTGTTCCTTGAGAGGGGCTTAGCTTAGTTTACATTGTTTTTCCTTTGGTGCAGAGGGCAACCATAACAGGTATAGGGCCTAGCACAATGGAACCCTGATCCTGACTGGGGCATCTGGGAAGTACCACTATACAACTAATAAATAAGACTAAAAGAATAAAGCACGGATAGACAGATGATAAATGCTGGGAACAATGTGTGTAACCTCTGTCCCTTCTGTGTCCCCTCAAATTACAAAGGGGAATGTTAGTGGGAGGAAAAAAACCCGAACCTTTACTCATTGGATTTTCCCTGGGACAGGCTGCTTTTCAGCTTGCTTCAACAAGGGAATGTAGTGAAAGTGCATGGTGAATGACATGATCAAAGATTATCACTGAAGTCGGAGACAGTGAAGGCTTGTTAGGTTGTCCAGTTCATCACCATGCTGATGTGGGATGGGTCCTTACAGTATATTTTCTAAGGCTGAGCTTTTCTAAACTGGATTTAGACACTGCATTGCTGTTAGTTTTAATGGCAGCCATGTGTCTAAATTCCCTAATTGGCTTTGAAAATCTCAGCCTATGGCTTTGTCCAATGCAGTTTAAATGAGGCGTCCACTACTTTACGTGGGAGTTAGTTCCGACAAAGCTCACTGTTAATTTCCCTGCTGAAATTCAATCTAACTTTCTCTTCTTGACCCCGCTGCTCCTTTTTAAAGGCATGATCCAACAAAGCACTTAAGCATGTGCATAACTAAGGATATGTCTTCACTACCTGCCAAATTTGCGGGTAGCGATCGATCTTTTGGTGATCGATTTATCGCGTCTTGTTTAGACACGATAAATTGATCGCCAACGGCGCCCCCCGTCGACTCTGGAACTCCAGCTTGCTGAGAGGCGCGAGCTGGAGTTGACAGGGGAGCGTGCCGCCGATCGCTGCCGCCATGAGGACAGCAGGTAAGTCGGCCGAAGATACGCCGACTTCAGCTACGTTATTCACGTAGCTGAAGTTGCGTATCTTCGGTCGATATCCCCTCCCAGTGTAGACCAGCCCTATGAATGTGACTAGACCCACTGACTTTAATGTCCTTTGACTCCCTGAAACTAGGTTAAACTCAATTTGTGCAAATCACAGCTTTCCTTGGTTACACTCATGATTTGCCTCTGGTGATGGAATCCTAAGCATAGACACACCCTTAGAATATTGGGGAAACTCGTCACCTGAATGACTTTGAAACATCAAATCCCACACAGTTTTCTTTAAAGACCATAGATTCATAGATCCATTGATAGATTCATAGAGCCTTAAGGCCAGAAGAAACCATTAGGTCAACCAGCCTGCCCTCCCGTGTATCACAGGCTCTTACGTTTCATCCTGTTACCTCTTGTATTTGACTAGAGCATACTTTCCAGAAAGGCATCTAGTCTTAATTTAAAGACATCAAAAGATGGAGAACCCTCCATTTCCCTCGGTAGTTTGTTCCAATGCTTAATCACCCTCACTGTTAAAAATGTGTGCCCAGTCTCTAATTAGAATGTGTCTTGCAACAGCTTCCTGCTGTTGATGCTTGTTATACCTCTCTCTGCAAGAATGAAGAGCCCTTTAGTACCCAGTATTATCTCCCTGTGAAGGTACTTAGACACTGTCATCAAGTCACCTCTCAATCTTCTGTTTGATAAACTAAACTGATTAAATGTTTTAAGTCTCTCGTTGTACGGCATTTTCTCCAGCCCTTGGATCATTTTTGCGGCTCTTTTCAGAACCCCCTCCAATATTTTTACCATCCTTTTTAAAATATGGTCATCAGAATTGTACTCAGTCTCACCAATGCCATATACATAGGTAAAATACCCCCCCACCCCTCAATCTATGCACTATTCCCCATGCAATGGTCACATTAGCCCAGGAGACGGCAACCTTTCAGAAGTGGTGTGCTGAGTCTTCATTTATTCACTCTAATTTGAGGTTCCGCATGCCAACAATACATTTTAACGTTTTTAGAAGCTCTCGTTCTATAAGTCTATAATATATAACTAAACTCTTGTATGTAAAGTAAAGAAGGTTTTTAAAATGTTTTAGAAGCTTCACTTAAAATTAAATTTAAATTAAAATGAAGAGCCCCCCAGGTTGGTGTCTAGGACCCGGGCAGTGTGAGTGCCACTGAAAATCAGCCATAGGTTGCCTATCCCTGCCTTCGCCCTTTTTGCCAGACCACTGCACTGGGAGCTCATGCTGAATTGCTTGTTCACTATGACCCCATAAGTCCTTTTCGGAGTCACTTCTTTCCAGGATACAGTCCCCTATTCAGTAGACATGGCCATCATTCCTTGTTCCTAGTTGTATAACTTGCTTTGGATGTATTAAAACACTTCTTGTTTGAATGGGCCCAGCTTGCCAAGAGGCTCAGAATGCTTCTGTGTGACAGCACTGTCTTCATTATGGTGCTCTAGTTCCATCCATACCAGAGTCTGTCTGACTTCCTTCTCCTCTTCCCGTTGTGGTGACTGACTGTTTGCTGATACTGGTTATGTATGCATGACTGTGCTACTGGATGAGCCCAGGTAATAACACCAAACGCACTGCAACGAGTGCAAAAGAGATTCTCTGTTAATAGAGGATCTTTATATCTGAACAATTCAAGGTGAGTTGTTTCCCCCCAGAGTCTTTTATACAAAAAGTTTTTAATCAGATTGTTTGTCCTGTGCCCTCCACTCTCACATTCATGCCCTAAAATAATGGTTTAATTATATTTCATTATAGCCCCCTTGTAAAGAAGGATGGTGTTGAGTTTACAGGGCTAGCCTAGTTCTCGGAGGAGCTGGGTTCTGGTCCCTCCTCTGACACAGGTTTTTTGGAACCTCAAGACAAATTTTCAAAAGAGCTCAGCTCCCATTTAGGCACTAGAATAAGTGCCAGATTTTCAAAGTGCACTCAGCATGTGGGATACTGATCTTCTTGGAGAATCTGGTCCCAGTCGTGCACATGAGCTGTTGAAAATCTGGCCCATAATCGCTCTCTGCCTCATCTCTCTATCTTTACAACAGGGATAATAGTACTTCCTTTTCCTCACAATTTTTCTGGATTGTCTGTGTAGCATCCTCAGTGTTTGTATATGACCTAGCACAGTGAGGCCCCCATCTTGGTTGTGGCCTGTAGGTGCTACTTCTGTATATGTATACATAACAGTTTTCCTTTTTTACAGTTATAGACTCTGAATCAGATTGGTTAAGGGACTTGCCCAGAACCACAGAGAGAGTCAGTGTCAACTAGGATTGGGACTGAGAACGATTGTGCTTCTTTTTCTGTGTCCATATGAGCTGCCAGAAGCTACCACACTTCTCTCACTTTGGGAGTATTTATGGGACACATGAGACTTTTTGATGAAATATGACTTGTCCAACGGTGAAGCCTGCCTGTGTTTTCACACACAACTTGAGACAAGTCTGGAAAAGGTGTTTTGCTTTTTGGCAGACCTACCCTGATCTGATTTTTGGCTTGTCGGGTGGAATTTAAGACCTTTCCTCCCTGCTAGCTTTACCCTTCAGCAAAAGATTTTGAGCCAGATTTCTTAGGCCAAGGCATACCAGCTCAGAATGTGGCTTGATGTTTCTTGTGCAAGTGGAAATATACTGCCACATGGCCTGGGAGTATTCTTCATGTCCAGGACTTCTGGAGATAAGTCGTAACTACTGATAAGAAAGAAGCGTGGCACTGGAAACATAGGTGCAGATCCTTTACTGTATTTAGGTGCCTCACTCAAACTACCTTTGAAGATCTGGGCCAAAGGTTTTATTACTGAGGTGGCATCTTTCTATCAGCACTGGCATTGTAGCACACCATTGAGATGGTCCATGCAGCATTGCCTCACATAGGAAGGAAACACTGCAGATTAAGCCAGTGCACATTGTTGTTTGTAATACAACAGTGTTTATTTTCCAGGGGAAAGAGATGACTGTGGCCAGTTGTGATGACTGTGATTGATAGGACTGAAGCTATTTAGAGACTCAAGAGGGAGATATTTCCCCTTAATGGAGGATTTATTTGATTCAGGCAGATTATCAGATCTGGTTCTGTGGCCCTGGAGTATTTGAATGTAATATGCAAATCCAATTAACTCTGGTTGGGTCAGGTCAGTGGTCATATTTGCTGTGTTCTCTATCCTGTTGCAATCACACACAGATAAATAGTCACCAAACAGTTAATTGCTTCTAACATTTTGCTGCCCTACTCACATTACTTGTTGTTTTTATAAGTGGAAATCTAGTACTGGCAAAGGGTGCTGGAATTGACAGCCTGAGGTCCTCTGTTAACCCCCCAGACAGGTACAGCGGTGTGAGAATATCACTCAGCTCCATCCATCTGTCTGTACCCTAGAGGGGCCACATCATGGGGTAAGAGGCAAATGCAGTCCCCATCTTAGGTACTCCATGAGTTTTACCTTTGGCTGCTAAGCTGTGAATAACAACAAGGATGCCAGCTAGTGCTAGCAGGGGTAGTGAGTTTGTCTACTGGGTACTGGACCAAAAGCACCAAACTTATTTCACATAAGATCCTTAAGAGACTATTTTATCCCACGTTCCACTCCCCGGCCCAAACCTAATGATTCAACCAGCGGACCAAATACGGTGATGAATCCTAGTCGTGTGCTACCTGAAGCGTATTGTGCATGTGCTAAGGAGAAGACCTCACAGCCATCAGCAACTGCCTCTTCTGCCTAGTATTTGGCTAGGCAGATACAATACTTAGTTCTTTGGGGTAGGACTCTCTTTAAACCGCAAAATAGATATTGAAAGTAGAATATAGTTCTTCATGGGACGATAGAATATCTGGCTTAAGGACTGATCTGGACAGGTCTTTTTTCATCCTTATTTCCACAGATCCTCCTTACAGTTACTTTGGTGCTGTCTCATCTACTCTAAGGGCTTGATCCAATGTCAATCAAGTCAGTGGAAAAATTCCCAATAGGTTTTATATTGGTCCACTTAGGAGGAATCATTAAAGTGATTAAGGAAAAAAACCTTCATTAATTCCTTTATGTTTTTCCCTTAGATGATTACTATAGTATTATTAAATTAATATTAATAGTAGTTTTACCATAGCACCTAGAAATCCTAGTTAAAGACCAGCATTCCATTGTGGCAGGTGCTATGCAAACATAGACCAAATGGATCTTTTTCTTGTGGATTGTTTCCCCAGTTTTCCCTGGCATAGCCAACCAGTTTATCCCTTGCTGAAAAGGCCATGATAAGCATCAGCAGAGGAACGCGTAGGAAACTGCAAGCTTCGCAAAATGAACATAAGGATAGGAGGAGAGCTTCCATCTTGCAGGGCATTTTGCATCTCCTGGGATACACTTTGGTGCTAGCCAAGCTCTATCAGGTTATTAACACACAGGGGAACCAGTCATGGAGTCTACATACAGCAAAATATTTGTTACAAACACAGTCATAAAAAGAAATTCCACTGTACTTTCAGTCAGTCACAGTAATCTTATTTGCGAAAGATAAAAATCCTGATCATCAAAATCTTTGGGTAGCTTGGTTGCTTTCGTAGATGCACAGTTAGCATTTTATCTCTCTGTGATTTATATAATATAATTAATATATTAAAAAAATTAATAGTAAAAATATCCCCTGGGTGTAAGTGGGAGCAACTTTAAGGGCTGAATTTGGCCCAAAGAGACTATTTTATCCCATTATCTCTCTTTTTAACCTGACTCATCCCTTGATGGATGAGGTGTCCAGGATAATATCCTTTAACAATTGCTTGGGCTTGCTGTTTCTTCCCCAGGCTCTAAAACATCTTTTTTCCTCTTTGTCTTTAGAGGAAAAGGAATAGCAATGAGGAGAGATGTGTTGATGTGCTTCCTTCCTGTTCCTGAACACTAGCAGCACAATGAAAATAGCTTGATTAAAAATGTTTAATTTAGGTGGGTAGAATTCATTCTTCACTCTGTGTGGTGGGCAGGATTCTAGTCCCCCCTGTAGCTCCAGGGAAGTCAATGGGATTTGTACAGAGGGCAGAATGTGGTCTGTGTCCCTAGGTACCACTAAGTCAGTGGTTCCCAAACTTTAACAACCCATGAACCCCTTTGACTAAAATGTCAAGTCTCATGAACCCCCTCCAAAAACAAATATTTCCCTGGATTTTCTCCCTTACCTCAGCATAAATTATAAAAGCAGTGATCTTGGAGATATAAAATGTGTTTTTATGACATGCTTATTACACACTATTTATTAATTATTCAGTATCATTACAGTATTTTTATTACATTATGAAAACGGCAACATTCTTCCAAGAACTCACTTTTGTAGCTTGTATCACTTTTGATTAAGCCTGTTATTAGACGAGGCTCTTATCAGAGGTGCCAGTAGAATAAAAGGGACCTGGGGTGGCACCGCAAGAAAAGGGAGGGGGGAACAGAAAAAAGGAGAGGGACCCATGGGGGGGGGTGCGGTGATCTGGGGGTAGCATGTGATCCTTGTTGCCCCCCCATACTGGTGCCTCTGGCTCCTATGTTTCATCAAGGAGTATCAGATGTGAAACTAAATGAAGGTATTTAAGAAGCCAACTCAAAGAGTTCCTTCTACACAAGCATTCAGGTCTTGAGCAATCCAGGCAAACAATGCATGTTACAGCAAAGCTTAAACTTGTTTTTCATAATAATTTAAAAAACAACCCTAGCGGTGTATTTCTTTTTAAAAATAGCAAAAAATATCCACCTCCCTTTTTATTTCGTAAAAGGAGTCTTGAAGTTGAAATCTCCTCAGTGTGAAAAGTCATGAATCAGGAATGGGAAAACTCCTTTTGGGCTTGATTCTGACCTGACTTATACCAGTGTAAATCAAGAGTGACTTCACTGTCACAAAAATTATGTCCCAGAAAAAAGAAAGAACAAGTCGGTGGAATTACATCAGTCTGAAACTTGTGTGATGATAAAATCAAACCCTGTCACGGCATGAGCACATAATACTTTTCTCAAAAGAGATGAGAAGCCAAAATTGTGTACAGAACAGATTGCTGCCAGCGCCTTTGCAGGTAAATTCTAGTATGTATGTTCACCACAACACATTGCCGCAGCATGTGAACGTTTTGCTGAATGTATTGTATGTTACAGTGTTGATTCCAAGGTTTGTTTGCAGAGCTAAGGTGCAAATTAGGCCTCTGTAGAAGGATTGACTCATGGCTGAATGTGGTGTAGAAGCTTGCTCCTCTATAGCGCCCCCCTACTGACAGTCACTCCAACCCTGTGGTGGTGCACCTCTTCTCATGACTCAGCCCTTGGGTCAGGTCACTTTAAAATCTCTCCCCTTCTGAGGTATCAATATTACAGACTAACAGAGTCCCATACGACACTGGTCATTGTAGCCGATATGATGTCTTCTGTTCCTCTTCCGTCAGAGTAGTGGGCACAGGTGTGTCCTCTTTTAACCAAACTCAAAATGGAAACACAAACCACAATGATGGCAACTTATTCCCCCTTCCCCAGCCTTAAACTTTTCATCCATGCTGGGTTTGCCCCAGCTTTCCATTCCTCTGCAGAACTCGGACTCTCAAGAGTCACCTCCTTGGAGTCTTGCCTCCACTGTGGATCCTCTGCTCCATCCTACTTGTAGGGTTGTCTGCCTGTCAGTTGGCCTTCTTGCAGCCCCCCTGCAGGAGTCGCCTTCACCATTTGTGGGCTTAGCTGATGCCATTTAGCTTTTCACCTTTGTGATGCCTGAGTGAGTTCAGCTACTTAAATGTCTTTAAAGCATTTATTGTGGCTGTGAAATTACAATTATACAATGCAAATACAATCATTCACACCTACAGTTACATGGGTGCAAAGTTAGAGGCTGCTTTTAATTAGAGTATACCTGTTTTGCCAGTTGACTGACTTTGAACTTTATTTGTCTTAGCTCTCCCCTGGCCTGGGATGTAATTGGAAGGGGACTATTTGCTCAAGAGTGAAGAAAACAGCTTTCATGCAAGATTCTTTTTTTTAAAAAAAGAAATAGACTTAGTTTCTGTTTCCTTATTCTTCTTAGAGGAAAGTTGGAAGCAACCCAAAGAAATGAATTAACTACTTACCAATAGGAGTCTTTGGCCAAATTCTAGCCTTGATTACTCCCCTTACCGCCCCACTTTAATGAATGCTCGAGGTGTAGACTCATTGCAGAATTTGGCTGATTTATACTCTGGATCTTCTGATGGTCTTGAAGTGCATGTTTCTACTCAGAGAAGACATGTACCTGATGCTAAACCTAAGATGATCAGCTGTCTTTTCCCACTGACAGAGCTGCTGCTTTAATTTTTGTTGAATGCTCTTTTCCTTACTGCTTCCATGAATCAGTTCACTTCTTGTGCCAGGCTGATTTTGAACTCTGGAGCCACATGGCTAAGATCATTGGGTTCAATGTCACTGGCATCTAAGATACCCGCAACACTCACTATGACGAAGCCTGACCATAGAGGTGTTTTAGTGTAGAGTGTACAATAGAAGTCTAAGGTTTCTTTAGCCAGTCTTTATTTCTCAAGGAAGAAGTAATAAGAAAGCCTTCTGAAGAGCCTAGGGATTAAGATGCATCTCTGGTTTTTTTGTTTTTGTTTTTAATTTCCTGAGTGCAGTAATCTTGAAGGGTGAAGCAGCTAAAATGGCAATATACTAGTCAGGCTATAAAAAGAGACACAGGATGGGTTGTGCTTAGTAAAGGACACTAGGGTGAAAAATCGGGATGGAGTTGGGGTGGGTGGGTAAATAGGTGCCCATATAAGAAAAAAACCCCAAAATTGGGAGTGTCCCTATAAAATTGGGACATCTGGTCACCCTAACGGCCACTGGTGGTCTTTCCAGAACCCATCTCATCTTGTTTGGCCTGAGAACAGGGGTCCTTGAAAACACTGTGCTGAAGGCTTCCTGGTATAGAAAGAAGTTGATGGTGATTATTGGCACTGCTCATCTGTTGCAGACACTAGGCATGACAGATTCCGTGCTTTCCTCCTTCATAAATGGTCAAAGAAGACTATCTTCTGCTCCACCTTTTGGATGGCTTCAGTGGCCCAAGTCCGGATTGTCTGTGGGGAAATGAGTTCAGAATTTGCCCTGAAGTCCCTGTCTTGAGTAATTTGCATTCCAAGGGCCCAGGCCTGCAAAGCCTCACCGGCATGAGGATTATTAAAGCCTGTAAGGCCGTTGGTTAGCATAGCACTGAGATAGCAGCCTTAATGAAGCTGAACCCTTATGCGCAATACAACTGACTAGAGTGACAGCTAGGAAAAGGCAAGCACGTGTGCATGAATAATGCTGCTTGTTGTTTTGGATGAGCAGTTCATAAAACCAATGGCGGTGCACAGGATTTAATAGGCTAAGCTTCAGAAACAAATATTTATGCTCCAAACCCTCATGTTTTATTTTTTTAATCATTATTATTAAGAACTGGAAAGCTGCCAAGACCATCCAGCTCTCTGTTTTCCCACAGCTTTTTCTGAGCTCACAGATGACACTTGGCATGGAAATAACTGTGGTATTAGTTGCATAAGAATATTCCGTAGGTGCTCAGTAATGTCTTTCTCTTTGCTTTCCATTGTAAACAAAAGCTCTGGCCTTGTTGAATGTACTGTGTGTTTTGGTGTATGCTGCAACAAGAAATTGACTACAATTAGCTGTTCCAGAAAACCGGCAGTTACTTGCAGAGCAATTCCACTTATGCTTGAATGTATCTGACTTACTGTTCCCCCAAGACCCGAAAGGAAGAAACATTGTGTGTCATGGATTTGCCTGTAAAACACATAAGCCATGTATAGTACTTTTCACAGAATACATCCCAAATCATTTAATCATTTAAAGGCAAAGATTTATTGAAAAGGCAAAGATTTTTGCCATTTAAAGACACCTTTTAAAAACAGGATTTTTTTTAATGCTCTCATCACTTAAAACATCTAAAGGGATTTTTCTCAAATTTCCTAGGAGGATTCACGTATGAGCTTAGACCAAACTTAGGAAGTTTCTACCTCAAAGAAGAATATCTCAAAAGTGATGAGCATGTGAATATTAGAACTTGTATAGAAAACAGTTTTGCCACTTCAATCATAGATCCTTGGACTTCAGGACCAACAGAGGCCAATTTCCTGGATAGCACAGGTCATTGACTTTTATCCAGTAATTCCTGCATCAAGCTTGATAACCTGTGCTTGAAATACAGTGTATCTTGTTCTAGAGCAGGGATTGTCAACCGTGGCACCGCAGGGTAAGCACCCTTAGTGGGCCCCGCCGGTGTGTTTACTTGCCAGTCTGCTGATCCGGGGTCCACTGGCCACGGTTCAGTGTCCCAGTCCAATGGGGGATATAATTCTATAGTAATTATTTGTACACATGCACTTGTCTACAACAGTAACAGGATTTCTAATACAAGAGCTATACTTTTTAGCATGATAAAGGATTTATTCTGTGGCTACATTTCTAGCCAGAGGTGTAATTTCCAGTTCAAGGTGATCTACCCATGCTGATCGAGTAAGTAGCAAATATAAGCATGGCAATGTAAGCAGCAGGAAGGGCTAGCTGCCCCAAGTGGATACTCGTCCAAGAGGCTAATGACATTCTTGGGGTGAGTAGCCTCTCCTGCCGCTCACCCCAGCACAGTACAGCTTGCATGTCTGTGGCTACACTCTGTTTTTAGCACAGTCGCTCCATCAGAGCTAGTGCAGGTATGGCTCCTTGGGCTGGAAAGTCTGCCTCCTGCTCAAAGTATAGACATACCTTCTGTCTCTAACCACAGAAACCTCTTCATGTTTTTTGTTCAGATTTCAAGACTATTGATCATTCTTTACTTTCCTGGTGTTCCAAGCAAGACTTGGGCATCTCTTAGGGCCATGGGAACTGGCAGAGTGAATCAGACCAATGGTCAGTGCTATGTCTCTGATAGTAGCCAGTATTAGCCCATTGGTCACTACCATATCTCTGATGGTAACCAGTATTAGCCCAGTGGTCAGTACCATGTGTCTGATGGTAGCCAGTATTAGCCCACTGGTTTGCATGACATTGGTATCCGACTGCTGATCTAACAGTGACTTCAATGATAGCTTTTACACTGGAAAATAGCATGTGGAAAGGACAATGTAGTAGACATTGTAGGCTCAGTCCTGAACACAACGCTGGCCTCTTTGTGCTACTCTTGGGATTTAAAAGAATGGAAAACTCACACAGCTCCTCAGCTGGGGATTCCCTAGCATGTGGGACTCTGTGAGCAGTGTAGAGCAGGTAGGAATGCTCTCTTACAGTTACCTCCCACCGGCCCAGGGGGTATGATGTGGATGTTTCAGGTGGAAATAGGGCATAGTCAGAGTGAGCTCTGGCAATTCCAGGCTGGTGGAGGGCCCTTTGGGGGAAAACAACTGGCTGAGTGTTGTTTGTAACATGCCTATGAATTGAGCCCTATGTGACTACCTGTGCATTACTGTGTGATAATGCAGAGCTATGTTACATTTGGGAGCATATAGCAGTCTCGCAAAGCTGAGATGTGTAAGCACTGGGATGGAAAATGTCTCTTTGTATCACAGGTTCTTTCTTTCCGGATATAATATATATACCCTAGAGTACTAGACACTTTTCCACTGTGCTCTTTGGAGAGCAAAAGCCACAGCAAGCAGCAGACTTATGAATCATTGGCAATAGATGCTATGTCTCTTGTTATGAAATTCAAGCTGGTGAAAAAAGAACTAAAAGAATAACCATGAATATGAAACGAGAAGAGGAAAACAGCCCAAGGACAGGATGCACTAAGGTTTTTGTTGATTGCAGATAAAGATGTTTGTAAATTCAAATGCCAGTTTTTAAAAGATGGAAGAAACATGAGCGTCAAAGCTGTGAAGCACTATATAAAATAGTAGTGTGGGGATAGTCAGAAAAGTGAATCTAAAAAGTACATGATTGGCTTATACATTTATTCTTTTAATGACTCTGTGGCAAATTTGCTCAGTATACAAACCAACAAGATAATCTCGGTTTTTCCTCTTAACTTCCAGTCCTGTACACCCTGATAGTTGAGCTGTGTTTTTTGTGCCCCTCACCGGTAATAAAGATTATGCAGTGAACATTTAGCTGACCATCTGCAAGACACAATAGAATCCAAGGGACTCAGATACCACAACGATGACTATGTTATAAGAAACTAGGTAGGTAGGTAGATACTGGAAGCTATTCCATAGCGGTATTGATTCTGAGCTGCTACCAGGAGGTAAACAAGCCTGGTTTATCCACTAAGGAAGCAGATATTCTAAACACACGTAGGACTTGATTGAAAGCCCATTGAAATCAATGAAAAGACTCCCAATTACATCAATGAGTTTTGGCTCAGGCCCATGTCTCAGGCCTCTGAGGAGATGATCCCTGGCTGGGATGATTTAGTTGGGCATTGGTCCTGCTTTGAGCAGGGAGTTGGACTTGATGACCTCCTGATGTCCCTTCCAACCCTGATATTCTGTGAGACAGACGGGCTACCGCAGGGGCAGTCATGGCATAGTTGTTTGGAAAGCTTGCACACAGTCTGCTGTGCATCACAGTTTTTGACTTTTCCCAAAAGCACAAAAGCTGAAATTTACTCCATTTCCATCTGAGATGTTGAACATCTGCATCTGTTTAAAGCACTGTCCCATAGTGCATAGCAAGCCCCTGGGAGGTACAGCAGGGACTGAGTCATGGAACTGATCTGTGTAGGACGGTTACAAAGAGGGACTTACAGTATGGCAGAGAGATTTTCCCAGAAAGTCCCACTAGGTTCCCAGAAGGCATTTGGAGATTCAGGAAAATGGACTTACTGTAGGCTGTGTGAATCATTTCCATTTGTCAGAGGTTTGGAACAGTTCCATACAAAAACACTTTTGTTCGAGGTCAAGTAGTTATTTTGGGGAGGTATGCATTCATTTTCAGGATTATACACCATTGTACTTTGGTCCCAATGCCTACCTTTTAAAATAAATGGGTGAGATGAAAAAGTTGACATCTTGACCGTGTGTGATCATGAATGATCTGTTCTGTTTCCACAAGAGTAGAATTTTTTAAATTCCGGCTTCCTGGCCAGATTCCACCTCTGGGACTAGTCTACCTAAAATCTCCTGAAACTTCAGCTGGATAGGGTGTTCTTCACTTCCTGTCCTGAACAGTTGTGTGACAGTGCTGTGCGCTACTTAAAGAAGTGGCATTTTACATTAGAGGCTGCTGCATTGCTTTAATCATACAAGTGGTCCCATTTACTTCAGTGGGGCTGCTTGTGTGAATAGAGTGAGCAGAATTTGGTCCTCAATTTGTAAAGAGCATAGGGATATGAAAGGCCCTGTACACTGTAAACGTAAACTGATGTTACTATTATGAATAATAATAAATGCACCAGGTAGCTAAATGCATTATTGGGGCATCGTATTCTAACATACACGTTCTTTTTTTTTAATCTCTGCATTGTGATTTTATTGTGCAGTAAGTGGCATGCATGTCCCCAAACTCATTCTTTTAACAGATTCAGTTGATCAACAGGCTAGTGGATTATATTTTTGCAGCAAGTAAAACACTTTCAATCGAGTGGTCTTGAAAGTTCCCACGGCTTACATGTACACAAGACCCAGGCAAAAGAATCATTTTCTCTGAACTGTTCTAATTCACAGATGGTCCTTTTTTGATAAATTTGGATTGTGCGGTGTATTTTCATGGTCCTAACCTCATCCCCTCTCAGGAATTTACCCTCCTCTAAAAGACGGGGGTAAATTATGATGGGCGTTTATCCATGGTAAAATGTTAGTTATCTAAAGAATATGTGGAGCTTCAACAACTGCTGGCCCCAGCCTGCCCAGATAGAATCTGGATGTAGTTTTCCTCTCTGAAGTCACAGTTTATTCAGCTTGCATGTTCTTTAAAGCATTAGCTGCAGGATTTGTTTAATGTTCTGCAGGATCTATTTTAATTATATGGAACTTTCAAAACAAACATCATGGGCTGAAATGCCCAAATGAACATATTGTAGAGAACTGGAAACTGACAAATCCTTGTCTGCCTGTTTTAGGGATGAACTTTCAATGTTCTTTCCTCCATTCACCCCCCATATATATATAATAGTGTGTGTGTGTGTGTGTGTGTGTGTGTGCAAGTGTGTGCGCGCGTGTGCGCACATGGAATTTGCTAACTAATTGGATAAGGGGGAGGCGGTATTTCGGGAATGTGGGGGTGGCATTCTTTAGAGTAGCACAGAAGGGCAGATCTAACAATAAGGATGAAATTAACTAACAGAAAGAGTGGCTAGGGCGCCAGTTTGGGATTAAGGAAACCTAGGTGCAATTCCTTGTGCTACCACACACTTTCTACATGAATTTGGGCAAATAACCTAGTTTCTGTGTGCCTCAGTTTACCACCTGTAAAATTGGGGCTGTCACGAAGGTAAATGCATTAAAGATTGTGAAGTGCTCAGATGCTATGGCAATGGGCCATATATGTACCTAACATACATTGAAAATTCCAGTTGAATGTCAGGATTAACTTCCTGTGAGGGAGATGTATTAGGCTGTAAAATTGTCTCCCAAAGGAAGTGGTCAAATCCCCAGCCCCCAAGTGTTTAAAACTATATCCATGAAAATGTGCTATAGGCGACGTTGATTAGCCGGGAGGTGGGTTGATGGATGTTTTTTCCATCTCTTACTTCTGTGATCCTAAATGCATCCCCCTGCTAGCTTCTGGTTTTTTGCCCCATGAGAGAGATTCTAGAGCACCCACCAGTCGAAAACAGCAGGCTAGATAGTGGTGCCAACATGTTATGGGCAGTTAAGGAGCTTGACTCTGGCTGTGTGCCTGTTCTGTGTCGCACACTCTGCTTTTAAATTTGTTCCTTTCTGGGTACAACTACTCTGGAATAAAAGCCTGCGACACAACCGCGGCTGGCCTGAGTCAGCTGACTCAGGCCTATGGGCCTTGGGCTGTAGGACTCCAATTATTTGAGATTTCTGTGTGTACACTTCATAATTTTGGAAGTTGCTTAGATACCATAGTCAGATGCTCCAGGTGAGAGATTAAATAGATTTAGAGGTGAAAGTTTCCGTATCCCTTTACCAGTCTCGTAATCTGTAGAATCCCCTGAAGTTATTCAGTCTTTAATGTTCATGTTATGTGTAGAACCCGGGGTACCAAGGCGTGTTAGCATTTCAGCTGAAGACTATCTGGAGAACATTTCCCCTCCCCCTCTTCCCTATACATGCCACTTGTTTTGCTCAATTTTTGATTGGATTGATGTAGTATTGGTTGACTGAATTATACAGACTGTGTGCGCGCTGTGCCTTGTCAGGAGGCCTGTGCTTAATGTTGAGATAAGTATAACATCCACGGTACATTTTTTTTATGAGAAGTTTAATGTAAATTATTTTTCTTGACAGCTGGCTAGAGCTGGACACCACACATTATGTCAAATTAGTTCCTCTTCCTCTTGTGATAACTTGAGGGGTGTATTTCAAAGGAATCAGATGTTTTAATCTTTCTTGGCTAGCTGGTTGCCAGACATCTGGGACATGGAAGCTAACTGGAAATTGCATGGATGCTGACCTTTAGAGGAGCTTTTGCTTTCTGATTTTCTTTCTAGCTCAGATATCTGCCCTGCATGTTATCATAGCATATGGAAATTAGACCAAAGCAGGACACTTCCATTCTGCGTAGTCCCAAGAGCGTTAGCCCTAGGTAGGAAAGATTGACTGGTGAGTAGGGTCTTAGTCTGGGACCTGGGAAGCCTGGCTTCATGTTCCAGCTCTGCTACCGCATTCCTGTGAGACCTTGGGTAAGTTACTTAGTCACCCTCTTCTACTGATTTCAGTGGAAGTTTGGAGCCTAAATACCTTTGAGGATTTTGGCTTTAGTTCTTCATCTGTCACTTGGGGATTATAGCACTTTCCTACCTCAAAGGAGTGTCATGAAGGATTAACACATAAGACTGTGAGGTGCCCAGATACGATGGTGATGGGCGCCATCTACCCAGGTAGGCAGTCAATATTAAATGGTGGGGCTTTCCCCACTTCTCATGGGAGGCTATTGATCAATTACTGACTGCTTTCCTAAGGGTCTTCTCCTGCTCAGGAGAAGGCTTATCACTCTTACTTCTTACAGAAAGGGTTTCCTAGGGGATAGAGTTACTAGGGGTGGCCTGGATACCAGGGCGTTAACTGGGGCAATGCTGGCTCTACTGTTCCTGCTTGTGCTCAGGAAAAGGGGGTCAGCGGTTTCCCCCATTTCATTCAGATTGTTTACATGGAAATAGGGATCCAGCCTGCCCCATTCTATGTTCCATCCTAGACACGGCTGCACTTCAGTGGTGTGGGAAAGTATTTTCTTGTAGGCCACAAAGAGCTGGTCCAAACCCAGAAAACAACTTTTGTAAAAATATCTGTGAAATTTGACCCTCTTTTCCTTCATGTTTTTAAATCTAACTCTCCTTAAGTCTATAATGATCCAGATGCAATCTGGGACCCTTTGGGAGGCAAGACACTCAACAGAAGGGATGGTCAAACTTACTAACCCTCAGAGACAATCTTTAGAGGTTCGAGAGCAGGGGCGTGTCTGCCAGAGCTCAGGGTTTCAGACTCGCTCCTGCTGAAGCCCTGAGCCCCGCAGGTGCACCCTGCAGGACTGAAGCCCCGAGCCCCTGCAGACGTCAGAGGCAATGCATGGGGGAATACGTGGGGTCACGTGTCCCCTCCATAGATTTTTGCCAGGGTTTGCTGGTACTGCTCAGTCACATGGTGCCATGGAGCCCCCTCCTTGCATGGCAGTTGCCATAGGGAGAAGCAGCAGCAAACACCTGGGCATTGCAGGGAGAGCTGCTGCTTTTGCTGCTGCCTCTCCCCATGTCGCTAAACCAGGGTCCCCTCCCTGCAGCTCCCAGCTGTTTGCTGCGGCATCTCCATGAGGAGCTAACACCTGAAAATCAAATCCGTTTACGGCATCTCAAACTTGACACTCCAAATTGGTAGTTACTTTTGATGCTTTTGGCTGCAAGACACTATTTTTAATCCGCCCTGCATGCTTCCTGGATTTTCTGCCTGTTCCAGTCTTTGGCATTCCCCTGGCTTCTGGTCCGTTACCCTCCAGAGAATATGTTTCCTCTACTGCCTATGCTGAAGAGGAGTCTTGCCACCCCAGTTGTCTCCAGAAACTGCTGTGCCAGCTTGTTGATATTCACAAGTTAGGGGTTTGGGTTTTTTACAGTGCCTGTGCCCTGACCTGGTGAGATTCTGCTAATAATGCTAGAAGTGTAAGTGCTAATGCCTTGGCTGCCAAACATGAAAGGGTGGCCAGCAAATGCGGTTACAGTTCTCAGCCTTGGCAAAGACAGCTAGTCCAATACAGTGTAAAGCCAGATGACTGGATTACTTCCTGACCCTTAGCTTTTGTAGCCATTCAGGCTAACTAATAAGGGAGATCAGATCTCATGCTTCAAGGTGTCAGCTAATTACTTAGAGATCAGGAAGGACTTTCCCTCCACATGCAGTATTGCACACTTGGCCAGGTCCTTTTTCACGCTTGTCTTTTGGGAGTTTTTACCGATATAATAAAGTTATGCCATAATTTTCAGTGTCCTGCAGCTTTAAATCTCTAAGGACTCTGTTGTCTGCAGAAATGAAGCCACCATTTTGTGTTGATTTTAATGTAGGATGTAATGGAAAGAACACACACATTATATTTTCTCATGGAGACTTTACTTTTTGTTTTCTTAACCCTAACATGTCTGGAAGGCACTTATGTTCTGCAGTTACATCGGGTATTGGCCACTGTGGGAGACACCACCAGGCTAAATGAACTGGTGTTCTGACTCTGTGGGGCGAATGCTAATTTATGGTGTGACCAGATCCTCAGCTCTTGTAAATCTGGATAGCTCCACTGACTCTGCTGATTTACAGTAATCTTGTAACCGCAGGGAGAAAAATACCCTGCTCTTACGAAGACTTCTGTGATCCAAAGCAATAAATGTAGTGTTATTTACTATTATACTGGTTTGTAATTGTACAAAGGAATGGTTCATTATTTGCCTTAATTTCTCTTCAATAGCATTTGAAAGAGAAGATGATATGCTGAGGTAAAGGATCCGAAGAGGGAATAGTGTTTACCTATCTCACAAGGGCTTAATCTTAGAAAAACACTTTGAGAAGAACAGTGCTATAGCACTACAGGAGGAATAACATTGAAATAAATCCATTGATTGCTTCTCATTTTTGGATGTTAAATCAGTGTCTTCAAAAGACTTGTGTCATCTCCTAGATCTTTTCCCTCCACCTCATTCAAATATTTAGACCAATCTAAAGAATTAACAATATTCATTATCAATAAAATGATGTCTTAAGACGTTCACAATGCCTAGCATTCCAATATTGAATCTGGCTCTCTAGGCATTCATAGCACCCTCCTGCTGGTGGTAAATGAGCATGTCTTTGGTCTGCTTACAGTATAATTAAACATGAGCTGAGCCTGTAGCATAATGCAGTAATTCAGTTTATTACCAGCTGAAATAACCCACTGTAACAATTGTGGTGTTCTTGTTGTGCTTTTCTTGCAGTTCCCAAGAAGCTTCTGCATGAAACCCAGCCAAAACCAACCAGCTACCAAGGAATTCAGCAACTACATTTTCCACAGCAGCCAAGAGCATATGATCCTAATGTTATAGGGGATGGCGTGTTCTTTCCTGATGTCTCGCCGTCCATCCTAGAGCGCGTTCTGCCAGGTAACAAAATTTACAGAAACCTAATAGCAGAGATAACAATTATGAGTTCCCATTAAATGGACACTAAATACCAGAATCCGTACTCAGGCATTTGTGCAGTTCATAGGCCCCGCCCATTTCAGAGCAGTGGGAGAAATAGTTTTGTCATTGCACAACTAGCTCATGTTTTTGTGGCTTATGAGTTCTCTGTACCGTTCCAGCAGAGAAATACAGTAAGTGTCTGTCAGCACATTACAATGATTACCATACAGCTTTAGAGCATGATATTCCTCCACTCAAGTCAGCGGCAAAGTTCACACTGGCTTCAATGAGATTAGGGTCATGGTTTTACTCTGTATAGCACCTTTCATAAAACTCTCTCCCAAAATGCTTTACAGCCTTAACTGATACATTGCAAACATGAAAAAAGGCCAGAGAAAGTCAGAGGCAACAGGTTTGAAATGGGATGCTCACGTTGCAAAGATAAGGGAGGTTGTTCCAACAACTTGGAGCTGCAAAGGGGAAGGCTCTTGCACCGTCAGTGGTGACATAAAGATGCCAGAGGCAGGCAAGGCATAGGGGACGATGTCTCTGAGGTAGCCATGGGGGAACGTAGGTGACTTTTAGCCACATCCTGGAGTGACTGGCGAGCCAGTGGACATAGATGAGGGCAGTGTACAGCGGTGGATGGCCCTTCATTGATATGCTTTAGTTGCAATAGAATAGATCTTCTTTCCTCCTGAATAACCCCTCTAGTTTTTTCCTACCCTTACTGGCTGATTGTACGATCCTACAGATTAGAAAACTAGTTCTGTGGCTTTGTGGTGCTTGTGGCTGGAGTGTAGAGTGCTCAGACAATCATTCATTTAAGAACTTGTTTGACTGCACTAAGACCCCACTGGAGAAAACAAAGAGCAGAACTCCTCTTACAGCTCAAAGTAGAGACGTTCTTCTTCACTCCGCCTCCTAGAAAACTCATCCATTGTGCAGTGTTTCCACAGGACAGCTAGAGCCCAGCAGGTCTCTGTCTCTCTCTCCCCCTGGGCTTTGCCTTGTTGATCTAGTCCAGAGCACATCCTACGGGGAAGCCCCAAGAGTGGGGCATGATTTGAAATCTTTGTCCTGCTGAGGTCCAGAGAGCGTCATCCCCATTATGGAGCTTTCTGAATACACTGGGGAAGCGGTGGTGTGGGAAGGGCTGTAGAGGGAAGGAAAGCAGGAGAGAAGGGAGTTGGGGCTTGTTGAGGTCACCAGAGTTGGAGAGGGGCCATGGTAAACTAGCATATCTCCTCCATTCAGTTCCCTGAGGATGGCTAGTTTGGTAAGTCACAATCCCTTTAGAAACGCCCCCTTTAAAGCAAAACACTGTCAATTAACAGAGCCACAACCTGGGCTCCGTTTACATTTCCTTCTCTGACTTATTCAGCATCCCATTCAGCTCCCCTTTATTCCCCAAATATGTGGCACTTCCAGTTACTACCTTTACTGCCATATCAAGAATTTGGGGTTGGGAATGGCATTTTGAAGTCTCTACATTTTACTGGGTTAAGGCCCAGTTACTGGGTTAAGGCCCAAATACCCTTCTCAAGGGCTCAGACTTTGGGCTGAGGCCAACTGACAGTAATAATAATAATAATTACACTCCAGTAGAACTTGTTCTGTGTGATTGTCCAAGTGCCTTATAAAAGTCATCACAATAGCACATCGAGATAGGCATTATTGCCATTTTATAGCTAGGGAAACTGAGGCAATTGAGGAAACTGAGTGAGTAAAGAACACTAGATCCAAAGGTGGGGGCCCAACATTAGGCACCTAGATAAATGGCCTCGATTTTGGAGGTGCTGAGCACTCATCGCTTCCTTTGGTTTCAAATTAGGAGTTTAGTGAGGAAAATCAAGGCATTTATTAAGGTGCTGAAATATGGATTTAGGGGGAGACTTTCAAAAGCTCCCTTCATGCCATTGCCTTTGCTATTGAAAATGTTGGCCTTTACCCCTCTGTGCCTTAGTTTGTTGATCTGTAAAACTGTCTTTCAATGGGACTAGCGCTCCTAAATCTGAGTGCTTTTGAAAATTTCCCCTTCAGTGCCTCTCTTCAGGCATCCATGTTTGAAAAGTTTCACTTAAATGACTTGCTCACGGTCACAGTCATTCAGTGGCAGATTTGGAAACAGAACCCAACTTTCCCATGGCTAGTCCCCCACTCTAACAGCTATATATCACCCCAGCGTCCAGCTCTTAGCAGAGAGGTTATTTTACCGTAGTGTTTGGCACTGGTGTGACCGCTGCCGGAATACTGTGTCCAGATCTGGTGCCCACAATTCAAGAAGGGTGTTGATAAATTGGAGAAGGTTCAGAGCAGAGTCAGGAGAATGATTAAAGGATTAACAAACCTGTCTACCCACGTACAGATGTGGTCTCCTCATCTCAAAAAAGATATACGGGCATTAGAAAAACTTCACAGAAGGGCATCTATAATGATTAGTGGGTTGGAACAAGAGCCATATGAGAAGAGATTAAAGAGGCTAGGACTTTTCAGCTTGGAAAAGAGGAGACTAAGGGGGGATATGATAGAGATGTATAAAATCATGAGTGTTGTGGATAAAGTGAATAAGGAAAAGTTATTTACTTGTTCCCATAATAATAAGTACTAGGGGCCACCAAATGAAATGAATGGGCAGCAGGTTTAAACAAATAAAAGGAAGTTTTTCTTCACACAGTGCACAGCCAACCTGTGGAACTCCTTGTCTGAGGAGGTTGTGAAGGCTAGAACAATAACAGGATACGTTCATGGAGGTTAGGTCCATTACTGGGTATTAGCCAGGCTGGGTAAGGAATGGTGTCTCTAGCCTCTGTTTGTCAGAGGGGGGTGATGGATGGCAGGAGAAAGATCACTTGATCATTACCTGTTAGGTTCACTCCCTCTGGGGCACCTGGCATTGACCACTGTTGGTAGACAGGATACTGGGCTAGATGGGCCTTGGGTCTGACCCAGTACGGCCATTCTTATGTTCTTATGTCTTATAAGGAGAGAGTCAATGAGCTCAATCTAGTTAGCATGACAAAGAGAAGCTTATAAAGGGGGTGACTTGATTACACTCTGTAAGTAACAAGATGGGGATTGAATAATGGGCTCTTCAATCTAGCAGAGAAAGGGCTAACACGATCCAATGGCTGGAAGTTGAAGCTAGACGAATTCAGACGGGAAATAAAGCTTACGTTTTTAACAGTGAGAGTAATTAACTACTGGAACAATTTACCAAGGTTTGTGGTGGATTCTTCATCACTGACAATTTTTAAATCAAAGTGGGATGTTTTTTCTGAAAGAGCTGCTCTAGAGGTTATTTTGGGAAGGTTCTATGGTCTGTGCTATACAGGATGTCAGACTAGACGAACACAACGGTCCCCTGTGGCCTTTGATGAATCTCTGAAGCCACACTAATAGGATGCAGCACCGCACAGGCATTTATCCACCTGAGCCATCGCCCCTGCTGACATTTTAAATTAACTTTGTTCCCTCTCACTCCCAAATCTTTGTCACTGACCTCGAGGGCCACCCAGCTTCCAGGCGCGTCCTGTGTGAAGTGAACAACGTAACCGTTCACCTGGGGTGTGAGCTGTGCAAGTGCAAACACAGAGAGACAGCGAACAAACTTGGACTTCCCCACGCCGCAGGCTGGAGTTGAAAGTGACTTTGCTCCTGCAGCAGTAATGGTCGTTCATGCACCAGAATTGTCAGTTTCCAGAACTTAATACTAGCAGATAAGTGGAAGCCAGATGCAGTTGCCAGCTACTGTGTGCTTTTTGTTTGCAGCCTGTACCAGATACACAGGGACAGGAGTCTTCAAAGATTTAACAGCCCTGGGCTTTTGCACACTCATAGGTGGAGGATGGACTTTTTAATGGGTTTGAAGCAATTAGTATTTTGCCATTGGTTGTGGTGTCTGCAGACAGATCAAGGTACAGCCAGTTCTTAGCTGTGATCTGATAAGGTCTGAAAGGGGCTCTTTCAGCCTCCTGGAATTAGCTGCCTTCTCAGCTTCAGTCTTCAGCAAATAAAATCAAATCATTAACCCATGTTCCCTCACCTCTCTGAAGGGGAAATTATGTCTCCGTGAAACACAATGAAAGCATGCTTCTGAAGGGAGTCATAAACGCAGGCAAAGATCTGCCCTTCCCTTAATAAGACTGGAGGGAAAGCAGCGTTGCTTGCCAGGTGTAGATCACTCTAGAATTACAGGGAGATGCAAGCGTAGTGTTCCCGACCCCGTCTGTGTCTTCCAAGCTCGTGTGCTGAGTTATTACATGTTTAGTGGAACCTCACATTGATAAAGGCACTTGAATTTTCAAAAAAGAAAAGCAACCTGGTTATATATTTGCTATAAAGCATCTGAGTGTGTCTAACGGGGGATGTGAAAGAGAAGAGAGAGGGGAGAGGAGATGCTGCCTGGTAGCCTTGAATCCAACGTGTGCTTTCAGCTGAAGCGAACCGAGAAGGTCCGGCTGCCTCACTGCGGCAGATTTGGGTGGCATTTCCAGTGCCTGGCTCCAGATTTCGGCATGCAGGGGCAGGTTCAATTGCTTTAGGGGAGGGGAGCACTGAAACTGACGTGCTTGTTCCCTCACTCAAAACAGAGAAGAAGAAAGGGAGGTCAGCTACCTTTTACCTGCTAGACAACAGCCCTTTGCTGCTTCCTGTGGATGAGACACAGCAGCCAGTGGATAACAGCAGCATGGAGCCTGTGGGCATTAGCACGGAGATGGCCTTGCTCAGCAACATCCTAGCAGCGTATTCCTTTATCACAGGTAGGTCTCTCACCTGCTTCTTCTCTGGGCTGCTGTGATGTCTTTTAAGTTGGGGATTAGTCCTGCTTTGAGCAGGGGGTTGGACTAGATGACCTCCTGAGGTCCCTTCCAACCCTGATATTCTATGATTCTGTTTCTAAGACCCTCTGGAGGGCTGCCCCAGTGTAAGTGAGGGCAGAATCTGCCCCTTTGTGTTTCTCTCACAGGTTCAATTTCTCATGCATCTCTCAGCAGGTTTTCCCTTGAAAGTCCTGATCGGTGTAGCTGTAGAGAGGGGCTGACTGGATATAATGGGCTGTATTGTGCTCTGCCTTCACTGGGACTTGCTCTCAGCTGACGTTCAATACAATGTAATCTTAGATGCGGTATTATTTCTAATGTGCCTTTTTCCTGGAGATCAAAGGCTGGCTCGTTAAGGAGGCAAGCTTGTCCTGTAATTTGGAAACTGAGCGGCACGAAGATCATTATCCTTCTTAAGAGAATTTGGCTTATCTTCAGTGGAAGTGTAAAGATGAAGTTTCTGCTTAGTGTAATTATATATTTAAATCTAATTTAGGGAAAGATTTCCTCCGATCACAGCTTAGCTTTCATCCACATTTTTTCCTGTCATCTGTCTTTCATGTAACACAGGAGCTTTCTTCCATTTACATTTATTTTAAAGAGTCACTCTCATCATGAAGATCATCAGCCAGAATCGCTGCTTGGGGGCAGCCAGGGAGTGGGCCCCCCATAGCAGAAACCTGCTAGAATCAATAGCACAGTAGTGCAAGCTGTCCACAGCCCCCATTTGTATCAGAGCGACCAGCGCGGGTTGGTGCTACCCGCAAAGTGGGTGGAGCCAGCCCCACAGAGCGTGGGATCAGGCAGCCCAGGTGATGTACTGATTCACCTTTTTCCTTAGTCCAACTTCTGCTGGGGTAGAGGGGTTCCTCTGTGATTACAGTTGGAATTGCAAAACTTCCATCCCCGGACATGAGCTCTCCTGCCCCCGGTGTAGCAGAGACAGGGCATGCAGTTTGTTGGTCCCTTCACTGGGCAGAACTGAATCTCAGACCTTGTTGTTTTTTTAAAAAATCCATACCTGTCTTGCTAACAACGTAATGCCCAATTTTACAAGGACACATGCATGTGCGTAACTTTTCACGTGGTGAATAATCCCACTGACTGCATTGAGGCTAAATCAAGGGAAGCATGGGGATAAATCTTGCAGAACCAGGACCAAAATGATGAAAATGCAAACAGTTTTGAGCTTTCTTTCTTTTCTTTCTTTTTGGTGCAAAGCTTTGGTCACTTTTATTTCCCTTGTTTCTGGCTCTCACGCACTAGCACAAAGTTGTTGTGTTTTGGTTCCCAGCGCAAGTTTGGCAAATGTACATAGATTCAGGAGAACGTTTCTGTGTGTAATTCTTTTTGCAACACTTTTTAAAAAAACAACCCTGGTGTTAAGTGCTCGGTTTTGCCCCCTGCTCATCTGATGGCAGCATCATGATCTGACTTTCCGGTGTCCCTTTAAAGCACAGATTCTTAATGTAGAAATAATCATCCTTCATAAATTAAGGTTGGATATTATATGGTTCATAGATATGGACTCCGGCACTTAAAGAACTGCTAAGAGCTGTAAATGCATCATCTGTCTATCTAATCTCTCTATCTAGCTGTTGCTCCCATCATCATGGGATCTGAGAACCTCAATATCTCTAACATCCAATCCTCACATCACCCCTGTAAGGCAGGGAAATGCTACTATCCCCATTTTAATAGCGGGGAACTCAGGCACAAAGAGACTAAAGCCCATATCCTCAGAATGTATTTAGACCACTAGCTCTCATTAATTTCAACTTTAGATACACTCTAAACCAGGGGTGAGCAAACTATGGCTCGTGGGTTGCATCCAGCCCACCAGACGTTTTAATTCGTCCCTCGCGCTCCTGCTGTGGAGTGAGGTCTGGGGCTTGCCCCGCTCTGGCGCTCCAGCTGGGGATCCGGGTCGGGGGCCACTCCATGCGATTCCCAGAAGCAGCAGCATGTTCCCTCTCCGGCTCCTACATGTAGGAACAGCCAGGAGGCTCTGCTCCACATGCTGCCCCCACCCAAAGCGCTGCCTCTGCAGTGTCCATTGGTCAGGAACCGCAGCCAATGGGCGCTGCAGAGGCAGAGTGCAACAGAGCCGTCTCTGTGCACCTCCACATAGGAGTGACATGCCCCTGCTTCCAGGAGCTACTTGAGGTAAGTGCTGCCCGGAGCCTGCACCCCTGAGCCACCCTCCCTACACCCTAACTCCCTACCCCAGAACTGATCCCCCTCCTGCCCTCTGAACCCCTCAGTCCCAGGCCAGAGCCCTCAGCCATATCCCAAACCCCTCATCCCCAACCCCACCTCAGAGCTACACCCCCAGCTGGAGCCCTTACCCCTCCGCACTCCAACACTCTGCCCCAGCCCTTCAGCCCCCCTCCCACACCATGAACTCCTCAGCTGCAGCCCTGAGTCCCCTGCCGCATCCCAAACCCCTCATCCCCAGCCCCACCCCAAACCCCTCATCCCCAGCCCCATCCCAAACCCCTCATCCCCAGCCCCACCCCAGAGCTACACCCCCAGCTGGAGCCCTCACCCCTTGTGCCTCGACCCGCAGCCCTAACCCTGATCCCTCTCTTGGCCTCCGAACCCCTCGGTCCCAGCCCAGAGCACCCGCCTACACTCCAAACCCCTCATCCCCAGCCCCACTCCAGAGCCCACACCACCAGCCACAGCCCTCACTCCCCCTCCCACCCCCACGCTCCACTGCCCCCGCTCAGAGCCTCCTCCCACACCCTGAACTCCTCATTTCTGGCCCTACCATGAAGCCCGCACCCCCAGCCAGACCCCTCACCCCCTCCCACACCCCATCCCCAGTTTCGTAAACATACATTGCCCCTTGTACAATTTCCATAACCAGAAGTGGCCCTCGGGCCAAAACATTTGCCCACCCCTGCTCTACACCCAAACCTGTGAACGCTGGATCTTAGTCTGCCCAGAAAAACGTCCAGCCTATCTTTGTGCGACTACTGCTCTGTCCCCACTGGAGTGCTCCCCATGTTACGGGGACTCTTTTAACTTTTCTGCAAATGTGGATTAAACACAGTTTAACAGATCAAATAGACAGAGTTAGAAATATAATGGTAACATCATAAAGGTTTGTATTTCGGTGACACTTCCCATTAAAGCATCTTACAAACATTCATGAATTGTCAATAGAGATGCATTCAAGCCACAAACTCTGGCCCTGAATCTGAATCCTCCTTCCTCCATTTCTGGCATTTTTGGCTGTGGGGGTTAGTTGGTTACGAGAGAAGTCAAACATGACATTTGGTCTGAGATCTAAAGTTTGCAGCTCAACTCAAGGAATTTGGCCTGGGCCATCTCTGATCCTCACAACTCCCCTATAAAGCAGGTTGTTATCCAGATTGTCATTTTATAGAGGGGAAAAGTTAAAGTGACTCATGCATGGACTTACAGTGAGTTGGGGAAAACTGGGACTACAATCCAGGTCTTTGGGCTATGCTAAAAGCACCATGGACTATGTTTCCTTTTTCCACAGTAGAACTCTGGCCTATATTTTTCTTGTGGGGCACAATCTCTTTTTGGGCTGTTCTGTGCTGGTGAGCTGGGTGAGATCGCAGTAAAGACACAAGGGCTATAGGCTATAAGTTTTTTTAAAACCAGTCTCTTTTGGGGGGGGTCTGTCCTGCAAGGTGATGTGCACCCTCAGACCCCACTGAAACCTAAGGGAGTTAGGGGCCCTCGGGGTTTCACAGCACCATGCTGCAATACACCTGTCTGTTGTGCCTCCCAGCAACGGACAAAAACAGGGCTGACACTTCATTTCCTGGCTACAGCTGCCTCCCATCCCAGGTTGGGGGAAGCCATTCAGAAGCTGACTCTCCTGACCGGTGCAAGCACTTCCAGAACAAATCCATGGGACATGGGTGGGCGGCTGCAGACGGAGAGACTGCAGACACCCGCCACTAGCACCTGTGGGCATTCACCATGTCATGCAGCAGGTGGGAAGGTTAGAAGCAAATGCAAAGGGACGTGTCCTGGCATCCCCTGTATCTTTTTGACTTAAGTCTGTGTGAAAAGCTGCAATGGTCCTATTAATGGCAGAGGAGTCTGAAAAGCCAGTATAACAGGTCACAGAATCACTTGTGGGAGTGTTTGCTTTCTTTATCAATCCGCTCATGGCCCTTCAAGAGATTAGTCAGGGTCCTTTGGCATTCCAGCCACAAAGGAATTTGTGTGTGTGTGTTTCATGCAACCCCACAGAAATTGTAAAGGAATATTTCTATAGAAATTTGCAAAGAAAATAGAAACAGTATCAATAGTTGGTGATTTTACTATTTAGGATCATCTGGTAAACTGGTCAGCTTTAGGACTTGGTCTTCTACTTTAAAGATTGGCATGCAAGTAACTTCTTTATAGCACATGTCTTTGAAGAATTAAGTTCTTAGTTACATAATGGCTGTAACTGCAAACTACAGAATTGTTATTTATTATGGGTTTGATCCAAAGCCCACTGGAGTCATTGGAAAAACTCCTGCTGGCTTCATTGGGCTTCGGATCTGTACTTGTGACCAAGAACATAGCAACAAACCTAAAATCATCCTTCTAGCTGTACAGTACTTAATTGGCTCTTGACACATTTGTCCCTGAATGCATCCTCTCTGGCCTAGAACTGAACAGGCATGGAAACTGAGGGACCATCTTACACCTGGAGGTGGGACTTCCCTGCAGATCGGGGTAGGAGCGCATTAGCAGCAGGGATGGTGCCTCCGTTTACCCTGTAACATTTCTATGGGCAGAGGACTTCGATCGCCAGCATTTGTGCAGAAATTCTCTTTAAAAATGTAAGGGGGAAACAGACCATCACTGTCCAATAAACGGCGATGTGCTGCCAATGGCGTAACAAGCAGCTCCCGAAAAAGAATCCTGGGGAGATCAGATCAACTTCCCTCTGAAATTGCTGGTGCTAGAAGTTCAGCAGGTGGCTCCCTGTGAGTCCCCTCCATTAGATCATTGTCCAACTGGCTGCTGTGCCTAAGAAGAGATGCAGGGAGTGCACAGCACAGCGAAGGATGTTAGTGAGGAACTCCTCCTCCCTGCTGAGCTAACCGAGGCCCTGATGCCATCACAGGAAATCAGATGCAGTATTGCACAGATTCATTTTTATTTATTAAAAGAACAAGAAGAAAATAAAGCACTATAACAGCAATAACAACCTTGGCCTGGGCCATTTCCTGGAGAATTAATGACCGTCTGGGCTGATACTCCCAGCTGATCATGAGCCCATAGGAAATAGCCTCAATAATTGTTGTTTGCTTGGTTTCGTTTTTAAAAAATGTGTTTCTAATTTTGGCTGGTGTGGAGGCTCTTGAAGACTGTGCACATTAAAAGAAGTGATTGAGCAGTCTTCAATCAACGACCTTTTCCGCTGCATGCCCAGCCCCGAGAGAGAGGCACCCTAGACGAGGAGAGTTAATCACTGCGAAGGAGATTGCATGGCACTCCAGGATGGGTTTTGATTGAGGTAGGGAGGAAGAATGTAATTCACAGATGCCATCTGAAATGGAGGGAGGAATCTCTTACAGTGGATAATACTGTAAACCTGGACTTCTTCACACCAAGGGGCATCTGGAACAATCTACCAAATGGCTATATGCTGTCACTCAGCAGAGTATTTAAGCATTGCGTAAATTGCAAGGAAGACAATAGGGTTTAAGCATTCACAAAAAGTAAAGGACATGTTTAAGTGGTTTGCTGAAACAGGACCCTGGGGAGGGCAGCTAGCATTAAGTCTAGGTTGGATACTCATGTAGAGAGGCCATAAATGCAGACCATTGATACCCATCCTATGCACAATCTATACTGAGGGGAAGGATATTAGCCTGGCTGTTAGAGATCTGAGTTCAATCCCCTGCTCTGCTCAGGACGTCCTCTGTGACCTTGGGAAAAATCGCATAAGCCTGAATGCACAGAAGGAATTAGCTGCCTACATGCCAGTTTTGGCTCCATTGCAATGCACAAAGACTCTGCTTAAGTTGTTAGGGTAGAAGTTCCCTGGACACCCGTTTCTGTCTCTGGACATGCGACTGCTGCCTCTCCCCAGCCATCTGGGCACCTATCTCCTGCCTAAGCCCCAGAGCAATTCACAAACCAGGGAAGACAGGCGTTCATCCGATCCAGTAGGGATGCTTAGAAGCTGCCTCATGGATTGGGTCTCATGCAAAGACTGACTTGGGGGTGCCCACCATTTTTATAACCTTTAGCCCCATAGTTAGCACACTTGCCTGGGAGACCCTGCCTCAGTTACCCTCTCTCTGCCAAAAGGGGAGAAGGGATCTGAACAGATGTCTCCACCACTCATGTGTGTGCGTGTCTAAACACAGGCCAGCTGGACAGTCTGATGTAGGGCTCTCTCAGTGTCTCCTGCTGAAGCTGTTTCACTGTGGATAAATGTGAAATCTGTTGGATTAGGGGGACTAGATCCTAGGTGGGTGCCCTAACCACTGGCCTATTGAAGTATTAATCCACAGTGGAATAGGAATAAAGATTTAGGTGCCTAACATGCATTCAGGACCCAATGCCTCAGTTCCTCAACTGTCAACTAGATTTAATAGCACTTCCCTACCTCCCCGGGGTGTTGTGAGGATATATACGTTAACGATTTTGAAGTGCTCAGTTACTCCAGCAATGGGGACTAGCTAAGAGCCAGAAATAGTTTGTAATAAGAAAAGTAGAATATATTGCATTTAATTTTTAAGGGTTTTAGTGTGTGTGCTGGATTGACAATCCAGGAGACAAAAATCCACTATTTAGCCACATAGTGGGAACAGTACAGGCAACAACAGTCCTGCCAGCATGCTTCAACTCTGCTCTGGAAGGACTGTGGGGGAGAGAGTGGGTTAGTCTCTGATAGGGTTGCCAACTTTCTAATGACACAAAACCAAACACCCTTGCCCCCACCTCTTCCCCAAGGCCCTGCCCCTGCTCTTTTTCTGAGGCCCATTCCCCACTTACTCCAGCCCCTCTATCTCTGTTGCTCACTCTCTCCCATCCTCACGCACTTTCACTGGACTGGGGCAGGGGGTTGGGATGTGGGAGGGGGTGAGGGCTCCAGCTGGGGGTGCAGGCTCTGGGGTGGGGCCAGAAATGAGGGGTTTAGGGTGCGGGAGAGGGCTCAGGGCTGGGGAAGGAGGTTGAGGTGCAGGAGGAGATGTGCAGTGTGGGGTGCAGGAGGGGGTATGGGTGTGAGAGTAGGCTCAGGGCTGGGAAAGGGGGTGAGGGAGAGGGTGCAGGCTCTGGGAGGGAGTTAAGGTGTGGGAGGGGGTTCAGACCTGGGGCAGGCAGTTCGGGGTGTAGGCTCCAGCCGGGTGGCGCTTACCTCAGGTTGCTCCTGGTCGGCAGCACAGTGGGGCTAAGGGAGGCTCCCTGCCTGCCCTGGCTCCATGCTGCTCTTGGAAGCGGCCGCCATGTCCGGCCCCTAGGTGGAGGTGTTGCCAGGCGGCTCTGCACCATGCATGCTGCACACACCTGCAGGCGCTGCCCCCACAGAGGCAGGAGAGGTTTCCTGATTGCATCTGCGCCTAGTGCCACAGGGACATGCCAACCACTTCTAGGAAGGTGCATGGAGCCAGGGCAGGCCAGGAGCCTGCCTTAGCCCCACTGTTCTACCGACCGGACTTTTAACTGCCCAGTCAGCAGTGCTGATCGGAGCCGCCAGGGTCTCTTTGACCTGACCTTCCAGTCAAAAACTGGACGCCTGGCAATCCTGGTCTCCGAGGCAATTTTTCAAAAGGGCCCTGTGTGATTTGGGAGCCAAAATCCCACTGAATTTCACTAAGCCTTGGTCTGCATTAGGAACTTATGGGCGGCATCAGTACGAAAATCCACACCTCTAAGGGACATCGTTATACTGAGCTAACCCACAGCGCTATGTCGATGGGAGGGCTTCTCCCATCGACTTAGCTACCACCTCTAGAGGCGGTGGACTGCCTACACCAACGGGAGAAGCTCTTCTATCAGTGTAGGTTGCGTCTTCATTAAGTGCGACAGCTACTGCAGCCCTACAATGTAGACAAGCCCTGTGTCCCTTGAGGACTCGCTCCTTACAGGTACACCTTTACCCCGATATAACACGATCCGATATAACACGAATTCGGATATAACGCAGTAAAGCAGTGCTCTGGAGGGTGGGGCTGCTTTACCATGTTATATCTGAATTTGTGTTACCGCAAGCCGGTTCCTCTGCCCCCCACCTCCCCGTTACTTGCTGCAGCCCTCCCCATACCCTCCCCGTCCCAGCTCACCTCTGCACCGCTTCCTCCCCTGACTGTGACACCGCTCCGTTTCTCCACCCTGCCTGCCTCCCTCCCTCCCAGGTTTGATGCGCCAAACAGCTGATTTGCGGCAAGCCTTGGAGGGAGAGAGGGAGGGGGAGAAGCAGAGCTGTAGCGGCGCGCTCAGGGGAGGAGGCAGAGGCGGAGCTGGGGCGGGAAGCAGTTCCTCTGCACGCCCCTCCCCCCGGTTGGATGGGTCGGGGGTTCTGAGGGGTCAGTCAGGGGGCGGGAAGTAGGTAGAGGTTGGATAGGGGGCGGGGCCAGGCTATTTGGGGAGGCACAGCCTTCCCTATCCTGATATAACACGGTAAGATTTTTTGGCTCCCAAGGACCGCGTTATATCGGGGTGGCAGTGTAGTTAGATGCCTGATGGCCGCTGAAACCTGTTGGAACTCAACACCTGATTGCCTTTGAGGAGCTCATCTCAGGTACTTCGGAACCATCTCCCTGTGCTAATATGGTCCTGGTAGCCTGGTGACAGGCCTGCCAATTAGTCCCCAGTCTGATATTGCGCTTTGTGATCTGCCTACTGGCATCTGGACTGACACTGCCAAGTCCTTTAGCTAAACAGCCAACAGATGCTTACAGCACTCAGGCAGTCTGAACCTGAACTGTGCCTTGACCTTCTCCTGGCCTGGCCCCAACTGCTTCCTGCCTGTCCTGTCTGCCTCTGCAAACATTACCCCTCCGTCCCGCTGTTGTGGAGGGAGTCCTTAAAGGGACAATGCCCCTTTTCTTCTAGCCAGCGGGTCAGAAGACCCCTCCCCCCAACATGGAAAGTTGCAGTGAGCACATTTTATTTTTAAAAGCGTAGTTAGAGTTTGAAGTCCATACACTCACACCCTGAAAACTGCTCTGAAAAAAAAAAACCCCTTACACTTACCAGACTGAAAGTACACAGGTGTGGCCATTCTCAGGGCACCAGCTGTGATTCTATATTCAATACGAGGAATTCTGCTTGACGAAAGATCACAAAATAGGACCCTTCATGAAGATTGTTAAGGATTGATCTGTAGGGTTTGATTTGTAAAACAAGTCACCCTTCTCTAATGCCCTGGCTAGTGCAGTTTCCTATTAATTATACTGCACTTCATTGAAAGTTACCCCTTCACACTTTCTTACATTGTAAGAGTTACTGTATCTGGCTAATTTAAGTTTTACATGCTACGAGGCGAGGGGCAGGCTTTTTGTTCTGTGTTTGTACAGTGCATAGCACAATGGGGTTCAGTCCGGCTCCTTGGTGTTACCACCCTACAAATAATAATACTAATAATATTTTCAGAATTGACTATTGATTTGGGGTGCTCTCATGTTCGACTGCTAAACTTGAACTGCCTTAAAAGAGGCTGGCGTTTCCGAAAGGCTGAAAACACACCCTCTGAAAGTCACCCACCGCCACTTTAAGGTGGTTCAAGTTGGCCACCCCAAAATGGAGGCTCCCCAAATTATTAGTCACATTTCAAAATCTAGAATCTTGGTCATCGATGATTTAGCTGTTTCAGAACTATGGGGATGGCCTAAATTGCCCCTTTGCTTTGGGAGGAGGAGTGCTCTATGACTGCGTTGGCTATATAAACTGATAAATGCCAGGTCTGCAGGGTTACAGTTCGGTGAAGGAGTCCAGCATTTAAGAATGCTGATGACGTAACTAATATAGCTCATGAATACCAGCAGAGCCCAAAGATTCAATTACTGCATTGGTACAGAATGAAGGCCCATCTGTTTAGAGTTGAGTGTAGTGTATGACAAATTACTGGCTAACAAGCAATCTAATTTCTGTTCGCTCGCTAGCTGCCCATGGTAGCCAGAATGATGGAGAGAGTGAGTGTGGAAGAAGAAGGAAACTGGCAAAAGGGAAAGAGAAATAAAATGTTTTCAGTCCATTCCAGGCTCCCCACTCTGCTTTTTAGGAATTGTGGTAAAAGACTGAGCTATGGAACTGATGATGCAACATGTATATTTTTTTTAAAAAATGAGCCTGTAGGTGTATGTGAATTTAGTGCTCTTACAGGTGAGGTTTAGCTAATCATAGTAGTCAGGCGTGGAATAGGCCAGCGGTTCTCAAACTGGGGGTTGTGAGCCCTTGGGTGTCGCGGGGCAATTCCAGGGGGGTCGCGAGCTCCCGTTGCATTCGGCGGCATTTCGGCGGAGGCTCCGAATGCGGGAGTGTGTGCGCTGAAAAGCCGCTGAGTGGAATTCTCTGCTTTCAGGGCATTTCGGCGGACACGCAGAGAAACACTGAAATGCCGCCAAAACCAGAAGAGTATCACTTGGCGGCTGTTCAGCGGACATACCCAGGGGCGGCTATGGACGCGACATATTGAAAAGGGGTCTCGAACCAAAGAAGTTTGAGAACCCCTGGAACAGGCAGACCACAAGCAAGTTCTGCCAGTGCAAATAAAGTCCTGCTAATCCCTTCTCTTTCAGTCCTTGGAGCTCTCTAGGTGTTCACTTGAAAATGAAGTTTAGGGGTGACGTTAATTTCTGCACAAAATAACAACCCACCTGGATCCTGCAATCCAAACACCAATTTCAAGGGAATATGGGATGGGCTGGATTAGTTTACTCGGGGATGTTCATCCAATGGGTGCTAGGCACCTAACTCCCTTAGGCCCTTTTGACAATCCCAGTCCTAAAGAATTTCTAATCTCATACTGTCATTGTTTATTTGTACAGTGCCAGCACCAGGGTCAGGTGCTTTGTTAGTAGGGATGAAAACAGAGGGTGAAATCCTGGCTCCATTTAAGTCAATGGCAATTTTACTAGGATTTCACCCAAGGTCTCTGCCCCAAAGAGCAAACTGAATAGAGACCTGACAAAGCAGGGGGCCAGAGCAGCAACAGACAGCAGAGCAACTGAACAGTGAGACTTGGCACCCACTGCCAAGTTCCATGTATAGGAATAGCTTTGTTCCCACGTAACTGTTCCAGTAAGTCAGAACCCCAGGCGGGAGGTAGGGTTCAGAGGCCCCTTAGAGGAATGAGAAGGGGCTTGAACAGGGAGTGAGTGGAAGCAGATGGACTGGATCAAGTTGTGGGGCCCAGGTGTATGGGGCAGCATGAAAGAAGATGGGAAAGGAGGAGGTACAAAGCGGGCACTTGGTCTGATATCTTGTGCAGAGTGAAGGGAGTCAGGGGTGGGGGTGAGTAGAAATGGAAGCAGAGGAGAGGCCACCTGAATGCATATGGCCTTGAAGACAAAGATGAGGAATTTAAATTGGATCCAGACAGCGAGGGGGGTGAAGCTGAAGGAGGCATATGAAGAGGGCCTGAGCTCTGGTTTTTATTGCAGCGGGGAATGTATTGCAAAGCTTCATGCTGAATAAAGGGCAATATGCCAACCACATTACAGCAAACACCGTCTCAAGTTCTGGTTCAGGATTTTTCCCCCTACTGCTTGTGTCTGGGCATCTAATTTTCCCCCTAATGCTCTGTCTGGGCATCTTCAGGCCTTGTCTACACTACCAGCTGGATCGATGCGTAGAGATCGATCTATAGGGGATCGATTTATCTCGTCTCGTCAGGACATGATAAATCGATCCCCAGAGGCATCCCATCAACTCTGGAACTCCAACTCGCCAAAAGGCGCAAGGCAGAGTCGACGGGGGAGCCCGCTGTCGACCGTTGCCACCGTGAGGACGGCAGGTAAGTTGACCTAAGATGTGTTGACTTCAGCTACGGTATTCACGTAGCTGAAGTTGCGTATCTTAGGTCGACCCGCCCCGCTAGTGTAGACCAGGTCTCAGGTATTGGCCTTTGCAGTGACCTTTAACCTCATTCAAAACCCAAATTCACAGTCTGATGCTATGGACGAAATATTGTCTTTTGTTTAATTTGGGGCCCCATAATTCAAGGGAGTATTAGAGACAATGGATTTGAGATTATTGTGTTGAGATCAAGACTGAAATTGGATGTTTTATTTGAATTTACAAATGCAGTATGCCCCATCCCCCACTATACACTTCAGGATTGATTCAGCCAAATAAACACCTCCAATAGTGCCCCCAGCGTTTACACACTAGAAATCGGCTTGAAGTGGTTTTAGGGATGTTTCCTTCTTGCCTTCTGAAAACTCCCCTTTAAGGGAACCAGACCTAGAGGACCGAATTCTGCTCTGATTTCTTAAGATGGAATCTAGTGAACTCAGAGTTGGCCTAAAGGTGACAGACATCTTCCAGAGCCCGTAGGCCAGATTCTCAGCCGGTGTAAAAGGTCACAGCTCCACCACTGACTTCAGTGGAGCTGCACTAGATCTGAGGATCTGGCCTCATGCAGGGCTCCGACTTGATTTAACAGGATTGAATTTGGCTCCAGCTATTTTGCCTAGTTCATCTTCATCCTTTGTTGGATCAACTGCTTTTCGCTATCACACTTAAATGGGCCAAGGTGATTCAGCCCATAGAAATCACGTGTGATTATTGAAATTGCACATCTAAAAAATCCACTGCATAAGCAATACAAAAATATGACAGTTTAAAATACAATATGTATCCTTTAAAGTTTTATTATATCGCCCCGGATATTTTTTTTTTCAGCGGAATCTGTCAAGTTAAAGCCCCGGCTCCATCTATTTTGGGGTATCGTCAACAGTACATTTTTGTGGTCTGGGCAGAAAGCCAGCATGTTTGCCTTAGATAAGCAAATGAATGCTATGAATAGATCCTTTGCCACTTTCTTGGTGCAAGGCTTGCCATTTCAGTTGTGCAAAGGTGCAGAGAGCTTCATAATCATCTTTATTCCTCGCACAATAACGTATGGGACAGAAAGGTGCACTTAGTCACTGCTGACTGTACAGCTTGCTGGCTTCATGAGCCCACTCATGTAGGCAGTGGAGTTAGCATTTAATCTGGTGGGCTGCTCCTTTAAATTACTGGATGGCTTTAGGACATAAGTAGCTCATGGTGTGTATGCAGTAAATGCCTCAGACACTGTTCTACCAGTGGATCCCAGTGACTCCATTGTGGGGATACAGTGGAAGCTCTGGAAGTACCATCATAAAACCCGGAGAAGAGCTGAACCTGCGAAGGAACTTGGGGCTGTTTGGTGCACTTGCCCCGTGTGCCCAAGTTATTTTACGCCTTGTCCTCTGAGAATCATTTCTTTTCTCCTTGCAGAAAATCCTGAGCGTGCCGCTCTGTATTTCGTCTCCGGGGTCTGCATCGGGCTCATTTTGACCCTGCTGGCCTTGGTGCTGAAGGTGTCCTGCCGAACTGACTGCAAACAATCCCCGGGGAAGAAGCCACCCCGGGAGCCGGAGAGCGACAGCGACAGCAGCGACAGCGAGGACGATTCGGACACCGCTTCGGACCTGTCGGCCCGCAGGCATCGCAGGTTCGAAAGGACTTTGAACATGAACGTCTTCACCTCAGCCGAGGAGCTGGAAAGGGCGCAGAGGCTGGAAGAGCGGGAGCGCATCATCCGGGAGATATGGATGAACGGGCAGCCGGACATTCCAGGGACCAGAAGCCTGAACCGCTACTACTAAGTGTTGGGAAATCCCACAGGCCGGTACTGCAGCCTAGGTCTTCCTGGGTGTGCTAAAGAGGAGAGAGGGGAAAGGCATGTTACATTGGCATCTCCCCTTTTCCTTTCAGAAGGGCTAACTGGAGCAGTGTGGATGGACAGCAATAAAGCGTTCACCTCCCCCTTTTCCCTGACACATTGCTACTGACACCAGGAAATCACCCCCCAGTATTTTCTCTCTGGAATCAGTCTGGTTACAGCAGAGGTGGATGCTAGCTTCTCTTCCTGGTGTAGTTGAACAGTGGGTGGGAGGCACGATACGGTACAAATGCTGCTCTCATGCTTGCCAGGGAAGCCATCGGTGTTCTGCTTTCCCCAAAGATTTCAGGAGACTCGAAAGCAAACTGAGACTCTGTGTCCACTAAAGGAAAGATAACCTGAGGAGAGAGGGATGGGAGGCACAAGTGCATGCTGAGTGACTGTCTTGTGACTTCGGAAGCCATGAGATTAACCTAGTTAAAAAAACGTGACTTTATAAGAAGTGGGGATTCTTATGCCATGAACTCATCTTGGTGCTTAGATGTTCAACAGTGTGTCCTGTTATTTAAGACGGTGTTTTAATCTTGCTTTTCAGTGGCAGCATTTTTTTACTGACACCTCAGGGATAAAATCCTATTTTTTTTTTTTTTAGTATGTTTCCCCATCTCCTTCCCCACAAACCAACCTGCTCCCAACAGTGAAATTATGGTGTTATAGGAGACGTGTCAGTGATCGGCGAAATGTTAAACAGCCTCAAAGAGGCTGAGAGGGGTTTTGTTTGTTTGAATTTATATATATATATATTTGAAGAGGCTGCACAGCAATGTGCCTTATTCTTTTTTGTTGTTAAACTATAGTTTTCCATGGATAGTGATGCACAATGTTTTATATATTTTATTAAAAAAAAATAAAAGGTTTGTATTTACCAGAGGAAAATGGGGATAAATCGGGCCAAATACGCCAGCAGGATGGGAAATAAATGCGAAATAAACTCTGCTTTGTTTATATCAATTTTAATTTGCATCCTTGCTCTTAGCCCATGCTTCGTTAAAGTAAAATACGTTGGAAGAGCAACGAGCTTTTGCAGCCCCTCAAAGCTGACACAAGTGTCTAAGGCAGTGGTGGGGAACCTGTGACCCCAAAGAAAGTGTGTTCTTAACTCAGGTTAGTCAACGCAGGTTAAAAAAGCAGCGAAGACACAGGCCTTTAACTTGGGTTTACACATACACACACACACACACACACACACCCACTCACCCACCCTCCCTCCCTCTACCTGAAGTGGCACAAACATGGTGCTTGGCTAGCTAGTTCTTGCTCACATGCTCAGGGTCTAACTGATCATCATATGTGGGGTCAGGAAGGAATTTTCCCCCCCCCCCGGGTTGGATTGACAGCGACATTGAGGGAGGAGATTGTCTTCCTCTTCAGCGTGTGGGTGAGGATCGCTTGCCAGGATTATCTGGGTATATGTCAATCATTTCCCTGCCATTGCAGGGCTACACCTCAGTCCCTCCTATTCTCTGCCTGTGGCACTTCATAGTCTAATCTCTCGTGAGCTGCAATATTTGGTTTAATTTTGGTTGGTGGGTTTAGTGTTTAATTGATGCTGGGTGGTGATGGTGGCTGTGATGTACAGGTGGCCAGACTACATGATCAGGTTGTCCACTCTGGCCTCAAATTTTATGACATACCCTAAATAGCCATTAAACCTTAGCCATGCCTAGGGCTCTTCACACGGCCATACACACCCTTTTCCTTTGTTCTCTGAGCCCATCAACCTATTTCAGTGACGCCTCCTTCCATGAACAGCTGATCTATGAATCCGTTCTATAAAGGCTTGTTCCAAAACTCCTTCAAGTCAGTGGAGCGACTTCCATTGATTTCAAGGGGTTTTGATTGTAGCCCAACGTCCCACGCCTTACCGGGTACTTGATAGTGACAGATGCAAGTGTTAAATTAATAAAAACACTTGAGAAACTTTTTTTTTAAAAAAACCTTATTATTCATTAGCACATTTTAGTGCTTTATTAATCCTATGTGCTAGATTTTATTAGCTGGCTCATAACTCTGCAGTGAACACATTAACTCTGGTGTTGCTCCTAACTCCTCCCTCCCGTCCACACAGAAAAGGTTCCTCAGTAGCATAAGGGCAAGGATTTCTATTCCTGGTATTTCCTAATACCTAAAGCCAAAAGCAGGCTCAGGTCCCTCCTAGACCTGCAAGAACTCACCGAGTTAGTGAAGAAGCTCAAGTTCAGCATGGTCTCTTTGGCCTCTATCCTCCCTTCACTGGATCCAGGAGACTGGGATGCTGCCCTCCACTTGAAGGACGCATACTTTCACATAGCAATAACTCCATCCCACAGGAAATATCTCAGGTTTGTGGTGAAAAATACCCACTACCCGTTCACAGTCCTCCCATTCAGCCTGTAGACAGCATTTTGAGTGTTCACCAAGTGCATGGCAGTTGTGGATGCATTCCTGTGCAGATGGCAGGTACAACTGTTGCAGTATCTCAACGATTGGCTCATCCAGGGCCACTCCAGATCCCAAGTGGCAGCACAAGTCAGTTTTATAAGAATGATGTTCAGAAGGAGGCCCAGTTCATTGAACAAGGGGGAATCAATGCTGTCCCTGGTTCAGAGGATAGAGTTTATAGGTGCAGTACTGGACTCAACACAAGCCAGGGCAGACCTCTCAAAAGCAAGGTTTTAGTCCCTCAGCGACATCATATGAGGTCTCAGGGAGTTTCCCACCACCAATTGCCTGAAACTCCTGCAACACATAGTGACTTGTACCTACCTAGTACAGCACGCCAGACTCAGACATCGACCTCTTCAATTGTGGCTTGCATTAGTGTATTGGCCAGTCTGGGACAGTTTGGACAGGATTGTAACCCTGCCTCGCTCGGTATTCGACTCCCTCCTGTGGTGGCTCAACCCACAAGTAGCATGTGCAGGGGTCCCCTTCACCAGCCCTCAGCCGTATCTCTTTCTAGTGACGGATGCGTCAGCTCTGGGTTGGGGAGCACAGTTGGGAGAGTTCAGAACACAAGGCCTCTGGTCTCAGGTGGAACTCGCTCTCCACATCAATGTTGGAGTTCTCAGAACGGTGTGTCTGGCATGTCAGACTTTAGAGCCCACTTGACAGGGAGATATGTATCAGTTATGACAGCCCACACCATGGCGATGTTTTATAGCAACAGGAGGGGTTCACGTTCCTCTCCCCTGTGCCAGGAAACCTTCATGTTGTGGGACTTCTGTGTAGAGCACTCGATACATCTGCAAGCATCATACCTCCTGGGAGTACAAAACAAGTTGGCGGACTATCCCAGCAGGTCGTTCCAAGACCACGAGTGGTCCCTTTGCTCAGATGTGGCGAGCTCAATCTTCGATTAGTGAGGCATTCCCCAGATAGACCTGTTCGCCACATGCCACACCAGGAAGTGCCAGCAGTTTTGCTTCTTCCTGAATCACGGCTTGGGCTCCATCGCGGATGTGATCCTCCTCCTCCCATAGGGAGGCCATCTCCTATATGCATTCCCACACGCTCCCCTCATTCACAAGGTGCTCCTCAAGATATGGCGGGAACAAGCTTCGGTGATATTGATAGCTCTAGCCTGGCCCCGCCAGCACTGGTACACATCTCTCCTGGAAATGTCCATGGAAGCTCTAGTCACCTTGCTGCTCTTCCCAGATTTACTAACTCAGAACCACGGCCATCTTCAACACCTGAACCTCGAGTTGCCGCACCTCATGGCATTGAAGCTCTCTGGCTGAACCTGATGGAGCTCTCTTGCTTGGTCCTGTTCAGACAAGTCATCCTTGGCACTAGGAATCCTTTCACCAGGGCTAATGACCTTGCCAAGTGGAAGAGATTTTCAATCTGGTTGGTGCAGCACCGTTTATCCCCAGCGCTCGCCTCCTTGCCCCTTATATTAGACTATCTCCTCCATCTCTAGGAGCAGGGGCTGTCCATGTCATCACTAAGGGTTCACTTGGCTGCTATCTCTGCCACTTACCCAGGAGCTGAGGGATGCTCAGTCTTTGCTAATCCTATGGTCATTAGTTTCCTTAAAGGTCTTGACAGGCTAGACCCACAGGTCCGAGAGCTGGTCCCAGCTTGGGACCTCAATCTATTCCTTTCCAGTCTCATGGGAGCGCCCTTTAAACCTTTGGTGATGTGCTCCCTGCTCTCTCTCTCTCATACTAGGAAGCATTTCTCTGCTCAGCGGATTTCGTTGTGGATCATGTCCTGCATCCATGTGGGCTACTATTAATTAGCCTCTTAGAGTTGGTATGGCAACTTCCACCTTTTCATGTTCTCTCTCTCTCTCTCTCTCTCTCTCATCTTCCTACTATATGTTCCATTCTATGCATCTGATGAAGTGGGCTGTAGCCCACGGAAGCGTATGCTTAAATAAATTTGTTAGTCTCTAAGGTGCCACAAGTACTCCTTGTTCTTTTTGCGGATACAGACTAACACGGCTCCTCTGAAACCTGTCACTATGGGAGGATAAATACATTGCAGATTGTGAGGTGCACAGCAACTGTGGTGGTGGTGGGGCCTCAAAAACACTATATCTGAATATGGCACCCCATTTACTAGTTAAGTATTTTGGGACACAGTGCGTACCTCTCACCTACTCATCTGAGAACTTCTTGCTCCTTGGAATAGTAAATTCAATGAGGGGTCTCTGAGCTTGGGAGTCTCGGCTGCAAACCCTGTCTTGGAGTTAGGCACCTACGCTGTAGCTACAAGAAGCAGCAGAGGAAGGGCTGGTGGTTGGGGTTCTCACCTAGGAGAGGAGAGACATCCAGTTCAATTCCTCCTGCCCCTGTGAGGCAGAAGGCTTTTGACCAGGTTCTGCCACCTGTCAGGCAACTGCTGTAACTGCTGGACTCGGAGAAGGTCTGATGTGGGGGTCCCTCACTCTCTCCTGTCGAAACAGTTCCACTGTAGATAGTTTTTAAAAAGCCCTGGAGGAGGGGGGCCTGGATCTTAAGTCTCCCACTCCCCATGCTTGCACTCACCCGCAGGCTGCAGTCACTCTCATGCTTGCTCTCTCTCATGTGCTCACTGGCCCAAAGATGCTTTCATAATTTATCCACAGTGCACCAGGCGAGAGTGAAAGAGGCCCACGATGGAATAGCCCATGGCCCTGCAGCCAAGTTAGGCAGAGGAACACGTCTCTCCTCGCCACACCCAGTATGTGCATCACTCAGGGGCTTAGACGTCAGGACTCCTAGAGTGGAGCAGGAGCGTGTATGCTCAGAGGCAGAAACATGAGTACCTGGGAGACGTTTACTGCAAAAATGTAACTGTCGAGCAAGCTTAGGCGCCTGAAATGTTCAGCAGCAGCTGAGCAGGAGTTCTGTGAATCCCAGAAGGGCCTGATTCTGGGATTTAAGTGCCTAACGTAACTAAGTCCTTTTGTGACACTAGCCCGATGTGTTAGATCTTGCAAACCACTGCTCCCACCAGTAGTCCAGTCTGTTTGCCTGCAGTCCAGGCCATCATTCACGTGCGTTGCAAGAATACGGCCACAGGCATGGGAATGCGGGGTGCAGTGGCTGCCACGGCACTCCCAGGGGCTCTGCTCCTGGACCCACCCACGGTGCTCTCTGCGACACCCCCACCTGTGGCCCCAGCCTCGCCCCCCCTTTACCCCTGTCCGTATCGCACCCCCCAGCCGCAGCTCTGGGGGGTGGGGCAGGGGCACGATAGGGATACGGGGTGGGGGAGGGGCATGAGGCAAAAGCACTTTACGGTATTGTTAGTTGGCTTTCAGTCCCCCCACTGCTGCTGAATACAAACACTAGACTGGTGCCAGTTACATACTCATTATTTTTTCCTGTTCATTCCCCACCCCTCTTGATTTGCCTCAGTCATTCCCAGCTCACACGGTCAGCCCAGTTCAGTGGCACTGACCTCGGCTGGGGAACTTTGCTCACTGTACCCTGCAAAGCCAGGTAACATGATGTCTGCTGCCTTTCCCATGTCCACGCTGGTCATATCCTCAACGAATTCCAGCGCGTTAATGAGGCCTGGCTTTCCCTTCCTGAACCCTCCCTGGCTCTACTTAACCCCTTGACTGCCATGGCTCACCGCACCCCAGGGGCTACACAAAGAAAGCAAGTTCGCTTAGCCAGCGGCTCTGCAGACTGTAAAGCATATGCTGTGGGGATGGGCGTTTCCGCTTTCACTGCATGGGCACGCTAGAGTTTCTATGGCCCCTTGAGCAGTTAATTGTGTTATACGTTCCCACACAGCCTCCTGCGCTCATAGACGTACTGTGGTCACCCTCACCATGAATGTTTAACAACCTACTCTGAGCCCCCTGAAAAACCAAAACCTCAAGGTATTGGCGTCTTTCCATGCTTTGTAATTACCAGATTTTCTGCCTCACCATTCTCTTCCCTGCCCCCAGCCCACTTCATTTAGTTCCCCCACCCTTTGGTTATATATTTTAAATGCAGCCATGGTCTTTGGCTCAAGGCCTGTCACATGTAAGGTCAGTCCCTGAGAACAGCATTCTCTGCTGGCTTTGGTTGTTTGGTTATAAAACAGCTGAAGTATGTTGTGTTGTCAATACCTATAGCCTGAAGAGGTTCACTCTGAGAGTGAAAAATGCCAGGTTAGCAGCAATGGAGCCTGAACTCACCGGTCCAGAGAACAGCTCCCCAGGCAGCAGCCGTGTAATTTCCCTCCCACCCCTCCAATAAGCTTCACCTCTGCCTTGGAGGAGTCCTTTGAGGCGATGAAAGGGTAGTTGAGTGCTCAAGTGAGGTCAGTTCTTGGCTTCTCTGCCTGCATTAGACTGTCTGAACTATAAATCGGGCAATCTCAAGCTAGGCCCTGCAAACTCATCACTGCACAAGTTGTTTTTACAGGAGTAAGTGTTAAATGTGATAGCAGGGAAACGTGTCTGCTAGGACAGCGTCTGTCAAAGATTTTTCTGCACGGCCCCCTTCCTCTTCCCAGATGCCTCTCGCGGCCCAGGGGTGTGTCCGCCAAAATGCCGCCAACCGTGAAGCTTCCACGGTCGGCAGCATTTCAGCGGGACACAAATAGAATTTCCTGTTTCTGCGGTGTCTCGGCCCAATCCCGTGGTGGCCAAAGCATGTCCGCCGAAATGCCGCAGAGAGTTCGGAGGTCTTGCGCACCCCCGGGGGTTGTCTCGCGCACCCCTAGGGGTGCGTGCACCCCACTTTGATAACCACTGTGCTAGGACCTGGAGTGAGCTGCCAACATTAATTTCACATATGGTATATATTATTATTAATAGTAGCTAGTTAGGCCCTGCCCTAGCTCCCTTAGATACTTGTATAGCCTCCATTACCACAGTGTCTGAGTGCCTCACAATCGTCAATGTATTTATCCTCACCACACCCTGGAGAGGCAGGGAAGTGCTATGAACCCCCTCTTACAGACACGGGACTGGGGCACAGAGACGAGATTCATAGAGGGGACTTAGGCACTACAGCTGAGCTGGGTATATACATGACAGTCAGTTTCTGTCACAAGAAGGATGCAAAACTACGGCTGGGGAGAGGGGGAAGAAAAGGAAATATTTTACTGATAGGGACCCGAGGCACAGTAAGACAAAGTGGCTTCTCAGAGGTCTCACAGGCAGTCTTTAGCAGAGCCAGGAACTGAACCCACAACTCCGAGTCCCTCCTAGTCGATTATTATTGGTAGTAGTGTAGTTTCTCAGAGTCCTCGTCATAAACCAGGGCCCCACTGTGCTAGGTGCTGTACAGAAGATGGTCCCTGACCTGGACAATTTACAATGTGAGTAAAAGACAAGGATAGCAGATGGCTACAGACAGACTAATGAGGGAGTACAAGGAAACACTATTGTTCAGCGTGATAGGTGTGGCCTCAGCACAGCAGTAGTCTAAACCCCTGTACCTTAACCATTTGAGAGTCCTTTTCAGCAGGATACTGCCAGATGGCCCCAGCTTTTGGATTGCTGCGGAGCTGAATTTGGTTGGAACTGGTAAGAAAGTCCTTTAAGAAAGCACCTTCTTGTAGGAAGCTTTCAATCAGGGGGCTCCAGCCTTCTGCAGCCCCTGGTCTCTCCAGCAGGGAGCACTGAGGTGCTCCATGCAAAACGTTTCTGCAGATTTCTGGGGGCAGTTGGTGGGCTCATCTTGCCAGCCCCACCGTTTCCCAAGCACAGATTTCTAAGTCTACAGAGCCGTTTCCACAGGGATGAAAGGAAATGATGCCACAGAGGAAACAATCCCTGCTTCCCAATATCTCTAAGAGGTGGTTATGACCTTGATAGCTATTAGAGCCAGTCAAGACATGGTAAGTGGTGTTCTCCCGTCTCCCAGCACCAGAGTTTGGGTATGTACTAAGTGAAACTTGTTTATTTACGTATAAGCAGCAGTCCTGGAACAGAGGTGGTCACAAGCATGCATGGCAATCCCCCTGCTTCAGCAATCTCAGCTTTACACCAATGGAGCAACCCTAGGGAGCAACTCTGCCTGAGACTGTACCCAGAGACTAAATGAGCAGGGTAACCGCCTACTGCATGCACAGCACACTAATATAGACAACTTGCAAGAGTATGCGTAATAGTGTCACCTGCCAAACAGCATGTGTCTCACACACACTCAAAATGGGGAACATTTTCAGGTTTGTACAAAATCTTCACAAAAGATTTTTTTTTAATTGTGGCTGATATTTTGATTTTAAACCAACAACAATAACAACAAAAGATTTTGAAGTGATTGTCTGCGCTCCCTTTTTTCCCCCTTTGCCGTTTTCTGAGACATAATGGAAAATAAGGGAGACAAGACTGGAAACAACTCTTTTCAGTTTTGAAAGCCAAGAGGTTTTCATTTTTCCACCAAAACTGAATAATTAAAGAAAAGAAAAACTGAGCTATTTTCCACAAAATGCATTTTTTAAAAAAATTGATAAAAATGTTTCAAAATTACAAGCGTTAATCAGTTCCAGAGGTAAGTACTGTATATTAAGACATCTGTTGAGTTTTCATGTCTGCCATCTATCTATCTACCCAAGGAGGTGGAGGGGCTACAATACAATGATAACATACAACGCACAGGTGCACCACCTTCTGCTACGAACATCTTTCTCAGAGGATACAATGGATCTGCCCATTGCAGAGTTGCCTTCTGATAGGATTTTCCCTCCCAGCATGCCTTTCTGGAGCTGCTCCTTTAAATTTGGCAGATCTGAGCCACTGCAGTCCCCAAAAGACCATTTTGCCAGAGGCTGTTGTTTTCTGCCCCTCTGTCTCTCTATTCCAGCTGAGGAGTACAGGTTATGTTTTCCCTTTCTTCTTGCTGAGGAGATGGCGTATTATCACAGCAGATGATTTGGCCTGTGTTTTTATGAGTTCACTTGTCATTTCCTATTTTCTTCCAGGAAAATAAATATAAGTCTAGAGGATAAAAAACAACCAGTTTCTATGAAAAGTTAAATATCATTTGTTCACAACAAGATTGGATGCTTGCTGAACAAATTGCGCTCAAATGATCTAGAAGAAACAGGGCAAAACAAATGCTTATTATGAAGGGGCATTTTTGCTAGGGTCCTTTGCCAAGTGTAAACATTGCCTCTTTGGTACCCCCTTGGAGTTTCAATGATTTCTGCTGGATAACAGGGTTTTGTTTTTTTAAGGCAAACATTTTCTAAAGATACAAATATAGCTGAAACAAGAAAAGGAACTAAAGCAGAGATGGCAAATTTCTTCCTTGGCTCTGTGAGAAAATGCCTATTGCTATTACAACTTCTCATAGGAATATAAACCGTAATGACAGTCAAAGGGAAATATATGGGCTCTCCAAATAAAAAGGAATCTTTCTTTACAGCTCCCAAAGGGGCACTGTCTCGACTGGCTTATTTTCTTGTTGTATTCTGAGTAATATGTTTTTCTGCAGCATGAGTGCAATGTGAGCTGCCTGCAGCACTTTCTGTGCCTGTGGTGGCAATTTTGGGAAAAGGCATCGTCCGGGTTTTAGAGCGCTGGTGACTTGTACATTCCACTCCTTGCAAAGTTCTTTAAAATCCCCTTTGATGTAGAACCATCCACGCCGTATTCTCAGGGAAAAGGGACCTTTGTTTAAATAACTGAATTGTTTAAAAGGGACAGAATTAGGTCTCTTCCATCCAGCACCTTCATTTTTGGCATCTGCTAGACCACCCAGGAGACTGTGTGCTCAGAAGGCATCCAGCACCCTCACTATACTGCTCTTTGCATGAAGTACTTTTCCTTACAGAAACTATACTGCAGTAATTGGCAACACTAATGCTGTTTGCTGCTTTGTTTAGAACCATTCTTGTCTTAGGTATCTGATGCCTAGGATGACATTTGTGTCCTGATTTATTTTAAAAGACCAGTTGCAGAAAAGCAGCCCAATGAATCTCCAAGCACATGAGCCTAAGCATAAAACAGTAACTGCCCAAGTCAGTATTGATTATCCTACATTGACACCTAGAGCACACTCCCCGTCATGGAATGTGCAGTAAAAATGATTTGTCAGGTAAGCTTTTTTTGTGGTTGACAAAAAAAAAATCCTTTCACAGTGATTGCTAATAATATTGGCTTGAGATTCTGCAGCTAGTGGTGACTGCCTTAGGTGCCTATCTTGAAACACCTCAAAGAGTCTGTCTTGTCAGAGGGTAAGGGCCCAGCCATTTCTGAAAATACAGGCATCCTTTGATCATCTTAATGTGAGCACACAAAAATCCCTAATCGGCTCTGAAAACCTTGGCCGGTCTCGTCATGCAGCACTAATCCTTTTTATGATGAAATATCCCAATGCCCTGTGCAGACTGAATATCAAAATGCATATTTACAAAGTGGGAGAGAGAATACAGCTCCCCCAGCCAGATTTCTTTGTGGAATGGGGAGGGGGCCAGCTGTAGGGCCAACTATTGAAGCCAGGGACATAGGGGAGACTGGAGCTTCTAGCCCACTTACTGTGCCTCAGAGGGGCAGTTTTTGGCCTGAGTTCCTGACTGACCCAATGCTTGAGCTCAGTGTCATTGGGCTGCAGTAGGTGCTATTGTGACAGCTTCCGCCTGGCCCAATACTCTGGGGCTGCAACCAGCGATCTCCAAAGCTAAAAGCATGAGCAGGTAAAGCACACTAGTGGGGCTGTAACAGGCTCAGAGCCTCTGTGGCTCAAACACACACTCACCAGTGGGCTACACAATCATTTTGGATGAGACATAACGTGGAGGTCCCTGACCGTTTGTAGACTTTAAAAGCTACAGTGTAACTGGGTATCCTGACTGAAACCCCGCAACGGTAACTGCCTTCTGCTCATTTCAATTGCCCCGCGCGATTCAGCTGGAGAAATGTTTTTTTTAATTTCTCTGCTTAAACTGGTATCTAACGTTGCTGGTGCAGTAGAGCTGCTGCATTTCAGAGGTAGTACGTGACAGACTGCAGGCATCTTTATAGGCTGTCTGTAAAAATGGAAGGTGCCCTATACATCTGAGTAAAGTATATTTGCTGCCTTACAGTAAATGGCATTAGCAATGCACAGGCAGTGGTATTAGTGATGCATCTGTATGGCTCATACACCCATTCCAAGGAAAAAAACCAAACACAATGACCACTGTGACCATGCAGGCTGACTGCCTGTATTACAGAGTCCATAGAACCACCCCAGAGTAATTCCTGTTTGAATTAGCGCATTTAAAAAACCCACAACCATTCAGTCTTGATTTTAAAATTACCAGATTTTGAAGCAGCCTTCCCATAAGAACAACAGGGAGGGGTGTAAGAAACATAACTGTGTTTTAAGCTGGAGCTTCAAAAGTGTATTAATGGGATTACATGAGGGGGTTGTCTGTGATAGGCCAGTGGCCTCAATAAGCCCAGAAGTCCCTTCCCATGCCACACCTTTCCCCTATCCCTCTAGGAAGTGTGAACATTTTACAGCAAAGCTTGAATTTGCAATGGGAATAAGAATACTTCCCTTCATTAAATGCAAAACGGATATTACACCTGACATACTTTTCTGAAGCCTTGGTTTGGTTTTGGTACACCTAATCTGCTGCTGTCTGTATCAAAACCATACTGCACATACTACTGTGTTATTGGCTACAAGATCCCTGCCGATTGTGGGATTATGCAGTGCTTTGTATGAATACTATTGAGTGATCAGCACTAATATGCCATGTCTGTAACTACAGTTGATCAGGAACTTTCCATTGAAGGTCAGTGTGGGAAAACTTAAAATTTGTGGGAAGAGATCAGTGTTGCCAAATTTCTTGATTTAAAAAGTTGCAAAATTGGCAAAACATTTCGCTTTGCCATTTTTGAAAAGAAAAATTCTGGTTTTCATGTTCGGAATGGCTTTTTGTTTCAAATCATTAGCTCAGTATTTTTTTTAAAAAAAATAACACTGGTCAAAATGGACACATTTTGATTGACCTGGACATTTGTCTGTTTTAATTTTCACTTTGCAAAAATTTGAGGTTCTCACCATTCAACCTGAGTCAGGTGGGGGAAATTTTTTGGTCTTGCAGGTTAAACTGTACATGTGTGGTACCAAGGATTAGAAGTCAGGATTTTCAGTTCCAGAACCATGTGTCCCAAAGGAGAGTCTTCACTAGCTCCTTTGTATAAGGTCTGTTATGTTCTGTGCCGCTGATACTACTTTGTGATGCCAACACACTCATGCCAGCAGGCATACTCTGGTGAGAAGTGTCACAATATGTGAACCTTCCACAGGGTGCTTCAGTGAGAAGCCACAAAATCTGGTGGCCAAAGCGACATTTGAAATAAAAACGAATAGCAGAGCGTGAGTTGGTGCTGAAAGGGAAAACTGCTGCTTCTTTCTTGGCCCTTGAAGAAGAGTGGGATGCTGGAACGTGCTCTGACTGCATTGTGTGTCTTCACTTCGCCTCTCAAAGCTTGTCAAGGAATTCAGACCAGCACCTGTCCATTAACCCCTCTCAGCCTCTTTCGCCAGCCAATTAGGCAGTGTGTCTATCGGCACCCTGACTGCTCTACTGTGAGGTTTTCCATGATCTCCTCTGTCATAAACCTTGCAGATATCCACACACACCCTCCTTTGGGCAGAGCCTGAGCTACCCATGACATGAAATAAAGGATTGCTAAAAATCTTCTCAGCACATTCTTCTTGTGTTGCCTTGTGCGGAGGCAAATTATTATTATTAATTGCATCCCCAAATCACTCTGTTAAAAGAACATCATTAAGGTTTCAAAGTCAAGCACTCAGACGTTAAGAAATGTCAGACTTAAGGCCGCCTCTGCAACCTTAGCTCAGCCCCCTTTTGCATATGCATTATGAGGCAGCTTTTAATTACATGGTTTCCCCCAGGACCCAGTCTCACTGAGCGAATGAAGAGTCACTCAGTATTTTGTTTCAGCCTCCTCATTCAATGTGTGTGTAAACAGGTAGACAACAGCAGGGTGTATAAAGTTGTGGGGGAATTAGAGTAAAGCTTAGGCAGCCCAAGTAGCCCAATCTTCCAAGCCACCACAGCAGCTCTGGTTCCCAGGGCAGTGTTGCCCAGTGGCTGGAGTCAATAGGACTGCCCTTTGCTTCAGGGCTGTGTGACCCAGCGGCCAGAGTCAATAGGACTATCCTTTGCTGCAGGGCAATGTGTCCCAGTGGCCAGAGTCTATAGAACTACCTTCCTGGGCAGGGCTGGGCGGCTAGTGACCAAGAGGGGATATCTGCCACTAACTCAGCAGGGATCCTTCTGAAACACGCTGTGTCAAACCCCAATTCCACAACCGGATCAATGTTAAGTTCCCCTGGGCTTCCTTCTTCTGTCCTTTCAAGGCTGATAGTCCCGGGGTTTCCGCTGTCTCTCCACTCTGGGCAGCTCTGGGTGGCGAGGGGTCAGCTGGACCTTCGCATCCTGGAGCTCTGGCCGTCCCTTCACAGGAGCTTGCAACATAATCTACTCCCTTCAGCAGCCAGCCCACAGTGAGCTGAGGTGCTCCTTTTTATATCCTGGTTCCTGCTGGAGCATGCCCAGCAGGAATGAGGGGGTGTGGCCTCCTCAACTCACAGAGTGTGATTAACCCCTGCTGAACCAGCACAAGGTAGGTACACTCCATCACAGTGTGACTCCAGGCCTTATTTACCACACACCATTGAAATCCTGCACTGAATACAGCATTATTAATTTCCACCTAGGCAGATGTCTGGTGCCGTTCCCATTGCATCCAAGTGCTTCACAATGAATTTATCTCACTGCTGTGCACACAGGTATTGGCAGTATCCCCATTAAAGTCAAAAGTGCCTACTACTTAAGGACAAGTTAAACTACAGACAATGCTATAATCTTAACTACTGGCTACACCACCTATAATTATTCACTCTGCAGTAGCATCCACAGGCCCTTTGTGCTAGATGCTGTACAGACAAATAGTAAGACAAAGTCCCTGCTCTGAAAAACCTTAAAATCAAAAAGACAGACAAAAGAGGAAACAGAGAGGTGATGTCACTTGCCAAGGTCACAGGCAAATCAGTGACAGAGTTAGGAGTACAACCATAGTGTTTAACTCCCAGTCCAGTGCCCCATAAAGTGAACGAACGTACCTTCCAGGCAAATCATTAAACTGTTGCTCAGGAAGATGTGTTTCTCTAGGAACATAAGCATGGCAACACTAGATCAGACCTATGATCCATCTGGACCCTTATCCTGTCTTCTGACAGTGGCCGGTGCCAGGCGCTTCAAAGGAAATGAACAGAACAGGGCAATTATCAAGTGATCCAGCCCCCTGGCATCCAGTCCTGGCAGTTAGAGGGTTAAGCATGGGTACACGTGTGGTGTGTATTGTAGGTGGGACTATTACTGATACCTATAGTTAAGGTTACCTAACATGTCTCATTAAAAGACTTGGTTATTTATAACTTTGCCAAACATTAAACATGTGGGCTGAAATTTCCCATGCCCAGTGCCTGCCTTAGGCTGAATTTATTTCCAGCAAAAGCAATTCAGCCATTTCTAAGAACAAGATTCTTTTGCCATTCTTTTCCCAGGCCTGCCATGGACTTAATTTAATAACACTTTACACTCGAGCACCATTACATATTTACATAGCCTCATAGCACTCCAGTGAAGCTGACAAATATTCCCATTTTATGGAAAGAAGGACCAGTTGTCAGGTAGGTGCAATTTTCATTCCATAAATCCTTGACCCTGCAAGGAGTTACAAGTGCAAATAGTGGTAGCCGGACATCTAGCATAGCGTGTGGTTGGAGCTGGGCTAACGGTTTCGCTTTGTACTTAGTATTACAAGCCACTAATATTTGCAAATATGTTTCTATTCTCAAGGAGTCTTTATGCACGCTCCCAGCAGGGGAGAAGACTGAGAACTATGTAGCTTAGGCAGAAGCAGAACAGGATACCTTTGAAGAACAACACTCGCCAATGTCTCTCTGGGATGGCTTTTCCAGGATAGCAGTTAGCAAGCACCAGTGACTTATTAAATGGATTGATGCTGTGGAAGAGTAATGTTAAGATCTGGTTTCCATGGGGAACTCTACATCTGTTACTGTCCTTTGGGACAGAGGAAAGCACAGGTGCATTCTTGTGTACAATGAGACTACTTAATACAAAGAAGTTTTAAATGCTGATAAAGCATCCATTTGTTTATATAAAATATTGATGACCGCAAGGCCAGGGTGGGATGGGTAGACGCTATATTGATTAGCTTGCCACAGAGCACTAAGGAGCTCTTTAGATTAAGCTGTATGAAAACCTCGTAGCTTTGTGCTGAAAGAGACATTTGCATGTGATTTACAGATGCATATTTCCAAAGGCCAGACTGCTGTAGCTCATGAGCTTCAGCCCCGATTCCTTATGCCTTGTGGGTCTAGCTTGTGATTTTATCATTGGGTTTATTCATGGCCTCACTGTGCTCAGCAGAAATAATTTCCTTTTTGATCTTTTACCAGTGTGTTCATTATGTTCCAAGCGGCACATTCCCTGCCTTTGTCTTGTGACAGTGCTGGCAAAATAACTGTTAATGGCCCTACAGGTTACCAGCAACCATTGGATTGTGATGAACATTTCATGAGATGCTTTATAAACATTACACAACACGTAGTCGTTATTTGCCAGGCAGATAAGTACTGTGGTTTTCCAGCCTACAAGTCATCAGGTTTTCTTTATCCTGGTAGAAAGATCTGCTCAAAAGGTAGGAAAAGTATAACCTTATAATGATACGGCTTCTTTTACCCAGGGGGGTTCTCAATGGTGTTTACCAGCTATGCATGCACAGAACTCACGTCTCCCACTACTGCAATGAACCCATCTCTTAGGTGAGAAGTGTCAAGACTGGCCTTGTGCTTAAGGCATTTCTTTAGGACACTAGAGATCTGGGTCAGTTCCCAGAACTACACAGCCTTCCTATGTGACCTGATGCAAATCACTTCATTTCTCTGAGCTTCAGTTCCCAAAGGTAAAAAGGGGGCTAATACTACTTCCCATTCTTTGCTTCTTTCCTCTGTTTAGATTATAAACTCTTCACGGCAGGGAAGGTCTCTCAGTATAGGTATGTGCAGTACCTAGCACAATGGGGTCCTGAACATGGTAGATACTTCTGTTATTGTAAATAACAATTTAAGGCAGGAAGTGAGAGAATATGGTGTCCAGACTAAAACAGCAAAGAGTATTGAGCTCATCAAAGAGAAGGTGATTTGATGTACCAAAATGGAGATCAGACATTTGGTTATAGAGGGTGCTCCAATCTAGAAGACAAAGATATAACAAGATCCAATAGCTGGAATTTGAAACTAGACCAATTCAGACTAGAAATAAAGCATACATTTTTAACAGTGAGGGTAATTAACTATTGGAACAGCTCACCAAGGGCTGTGGTGGAATTTGGAAGCATCCCTGCTAGTCATTTAAAACTGGATTGGACAATGCTCTGGAAGCTATACTGGATGGGAACAACCCTGTATTGGCAGGGGATGGATAAAATAACCTAACAGGTCTAGTCCATCTCTAACTTCTGTCTCTGCTCCCTCTCTAGCTCAGTGCAGCAAGCTCCATCTCTCCTCCTTTAGCTCTTTCCTCATATCACACTTCTACTGTGAAATCACCTTAAACTCTACTATTATTTATTCAGTAGCCAGATCTTGTATTTGAGATTCACACCTCTGATGTCAGTCCCCTGCTGCAATGCCATTGCATTTAAGAGCATTACTCAATAAACTCAGGTTAGTGAGATCAGAATCTGGCCTTGAGTGACATTCTGCACTACACTTTTGGCCACATGTTTAAAATTACCAGCTTCCCAATGTCAACACCCCAGTCACGACTCACTGAATTTCCTTTAGTACTTGCTGATAGATTTCATGCATGTCCTTGGGCTTCCAATATGCCTGCTGATCTGTGTACAATACTGTTACACCTAAAAAAACTGACATGAAAATAAACACATCTTGGAAAGCTTCTTCTCAGCGTGTGCATGGAATGGAAGGGCCCTTTGCCATCCCTTCTGGTATAAAGGATAAAAAGAAAGGGGAAGAGAAAGGACCTGATTCTCTGCTCACACTGCTTTGTACACCATACTAGCTCCATTGTCTTAGCCAGAGTTCCATCTGCTTAGCGGCAGTGTGAAGGGGAACAGAATCAGGCCTATAGAATCAACCCATTAACAAAAAACACATTATAGAGCCAAATTCTCCCCACGTGTAAACAGGTGTAGCTCCATCGACTTTAGTGCAGCTATGTCCATTTACATCAGCTATGGCTCTGCCCATACACACACACACATGAAATCAGGTGAAACTTCATTGTGGTCAGTGAGGCTGCACTGGTGAGAAATATTCATCTCTGGCATCATCTAGGACCGAATGAAATCCCCAGGTTATAGATTCATCGATTCATTGAGTTGAAGACCAGAAGGAACCATCATGATCATCTACTCTGACCTGCACAGCACAGGCCATAGAATTTGCCCAAAGTAATTCATAGAGCAGATCTTTTGGAAAAAAGTCCAAGCTTGATTTTAAAGTTGTCATTGATGGAGAATCCACCAGGACCCTTGAGAAATTGGTCCAATGGTTAATGACTCTCACTATGAAACACGTATGCCTTATTGCCAGTCTGGGTTTGTCTAACATCAACGTCCAGCCCTGCTATCACATTATACCTTTCTCTGCTAGACTGCAGAGCTCATTAGTAAATATTTATTCCCCAGGTACATATTTATAGATTGTAATCAAGGCACCCCTTAACCTTCTCTTTGTTATGCTAAATAGGTCGAGCTTCTTGAATCTATTCCTATAAGGCAGGTTTTCTAATCCTTTGAGCACTCTCGTGACTCTGCTCTGCACCCTCTCCACTTCGTCAACATCCTTCTTGAATTGTGGGCATTAGCCCTGGACACACTATTCCAGCAGCAGACACACCAGTGCCAAATACCGAGGTGAAATAACCTCTCCATGCCTGCTCAAGATTCCCCTGTTAGAACTAAATCTGTCCTATACCTTTTGTACCACAGCCTAACCTGGCTTCATATAGGCAACTGCCAATGAGGTCACAAATAGAACATTAATGCTGTTAATATTTACCTCCCCATGTCTTTAATACTAATAACCAGTCTCTGCTCCCATCACCATAACCACTGTCAAAATGTATATTCTCTTCAGGCAGTCTCAGAAGAAAGGCCCAGTGATCTTCCACCATAGGAACTGGGGTCCCTTCAGGTTCAGGGTTAAGGCTTATATAGCCAGGACAGCCTCAGAAACCTTTTGCTGCATCTGCTTTTCCTGTACTTCTGTGGAGCTTCACCCTCCAGTGTTGTCAATGTGACATACTCCACTGGTAGGTAGATTCTAATTCCAGATCCTGCCATTGACCTGCTATATGTCCTTGGGCAAGTCATTTAATTTCTTTCTATTCCCCCTCCCACCCTTTCATTTTTCTACTCAGACTGGAAGCTCTCCAGGGCATGGACTGTCTCTGAGTATATGTTTGTACAGTGCCAAGAATCTGGGTGGTTGAACAGCAGTTTCAGGGACGGAAGCTGGGCCGACCTTTCCTTTGATACCTAAATGACACAAACACTGGACTTACCCTAGACTTCCATTGAGTCAAAAATAGTCATTAAGGCTTGATTGCCCATGTGGTTCTGAGCCCTGACATCAAAGGGCTGCGGAGCTGTCAGTACCTCACAGGAGACTCACAGTAGCCAGCTGGATTGGGTATCCAGGGCCTAAAACAACAGCTGCAATATATATTCCCATGCCCTGCATCCCATTAGAACTACAACCCGAGGACAAATATTATCTAAGGCCCAATTGTTAAAACTGTGGGGCCAATACATTGGAGGAAACATGCAGCAGCAGCAACCGAATTGACTGCTCCTGTTGAAGAAGGGCACTGCTGAAATATGTCCACCGAATACCGCTCTTGAACAACAAGCTGATCTCCAGATGTCACCGCTAGGCTCTGGCAGCTACTCTCCACATCTGTGGTGTGTCTGCCCATAGCTGCTGTCAACTCAGCATCGCGGGCTGCTCATAGTAAAGACTGGAGCCAGGTTGGCTGCATTCCAGTAATGGGCTGCTGAAAAACTAATCCACCCTGACAAATTAACAAAAAGCAGTTTTGGAGCCTGCCCAGGTTTGCGCTGAAAACACCGTTCAGGCAGAGACGCTGCAGCTTTCCCAATGTTAATCAGAACCAGAATAACAGGCGCAGCCATTATTAAATATGTTTATTTCCCAGGAGTTTTCTAATAAAAATTAAAACAAGCCATACATTAGTGGAAGGTTCAATTCCATCTGTACAGTCAGCATTTTATAAGTCTTCTCCTTAGGTCTTGAAGGATTTTTTTTTATTTTTAAAGTAGAGAAATAATATCAGTCCTACAAGGAGGAAAATAGTCTCAAGGAAACTAGAAAACCAATTACATGATTCTGTTTCGGTTGGAAAAATCAAATACTTTGCATAATAGGCACTGGGGGCATCATTCATCATGGTATTACCTCTGCTTTGCATCTGTTTAACTCCATGGAAATCAAACAGACTAAGTCAGGATGGAGGTACATTCCTGGGGCAGCGTGTGGGAAAGTTTGCAATGACGCTTTCTGTGACTAGAGGTAAAATTTGCAAAATGGCTCAGGGATTTAGAAGCCTAAGGGTAAGTCTGCACTGTGATAAAACGTGTCCCAGGTTAGGTGACTTGGGCTCACAGGCCTTAGGTTGTGGGGCTATAAAACTGCAGTGTAGACGTTTGGGCTTGGGCTGGAGCCTGGGCTCTGGGCCCCTCCTCCCACCATCAGATCTCAGCGCCTGATCATCTATGCTGCAATTTTATGCCCCGCAGCCTGAGCCCTGCAAACCCAGTCCAACTGGGCCAGCTGTGGATCTTTATTGCAGTGTGGACATAGATTTAGAATGTTATTTAGATGCCTAAAGCTGCAGATAAGTGCCTAAGATTTGATTTCAATTGGAGTTAGATGCCTAATCTGCTGAGGTGCTGTGGAAACTCCCATTAGACAACTACCTATCTGGCTATTAGGAAGCTAAGTCTTATAGAAAGTCATTGGGACTTAGACACCTAAATATTTTTGAGGCTCTGGGCCTTAGGAACCCAAGTCCTATCAAAGTAAATGAAATGGAAATCTGCTCCAGACATGTCTCCCTCTGTTCAGACTCAAATCTTGGCCTGTGTCTGATATCTCCTCAGGGATGTCTAGCAGTGCACTCAAGCTCCACGTGGTGAAAACAGAACTGTGAATCTTCTCCCTGTGAGGAAGTGTACATACCCCACACTGGGGCACAGAGGGTTAAGCAGCAGCTCTGATCACAGGAGGCTCCGCCCATCTGGGAATGCTCTCAATGGAAGTGGAGCTTAAAAGGGCACAGCACAGCTCAGTCAAGGAGGTGCGGGGTTGGGCTGGGCTGAACTGAGCTGAGCCAAGTCAAGCCAGCCTGGCTGGGCTGAGAAGTAAAGAAAAACGGGGGTTGCATTTGGGGGTTTTCTCTGAGGGAGATGGAGGATTTTCTCACCCCCCAAATGAAGTCACCTTGGAAGCTGAAGAAGAGTCTATTAGAGAGGGAGAATGGATGCAAAGTAGGAAAAACATGAAAAGAACAGAAACAGATGATGATTATATCAGCAAGAAGCCAAAGCCAAGGAAGGAAATAAACCAGAATGTTGTAACTGTAAGATCCTTCGCCAAGGAAATAAGATTAGGTGACGTTAAACCTGTGAAAGTAGCTGACTGTGTTAAAAAAGCATAGATGATAGAGTAAGAGCCAGGAGGCTGTGAGATGAGGATGGGTTAAAAACAAAGAGTCAGCTGATAAACTACTAAACACTAAAACAGGGGGAAAGTTAAAATAAGTTGCCAGCTACCAAAGTATTGGACTGAAATCAAAGGAGTACTGTACGGGGCATCATTAGAGCTGACCAACGATGAAATTACCAAAAGCAACTAACACTTTACCTTGTCCTATGCGACTAATTAGTAAATGAGGGGAAGAAAGCACACCATCAAGAGCAGGGCTGATGACATTTAAATGCTAGAGATTCAGATATTCAGAACCAAGCCATATATCCACCCCTCCTCGAAGGTGCTATAAATGCCAGCGGGATGGAAATGTAGCAACTGTTTGTAAAGGGAAAACGAGATGCGGTAAATGTTGGGGACAACATTCCTTTGAAAACTGAATAGAAGGGAAAGGAGTCAACTGTAGTAACTGCGGTCTACAGGTCAAGAGGGAAGAGACAGTCAGCACAGGAAAAGGGGAACTGTGGCCACAACCTCTTTCTACAGAGAATATGATAAACGCTGCAGAAGGATTAGGCGATGCTACGCCAGTAGTGACAAAAGAAAGGTTTGTTGCATTTATGACAGAAATGCTAAATTGTACATCACAGAGAAAAAAATAGAAAAAATGAAAAGTATTGCAAGGGCAATGGAGGGATATTTGTATGGTAGCGATTGGTCAATGAATCATGATATTCATTCAGTTATGAATGAGGTTAGTGGTGAAAACTGATTACTTTGGGGATCACAATCTTTTGTTGGAATGCACACAGCTTGATAGCACATGGTCAAGAACTAAAAGAAAATATCCTGGCACAGGTGCTGACTTTCCAAAATGCCACACGTATGTGTGTGTGTGTGTGTCCGGATTCCAGCCCTTCCCCCAAGGCCCCACCCTGCCCTGCCTCTTTCTGCTCTGTTCTGCCTCTCCCCCTAGTATTCTCGCTCCTCTCCCCTCACTCCTGCCTGCATGCTGCAAAACAGCTGCTGGTGGTGGGCAGGAGACATGGGGAGGGACGGGGGAGGTGCTGATCCGTTGGGCTGCTGATGGGCAGGAGGCACTTCGCGGGGGAAGAAGGAAGCTGATGGGGTGCTGCCATTTTTTCCCCATGGGTACTCCAGCCTATGTATCCTGGAAATAAAAACTAAACCAGATATCATATGCATCCAGGAAAGATGGTAGATTTTCCTGCTTAGACCTGGGAATTATCTGCAGATATTTCAAGTAAATGCAAATGGGAAACATGTATAGAAGAAGGAAAGGGGAGGGAGCATTTTCCTATACTTATTACTTTTCAAGGGCAAGATAAAATTGAAGGTAATGGAAAATTATCCACCTGGAATTTTAAGAAAGCTAACTGGGAGCTATTTACAAATAAATGTACTAAATTTTTGAATAATCCTTGTGTGAGCAATGACAGAGAATTTCAATGACAATTTAATATAGGGATCAATAGCAGCAGCTGCTGTGGCCATGCCTAAGATATTGAAGCATCCCAAAACTAAAAACTCACTTCCATGGTGGAAAGCGGAGTGCAAACTGGCAGTTAAAGGAAGGAACAAAATCTATAAAAAGTCAAAAATATAATGCACAGTGAAGATCTAATTAATCATAAAAAAGCAAGGAAATAGCACAAAGAATTATAACAAATTGAAGAAAAAGAGTCAGAGGCAGTGTTGTGGGCTGATAAATAAAGATACTGAGACATCAGAAATATACACAGAAACCAGAGGAAAGAAGGGAATTCAGACTACGAGTAGCCACATCCAGCTCTTATTGGGACTGACAACACAGTTAGAAGCTCTGATAATGAGAAAGCAGAAGTTTTAGCAGAAACTTTCTGATGAAAATCAAAGTGAAGTCTTCCACCAGATTAAAAGACAATTCATTGAAGAAAGTCATGATCCATTATGTAGTTGGGGTAAACATGAAGCTACTGTCCTGAATGAATGGTTTTGTATGAAGGAACTTGAGCAAGCTATTGAAATCAGTGAGAATACATCCCCAGATAAAACATAATCTCTCTCTGAAAGCAGTGTGAGCGTTCTCTTTGAATTAAATAACACTATTTCGGAAAAAGAGTGATACCCATAAGGTGGAAATGTGCAGTAGTAATTCCAGTATGAAAATCAGGCAAACTATCCACAAAAGTGGATGCCTATAGACCAGCTGCCCTTATGGCATAGTCTGGGTAAAATTATGGTAAGAATGATGAATGAAAGATGGGTTGCCTATTTGCAAAACAATAGCATTATAGATAATGTGCAGAGTGGTTTAAGGAGAGGAAGATGCACTCCTGATCACATTGATAAATTAGAAACTGAAATACAAAAAAACTATGAGGCACAAAGGTTTCATGACAGCTGCTTTTCTAGATATTGAAAAGGAGCACGCCATGCTATGAAAGGAAAGATTGTTGTACAAAGTAAGTGCACGAGGGATAAGGGGAAGAATGTATGGGTAGATTAAAGAACTTTTGAGTAAAAGACCCATGCATGTCAGAGTTGGGAACATTACATCAAATATATATAATATTAAAAATGGTACACCACAGGGAAAAGTTATCAGCTCTGGCGTATTTAGTATTATGATAAATGATCTCCCAAAACAAATAAGTGCTGGTGTAGGGATCACTCTATTCACAAATGGCTGTACTCTGTGAGTTAGGAGTAGGGATATTGAGATGGCAGAAAAGAGGATCAATAAAGCATTATGAGAAACCTCTGATTGGGGAAAATACATAGGGTTTCGAATTCTCCATTGCTAAAAACCAAAGAATTTATCTTTACAAAATGGAAAGCTGTAAAGGAATGTACATTGTATCTGTGTGGAGAACAAAGAGATATAGTTATATAGTTAACAGGCTTAAATTCCTGGGGTAATATTTGATAATAAATTACTTTGGATAAATCATATAAATGATGTTAAAGATAAATGTACAGGAAGGATTAACCTATTTAAAAATCTTGCTGAAACTGATTGCATGGTGAATAAAGAAAACACTGCTGACAGCATTCAGCATCTTAATCAGACCAGCTATTGACTCTGACCACCAAGCTTTTGGGTTAAGTATCAAAATCAAAACTTTAAAAAGCAGATTTCATACAAGCCCAGGCACTACGAGTTGTGTGTGGTGCATTTATTACACAACTTATATGGCCGCTATAGATAGCTGCAAGTGAAATGCCAGTTGCACTACATATGAAAATACTGGACCTAACTTTCTGAGCCAAAGTTAATGGGAACCGTGAGGCAAGTACCAGATAAACATATGAGTATTGTTGAGAAGTCGATAGGTGAACTACAGCACACAATGTTAGAATTCCACATGCTGTTTGAATTCAAGTGTGGACACAGGAGTTGAAAGACAAGGAAAAGCGGAATGAAGTCTAAACTTTTAGTCATGGGAAAATTAGTTATGGAGGGAAAGTAACATGTCCAAATGTGTATTTAGATTTATTTTATAAACTTAAGAGTAAAAAAAGAGACAGGAGGTATGAAAAAAGAAGGGTATCAGTATATAGATGAAAAGTGGAGTTAATTTTGTCAAATAATACAGATCGGTCCAAAAAAGAAGAAAACAGGAGAAGTAGGGATGGCATATTGTATACCAAAATTGGGAATTACTATATCTAAAAGAATAGCAAACTAGCAGCAATAACGCTAGAATTAAATTAGATCTGGGGTGAATGCACAGCCGTGGCAGTCATGTTTTCAGATTCAATCTCAGGCCTTGTGGCAATAAAAAAGGGTGTCTCGGTGTGTAGATGTGATTGAATCAATGAAATGATATTTTTAATAACAGAGGAAGTACAGAGGGGGATATGTGCAGCCTTAGCTGGGATCCCAGCACATATTGGGATAACAGGGAATGAAATGGCTGACAAAGCAGCTAAAATGCTGCAAATGGAAGGCGTGACAGAGCAATACTCTTGAGTAAACAGGAATTCAAAAGCCTAGTACAGGAAAATGTAAAAGAAGAATGGCAAAAAAATTGGATTAGAGAAAAAAGAGGCAGAAGAGTTTTTGAATTGTGCCCTAGATTTGAGTATAACAACATATGTCAGGGCCCGGATAAGACTATTGAACTTCTTGGTTTAGAGTAGCAACTGGTATTGTGGCTTGAACAAAATCTTTTTCAAATAAATAGACACAAAGATAGACTATGGGCACTCTGTGAGGTGGAAGAAACACCTGGTCCCTTGTATGGGTCAGTAAGGGCTTGATAAAGAAAGGGAAAAGCTTTCTGAGGAATTCAAATGTTATAAGTAACAAAAATTACACTAAGTGATTTAGTAAAAACAGCAGGGAATTGGGGATTATTAGAAAGGCATTTACCTGAAAGACATAGGGCAGAGTGAGAGAATATAAACTGCTAAGTATATAGCTAGTAGCAGCTATAGACTGTCCACTCGAGTCTGCTTTGCCATAAAAGAGAGAAAAAAGAAAAAAAACAAAAGACAAAGTGAAGGTGGTCAGTGGGAGGCAGCAGAACAGCATTGGCAGGTCCTGCAGGAGTCCAGTGAGAGCCTCACACTGCCCTGAAGTGGACCTCAACCCACAGCTGCCAGAAGGGACAGCACAGCATCTGAGTGGGGAAGGGGGCCCCCTGATGCCCTTCTGAAGAGATGCATTGGGGGCTCTTGGCCACACCTTCACTGTGCCTGTAGGGAAGCAGGAAGTAACCCACAGAGTACATTGGGTGATACTCCAGCCCAGGGTGCACACCTGATTTGCCTGCCCAGGGCCCTGGGTTGAAATCGGGATGAGCAGGAAGCCCAAGATTGCCCTACCGCCAACCCCCTGGTGGTATGACTAGTGAGTGCTCTGACCAGTAGAGGATGTGGTCAAGGGAGATGTGTCCCATCAGACCCACATAAGCCCTCCCTTTTCTAAGACAACACCACCATCCTGCCTGTCATTCAGACCCATAACTTGAGTGTCATCTTCGACTTGGAACTTCTTGGTCCTCACATCCAGGCTGTATCTAAATCTTGCCGATTCTTTCCGCATAAGGTCTAAGATATGGCCTTTCCTATCTATTCTGTAGCCAATTAATTCATTTTATCATTTGGTTGTGTTATCTATTGTTGTGGTTAACTCATATGTTGTTTCATGTGAAATCAGTGTGTGATGACCAGATTAAAGTTGTAGGTACAGGCATAGGAATCAATCAGCTAGGATCAGAGGAGCATACACTTGACAAGTATTTATGAGTGATGAGCATGTATTAGGATACAAGCAGACTAGGGCTATAATGAAAGGCCTACAGGCTGAGGCCCATTAAGATTTCAACTTTTCCATACCAGGCCTAAGAAGAGTTGACATAAATAGGTGAGCTAGGGATAACCCTCTACATAGGGTGACCAGATGACAACAACAAAATATCAGGACACATTGGGGGGTGGGGAAGTAGGAGGGGAGGGAGCCAGACTCCTCCCTCCTAATAGGGGCATGAGATACAAAGCCTGCCGGTAGGTGGGCTCTCCCGCCGCAGGTCGGCGGCGCAGCCCCCTCACCCAACCGTGGGTCGGCAGTGCAGGAGGCCCCCCTCGGCTCTGGGGCCAGGTGCACCCCCCCCCCCCCCCGCCGGGGGGCGGCAGCGCAGGGCCCCCTCACCTCCGGGCGCAACCCCCCCGCCGTAGGGCGGAGGTACAGCTCCCCCCGGCTCTGGATGCAGCCCTCCCGCCGCAGATCAGCAGTGCATGCCCGCCACCCGCTCTGGGTGCAGTCCCCAGCCATGGGTCAGCACCTCAGGGCCCCCCCGGCTCCGGGGCCGGTGCAGTCCCCCTCTGCCGCGGGCCAGAGGTGCAGCCCCCTCCGGCTCTGGACGTAGCCCTCCTGCCATGGATCAGCGGCGCGTGGGTGGCTCACCATTCCCAGGCCAGGCGCAGTCCGCCCCGTCGCAGGCCGGGCGCAGGCGGTGCTTACCTTGTGGAGGGGCAGCGTGAGGAGGGGTGGCCGGGGACTCTCTGCAAGCCCCGCCCCTGCAACATGAGGTGGCGGGGAGGCCTCGCTGCTTCTGCGCCTCCCTGGGGCCAATCTGCAAGCTCCTGCTGGGAGCTGCCCCAGAGAGAGAAGCAGTGAGCGGCTGCCTGCATTCCTGGAACTTCCCTTGGTCCCAAATATCGGGACAAAGGGCGTCCCAACCGAGGTAAGGTCGGGACATGGGACAATTCCCCTAAAATTGGGAAGTCTGGTCACCCTACCGCTACCAGTAAAGTTCCATAAACATGCTCCCAGGTAGCCTGTGGTGAGAGCAAAATTTTCTGTGATGTTACAATCAGATCTCTTGCAATATAGATGTGTACACAGAGGAATATTTTCCCAAACATCACCTATAGGAACATTCTTCGCAGCAAATTTGTAACTTGCCTAGTTAGATTATAAGGTCTTTGGGCAGGGACTGAGTTTTTGTTCTGTGTTTGTACAGTGGCTAGGACAATGGGCTCCTGGACCACAACTGGATCTACTAGGCATTATAATAATACAAATAATAAATAATAGTAATACATGATCAGAGCAGGGCCAGCCTTAGGCACAAACAAGGAAAGGAAGCTAAGCGATCCCCCAGGTTAGGAGTTGTAGACCAATGACATCATTATCCTGCTCCCAACACAGCACATACACACTGTGGCCTATTGTCCACATTTATCCTACGTTTGGGGTTTTCTTTTATTTTTAAATAAGTGTCTTGCACAGAAACATAAACCCAAACTCCCTGTTGAGCATGTTGTTCCTAAATGTTTCTCTCTATAGCACATCTTGCCTCACCCTCTAGTTCTCTTTTGCTTCAAGGAGACTCTCTTACTTGCTTTTTAAATTCTTGGGTTGGAGCTAATGAAACCCATCTGATCTAGCTGTTAGGGTGAGTCACAACTGTTCTACGCATCCGTACATGATTCTATTACTAAGTCCAATTACTAAGTGCTGTGTAAACAGAGAAGCAGATACAATCCCTTCCTCCCCTAAAGAGCTTACGCACCTAGCTGAAGAAGCATCCTAAAGCCGGACAGTTACTGGGCTCTTTCAGTGTCTTGGCAAATTGTGTACGGGTTTGATCTGCCCTTCTGGCCACAGGACCAAAGGGGAACAAACTAACAGCAGATGGGAATGGATGGGAAGGAATTTATAGCTAGATTTTCCCAGCCGCTTATGACAGAGAAAATGGAGAGGGAATAAACAGAAGAGCGGCCGTCAAAGCAGCAGTGGATATGGAGCAGAAGAATGCCCGAGAGAACTTGCTACTGAGATTCATCTTAATCCTCAGATGGTAAAATTCCTGCAGCTCAGGGCACTGTGAAAGTGTTTAACTGATTTAGTTGTGGTTAAGCTGCTTGTTTAGGGATTCTGATTCATTTAGCTAAAAAGCAGACCCAGTTAATCCAAATCAATTTCTCAAATCCATTTTTTATTCAGATTAACAAATTTTAAGACACATTAACCAATCTCTGGCATGTACACACAGGCTGTAGGGCAGGTTTTCCCTTTTAAGTCATCTAAATATTCACATTGATGGATAAACCAGCATATGGATTAACAAGACCTTAATCTCCCTCCCCCATCTCTTTTTGGGGTTGCTGGCATTGAATGTGAGCACTGATTCTGAGGAGCGTTGATTCAGGTGTCTTTTTCTTGATCTGGGCAGCCACCACAAAGTGCATCATGCCACTGAGTGGGAAATGAGCACCTGTGGCCTCCAAGAGGAAGAATTAATGTTTTAAATGCTCCATATACTACCCATTAGTGATTACTGTAAATCTGACGCCACAGAATAATCCTTTTGGATGCAAGATAAGATTGGCAATAATTTAGCTTACTTTCTGCAAAACACAATGTTGGCAAAAATGATTCATTTTATTTATTTATGGTAGGTGAATTTACTGTTAGTTAAAGGTGCTGGTTTGACACTGAATAGGAGAATTGTTGTTTACCCCTTCACATAATACAACCGCCAAGGGTCACCTCATGAAATTAATAGGCATTAGGTTTAAAATTTACCTAGGGAAGTACTTCACTCGATTCACAGTCAACCTGTGGGACTTGTTGCCAGGAGATGTTGTGAAAGCCAAAAGTATAACTGGATCCAAAAAGGAATTAAGTAAGTTCATGGAGTATAGGTCCATCAATAGCTATTAGCTAAGTAGGCCAAGGATGTGACCCCATGCTCTGGGTGGTCCTAATCTCTGACTGCCAGATGCTGGAACTGGATGACAGAAAATGGATCACTGAAAAATTGCACTATTCTGTTCGTTCCTTCTAAAATATCTGGCACTGGCTGCTCTTGGAAGATAGAATCTGGGCTAGATGGGCCAGTGATCTGACCCAGTCCGTCCATTCTTATGTTCTTATTCCTTGAGATTGAAGTCACTTAGAGATATGATAGACTATGACAAAAGGAGGTTTTTTATTTAAAAACAACCAACCAACCATATTAGCTAACTGGTTTTAACTAACAATTTTGAAACCCTTAGTTAAACAAACTAAGTTGTAGCTCAACATATTGTACCTGGTCAGAGCTCCCTCTCCTGGTAGGGTTCATCTGGACAACCTACCACATGTTAAAATACAACACACTAGTGTTTGTAGTTCTGTTTTTATTTGAATGAATTGATTGGCAATAAACTAGCATCATTGTAAATACTAGTGCAGGCTTGAGCTGGTTGGAAATTTTATGAGAAGAGAGAGTTTCCAGGACAGGGGGAGCATATCTAATTTTTGAAACACCATGAGTCAGTGTTTCTGAAAAGACATTTTCATGGATTTCCAGTTTGTGAGAAATTTCAAAACAACTGATTTCATTCCAATTTGGAATCAAATCAAATTTTTAAATGCCAAAAATTCTCACTAACTGGAAATTTCCAAATTTCAGCCACCTCTAGTCTAGACTGTCTACACACATGACTTCCAAGACACGGCTTAAGGTAAACTGCACACATATATGTCCTGGAATAAACATTTGTAGAATGTGTAGACTAGCATTTACAATTGTATTACTCAGTTGAGTTAATTAATAGATTTTAAGGTCATTGTAATCATCTTGTCTGACCTCCTGTATAACACAACCACAGAATTTCACCCATCAAGTCTATAACTGACAAATGAGTTACAGCCAAGAAAAAAAGAGGGAGAATAATTTTACGGATGGGATAAAAATAGATGATGGAAAAGGTTGAGCAGTGGGAAAGATGAAAGGCAAGTCCACATCGGCATCTGGAGGGTCACTCACAATATGTCTCCTTAGGGTGTAGGGTGCAATAATTGACCCACAAAGCAATGAGGGAAACACTTCTGTCCATGGCCAGGTTTCACATAGCTCAGGCAACTGTCTCTTAATATCTTTGACAGGCTGCAATAGAGCTAGATCCATTTCCATGGGCAGTTGAACAGAAGCAGTAAATCTGGACCGCTTTTGGGAACAATTGACAGCCATGTATCGGGGGAGGGGGAAATCCCCCCTCATTTCCCAAATTTATGTGTTTCAGATATATGACTCCAGGATAAAATTAGAGATCATGCCACCAAGCCTCAGGAGTTCAGAATCAGATCTGCACTGATTCAAAGTCTGGGTATGTTTGGATCCAGGCTATTATGGAGATAGGAAATGCCTCTGTTTTTCTGCTTTGGAAAAAGGTTTGGTTCTGCTGAAAGGTGCCATATTGAGCATGCTAGAGATGGAAGTCCTCTGTAATCCCACAGACCAGGCAGCATCACTGCAAGTGTGTCTCAAAACTGCCTTTCCTGGAGGGCTCATCGTTAGGAATGAGAAGATAATGAATTTTTCTTCGCTGTTCATCCTGTTCCATTCCTCCCTCCTGAGGCTTCAGATTAGTACCTATTGTGATCGGGGGGTTTTTGTGATGTGGATGCTGGTCCATGGAACTGGTCTAAGACACAAAGGTGATCTCACATATTTAGCATTTTGAATCAGAGAATCATAGAAACGTAGGGCTGGAAGGGACCTTGAGAAGTCACCGAGTCCATCCCCTGCACTGTGGTTGGACCAAGTAACTCTAGACCATCCCTGATAGGTGTTTGCCCAACTTATGTTTGAAAGCTTTGAATGATGGGGAGTCCACAACCTCCCTTGGGAGCCTATTACATATCTTTACTGTCCTTAGAGTTAGGAAGGTTTCCCTAATATCTGGTGGGGAATTTTCTGATGAAACAGGGCTTTTTTGGGGGGGAAAAGGGGGTGTCAGAAAATGATGGTGCATCAAATCCAAACCGATTTGTGGAAATATCTTCTTTTCAACAAACGTCTGCTGATACATAGGCCGGGTGCGGTCAGAACACTGGGTGATTTCCTATCAGCTTGTCTGGCAGGCTGCTGGGGAACTTGTGCTTCCAGGGTCTGTGGATTTGGGGTAGCTCCCCCATCCTGACTGCCTCACAATGGACCCCAGGGCATTCAGGGTCCACAGCTCCGGGAGAACCTCACCAGGCACCAAAGAGAGTCCCCTGGAGTTGGGGCAATGTGAGGCGTTTCTTGGAGTCAGAGGCAGCTGGCTTCTGCTTCATTTGAAACTCTCCCCCGCAATCAAACGGAAACGTTTCTATTTTTCCAAAACAGTTAGGATCTGGACTGAGTAACTCCACTGAACTTGGATGGAATTATAGAAGACACAATACAACATATTAGTTAATGTAAAAAAATGAGATTTAAAAATTCCCCATCCACCTTGAGTCATAACCTGTTTTTCTGTATTATAGTTCCTGCATTTAAGAATCAGAGAGGTAGCTGTGTTAGGCTGGAATTTCATCCGATGAAATGGGTATTAGCCCACAAAAGTTTATGCTCTGAAACTTTAGTTAGTCTTTAAGGTGCCACAGGACTCTGTCACTCCTGCATTTAAATTAGCATGTCAGACCTTTGGGGTGGGGACTGTATTTAGGTTTGTCCAATGCTGAGCACATGAGACGTGCTCTTAAATAATAATAGTTGCGTGGCACATCACCACAACTGAGACTGCCAAGTACATAATGGTGCTCTGCCATTCTAGCTCTGGCAGGACTTCAGGAGCCTCGTGATACACAGATGCCCTGATCCAGGGCTGCATGGTAAGCTGAGCTGATGCATGGGAAAGTGTAATTCTAAACATGTGCGCTGTTTAGACCATGAATGTTGCACTGCGTATGTGGGCAGGAAAGGCCCCGGGGCAGAAGTGGAAAGCCAAGCGAGGCAACATAATGGAGTCCAGAAACAGAACTTCCGCGAATCAAAGGCAGGCCTGTTTACTTACAGTACAGTGAGCAGTGGGGAAGCATCCCCAACTAGCTAATAAACATATTTACAAGGCTTTCACAACAGAGTCTGTAAGAAACAATAAAGTAATCACTCAGCACCTCCACATAGCACAGAGGCCTACCCACAGATGCCTGAGTCAGGGTGAGTCACACTTTAAAAGGCCCCCGACTCTGCCCCCTTCATCAGGGTTTATTGCTATTCTCTCCCTGCAGCTTTCCTCATTCCCCCTGGTCCTTTAAACAAGTCTGGTCTGCATTTTAATTTAGCTATGCTTAATCCAACCCACTCAAACTTCCTTTTCGACAGGGGAGAGAAGTACCCACGTGTTGCACAAATGAATTTTGCTCCCCCACTGAAATAGGTACTTTCACTTCCAGTCTGGGCCAGGAGGCTCCTGTATCCAGGCACTTCCTGAGTACCAGTGCCCATAGTGCAAGACGGAGAAACCAGCAGCTTCCCTTTGGATGCCAATAAGCAAACTACAGGCAGTTTGGGGCTTTTGTTCTTTGCCCGTCAGTGTTTGCCTGGACACAAAGCATTATCAACATGCTCCATTTATTCATCTAACATTTCCCATAAAATACACAGGGGATAAAGGAGCCATCTGTAACTACATACAGAGTACAGACTGCATGGTGATTGGGCTATCTGCCAGTAGCACACTGATATATGTGACGTAGAATAGAGCACCTACTCCTAGGAGAGTCGGCATGGTTTAGTAACTTCAGCAACTTCAGGATACCCAAGTTCAATGTTGGTGACACTAAGTCCGTACGGCGGCTTTCAAGCAGGTCAAGTCATCTCTCTAGATCTGCGTTTCTCCTTCTGTAAAATGGACTGTTTGTAGTCATTTTCCCAGACTATTGAGAACACAGGGTGCTAAGAGAGAAGTCTTACTGAGAGCTGAAGAATGCCCCAACTCTCTGTGAAGAGGCAGGGAATCATTGAACCAGGAGAAGAGACAGAATAGAGGCCACCTTTCACAGTTTGAGTGGGGAAACGGCGGCATTCTCCCCAGGTCAAGCAGCGGGCTTAATGGTGCCATCCCGGTAAGAGATCTTTAGTGAAAGGAACTAGCACCTCTTTTGAAGTACTGGAGAAACTAGTGCAACGGATTTTGCATCATGGGTGAAAAAATGGGGGTGAGTGGGTGAATAAAAAGAGGCAGCATCGTGGATCAAGAAAAGAACAAAAACGACCGAGAGCCACTGCTCTAGTTACCCCTCTCTAAACCATCAGCAGTAAGCAAACTTGCAACTACTGTCATCTTAGCCATTGGCCTCTTTACTCAACCCCCTAGCAGCACTTTAACAGGGCTGATAGGCAGTGGCAAATGTTCTCTTTGTTCAGATAGGACACACAAGTTGAAAAGGCCCATGGTATTTTTAGGAAGGAACACAAATGTGTATGGGAAGGGTCATGGCATCAATTGCCCAGTGGAACCAGCTTGCTCCTTGTTTGACAGAAAGCATAAATGTCTTAAGATGTGAGGAATATCACACACAGCATCTGACTGGCTGGAAGATGAATGCCTGTTTCTTGCTTGTGTGTTAAATTAGTTACAAGGCAAGAAAACTCCTCCAGGGAATGGGTATTTTCTCTTTTTAATCATCAGTCCAGAATCAGTGTTTGGAAAAGATTCGTACTGGTTCCACCAAAGAGGTAAGTTAAGAGACATTGGATCTTACAGCCTGGGTGTCAGCTCATTTATTTCAATGACTTATTTAATCATTTTGTCTAGTATCAGAGGGGTAGCCGTGTTAGTATGGATCTGCAAAAGTGACAAAGAGTCTTGTAGCACCTTATCTGATGAATGTAGCGCATTCATCTGATGAAGTGGGTCTTAGCCCACGAAAGTTTATGATCCCTAAGATCTGTTAGTCTATAAGGTGCTACAAGACTCTTCATCGCTTAATCATTTTGTTTCATTAACATTTTAAAACCCCAACATTTAAGTAAGAGTTACCATCTATAGCTTGAAGAGGCTTTTTGAATCCTTTCATCAACAGTTCCTGCTTCCTTGTTCAAGAGGAGCTTCAAGGACCAATGAAATTAAGTGGCAAAAACATCTGATCTAGAGGGGAACAAAAGATCAAGACAATAAATCAGAGGGAGGGTAGAAAGGATCTTCCAGCAGAAAGTGATCTGAATAGAAGTTGGGCTTCCCCGCATCCACGGTCACAACTCTGGCTCCCCAGAGTTGCAATGAAGATTCTTAACTTACCTCGTCTCATCAATTCTCCCTCAACAGCCATATAGGCTCTGCCTCCTCCTACACACCTTCCCCAACCACCACAGGTCCCTTCCAAATAAGGAAGAGAACATTTTCAATGCAGCACAAAGGCCTAGGAAGTAGACACTGTGTATTATATGAGAGGGCCAGTGGGACCCTCCAGCGAGTGTATGCATGGAAGGGGAATAATTATTTTAGAAGCGGATCTCATGAATTGCTAAAGGTTAGAGGTTAATGCCTTGCACCATTTGAACATGAGTTCCAAGTAGCTTTCAGATGGACACTGTTTTCTAGCTGTAGACACGGATGGTGTCCAGACTGTCACATTGCACCCAGAGTGCCTGTCAGACCTCAATTATCTGAACCACAGTTAAGTTCAATTTGCAGTTACACATATCCCCTGAGATTTGGCTGTAGTACTGTTAAGTTCTTAAACTCTTCAATAGCAGAGCTGCAGATAAGCAGGTCCAAGACTTCCAAAGATCTGTAGCTCTTCACTTGCAGAGCTTTGCAACCCTGCAGGGCAGGAGCCATCCCTGGGGAGCTATTAAGATTGACACAAGCAGTCACAACAGTACTCTGGAGCTCCGCTGATCCACCATCTTGCAGCTCTGCCTACCCTTTTGCTTGCAAGCTGGCTGCAAGCTTTGAAATCTGATCATAGCTGGCTTCCCTGCTGATGCAAACATTTTAGGTGATGTGCAAAATTGCAAAGGTTTTAGCATTTCATATTTTATTGTAAAGTGAGGGCAGTGGGAGTGAGAAAGTATTCTTCCAGAAGACACATGCTTTCTTTCCAGCATCCACATATCCAGGATTTTTTTTTGTAGTGTCCAGCACCTAAGTATCTAAGCAATGAAAGGGAGGCTGACAGAATAGTAAAGCATTGTTGGGGCCATGCCCTTTAAATCTCTGCAGTGCTTACATCTATGTACACCTACTCTAGCAGGTGCCCTGGGATCTCTGATTATCATATATTGTGAGGAATTGTGTCTTCCATGGAAGGCATCTTCCGCAGCACAGTGCCCCCTAACTCTAGCTCAGGACCAACACTGAGAGAGGAGAGGCACCTACTCAAATCACCAGCAATCACTCCTTGCTGCAATTTGCTAGGATGCCTCCCCTCTGTGCATCGACCAGTTCCAGCTCTCTTTGGCCTGGGAGGCCTGTGAAGATGACAGCCCCATGGGTATCCTGGCTGCCTGTAAATTGGAAGCCCCCTGTTAAAATAATTTTGCGCAGAACCACGTCTCTTAGTCAAAGTGCGGTTTTGAAACACGTTCGGAAGAAGAGGAGCTTTGGCCTAGCCGCTAAGTGCACATGGCTGCTGTACTGAGACAGTGAGCTTTCAGCTAACAGTTCGTTCACCCCAGAGCCGTATGAACTGCGATTTGAATACGAAAATACTTTCATAGCTGGGCCAAAGATTCAAGCCTTCTGGAACCAAAGCCAAACTGAAGAAACCTGGGTCTAGGCAAGTACTTTCCTGGCATGGCTCTCTTACAGAGGAAAAAAAAATCAGCTGCCTACATTCAGTCTAATCGGTGCTCCATCCTAGGTCCCACTCACTGCCATGTATCAACTAACCACAAAACCCTTGAAAACCTGAGCAACAGAACACAGGGATAGAACTAGTTTTGTCTTCTGAACTGAGCACGCTATTCCATATACAGCATTTAATAGATACTGCTGCAATAAGAAACAGTTTATTGCTAATATATGGCATTGCTGCATTGCATGGTGTTAACACAGTACAACAGTTAGAGAGCACAGCCTGCGCTGTAAGATCTGGATTTGGAAAATTCCCTCTGGAGCCCAGAAGATTTAGAGTGTTTGTATCCAGGGTTTTGCACTGGTCCAGAAGAATAACTCCCCTTAGGTGCTCTGGTCTCTGGTGGAATCCTCACTCTGGAGTTGGGAACCCAGGCTTCTGATTCTGTGCATGGAGAGAGGTCGTCAAAAGCTAGCAAGCTGAGTGGGGAACTGGCTAAGCTTACTGGTAGGAAATGCAGAGACAAAGGGAGATGCTTTGGCCCAGACCCTTAACGTTATTTAGGTGCCTAACTTCCATTGACCTGGCCTTTTAGTCCTTGACAGACAGGCTGCAGTGTCCCCCTCCACTCAGCTGTGAACCTTCTCTGGGAGTTAGTGGCTTACGCCAGGTCAGCCACTTAATTAGCTTAAGCCACAGCAGCCAAAACCTAGACCGTTTTCATGAAAACCACAGTGCATGACCACCTCTTACCCCTGATAGCTAATAGTTCACAGGTTAGAGCACCCACCTGGGAAGTGCTCATGAAAAGAGACTTGAACACACATCCACGTGAGTGCCCTCACCCTTTAACTGTTCTAGGCTCTCGTCGTTTGGTTTTTCATGGGAAAGGTCTGGGTTTGGGTTGTGAACAGAGCAACACCTAAGTACCTGTGTGGATCTGGGCCTTAATCTCTGTGCTGTGTGTCGTGTTCATTCAGAGACTGTTTCTAATGTCTTTGCACATACCTAGGCACTATTGCAATAATAAAAATGTGTGAAATTTGGATTCTGAACACCATAAAGTTTTGGGGGGGCTGAGGTAGGGTCAGGCTGACTTCTAATAGATCATACTGCATGATCATGGAATGAAGGAATCTCTAGACAACCATATATTCTGTATTATTGTTATTATTTGATACTTATTTTTCAAACATTTGGTTGCCATGGTACCAGATACACAACAAAGTCAGTTCTTGTCCTGAAGAATTTACAATCTATATATGAAAGACATGGCATAGAGAGGAAGCACTAGGATGCTCAGAGCAACTACAATTGTTTAGTTTTTCAAGTTAATATATTTTAAATTAATATTATTAACAACTCATTTCCTTTGGGCATCGCAGAAGAAGAGAGCTGTTTAGTAGGGATTTAGGCCTAGGTCCAAAAAGCACTGAAGTCAGTTGAACAATTTCCACTGACTTTAATAGATTTTGGATCAGAACCTTAAGTAAGAGAATGTGGTAGCTGTTCCAGCTAGAGTAATGGAGTCACAATTGGAATGTAACAGCTGGCAGTGTTTGCCTGAGACCCCCCACTCACCCTATGGACAGGTGTTGATCCTACTATGCAGGGTTATATTAGTACAGCTGACTCAGTGAGACAGGCAGCTTATTATCCCACCAGGATACAGGAGAGGTAGGAGTGGCTCTTGAGAGAGAGAGAGAGAGGATATAGAGTGTAAGCTGAATAGTCCTGAGGAGGGAACCCTAGAGCATCCAAGCCTGGAAAGAAGGTCTGACCTTAACTTTGTTTTTGCTAATAAAACCAAACTTGTGTGTCTTTTGCTCTTTCCACAACAAAGTAATACAAAGGTACCACATGGACATAGCAGGATCCAAATATCCATGTTTGCTAACTATATACAATATGCAAGGCTCGCTACATATATACATTGCTATTCTAGCAGGGTTCTGGAGGCTCTTAAAACACTGAAGACAATGACAGCTATTAGAGGGCTCCCTTGCTAACTTGGCTTCAAGTTCCACCAGGACTCTGTATTTGTTTTGGGCTGTTTGGAAAACAAAATGATGTTGCAGGTGTTCTTCTGTTCACCTTCCAAATGCAGCTTTCTCCTGGCATTCTGGCTCCAGATGGATAATCTTCAACCTCTGCATCAGAGTAGTCACTAGAATAGACTCCCAGGAGTCTACAAGAAAAGGGTTTCCTCATGCCAAGCCCATGTTTTCAGGGCGGGTGAGTGCTATGCTTGCCCATACAAACAGCTACCATACACTTCCACTAGGAACAACTCATTGAAGTTAAGAAAAAGACAAGGAAAAACAAAAGTAACACCTCCATGAGAGAGCGTGCCCACTGTGTGCCTATTTTCTGTGGTGTGCAGCATCTGCACTGAACACAAAATGGCAGCTGATGATACACTCTTAGCAATGTAAATGTGCAGCACACAGGGAACAAAATCAACCACATCACTGCTGCTTACCTCACAGTGACAGCCCTAGGTCACATTTAATCTTGTGCTTGAAATCAGCAGGGGCATTTTGCTTGCCCATGGGGGATTTTGGGAGCTCCTACTGGACTTCAGTGGGAGTTGAACACACATTGAGGGCTTATAGGATCAGGAACTGTAACAGAATGATACCAAGGGGATTAGAGAGTGTCAAAATTGGGTGCTCAAAGATGGACACAGACATCCATAGTTAGGAATCAAAATAACTGTGGCTTGAAGCTCAGAAGTGCTGAGCTTAGTAGGGGATTATCGCACGGCCCCCTGGAAAAATCTCCCCCATCACGGCCCTGGAGCTGAAAAAGCTCTTGAGGGGGCAGAAAGAAGTGAGTGGGTGGTGAGGCTGTGGATGAAGGGGCAGAATAGGGCAGGGTTGTGGGAGGAATGGGGGTGGGGCTTCAGAGAAAGGGCAGAATGGGGCATGGCTGTGGTCTGAATGGGAGGCTAGACCTCTGCGGAAGGAGTGGAATGGGGTGGAAGGGGTGGGGTAGGGTCCCCTCACTTGCCCCAACCCAGGGACCCGGGAGACCTTAATCTACCTCTGACTGAGCTCCCACAGTGGCCATGAAAGTCAATAATGTAAAACTGATTGAAGTGAATTGCATCAGACCCTCTATAAAGCAGTGTATGTTAAAGTAATAAAAAAGCCTATCCCTGGAAAAATGAATGTGTTATATGTTTTTGTTTACTGTATTCACTCAGTTACTCATTTGACTGATTCTGTTATGCAGCATAAATTAAGAATTAACTGTACTTCCAAAGTAACGCATGTAAACAAATATGTTTCAGAACAGTTGATGCAGATACTGGATTTTTTAAGTATATGTTAGGCAGTTTTTTTCGTTGCTGCATTTTGCTAGATAAGAAGCTTTTCCTACTTCACCTCTTATTTGACCAGCAAATAATTTTTTTAAAAAAATAAAACACAACTCTTTAAAGACCAGATTTTTCTCTTATTTACACTAGTGTAAAACAGGAAGGAATAACTTGGTGTAAAGAATTAGGCTGGATAAAATCAAATTTACTCTTTATATAGTAGTTCCCGAAGTCATGATCTACAGGAAAACATTCAACGTCCAAAGGGGAAATGGACACAACACATTGTCCAGTTTTGGTTGCTCTCAAATGAGTCTTTAATAGCAGAAACGATATTTTCTTTTTTACTCCTGGGCAGGCAGTGTGCTGCATAGTTTCACATTAAGAAAAGAAAACCAATAAGATGCACACTGTAAGTTGACTGCAACTCAAGACACCTGGTTTAAATCATCATGACTTCAAGTTAAAGTGAAGCTCTGAAATTACAGGGTTAATGCATGCTGATAACCACCACAAACTATCATTTAAGGTTTGTTTAATCAATATTAACAGTCCACACGTACAATAGGGCTCTTTCTAGAGATGATGTAATGTACTGGTTTAAAAAAAAAAACTGGGTAAAAGTTTTCCTTTCATCCCGCCAATGGGAAATGTGTCTGTGCACTGCAGCAAATTACTGCCCTGGGGTCAAAAACGCTCTTTGTGATGCTTTGGTTCTAAACCAGGTACACAGTCATCTATTCAGCAAGGTTTGGCACAACTGTATCCTCCTGAGGGATCTGGACATCTTTGAACTCAATTTCTCAGCAGAATTGCTCTGATGGAGTATGATTTCAGACGGCATTCCTCTCTAAGACTTACAGCTGCAGTATACCTTTTATGGGATTGCCAGACATAAGTGTTCCCCCCAGAAATACAGTAACAGCATTTGGATACCTGTGTTACTGGGACGTATATTCTTGAGACACCTGACAACCATGATAACCCTTTACTCACAAGGCATCTTTTGTCTTATGAAAGCCGAGTGGAACATGGGTCAGAGCAGTATGGAGCACAAAACACACCCAGAGTTCTAATATCAGGCTCTTGTTTGTTTGTCCGCTCCACTGCTCATACTGCTGCCAATGTCAGTGGCAGAATCAGTGCACCGAAAAGATGATTCCAATATCTTCTCCCAGAGCAAACGTGGAGCAGCAGCTCGTTCAAACGGCTTTCATGAAAGAATGCATAAAGAACCCATCTCCAGAAGGGCAAATTTCTCTCTTTTTACCAAATTATTATTTACTAATGAACAAATATGAGATTGTAAAGTCCTCAGGGCATGGACTGCCTTTTGGTGCTGTGTTTGTACAGAGCCTAGCACCATGGGGGTCCTGATTCATGACTAGGGCTCCAAGAGATAATATAAATAATAATGAGATTGTATCACAGTGAGGAATAATTATGGTTCTTAGCTATCAAGGTGCTTTATAAATACGTAACTTTGAAAAAGAAGTAAATTCCAAATATTAATGAAAAAGGCCCTTAAATCTGAACGTTTAACGTCATCTTCAATATATCAGTTCTTCTTTCCCTGTCATTAGGTTATGGTGGGTGAGGGAAAGTCCTTTTATCTTGCTTTGTGTGAACCTGATTTCCAGAAGTTGCTGAGGCAACCAATCATTCAACCAAGTTTGAAAGTTCCTACCACGCTCCTGTTTACATCAAAATAGAATCACCACTGGGAATACTTACTGGGTAACTTGACCTGTCATGTTCCCTGCTCGTATTCCAGCATTTCATAATGCAGGGCATATTTTATTGTGAAGAAAAGTTGTACATCCGAGTGTTTCTTTTTAAAACTGTGCTTCAGGTAAATAGTCTAGATTCACAGTTTAGGGCCAGAAAAAAAACTTTAGATCATCTAGTCCAGCGGTGGGCAAAACTTTTTGGCCCAAGGGCCATATCGGAGTTGCAAAATTGTATGGAGGGCCGGATAGGGAAGGTTATGCCTCCCCAAACAGCCTAGCCCCGCTCTTATCTGACCCCCTCCTACTTCCTCCCCTCTGACCACCCCTTTCAGAACTCCCGCCCCATCTGACTCCCCCTGCTCCCTGTCTCCTGACTGCCCCCCGGGACCCTCTGCCCCTTATCCAACCCCCTGACCCCCTTACCATGCTGCTCAGAGCAGTGTGTCTGGCTCCATGTGGAGCCAGACATGCTGCCCTGCAGGAGCTTGTGGCCCCGCTCCCCAGAATGCTGCCCGCATGGTGCACTGAGGCTCCGGGGGAGGGAGGAAGCCGGGAGCTCAGGGGCCAGGCAGGAAGATCCCGAGGGCCGGATGTGGCCTGCAGGCCGTAGTTTGCCCACTCCAGATCTAGTCTGACCTCCTATAGCACAGGCCATTACATTTTAACAGGTACCCCTGTACTGAGCCCAATAACCTGTTTTTGGCGACAGGACATCTTCCAGAAAGGCACCAGTCTTGATCTGAAGTCATCAAGAGACGAAGACTCCATCACTTTCCTTGGTAGTTTGTTCCAATGATTAATCACCCCCACTGTTAAACATTTATTTAACCAAATTTCTAATCTGAATGTGTCTGACTTCAGATTCCAGCCAGGTTCTTCTCATGCCTTTCTCCACTAAATTAACATATTTTCTCCCCACGAAGGTACTGACATACTTGTAATCAAGTGACCTCTCAATCGTTTTTGATCAGCTGAACACACTGAGCTCTAAGTCTCTTACCTCCAGACCTAGAATAATTTTTTGTGGTCTTTTTCTGCACCCTCTCATTTTTCAACATCCTTTCTCAAATGTGGATGCCAGAATTATTCATAGTAGTCCAGTATTGATCTCATCAATGCCCTATACTAGGTTCCACTCACTGTTCAAATCTTACCAATATAAGGCCTGGTCTACACTAGAAAATTAGGTCAGCATAACTACATCACTCAAGGGTGTGAAAAATCCATAATCCTGAGTGGCATTGCTAAACCAGCATACATCCCTGTGGAGACAGCACTAAGTCAATGGAAGAATTCTTCTGTCAACCTAGCTACTGCCTCAAGGGCATGTGGATTACTTGCACTGACGAGAGAACCCCTCTTATCAGTGTAGGTAGTGGCTACACAAAAGCACTGCAGTGGCACAGTTGTAGCGTTTCAAGTGTAGACATGCCTTAAAGTCCCAACCTGTCATTCAGGGACCGCTCAGCACTTTGCAGCATAAACTAATTAAGCCCTCTCTGCACCCCTGTGAAATAAGTTAGCATGACAATCCTCATTTGTAGATGGGTAAACTGAGGCATGGAAATGTCGATGACTTGCCCCAGGTCAAACAGATAGCAAGCAGGAGGTTCTAAAATGCAGCTCAGGCAGCCTAGCTCTCACTCTCCTAGTCTGACCCCAAGAGATACGATCACTCACTTGACATTTCACCTTTTATTCTTAACGTTGAGGTTGTGCAACTTTTTTGTTTTCTCAGAGAAAAGCACTTTTTGTGGCTTTTTAATGTAAATAAAAATTGCACGTTGGAGGACAAGCAATTTCCCCCCATTTCATAACACTGGTGAAAAGTTACCTTATGCTAGGTCAGAATTCCATGGGAAATATCTCACAAATCTCCCTACAAAAAACAGGAATTTTGGACTAAGTCTCCAGATTCAATATTTCATCCACAGCAGGTTAATACAGCTCTACAATTACAAATCCTTCCTCCTTGAACCAGGCATTCGTTTTTATGGCCAATAACACACAAGAAAGGCGAGGAAATGCTGTGCACATTGCGCCCCCTAGTGGAAATTCTCCCAGTTGATGTTAAGTGCCAGATTTTTGAGAGAGCTCACAGACGCATTTTCAAGTGCTCTGTGCCCACAAACGGGCACAAAAGATGTCAGCACCCAGCAGCTCTCACTGTGATGGTCTATACTGAATAAGATCATAAAACATTGGGCTTCATCTGCCTTTGCATCTGTGCACAGTGAGTTGTGACTGGTTGCAAAATGCTATCAAACCAGAACAAAAGCATTTTACACACTTTGCACTGATGTAAATGAAGACTACACAAGATCCAGAAATGCCGGGATCAGACCACAGATGTCAATAGGGTTACTCCTGATTTACACCAGTGTAAATGCATTCAGAATCTAGTCCATTATTTATAGCAGAGATGGGCCCAAGCCACAAAGATCTGATCTTGTTTAAATCCGAATTCTCTGAAAGTTTGGCGTTGTTTAGCTCTGGGGTTTGATAATAAGGATCTATGAAACAGTGACATCAACACTAGTGTCTTTGGAGGAGAATAATTGCTATTCTCTATTTTTCAGTGGAGAACTAAAATAAAACCACATTTTCCTAGAAGATAAAGGTAATTTTATTTATAGAAAATATGTGCTGTAGTCCCCCAGCCAGAATACAATGGACCTTATTTAAACGCAGCTCACTTCAGGAAAATCTTTATTAAAAGAATACTTATTTAGGGGGTGTCAAAAGGTTAAGTGCCATACCAAAAATAGGCCATAATGAGTAAGTGTAAAATAAATACAATTATTTGGCCTGATTTTCCTCTCACACCAGTGAGTTTCAGGGACATTCATACAGGAGCAACCCCACCGAAGTCAACAGAGTGACACCAGAGTAATACTGGCCTCAAGGGAATCAGACCCATGATTATGTGTTAGTACAACACACATTCAAACTGTCTTCTAAACAGAGGATGGATAATGAATCATCAACAGCTCTGTAGTGTGACTATTGTAAAAGGATAACACAGTTTATGGAAACTTTTAACTGGTGTCTTTTGCCTTTCAAACTTTGCTGTGTGGAGGGTATGTCTAAAATACAAGTGTTTTACCGGTATAGAAATACCGATATGCTGCAGAGCGCTGCTAGTGTGGATGCGGCAAAGCTGTGCTTTCTACAGTGAAACCACACTACAAGAGGAACAAGTTATGTTGGTAGCAGTGTTGCCAGTAAAGCTGCATCTACATTACAGACTTCTGCCGGCCCAGGAATCACTTGTCTTCAAGCCCTGACTGACATGGCTATGCTGGCAGAAGTCTGTAGACACAGCCGGAGTGTGAGACATTTATGTCTGCACTATGTCTGTGCATCATATAATACTTAGAGATGCGCATATGTGTTTGCTTAATTTGAAAATTGCATGAATGTTCCGAGTTCCAGAATTCAACTCAAACTCGAATATTATTGCTTCACGTTCCACTTAGGGGACACTGAGGAAAAGAAGCAGGGAGGAAAATAAATTGTGTGAAAAAAGGAACTGAAAGGGAAAGACAGTAAAAGCTGACTGGAAATAGAAATACAGTCTATATGTTGCATACAGAGTCCCAGCCTGACCTTCTTATGGAGGTAAAAATTCCCAACTCTTTATAATGTGTCCTATCTTTCACATTGCTTTACAAACAGTAACTAATTCTGTCCCAGTCACTTTGCCAGATTCCAACTCAGATCGCTTCCACCCTGGTACAAGGTTTGCCAGTCTGGCCAAGCCTTTGCTTTGTAAGAGTCACATCATGCAGACATGTTAATAACACTGCTCTACAGCCAAAATGCTTCTGAAATAAATGTAGTAAAACTTTACTAATTCTGGGTCACTGAGAACGAAAATGATGCTTAAAATTGTTGATTGGCTCTAGTTTTCAAGATATGCTATTGGGTCAGTATATACGACCCTTGACATGGGAATGGTGGAGGATAAGTGAGTTAGAAAGGGAAGGGACCTCAGTTTAAACCAGAAATGACTAAAATACATCTTTGACTGGATCTATGACTAAATCTATGACTGGGTTTGGACAGTACTTGCTTTTTAGGCAAAACAATGAATGATGCAATCTGAAGCTGGTATTGCATCATACATGATATGAATTGCATCGTGTTATTCCTAGAAGTCATGGATGATGCAATAATAACGAAGCTTACATCACTCTGCTGAACAAATTGCCCTATATCAGCTCTAGAAATCATACAGTGTCGTGCTCTCTTATTTGTCAGTGTTTGATTTTTCAAAGGGACACATTTCTGTTTAGCCAAAGTGAGCAGAGATGCCTCGTACTTGTGTGAACAGTGCAGATAACTTCTGCTATGTTTGTGGTGAAGCGACGTTTGCATGACAAAAGCGCAGTATAACCACTATGGTTAAGAAAGCCTATCACCTTTATTTTGGCTGCAAAATTGGAGATCAGGACAAGAGGTGGGCCCCACACATATGCTGCAACACTTGTGCAACAAATCTTCGCCAGTGGTTGAACAGGAAAAGGAAATCTATGCCTTTTGCAGTGCCAATGATTTGGAGAAAGCCAACAGATCATACCAGCAATTGTTACTTCTGCATGGTGCCTTCAGTTGGGAAAGGTGTGTCAAAGAAGAAAAAGTGGACTGTGCATTATCCAAACATTCCATCAGCTATACGCCCAATACCCCACGGACAAGGACTGCCGGTTCCTGATGCACCAGAATCATTCTCACTTGAGTCAGACGAGGAAGAGGAAGAGGATGAAACTTCTGGTCCTGAACCATCAATGTCACAGGACCCACATTTTCTCCCATCCTCCTCCTCTGAACCACCCCTCATAACACAAGCTGAACTGAATGACCTTGTCAGGGATTTGGAACTACCCAAGAGTAAGGCAGAGCTGCTGGGCTCCAGACTACAGCAGTGGAATCTCCTGGAAGGTGATGTTAGGGTTTCCATGTTCCATGACCGTCAGAAGGATCTTGTCCCATTCTTCTTCATGGAAGGTGATCTTGTAGCCTGCAACAACATTGATGGTGTGATGGCAGCCCTCAACATCGTTCACGATCCAGATGAGTGGAGACTCTTCATTGATTCATCGAAGACGAGTCTTAAAGCTGTTTTGCTGCATGATGGCAATGTTTTGCCATCAATTCCAGTTGGTCATGCAGTCCATATGAAGGAAACCTATGACAACATGAAACAACTTTTGAAGTGCATAAACTATGACCAACATCAGTGGCAGCTTTGTGGCGATTTGAAGGTTGTTGCTCTCTTGCTTGGTCTGCAGACTAGATACACAAAGTACTGCTGTTTTCTCTGCGAATGGGATAGTTGTGTAAGAGATTCTCACTACATCAAGAAAGGTTGGCCACTCCGACAGTCATTGGAGCCTGGGAGGAAAAGTGTTCAGCATCCACCACTTGTTGAATCAAGGAAGATTTTGTTACCACCCTTCCACATCAAGCTGGGTCTGATGAAGAACTTTGTCAAGGCCATTGACAAAACACAAGCAGCTTTCAAGTACCTCCATGGAAAATTTCCAAGGTTAAGTGAAGCTAAGATAAAGGAAGGTGTCTTTGTTGGTCCTCAGATTCGTGAACTTCTTTGAGATGATGCATTTGACCATGCACTGTGTGGCAAGGAAAAGACGGCATGGAAAGCCTTCCAGTTAGTGGCAATACATTTTCTCGGAAACAACAAGGCAGACAGCTACAGGTTGTTGGTGGAAAACCTCCTCAAAGCATACAAAAGGCTTGGTTAAAACATGTCACTAAAGATACATTTTTTGCACTCTCATCTAGATTTTTTTCCACCGAACTGCGGAGCAGTGAGCGACGAGCACGGCGAGCGATTTCACTGGGACATTGCAATAATGGAGAAACGCTATCAGGGCAAATGGAGCCCATCAATGCTTGCAGACTATTGCTGGACAGTGACAAGAGATGCTCCATTTAATGAATACAAGAGACAAGCCAAGAAGTGCCGAGTAGACACTGAATAGGACTAAACTATGTAAATAATAGTTTTTTGCCTTTTGTTTCATAATACATTTTGTTTATATAACCCTTTTGCTGATTTTTAAAGTGTTACATAAACAGGACAGGTGAAATATTATCATGTAAAGCAACCATAAACACATGAAAAGACCTAGGTTTACAATTTATGATTAAAACTCTACTATCTACACAATATACATAGACATAAAATGTAAAAACTTAAATATCTTAGAAACAGTAGCCAATCAGTTGTTTTAATTGTCATATTTGAATTCAGCACATCAAAATACATAATAAATATCACATTTTATCTCTGAAGCAGACGACTTCTAAAAAATTGTAGACCAGTGTAATTTATCTTTCTCCCTGCTAACTCTAAGCGCCTTGATTTAATGAGCTCCACAGTAACCTGGGACATAACAGTAGTGCCATCTATATGGGAGAAGGACGCGCTGCCGATTCTGAGTTCACAGTGGTTTTCAACCTGAGGTCAGTGGACCGCTAAGGGTCCGCAGAATGAACCTAAGATTTCCAAAGTGGTCTGCACCTCCGTTCGAAATTTTTTAGGGTCTGCAAATAGAAAAAGATTGAAAACCACTGCACTATAATGCTTCTTTTTTTACAGGCAGTGCTGATGTCAGCTGAAAGAGTCAGTTGGGTTGGGACTGTCTGGGGGCAGGTCAGGAGTGGCAAGTGTTTTGGGAGGAGGAGGAGGAAGAAGAGACTAGATGGGGAATCAGCCAATTCCGGCTTACTTTTCCAGTGCCCAGATTGGCATCTAGAGCCCTGGTATTTTCAGATCAGCTCAAAAAAAGAGCCATTCATCCTCATCCACTTTAAAATGTGGGTGGTGGAAGTGTTTTAGGCATGAGTGTGTACCAGACTGTATTTGCAAGAGTCACCCATAAAACACGTGTAAACTGCTCCTAAGCTTGGAAAAGTCTCTTTGTTTTGTCCACCAATCATTCTCCCCATGTCCTGGCTGTCAGATTGCTCTCCAAAACTGATTGACTTCTTCCAGGAATTCTTCCATCTTGCTCTCCTCTCCAATAATCCTCCATATCATATAAGATCAGCCCATGTCAGATATTATGTTGTTTGTAAGCTCTTTGGGGCCTGGGATATGTCAATCTGTGTTTGTACAGGAATTTGAAAATCTATAATGATATAACTATTAAATGAAACAAGGTGGATTCTTCTGGGTTCCAAAGTAATAACAATATTCTGAACTCTGCTGCCTTCTGGAGTTTATATAGCCCAGGATATGATTGTTACTGTGTTATCCTTGCACGGTCCTTTTAATAGTAAGCTGAAATGTGCTCTCCATTTTTTCACCCCTCTACTCTGATTGGTTACTACAAATCCCTCTGCTTTGATTGGCTCCAGGCCTCAGAACTTCCCAACTCCTTACACCAAACACAGGCACCTCAGTTCCTTCTGTAACTCCGGCCACTAGCTTCTCAGTATCAGCCCCTGTCCTCGTCCATTGGCGAAGTCTCAAGCAGGGACATTGCTTAGCCAGGGAAGGTGCAGTCCAGGCAGTAGGGTTAAGCCATTCATTCATAAACTCATGACACTACATGGCACCTAGCCCACCATGTGGGCCCCAGCCTCTTTCTGCAGGCAGGGTGGTAGGCAATGTGAACAGGTTCTGCAAATCCACCACCTCTGAAATACTCCACAATAAACTCGGGTGTGGGGTAGGTATGGGGGAGAAGACTCTCAAGATCACCCCCTTATTTAGGGGAGTTTGGTATCTCCCGTTTCCTGGACACCCAAGAGACAACACAATAAGCTGTTCCAGGTGGCATAAGTAGCCCTGAGTCTCCGCCCCCACTCCTCCTGCACTCTGGAGAGCCAAAGACCCCAGAGTGACCTGGGTGTCACAGAGATGTGGCGGGAGCACCACACCCTTTGGGAATAGAGCAGAGCTCACCACAGGCAGGGGAGGTAGCATGGAGAAACCAGAGGGAAGCTCTGTCTCACAAGGTGATGAGGATGGTCATGTTTAAGGGAGTAGGGCAAAAAGGGTATTTGTATTCATCCTGTGGGGCAAAATCACATCACGGTGGTGGAGCGCCAGTATTATGATTGTATTTATTATTTTTATTGGTGGTAGCATCCAAAGGCCCCATTCAGGATCTAGACCCCATGGTGCTGGACACTGTACAAAGCACACATTGTCTCTGCTCTGAGCAGTTCACAGTTAATTTAAGGGAGTGAAAGAATGGATGGGTTCTGAACCCGGGGTCTCCCCTTACTAAACCAGTGGTTTAGTGGTCCGCAGACTATGTCTAAGGGGTCTGCAAAAGACAACTGTGAAAATAAAGTTTTAGATCCCAGAAAAGGCATATTTCCACATGCGGGCATTCTCTTACTTTGCCACTAGGTTGGTGTCAGGATGTTGCAACATCCAAAATGGGATTTGATTCCTCTGCCTTGGGTAAACAGGATTTTTTTCAATCCAGGAAAGCACACAGGATAAACCTTTTAGAAACCAGACCTAGCACCTATAATTCTAGTTGCAATTACAGGTCTTGTTAAGAAGAACTTTAGAGGATGAAATCTTGATGAAAGAAAATATTCAGGGCTGCAGATACATTCTTGGGGTGGTAGAAGGTATTTTGGTGTATGTGAACAGCAAAAGCTTCCAGGGTCAGCTAGAAAACAATAATTTAACTATTAGAAAATCTTAAAGACAATGGGTTGGATTTTTCTCTCCTTTACTATATTTTTACTCTTCTGTAACACCCTTGACAAAGTCAGAGGAACATCAGGCCTATTTAACTATGCAAACTGTACTGCCAAACAGGAAGTGAGTTTTGGAACCATTACAGCCTCTCTAAAAGTAGTTGCTAGAGATCAGATATGTATTACAGTGTCTCAAGTCAACAAGCCTACCCAACTTCCTGAACTCAGCAGCCGTGCAACGAAATTCAGTGGACTTAATGAACATCGCCACACATCCCATGACAGTGCAAGTCAAGACAGTCTCAGCCGACCTACCCACTCTACAAAGCTGCCTTGTTCTGAGTATGTGCAAAATTAGCAGATCTTAATCATAATTGCTCCAGCTCAGTGATTACTAGGAAATAGCTGATCTCTTAACTCTTTTATATTTGATTAGCCATGACCATGACCTGAAGTCCAGGCTTCCCTTGAAATCTTCCTCTCAACACGCTGATGCACCACTGCCTGAAGTTAAACCAGCAACTGAAACTCATCCATTTATTACACCTCCTGGTAAGATCAGATTTCAGCAATCTCCCACACCTGAGTAACTTATAAAGAATAACAGGAAAGGATAATTTACTTGCAGTGCAGAATGTATCTCTGCTCCGTTCAGGTGTTGTTTCACCCACAGACAGAGCCTACTGCTGATCTGACACCAGTTTTACTTGTCTGAACCTGGCCAAAAATGAATTCATCTTCCTTCCAAACTCCTTGTCTCTTCATCCCTGACAGTACCACCATCTTCCCAGTCACTCAGGCCTGTAACCTGGGTGTTATTTGTGACGTTGCTTTCTCTAGACTTCAAGCTGTATCCAAATCATGTCCCATTTTCCTTAAATGATTCAGCTTTTGTCTCTGCCTAACCTGCCAAAGTGCTGCCCACATGCTCATCATCTCATGGCTTGACTACTGCAATCTCCTCTTTTGGGTGTAAGTATTACAGCCTTGTACCACTTAGCCAACATCATCTTCCTAACTCACTGCTTCAATCATCTCACTCTCTCCTCTGAGTGCTTCCACTGGCTCCCTCATTTGCACCACATGAAACACAAACTCTGATTTTTCCCTTGCCAATTATGATGAATGATTATTGATTGCACAGACAAGCAAGAAAACGTGAGGTAGGATTTTCAAAAGCACTGAAGAGACTTAGGAAAAAGGCAAAGCTCCTAAATTCCATAGGCTCATTTGACAATCCCACCCAAGTCCCTGCATCCAGGAAGTTGAGGCCAAAATCTGGATGGCTAAAAACAGACCTCTAGCAGGTCAAAATGAGGGATAGGAAGGAAAGGAGACAGCAGTAGAATAAGGTGCAGGAATCCAGCATCCTTGTAGCAAGGTCCAATGATTCATTTTGTTTCTGTGATAATCTTGTTTGTAAGTTACAAATTTCAGGATAGGGGTTTGTTTATTTTTGGTTGGTATAATCAAATGCAAGACAGTGAGCAAATTATAGTGATGCAGGAATGCTATTATACTTAAGGTTGTGTCACATCTTCTGTTTAAAGGTTCATAGAATCATAGAAGATTAGGATTGGAGAGACCTCAGGAGGTCATCTAGTCCAACCCCCTGCTCAAAGCAGGAGCAGCCCCAACTAAATCATCCCAGCCAGGGCTTTGTCAAACCAGGTCTTAAAAACCCCTAAGGATGGAGATTCCACCACCTCCCTAGGTAACCCATTCCAGTGCTTCACCATCCTCCTAGTGAAAGAGTTTTCCTTATATCCAATGTAGACCTCCCCACTGCAACTTGAGACCATTGCTCCTTGTTCTGTCATCTGCCACCATTGAGAACAGCTGAGCTCCATCTTCTTTGGAACCTGTCATCAGGTAGTTGAAAGCTGCTATCAAATCCCCCCTCACCTTAGTCCCCAGGTCCCTTCCTGCAGAACTGCCGCTTAGCCAGTCGGTCCCCAGCCTGTAGTGGGACATGGGATTCTTCCATCCGAAGTGCAGGACTCTGCACTTGTCCTTGTTGAGCCTCATCATATTTCTTTTGGACCAATCCTCCAATTTGTCCAGGTCACTCTGGACCCTATACCTACCCTCCAGCATATCTACCTCTCCCCACAGCTTAGTGTCATCAGTGAACTTGCTGAGGTGCAATTCATCCCATCATCCAGATCATTAATGAAAATGTTGAACAAAACTTTCCCCAGAACAGACCTATGGGGCCCTCCGCTTGATACCAGTTTGTTGGGCTCAATGGGTAGTGATCAATGGCTTGACGTCAAGCCATTGATCACTACCCATTGAGCCCGACAAACTAGTCAGCTTTCTATCCACCTTATCCAATCATCCAATTCATCCAATCCATACTTTTTTTAACTTGTTGGCAAGAATACTGTGGGAGACCGTATCAAAATCTTTGATAAAGTCAAGATAAATCATGTCCACCTCTTCCCCATATCCACAGAGCCAGTTATTCCATCATAGAAGGCAATGAGATTGGCAATCAGGTTGACAATTCAAAGTCCCCTAAAATGAACGCACTTACAGGATTCTTTTGAAAAACTTGTGCACCTTAGCAGGGTGCAGAGTAGGGTTAGTGACCCAAATTTGGGGTTAAAAATATAGTTATTTTTCAAAAAGTCTCTAGGGTGTTTTGTGATGTTGCACTCCATATGCTTTATGGAAGTATGAATATGACATAGCTGGAATATGCTTTACACTAAATGCCCCTTGTATGGTGTCATTAGAAAGCTTGTAATCTACTAAGTGTGTCCATCCTACTTGTTTGCATGTATTATTTCTATATCTGGAGTTAGAATAAGATATAAACTTGTATCACTGATGTAAATATATTAAGTGGAGGCCACTAAGGGTGCTCTAGAAACAGTCAAATGGCCCTAGTTACTTGAAAGCCTTCCTGGGTACATGTGGGCCAGCCCATGGGGAATGGAGACTAGGGGTCTTACACAGTGACATGTGACCATGTCACCTGATAATGAAATCCATCTTAAATCTGGTACTTTTCCATTTAGAAGGAGGGATGGGGGATCCAGAGAAACAAAAGATTCCCACCTTCTGCCAAAGCTATAAAAGCGGGTGACGCAGGATAAAGGGGCTGCCAGTCATGAGAAAACTCCTGCTTACCACCTGAGATGTCTGCTGGATCTAACAAAGACAGTACCAGGGGAAAGGATTGGGCCGAGACTAGGAAAGAGTCTTGTCAGTGAAAGAAGCTTATTGGAACATCTCTGAGGGGAGATATTACCTGTAATCAGTTTCTTAATGTATTAGGCTTAGACTTGCATGTTTTGTTTTATTTTGCTTTGTGACTTACTTTGTTCTCGCTATTACTACTTGAAACGACTTAAATTCTACTTTTATACTTAATAAAATCACTTTTGTTTATTAATAAACCCAGAATAAGTCATTAATACCTGAGGGAGCAAACAGCTGTGCATCTCTCTTTATCAGAGATATAGAGGGTGATACAAATTTACCATATTTAAGCTTTATACAGAGTAAAACAGATTTCTTTCAGGGTTTGGATCCAAAGGAAGGTTTAAAAGCCCAATAATGCACAATTGTGCAATAAGCTGCATATTACGAAACTTCTTAAGCTTAGATAATTATTTTGTTTGTAACTTTAGACATTTTATGTGTTGACATCCCTTACGTATTTTATCATAACTATTATTATTGATCTATTACAGCAATGCCAAGGAACCAGCCAAGATTATAGCCCCATTGTGCAAGGCACTGTATAAAGACAGAAAAGTAGAGATTTCCACCCTGAGGAGTTTACACTCTAAATACACAGAACAGACAAAGACACACAGGCAGAGCAATCAGTGAACTGTGCATATTATTAAAGGGAATAGCTAACAAAATTATTCAACAAATAAGCAATGTTTAAGGTGGACTTTTAAAGTGTGAGCTCACCTCTGTTCTCCATGTTTTCCACATTTCTTCCAGAAAACAAGAGGGACAAAGACTTAGAATGGACTTTTTATCCAAGGTGTGGTCTTCACACATATCATATTGGGAAGCGATGCATCTTCAATGGTCTCTTCCTCCGAAACAAAACCTCTGCATCGGAAAGGATGTTGGAAATGTGTCTGGGAAGAAAGAAACATGGTACGATCTCTAAAACAATTGCTAACTCTAGAACATCTTCAAAGACTTGGGGGAAACATTCGTGCATTGCACTAGAGGCTTGGAAATCTCAAGTTCGATACACAACCTATGTTGGCTTGTTGGGGCACGATAAAGTGATGTCTAAGAACATAGATGAGCATCAATCATCAAGGTTGGAATGATGAGAGAAATTCAGAGTAACCAGTCTGAGAAAATAGAACTATATGGCTGAAACAGCAGACTTCAGTCAGACTAGCTAATGTCTATTTCCCCAGGACATATAATGCAATGTTCACGCAGACCAACATTTAAAAATCTTTCAGAAGTTGTGAGTACTGCAAGTCTTTGCAAACCTGACCACATACCTATCTAAATGCGGATTGGGGTGCAAAGCTGTAGACATTCAAGTTAAGATTTTCAAGAGTGACTAGTCATTTGGGGTGCCCCATTGTTGTGATTTTCAGAGGGCAGGCCAACAGCATTTTCTAAAGAAAAATCAGTCTCCTTTAAGATGTTTCGGGTCAGGCACTCACAAATGGAGGAATCATTAGTCACTTGTGAAAAATCTTGATTTTAAGATATGGGCCAAGAACATATCTTCTGCCTTTTCTTGTCTCATGTTCAATTCCTGACTCTTACAGGAAATACGGTATATATACACAGAGAGCAAGAGACTCAGAGCACCAGTCTATCATCTGGATTGATATGTACTGCATCATTTTTGAGAATTAACTCTCTCCCCCAAGTTTAGATCAGTGTATACAATATATAGATGCATTTTTACCTTCATCTATTTCATGAAAATCAACAGTAGCTAAAGATTTAGAAATCCATGCATTGTTATTTACAATTAGAAATAATTAGTTAGAAATTTACAGAAAGACACTGTTGACTTTAGCCAATGTGTATGTTTCATAGTCAGCCCCATAGTCAGAGAAATGTTATATATCCAAGTGACTAAATTCTTCAAATCAGGAATTAGTGATGCTGTATATTTTACATAATTAAATGTGACAATATCATTTAACACAGACAACTAAGCTTATATTTGTGAGCAGTGGTGTAATTAACAGTATAGACATTGAACCATTTTAAAATCTGTTTTCAGTGAGGGTACTAACATAACAAGATAGAACTAAAATGCAGTTGAAACTGTATCTTTAATTTAATTCCAGCCTTTGTATTTAATCTTTTTAAGACATGGGCAGATTAAAAACAGGATGCTTAGCCATAATGACTGGTTAACTCATCAACAATTGGGCTGACTAAAGAACAGTGCTCCAGGATTACCATTTATAGCCACAGATAAGTTTTGCTTGGAAGACACTGAGGAGCTATGGGACAATTCCTGAGCTTCTTACTTATTCGTTATTGAAGTAAAGCTCCTACTGATATCAATGACAATTTGTTTGAGTATGTTTTAAAAGGAGCAGCCGTGTTAGTCTGTATCTGCAAAAAGAATGAGGAGTACTTGTGGCACTTTAGAGACTAACAAATTTATTTGAGCATAAGCTTTCATTGGCTACAGCCCACTTCATCAGATGCATAGAATGGAACATACAGTATGAAGATACATATACACACAGAGACCATGAAAAGGTGGAGATTGCCATATCAACTCTAAGAGGCTAATTAATTGAGTTATCAGCAGGAGAAAAAAAACCTTTGTAGTGATAATCAAAATGGCCCATTTCAGACAGTTGAAAAGAAGTTGTGAGGATACTTAACATGGGGAAATAGATTCAATTTGTGCAATGACCCAGCCACTCCCAGTCTCCATTCAAGCCCAAATTAATGGTATCCAGTTTGCAAATTAATTCCAGTTCAGCAGCTTCTCATTGGAGTCTGTTTTTGAAGCTTTTCTATTGCAGAATTGCCACCTTTAAGTCTGTTATTAAGTGACCAGTAAGAGAACACTTCAACCTCTCTGCTTTTTGAATGTTATGATTCCTGATGTCAGATTTGGGTCCATTTATTCTTTTGCGCACTGGAGCTATGTTGATTTACCCCAGCTGAGGATCTGGCCCATCATGACAAAACAGCAGCAAGTCAGTGGCATAGTCAGGAATAGAATTTAAATGCTGATGTAACCCCATTGAATGGTGCCTACCAAAATCAATGGAGCTATGCTGGCAGGAAGTGGTGATTTAAACCCTTGGAGTTCTGATTCCCAATCCACTGCTCTAGCCACTGTATGCCCTGCCTTCCTGCCTGAAAGATTTTGTGAAGCACTCCCTTGATTAAAAGATGAGCTGCAGTCTGTGGTGAAGGAAGTCCACAGAGTAGCCTAGAAGATATTCTGTATAAGAAACACGCGCCTGGTTGCACAACTTCCATAATCATTATCTTTAGAGTGAGAGGTGTCGCATATCTTTTAATCTCATAATTTTGAACTTCTCCAAAATTCAGTGGTTAGGAAACTGAAATATACACGCGCTTGTGGAAGTGGTCCTTCCACAGGATTGAGACACACTAAGGCACCCTAGAAGTTTGCACTTCCATGGTTCATCTCTTGGGCTTTCAGTTCAGCAATTTTCACAAATACTACGGGACAATGCTGCCCTTGCCTCATCCAGCACCCTTGCCCAAGGTGTTGAGACATACAGACCAGGCTGGGTGGTCTTAGGAAACATCTGCTGTTCCCTGTGACTGTAAAGGTGATGGTGTTGGATGCAGACTCAGGAGGTCTGGGGGCTGTTCCTGACTCGACACCTGCCCTGGTGGGTGACCTGAAGCAAGTAACTTCAAGTATGTGCCTCAATTCCTCCATCTGTAAAATGGTGATGATGATAATGCCTACCCTCTTCTGTAAAGCATGGTTAGACCTATGGATAAACACTGATTTATATAAGCAAGGTATTAATTAAGTGCTTCATAAAAAATGAAGATTCTGATCTAAATTATAGATGGGCCCCTTGATTCCCTGCTAAGGGTACATCAGGAGAATGGCAGAAAATTATGTTGCAGAACTTTTAGGGACCCATAACCTTTATGGGTCAATTTTAGAGCAGCAATTAATTAGGGATCCTAGCAAAATAAAGTCAGTGGGAAATTTTTTATATACATAAAAAAAACCAAACAACATGCTGTTAAGTTAATGTAATTTAGCTCACATACATTTTCTGTTAAGGAAGAAATCCCTTATTTTGTTATCATTTTCTTTGTTACAATGGAAATAGAAATTGACCAAAGAAATGGCATTGCAACGGTAACCCCTTGTGACAATTGCTACAGCTGTCCAGAACAGAGCAGAAACTTTCACAAATTTGGATCAACAAGACCTGTGGTGAACTTTGGGTGGTAAGTTTGTAATCTCAATGTTATCAAATAAGAGGTAAAATTAAATTATTATACACCATTCCTGAGTATAGAACTCTCATGTGGGACACATTTAATCAAACCCACAGGCACCATAGATTATATATGGTGGTGGAAAATTATGAAAATCAAGAGCCCAGAGACACCTTAAAGGGGCTTGATTTTCAGAGAATGGGTGCTCCACAGTTTCTGATCATCATGATCCTTTCACGTGTCTCAAGTTGGGCATCCAAAATCACCATCCATTTTTGAATATTTCAATTCTCTCAAATCAGTGAAAACCAGGTGTAGCATCACTGTAATCAATGGAGCGACATGAGATTCAGGCCCAATAGGTCTAACAAATAAGCAATGTGCCCATTTCTCTTTTCATTCAAGCAGTTCTTTTCACACAGTTCAGTTCCTCCCAGTCTGCAGACAGAAACACAGTGTTCAGTGTGACAAAACTGTGGCCAACTTATGTGCAAACTTGGCTGACCAAATGGAACAACAAATATAAGATGGCAGCTTTCCAAAATGAAATATATACCAGTTTGAATGTAGTTGCAATGCAGGTTGATGACACATTGCTTCATAAATACTGTAGTGACAAGTGGATTAACAATGCATCTTCTAGAGGTAGCATTACACATTTTAAAAGCTATACACAGAAAGTATGGTTTGCTTTTTTTGTGTTCCTTCTAGTAAGTATTGTTTTTGAGAAAAATACTTCATCCTATTGTATGCTATTACTATTATGAAATTTCCAGGCCAGTCTATGACTTGCAATCTGAACATGAAAGTTCAGACAGATGGGACCAAAGGTGTGCAAAAAGTGTGTAAGAGAGACATATTTATGAAAGGGAGTCATACGAAAAGAACAGAGTGTCAATCACAGGTTGTAAAGTTGAGACTTAGTACGGCAGAGTAAGATAGATGCAAAAGCCAGACACAAGAATTGAAAGGTCAGAATGATGTGACAGGTGGACTAGGACCCTTTAAATCACCATCAGAGCCCCGGGGGCTCCCGACTGCTACCGCTACTCTGGGGACCTGGGCTCTGGCAGAGCTTATGGTTATGATGGAAAAAAGTGATGGGGAAAAAAAAAGTCAGAAGACCCTCTTTTCTAAAACTTTGCTAAGGAAAGGGTGGTGTGTTTACAGGCTACAGATAATGGTAAGAGAAGTTCATACTAGGTTGTATTTTCTATAGAAGTGGGGCTATTTTGACTGTGAAAGAAAAAGGAACTTCTGGAGAGGAGGCTGGAGGAATCAGCTAAAGTGTGTCCAAAGAAGAAGTGTGGTTGTTTGCTGACAAAATAACGGTAGTGATGATTTTAATGGAGATTGAGACCCCAATTCTACAAGATATTTAAGCACCTGTGTAAGGTTAAGTATCCGAGGAATCTCACTGAAATCAATGGAATGACTCAAGTGTTTAAAATAATGCCCATATTTAAGTACTTTGCTGAAATATTTGTGAAAGAGTAGTAGAGAGCTTCCAGTTGATAGATCAAAGGTGAATTGTATAGTGAAAGGCACTTATGATAGAATGTGGAAAAACGTCCCTGATCTGAAAAAGAAATGTGGATTTCACTATTGACATGTGATTTGAAGTTGCTTACAAAATTCTATAGCAGAGTGCATTTGGAATGCAGCATATTTCTTGGAAAGAGAATAGCAGCAAATACATGTTATTGAAAGCAAGCCAGTTACTTACATGCCTCTACAGGAAGCCATGGCAGTTTTACAGCTCTATTTTCTTTTACAGTGCAACATACAAAAGGAAAGCAGATACATTTATCCCTCTCCAGCACTTGTCACAGACTCCTTGGTAAGTATCTGCATTGGAGCACAGGGAATATCTAGAATATCTGGGACTGGTTCACACCACTCTTACACCAGTAGAAATCAGGGGAAACTCAGTCAAAATCAATGGATTTAACTGGTGTAAAGTAAGAGGAAAATCGGGTCCTTCATCTCCTGTTTGGAAAAGTCCTGTGGAGCTTAATAAATAGGAATACAATTAACAGGGTTCTGTAGAAATCAGATAAGGTTCCTGAAGTGTGCACTCCCAACCCCAAAGAATGTAGCAGAGGAGACTCTTTCTACAGACTTGTTTAACCAAGGGATAGAATTCTGCACCTACAGAATTCTTCATGTTGGTTCAACAAATCTATACAGAGGATCTCACGCTGCTAGAGCCTGATTCAACACCTGCTTGAGTCAACAGGAGTCTTTCTACTGAGCTCACTGCGGGCCCTTATACTCTAAAGCTGTTTCATAAGGGAATTTTCAGCTATTTACAGGCCTCTCAGTATTGACACCCTTCCTGATATGTCTACTGGATTTTGCCTGCCAACTATAACAGCATCAGTTAGGATAATGTTGATACAGTCTTTCTTTTTTAATGGTTTCCAAGACAGGTGCCATAACGAGAGTGAATTTTACTTTGATTTTTTTAAAATACATATTTCAATGAATGTTTGTTGATGTACACATTTAGAATGAAGGGCAAGCTTTGTAATTCAATTGGATATTTTTTACTGACCAAAAATACACTCAAATTGACCTTATTGTACTTTCAGAATGATGTTTAGAAGGATACTTACTAAAAATTGTGCATAATATATCCAAGGAACCTCATTTACTTCACACTTTGAAATATTATTGATTTAGAAATTAATTCATAGTTGTTTTGGGAAGTGAAGATCCTTAATTGACTGCAGCCAGAGCCTAGTAGCAGTTGGATATAATAAGGCCAGAATCTGATCTCTGCCTGGTTAATAAGCTTAACTATGAACAATAAAACCCCTTTTAATCAATCTTTCTAAATGAAATTATGACCAGGCATAAACTGGTCAATGCTGCTATAGTCCCTGGCCTATAACTCAGTCTGCCAAGGCCCAAATGAGAGATGCAATATGCTGAAGATCCAAAATGAGGGGCATAGCATGCTGGGAGATTCAGAATTTATTTGAGGTAAATCATTTTCAACAAGGAAAAAAAATGAGGGAACTCCACATCTGTGTGCCACACACATAATGTTGAGAGAGTTGAGTGACATGTCTCAAAACAAGGACATTTGAGAGGTATTGTCCATGAACAGACACACAGGGAAAAGAAAATGGCTGCCTGCTGTGAGTTTCTAGGGAGAAGCAGCAAACTGTTAAAGAAGAAACTCTCCCTTCACTCTCATGAGTCCTGCATTCCTTGTTGCTTCCAGCTCATGCTCTTTGTTCCCTTTGCCTTCTTTTGACTTTCACAAACACTTGTTTTGAGCTGTTAGTGAGCTCACATTGGCAGACCTTTGCTAACACCAACCCAAAATACCTTGGCAGTTAGCAAGGCCTCTGAATAGAATAGTAGGGATGCTTGTAAAAATTCTTTTGAGTTCATAAATACTGTGTTTTACAACCACAGCCACTCAGAGATTGCACAAATTCCCATGCCTTCTACTGCATGCATCTGATGAAGTGGGTATTAGCCCATGAAAGCTTATGCTCTAATACTTTAGTTAGTCTTTAAGGTGCCACAGGACTCTTTGTCACTTCTGCAATTCCAGACTAACATGGCTACCTCTCTAATTTGTGCCTTCTAGTGGTTGTATTTACCCAGCTCATCAAGAAAAAGATTTTGTAAACACAGCAGCAGCACAGTTCTGATACTTTGGGGTTATTCTGACATGGAGACTGGATTTTTTTTCTTGAGAATAAAATCCTCTCTCTTTTCCTTTCTATCCATCTATCTGTGGCCCATTTTTGCCAGACCTGGTTAGACCAATAGTTTATGAAGTTCTTTTCTCCTTCTTGTTGCCTCTTTTATTCCTCTAATTTGCTCAATTCTAACTAAACTATTAGATGCTGTTATTAACGTTATACACATTCAGTGCCTGAAACTAGTACATCTCTGAAATTAAACAAAACAGCTACAGATGTTGGTCACAGAAGGTGTGTCTACATGGGAACACTTAGGAAAATTAATCTGAATTAATTTTTAAAGTGGATTAAACTGCATTAAACCCCCATGTGGATGCGCTCATTCAGAATTTAAGTGGCCTTAATTTGACTCAGGGCAAGGATAGTGTCTTAGTAGATGTTTGCACAGCACTTAGCAGGATTGTGTCCTGATCTCAGCTGGGGCTGTATGCATAAAACTCATCTCTTTACTCGAGCATTTGAAGGCGGTGGGTTTAATGTGGGGATTATCATGATGTGTGTCACCACTGTAGGGGCAATCTACTATTCAGCCAGGGCATTGTAGATTTTCTAATATAAGAGTATTGTTTGTTGGAAATATTTTAAACAATTCAGGAACAGAATTACATGGTCTGATCTAATCCCAGTTCAAAGAGACCTGTTAATGCACATCAGCAGGGTCCACATAGACAATTAGTGTGGGGCAGGCTTATGTGGGTTCGATTCACACCCCAGCTTGTTGGAAACTAAATGCTCGTGTAGACATGCCCTTAGAGAATGTAGAGTGGAATAGTGACAAAGAGTCCTATGGTACCTTAAAGACTAACAAAAGTATTGAAGCATAAGTTTATACTTCAATACTTTTGTTAGTCTTTAAGGTGCCACAGGACTTTTTGTCGCTTCTCCAGATCCAGACTAACACGGCTACCTCTCTGACTCTAGAGTGGAATAGGTTTAAGATTAGCAGCCGGGTTAGTCTGTATCCGTAAATAAGACAAGGTGCCACAAGTATTCCTCGTCTTAGAGTGGAATAGCAGCAGAAAGAGGGAAGTTACCATGTCCTTTCCTATTGTTTTGCCTTCCAGGGCTGTGGCAGGGAAGCAGGCATGTGAACTGTGTAGCTTTATCTCCCTCCTGTGGTGATTAGAGTGCCTAGCAGCAAAACTGACTGGGCTTAGAACAGCCTGTGTTTAAGAAAGGCTGATCTGAAACTTATGTTAAAATATGGATTTGTGTTTTTCAGGTAATAAGTTACATAATACAATTCAGAATTATAGTTTAGTTCACACAGGTAAAATGAAAGGCTCCAGAGACTAAAGGAAACATGCTGCTATTTGAGAGAGATAGGACTGAATTGTGCTTTGAGTTACAACAGTGAAAATCCAGAATAACTATCAATTTCAATTGAGGTTCTCTGGATTTGTGTTGCGGTAACTGAGAGCAAGATTTGTTCCATGTCTTGATTCACTTCTCACTTAGACTGCTTTAAATCAGAATTAACTCCAGTGACCTCACACTGGTGTAAATGAGAAGAGTCAGGCACAGCCTAGGACCTTAGGCCTTGATGCAGCAAAACACATTACACACATGCTAATGTCATATATCCCAAGTTCTATTGACATCCATGAACATTCAAATGGACAAAATTACACGTATGCTTAAGGGGGTAGAGCAGGGCCATATTATTTAGCTACACTGGAAGTGAGTGGAAGTTCCGTGGGGCTCTGGACAGCAGGAATCCTGAAAGATTCAGTGTCCGCATTAGCTAGGTAGAGGTACAGTTGGAGCCAGCTAATACCCTGACACTTTTCTTGTCTGTTCAGTAGGTCTCCGCATTTGACATATGGTAACAAGTCTTGGGCCCTGATCCTGCAAACACCTGGACATGAATAACTTTCCTTGCAAGTCAGTGTGACTATTACGTAAATGCAGCAACTCTCATTCCTAAGAGATTGCATGATTTGGCCCTTAGATTCACGGCAGTGACCATATCTCCCTATGTGCAGTTCCCAGCACATTCTGGCCATTACTATAAAAAACAACAACTGGCACCAGTTTAGCTAGATCAGAGCAGAGAGGTCAAGGACTATTAGTCCACCAGCTCCAAAGTGCCCCCTTATTCCTGCTGGAAGTTCCTTGAGGTTGTGAGACATCAGTGGGAAACTTGTGCTACTGCCTGTACTAATTCCGGTTATGAGTAAATTGGGAGCCTTATTCTCCAAGCCTGTCATGTCAGAACCTTTTCCAAACACTACATTTAAAATCATTTAAAAATCAAATTAAATATTAAAATATTTGGGCAAAAAATGTAGCTTAAAGAACAGATCACAGTTAAATCTAATGTTCATTTGAACCATCTTCTCTTGAGAGCTCATTCCTGATTATATTTATCACCATTAACACCTCTCACTCCCTTTTTACCAATTTATCTGCAGCATTTCATGTTGCTCAGGTGTTAGATCCTCACACAAGTTACAAAGATGTTAAAAGTTCTCCATACGGTTAGTGGCTTGTAAGTTATTCAGTGTGTTCATCATAAAAAAAGCTTCTCCCCTCATCTGCAAATTTCCCATTGTGGAAAAAAGCCTACTGTAACTGTGTAGAGATGATTACTTTACATGCAAATAAAATCACTCGGTGTGGCCTGGTGAACAAAGCCCCCCTTGGGAAAAAGATAAGTGTGGGCATCTGTTTTGTTCTTTTTTGCTTTTACCTCGTACCACCCAACCTAAGGCTGTACGTATGCACGATCTAGGGGATGTTTTGTTATATGTTTCAGTTTTTGTATAATGATACTTATGGATGGATTTCACTATACACTTCATACAGTTTAAGAACAGATGTAAATTCACATGGTGGAGAGACCCTTGCTCTGACTTTAAATAAGTATGACATTGGCTAAATCAATTTCTGGTAAGTGATGAAAAGGAATCTTAGATATTTTGTTTACTTAACAGCATCCAAGATATTCAGGGCCAGATATTCAGCTGTTGTGAATTAACATATATTGTTTTTCACCAGGTGAACATTTGGCCTGCAAGGACTAGGCATTTCTAAAATTATGGGGCTGTGGTTTTTGAAAGTCTTTCAGAGATCCAGCACTAATATTTCAGGACCTGATTCTAGGTGGCCTATCATCGAGGCTGCTTGACACTTGCTATTATAAGCATCTGTTCTCAGTTGCCTATACCACTGCCAAACTTTAACCCTTTGAATGGAAATTTTCTGTGCTGGGTGCCTGCTGTAGGATCGATTTTGCTCTGGAAAATGAATCAGTAGCATTATCAATGGATAATGGAACTAGGCCAATGGAACTATGTCAGTTTACACCAGCTGGGGATTTGACCCATGACATTTGTCAGTGTCTGGCCTGCTTTGGAATAAATAGGGATGAAAAGTATTAAGCACCGAACAATAAATAATTGAATACTTCAAAAGCTGGATTTTTCTTTTCAATAACTAATGCCGTATGCAGCTTTTCCACTTGAAGGCTGTTCCAGAACCTCATGCTGGTGGTTAGAAACCTTCTAATTTCCATCCTAAATTTCTTCATGGTTTGTTTATTCCCATTTGCTCATGGAGCTCTGGCCTTTCACTTAAATTACTCTTCTCTCCCGCTGCTGTTTATCCCTCTGTTGTGTTTATTGAGAGCCTTCAAATCCCCTCTTACTCTTCATCGGTCTAGGCTAAACAAATCAAACTCTTTCACTCTCCGCTCATCAGCACTGGTCTATCAAAGTTGTGGCTGTGAAAATTACATCACAGACCACGAAATCTGGGCTCCCGCCATTCAGCTCTGAAGGCAGAACGGAGATCAGCGGCTGTTGGCCAGGTGTCCAGCTCTGAAGTCAGCACTAGCAGCAACGCAGAAGTAAGGGTGGCAACACCATATAGTGCCAGCCTTACTTCTCTGCTGCTGCCGGTGGCGGCACTGCCTTCAGAGCTGGGCTCCTGACCAGCAGCAGCAGCTCTCCTACTCTCCAGCTTCAAGCAGTACTGCTGCCAGCTGCAGTGCAGCAGTAAGGTGGCATGGTATGGTATTGCCACTCTGACTTCTGCACTGCTGATAGAAGTGGCACAGTCTTCAGAGCTAGACGCATGGCCAGCAGCCACCACTCTCTGGCCATCCAGCTTTGAAGGAAGTGCCGGAGTAAGAGTGGTAATATTGAAACTGCCTATGAATTGGCCTGAAATCCCCTTTTGGGTCAGGATCCCCACTTTGAAAAATGCGGGGGTGGGGGGAAGGGGGGGAAATCACACATTGATCATGAATCACACATGATCACACACATTGATCATGAATCACACATGATCACACACATTGATCATGAATCACACATTCATGAGTTGGTTACAACACAAATAGCAAAACTCATGAATGTGTTACATATCCGCAAAATGTGGTATTTATGCTGTGACCAACCCATGATTTAAATAGACACCTACTCCTAAGATAGCCTATTCCCCACTCATACTAGTACCTCTTCTCTGCACCTCATCCAGTTTGAATACATCTTTTTGAACACAGGTGACTAGAAATGTACACAATAGTCCAGCCAAGGTTCTGCCAGTGCCATCTACGACGTCATTAATATTTCCTTCTTTCTACTCTAAGCATCTGCTAGATTGCAAAAGGAACCTTCCCTCGAACGTTTCACACAAAAGCTGTTTTAAATATTTAAATATATGCTGATGCTGTAACATTCCACTGAGTCCAATTTGGTTTGGTTGAAGACCAAATCAGGAAAGCCACTCTGCTGTAACGAGTGAATTTTGCAGTTAGTTAACTCATTTGTATTTCTCCTTTCCTCAGCATACCTTTCCACGTGAAGGAGAAACAGCAGGAATTGGAAAAAGAAAGGAACGAAGTGAAAAATCTAGACAGATGGAAGCCAGCTCCGACACTGCTTCAGGCCTTGGGTGCTACTGTACTGGCACACAGAGTCAGACAGCGTGAATCGTAGTGGAAAGTTCTTCCTTGAGAGCTACTTTTTAAGCCACACGTATCCCTAGTGACATAACAAACATATGTGAACAGTGTTGGATGTAACTTCTTACTTGGATGGTCCTTTTAGTGTATTGTAGCAACCACTGTAGATATCCTGTTTTCAGTGTTGACTTTGTATTGACTTTTGTTCATGATCACACCTGAACGAAAGCCCCAAACTACTGTCCTTCTGTCAGTCATTCGAAGTTTAGCCAAGTATCAGAGAGGACCAGGCACCAAAATGTGTAGTTAATACCAAAGGACAGAGTAGTTTTTTGTCATGTTACTTTCTTCACACTGATTGTTTCTGTGGAATAAAGCTCTTGTGCTGGAGTAATAGCTTCTATTTGTTTGCCGCAACAACTAGAATTCACAATTTTTGTCTAGGATTATAGAGGTATGAGCACTACTTTGCAGATCTGAAGAGCCTTCCATCCAAACATCTCAGAGCTTTAGCATAGTCAAATAAAATTCAAAACACTTGTTTCCTGGTCTCATACCTTCAGCAATAGGCCATGGCTCCTTCCATCTTGCTGCTCTGAAAATATACTTCATCTTGCTCTCTTGAGGTTCATTTGAACAAAGCCTATCTGACACCTAACTTGTGAACCATACCCAATGCCCCAAAGAGCTTGCAGTCTAAATAAAGCAAGATACAGCAAGCCAGAGTAACAGGCACCTGGAAGAGAAAGAAGAGGGTAGACCAGGGGAACAATGAGAAGAACAAGTGGTAACTTTTACCAAGTGTGCACCAACTAACGAGTTTCAACTCAGCATTCCTTTTCTAAAATAAATGATCTGGAGAAAGTAACAATACCAATTATCCTGCTCATTTTTGTGAACTGGAACAAATACCCTTCCTGCTACTATAATGTGACTTTGGAGGTTGTTTGTGGAGTGGCACTGAAGCTACAGAAGAGATTTTGTGCTTGGCTCTTAACTTTGCCTTTATTTTGTTCAAAGAGATTCAGCTGCTCTCTAAATACACCACAGAGACACACTGCCAATAAGAATGCTTGTTAACTCCTCTGTTGATGCATAATAGGAAGAAAATTTCTAGAGGAACCAGCGTACTGTGAAAATGGTAGTGCTGTGCAATGCATGAGGGCCAATGAGTCCTTTTCTGTTTGCTTTATTTTTCTCTCTCTCCTGGCCTGTTATTGCACCTGCTTTCAGCTTTTCAATATGTATGCCTTGTCTACACTAGGGACATTGCTTAAAAAAATTCCAACTGGTTTTGAGAACTTTGGGAACTGTACTGTAAATGGACTTGTTAGCACCGTGGCATCTAAAACTGCTCAGAATGATCTTATTGATATGAGCCAAAGTTCTCGTAACTGGCCTTAGATCTTTGGGCACCCCAGGCTTAGTTTGAGACATCAAAAGTTAAGGTACCCCAAATTAGTATGCACTTCTGAAAATCTTGGCCATAGTAGTTAAAAGGTGGATGGTATCTGGCAGACCAGCTACAGCTCACTGCTGAAAGCAAACAAGGAGAAAATCTAAAAGCAGCTCATGTACTTGCTGTTTGGAAGGAAGAGAAATGTAACTTGCAGAGCTCAGAAGCCAAATGATCACTGTAGTACTGTAGCTCAGGGGTTCTCACACTGGGAGTCAAGACCCCTCAGGGAGTCGTGAGGTTATTACATGGGTGGGGGAGGGTTGTGAGTTGTCAGCCTCTCCCCCAAGCCCTGCTTTTTCTCCAGCATTTATAATGGTGTTAGATATATTAAAAAGTGTTTTCAATTTAGAAGGGGGGGTTGCACTCAGGCTTGCTACGTGAAAGGGGTCACCAGTACAAAAGTTTGAGAACTGCTGTAGCTGGTTGTCATCTGGATTTAAAGGGTCAGCTGCCAGGAGAGCATGCTGGGAAAGCATCCAATAAAATGGCAATGCTGAGCGGCACGTTCACTGATAGCTAGCAAGTCAGGAAGCAGAGCAGGTACCTGAGGCTGTAAACTAGTATTCTGAAGACTAACAGTCTGCATGAAAGAACAGTTTGATGTTTGCAGAACTGGAGCATAATGAACTGTGTACATGAGCTAATTTCATTTTTCTTTTGTGCTTCTATCACATTTTAATATCCAGATTCCTTTTGGAGCTCAGTTGCTTTCTTTGCTTGAAGTTTATCCTTCCTCCCCATCAGTACAATTCAACTCTTCTAGTATTAATTAATATAATGAATTACCTAATCACAAGAGTAAGGCTGAATACACAGGGCTTAAATTCCAGAGAGAAATGCTTCTGATTTTATAAACCATATCAAAGACATTTCAGAGTCTCTTTGGAGCTGGGCAAATACTCATTCCTGCCCTGGACAATGTTCTAGTCCTACATCTCTCTAAACAAAGCCTGACTAAAAATTGTCAGTTTTTACAGATGTTGCTTCTTTTTGACCCATGTGACTAGTCAAAATTCGGGACCCCGGGGATGTTCCAATTGAAAGTACAAATTGATGGAGTCTGGTATTTGTGTGGATACCATCTTGTTTATTTACAAGGAATGTACAAAGTCCTGCGTGTTTGAATACAGAAGGAATCAAAAATGAAAAGGAGCAGATTCTTAGCTTACTGCTCTCAAACCTTTTTAGACAACACCAGACCTCAAAGCTTTCTCTCTAGCTTTTTCCAGGGTCACACAGTGCTCATGGCTGCTGCTGGGCTTTCTTACCCCTTCTGCTCTTTTTTTCTTGTCTGTTCTCAGTATTTTCAAAATCTCTCTCCCCTTCACCCAAACCAAAACCAATAAAAGCTCAATGGTGGGTTCACACACACACCCCTTTTGACTTAGGTGGGGGCTTATGCTTACAGTTATGTTACCTGAAGGATGATTTCATACCTATTAATCTCAATGGGGTTTTAACTCAACCCATAACAAGGTTTCATCATGTGATCACAGAGCAGTTTTGTGATTCATGCAAGGAGAGGAGCAGGATTAGATTCCTTCCTTCCCCAAACCTCACTTCACTTGTACTGTACTTAAAGAGGAGTTAAACTAAAATAAACCTGAGTATTCTGAGTTTTAGCTCTGTGCATGGCCAAGGTCCTACTTGTATAGGACTCCAGAAAGAATTATTGGTAAAGAGCCCTGTGGCGTGGGTGATTTAAAAGGGCCCGCGGTGGCAACCAGGGCCCCCTGAGACCTTAAAATCACCCTGGCCCCATGGCAATCACCACCTTTGCCCATCAGTGGGCCCTTGCTTTAGGTATCATCCTGATTAATAAGAGCTAGAGATTGGCTTGAATCATGATGTTTATATCCCTTCAAACATTTTTGTTCCTATTAACTATTATCACTCTCTACTCTTTCCATCCATGCAAATATCAAATCCCTTGATGAATCTCATTACATTCTTGGCCTCAACAATTTCTAGGGGCCATAAGTTTCAAAGTCTAATTACACGTTGTGATGAAAGGAAATACTTGCACACTTTTGAATTTGCTACCTTTTAATTTAGTTAACTGTTCATTTATTCTTGTGCTATGAAACAAGGAAAACATAAGTTCCTGATCTACCTTTTCTAGAGGTTTCTTTATTTTATAAATATCAGTCACTTCATAGATACATGGATTTTAAGGACAGAAGGGACCATTATGATCTAACCAGTCTAACCTCCTGCATAACAGGCCATAGAACATCACCCAGTTCTCTCTGCATCAAGCTCTTAACTTTTGTTTGAGCTAGAGCATATTTTTGGAAAGATATCCAGTCCTGATTCAGTCCTGATTCAAATGATGGAAAACCCACCACCTCCACTGGTAAGTTGTTGCAATGGTTAATTACTCTAACAGTTAAAAAATGCATTGTATGTGTGATTCAAATACACCCAGCTTCAGCTTCCAACCACCAGCTCCCATTTTGCTTTTTACTGTTAAAGAGCTATCTATATCAGATACCTATACAGGGGAAAGTTATCTGTGGACTTTGATCAAGTCACCTTTTAACCCAGTCTTGGATAAACAAAAATAGATTGAGCTTTTTAACTTCCACTCCTCAAATCATTCTTATAGCGCTTTTCAGAACCCTCTCCCCTTTTTCAACATAGTTTATGAAGTATTAACACCAGAACTGTGCACAGTATTTCAGTAATGGTCTCAGTGATGCTATATGTAGAGACAATACAACCTCCCTCCTCCGACTTGACATTCTCCTCCTTACACATCCAAAGACCACATTTGCCCTCTTACCTACACCATCTCACTGGAGCTCATGTTCAGCTGGCTATTCACCAGCACCTCTGAGTCCTTTTCAATGTCACTGCATCCCAGGATACCGTCTCCTATCTTGTAAGTACAGCCTTCATTCTTTGTTCCTAGATGCATGACTCTGCACTTAGCTGTTTTAAAACACATGTTGTTCAAATAAATCAAGTAATGCAGATTGGTCTGTATCACTGACCCATCCCCATCATTGTTTACCATTCTACCACTTTTGCCACTGATGCCAGGATTTCACATTTAGAGTAGCACCTTACTCCATGAGTAGCACTGTAGGTGGTGGGAATAATCACAGAATAAGGAGCTACGTAGCATGAGTAAGGCGGTCAGAATTCAGCCAAACAAGTTACAAGAAAATCACATGGAATCAGGTATTGAGATTATTTTAAGGAAATGTGAACCCTAGAGTAAGAGAGGCTTTGAGGAATTCAACTACATTTCAGGCAAAGATGAATATTATAATTAGTTGAGCAATACACAGTAGTGCTCAGATAAATAAATACTGATATTAAATCTAGCAGCCAACCCAGAGACTTTAAATTTGTGTGTACAAGAGCTTCCAATTTAGATGCTGAGCCATTTCACCACTTTTTATATTACCACTGTAAACCAGAGCTACAAGGTGCTACGAATGAACGGCTCATGGAGGCAGTCTTTGTGCTTCACAAAGGGTCAAGCAAAATAACCAGCGTCTTCAGCTGACTTTGTACAATTGCTTATGCCACTTTCCAGTAAATGTACCGCTGTACGTTACACTGACCTTCTAGCTGCTTATCTAAAATGGAAAAGCCATTTGACTTCCATTTCTGCAGCAAAATAAAGAGAGAGTGCCGCATGCAGAGTAGAGAGATGAAATCTTTGCCATGCCTATTTGCATTATTATATTTATTTAATAAGTAGGGATATTACTGAATCTGCCATCTTCCAAATAGGGTAGGGTCTTTGATCACATATCTGTAAATTATATCTAGTACTATCAGCTCAATACAAGCCTGCATTCATGACCAGCTCTATTGTGCTTTCGGCTGATAACACTGTTTATTAGTCATGCATAATCAGGAAACACTTTTTTCTTTTCTTCTCTAATTTTGAGGAGAATTGTGTCTCAGTGGATAGTGCTGGGGCTTGACAGCTGTGAAGATTGCAGCACACTATTAAGCCAAGGAATATGCCCAGAAAGTGTTGTCACAATGCAAACTTTCCCATTCTGCCTGCTAATGTGCTTAAGCCTAACAGAGAGGGATCACTTCTGTAGGTGAGAGAGTAGTTCAGTCTTCATAGCCCGTTCAATTCCTGTACTGAGAATGCTAAGAATGCCAATCGGTGCCAATCACGGTGATTTAGACATTTGTCATGTTGTCTAACGTCAATCCGAGGCTACCAACTCATTCTAGAACACTGCTCAGAATCTGGGAGAGAAACATAACCAATGAGTTCTATACCTTTGACATGTGGCATATAGGTTGTTTGTAGTTACTGGTCTGCCTGTTTTTCATTTGTGTATCTTATTTCATATAGGCTTGTAAAGTCTTTGGGTTTGGCACTGTCTTATACTCAAAGTTTGTACAGCATCTAGCACAATGGGCCCTGATCTTAGATTATAGTTTCTAGGCATTTCTGTAATACAAATAAAATGTACATCTTGGAAAACTCCTTTGAAGTCAATATAATTAAAAAGTGTAAAATCTGTGCATGTGAGCTCAGAATCGGGCATCTAAAATTTATTGGACACCAGATATTTGCGTCTGCATTATAGCATAGTTGCTTGATTTATATCAAGTCATAACATTTTATGATGAGATGAGTGATGAATATTATTGATATTCAGTCCTAAAACTGCACTGTTTTAAACCTTAACTCTAGCAGTTATTTTCCCAGACACAAGATTTGTAGAGAATATAAACATTTTAAAACACACATTAAGTGGAAGAACAGTGAAAATGTTTCCTGTTTATATAGGTGTTCTAGATGAAATTACATATCTATGCTTCCTTCAGAAATTTCAACCTCTTCTGCTGATTCTTTCCAGCAGAGCTGCTAACAGTCAATAGCTAAACAGAAAAACAGTGTTTGAGATAGAAAAAAAAATTCTGAAGGTAAAGCAAAATGGGACAGATTCCAGTCTCAGTTACATGGGTATAAAACATACATGTTCCAGTTGTACACTAGTGTAGCTGAGATCAAAATCTGGCCCAATGCATCTATTTTTGACTGCATATGAATTACGGAAAGTGAAAGGAGACTAAGGCATGTGCTAACTAGTGTTTGCTAGCATTACAGCTGGTGGATTTCAGAATGCTCAATCATTGAGGGTTACAGGCATGTCGCGTCTTAGGCATATTTAACATAAGCGATTTCAGCTTTACGCGGTCAGCCAAAAAAAAGTAGGGGGGGAGATTTTTTTTTAAACTTCCTGAAGGGGGCACGATTTCACCTCCCATTGAAGTGAATGGGTTCTGGCTATATGCGGTTTCCGCTTTACGCGATAACTGCTGAACGGAACCCTCGCGCAAGACACAACATGGCTATATGTCCCTTTGAGCAGAACTGTCTCTGTTGGCCCAACAAGCTAAGTGAGATGGGCTATAGGTTGCTATCAAAAATTTAACACATCTGATTTATAAAATGTCAGTGTAAAAATGGCACCTCCTGGCTCAGGAGATCTGCTCCTCATGTGTATTCAGAGTCATATCTGCTGACTTCAGTGGCAACAGTACATTTTTACTGGCTTTTACTCTGAGTAGAAGTGCAGAGCCAATACAGCAATAAGTAAGCAAGCAGGATTCTGTTCCATTTGGGTATTAGTCATCAGTATGTATCCAGAGAATGGGGTTAAACAGGCATCACTGAGAACCATCTACTGTCAGTTGGGTTGTCCACTGACAGCTTATTTTGGCCTGCAAAGCCTCTACTGCTGGTTTTGATGTGCAAGAGTAAGGAAGCCAGTGTGGCCTTCAAAAGACAGGTTGAGTTCACAGGCCTGGCAGTTTACAAATAAAGAAAATAGGTTTAAGTGAGAATGTGTGATAGGGGAATCATTCAGTGACAACGAACTGACACTCCATTACACCATTTTTGCAATGCCACTTTTCACATTAGAGCTGCACCTTAAAGGCAACGGGCCTGATCCGACAGCCCTCCATTAACTGCCATGGAGCTACACTGGTTTTCACCAGTGAGAATCTGGCCTAATTTTCTCATTTGTACCTATTTTCATGATTACTTAAAACTGGCACATGGCTACTGAAATCCATGCGTTGCTGTTCAGAGAAGCACTTGCTGCAATGTGTTGATTCCTTGTTGAGATTTATACAGGCTTTGTATGTGTAGAATAGTAATTACAATGGTCAGAAATGCCAGAGAAAGAACAAAGCCAATAGTAGCCATGGTATCAAGGTGGCAACTCCACTGCGATTGCACCCAATTGTTCTAGAGAGCTCAATGTGCTCAGATACCTCTCCAACTTCATTGCACCATGACCCCCTTTTGACAACAACACTTACTACATGACCCCAGGAAGAGGGACCAAAGCCTGAGACCACCCAAGCCCTTGCTGCCCTGGACATGGGGGGCAAAGCCAAAGCCTGAGCCCTACTGCCTCAGGCAGGGGCCTGTAACCTGAACCCCTGTCACCCAGGGCTCAAGCCCTCAGTCTTCAACTGTGACCCCAGACTCCAGCAGGTTTAATGCCAGTCCCAGCAACCTCATTAAAATGGGGTTGTGACCCACTTTGGGGTCCCAACCCACAGTTTGAGAACTGCTGCTCTACTCTGAAATGCTTACCTCTGAAAGGGATGATTGCGTCCAGTACAGACAGGCAAGTGCAGAAGGACGCATGGTCTTCATAGCAGGGCGGCTTGGACATGTATATTATAATGGCAAAGATAAAAACTCTACCTGTAAACTTGAGTTAAGGCCCATGATATCTGACAAGTCATTGCAGTTCAATTCAGGTCAGCCAAGAGGCAGACTAATACTGACTTTAGCCTCAAGCCTTTTCTTTGCCTTCTTTGACATACTTGCCAGATGGGTGAACTGTATCAGGTATCAAGTAAAAGTGCCTTTGGGGAGGAATAGAGGAGTCAGACAAATTGATACCAAGATGCAAATTCTTAATCTGCTAAATCACTGGTTGGAATCTGGCTGGTGTTGGCACAACCTGAAAGTCATTCCCTCCTAATGTTGTGGTGCTCAGATTCTTACATTTCCCAGACCAGTTCATAAGAAAGCTCACTACCAACCTCTTCTCCAAAGTCCCTAGGCCTCCACTGCTTGGTTATTCTGTTGACCATGCAGGAGATCCATTGACCATAATGCAAAACATACTGACCTAATAACTGCTTGAAGAACTTCAGTTTGGGAAATGAGTTAGTGGTCTTAGGCCTGGTCTACACTAAAAAGTTAGGAGAATCCAGCTACATAGCTTAAGCTGTGTGAAAAATCTGCACCCCTGAGCCATATAGGTAACACAACCTCCCCCTCAGTGTAAACAGTGCTAGGTCAATGAAGAATCCCCCCTCTGGGCATAGGTAGTGTCTACACTGAAGTGCTGTAGCATTTCAGGTATAGCCAAGCTCTTAGTCCCTTTCCTTTTGGGCATACTGTAAAGCAATACAAGACAGTGACCACATTTGCAGTCTCATCACTGAGGTCAATTAGTGCATTGGTCATATATTGAATTACCATCTCGCCCAAGTATAATGGGTCTAGTGGCTACATTACTGTTACTCTACTGTGGAGATAAATGGCAGGGTGGGTGGTCAGAGTAAGGCTAGGATTCTCATGGGTATTTTTAGTAAAAGTCATGGACAGGATGCAAGCAATAAATAATAAATCAGAAGTCTGAGCCCAGCCACATGGAGCTGAAGTTGGAGGTCACATAAAATCACAAAATCCATGACTGACTTGTAGCCTTATCTCAGAGATGCTCTCTCTATTAAAGCATGGCCCTCACACTACAGCACATCATCTCTACCACAGAGATGTTATTTTCACTGAATTTCCACATGCAGATGCATCAAAATACTGTATGAATACCAAAATTATGAACCGCCCTGTCAACCACAGACACCTCATTTGGAACCAGAAGTCTGCAATTAGGTAGCAGCCAAGACACAAAAAAAGGAAATGCAGTACAGTACTGTGTTGAATGTAAACTACTAAAAAAAATAAAGTGAGAGTTTAAAAAAGTTTTGACAAAGTATGGAAACTGTTTCTGTGCTTGTTTCATTTAAATTAGGATGGGTAAAAGCAGCATTTCTCTTCTGCATAGTGAAGTTTAAGCTGTATTAAGTCAATGTTCAATTAACTTTTGAAAGAACTATTTAACGTTTTGTTCAGAGTTATGAAGAACCTCCACTCCCTAGGTGTTCATAACTCTGAGGCTCTACTGTATACAGAGGGGAAAGAGTTAAGGGGCAGTGTGAACCAGCACTATCATGCTCTATCACAGGGATGGGCAAATGTTTTGGCCCCAGGCCACACTGGGGTTCAAAATTGTGTGGAGGGTGGGTAGGGAAGGCTATACCTCCCCAAACAGCCTAGCCCCACCCCCTATCCAGCCTCCACCCACTTCCTGCCCCTTGACTGCCGCCCCCGAATCCCTGACCTATCCAACCCCCCACTCCTTGTCCCCTGATCACCCCCTCCAGAGACCCCCCCACAAGACCCCACCCCTTATCTAAGCCCCCTGCTCCTTGTCCCCTGACCGCCCCCTCCAGACACTCCCTGCCCCCTAATCACCCCCAGGACCCACCCCTATCCAACCCCCATCCTCCCTGTCCCCGACCCATATTTACACCCCTGCCCCTGACAGGCTCCCTGGACTCCCATGCGCCATCCAACCCCCCCACTCATCCCGACAGCCCCCCCGAGACCCTCTGCCCCCTTAGCCAACCTACCCCCCAACCCTCTTATCCCATTGCTGCTCAGAATAGCATGCAGAGTGTCTGGCCCAGAGCCAGACACACTGTCATGCAGCCCTGCCCCTCAGAGCACTGCTCATGTGGCCTGCTGAGGCCATGTGGGAGGGGACGGAGCAGCCTCCCCAGGCGGACCGTGGGGACCAGTTAGGAGGAGCCCGCAGGCTGGAACCGGCCCATGGGCCATAGTTTGCCCACCCCTGGGCTAGATCCTCCATTGGTAGCAGAGTAGCTCCTCTGTCAATGAAGCCAAACCAATTTATACCAGCTGAGGATGTAGCTCCACACCCTTTAAACTCTCTCTTCATGCAGGAAAGAAATTAAGATACATTTCCTCCCCCCATATCTACCAGGAATCAAGATAGCAGTGGGACTGGCAGCCATAAATGTCTGCTCACTGAATGGGGAAAGATTTGAAGGATGGTATGATGCAGTCTGAGGGAACATCAAAGCTAAGGGACCACAAAGCAATTTAGGAAATAACCAGCCCTCACAGCGTAGCTGCTATTTGCTTTGCTTGTTAGGTTTTCCTCAAGGAAAAGGCTTCCTATTAAACCTTGAGTAAGAGCATCATGAATTCAATATTTATTAGTATTTGGCACTCTACTTCCCTTTCAGTAGATGCAAGAAAACGAATCCTGCTGACCCCTGGGGAGTAAGCAGCATTATTTTGAAACAGCATCAATGTTTGGATTCTCTCAGCTGTCTTGTGTCAGCAAGGCAGAAATTAAGTCTGGAATGAAGAGACGTGATTCATTTGCCTGGGCTCATGGTACAGTGGCGTGTACCATTTTGTAGCACGTGATGAAATGCCAGGGTTCTGTTTAGGTGCGCGCTGTCCATTTCAGCCTCTGCCCTGCCCATTTAAGAGTTTGGAGCTCTGCTGAAGAGGCTTAAGGGAACCCAGTAGGGAAGCAGGGTGTGGTCCCAGGAGGGTGGTTGTCATGCCCCAGCTATGCTGAGCAGGTGTGAGGCTTGCGCAAGCAGTGATTGTTTTATCTTAAGTCGGTAAAATCCCAGTGTTAAAACCATCCCTGCTCTGAGAGCATAACACAAAGCTGCATTTTGAAAAAGATACATTCAGTTTATTCCCTACTCATCAGGGGAACAGTTGGATTGAATTGAAACCCCATGGCAGCAGAGCCATCTCTGTTCCATGCCAAATTTCACCCCAGCACACAGCAACACAATGGCTGAGGGCAGGAAGAGAAGAATATTTTGTCAAGTTGAAGTTCCCAGGCAGGCAGACTGCAGATGCACTGTCAGCCTGCTTAATGCAAGACAATCTCAGGGAACGTCTACATTGGTGAGATTTACCTGAGTAGATGGTGGCTGGGACACTAGGACTAGAACCCCATGTGAAAGGTTCCTTGTCCTCCCCCACTACCATGTTATGTCTAGACCAAAAGAGCACACTGCTTGCCAGGGAACTGGTTCTGTACAGATTCAAAAGAAAAGCACCATCTATTAAACCAGCACCTGTATTGCCTGCATTGTCCTTTGACCTCATCTCCCAGCCACATTTGATCTGACCTTATCATGCTTAGTTTGTGAGCTAGAACATGAACACAATTTCCAATTATTCCTCTTTGTCATAGTACTCTAGGTTCGTAGTCTCTTGTAAACTATAATACAGTAATAAATAATATTGCAGTTACATGGTGGCAGTGCCAAGGAATCCCACTTTGCTAGGCACTCTACAAACAAGAATACTCCTGCCCCAAAGAGTACAATCACAGGGCTTGTCTACACTTCAAATGCTGCATTAGCTGCAGTGCTTCAGTGACGATGCCACCTACACTCATGGGAAGTGTTCTTCCATTGGCATGGGTACTCCACCTACCTGAAAGCTGGTAGCTAGGTTGTCAGGAGAAATCTCCCGTCAACGAACCACTGCCTGTACCACGGGCCAGGTCAATTTACTGTGCCACTCAGGAGTGCGGATTTTTCACATCCTTCAGTGACACTTATACCAAACTAATTTCCTAGTGTAGATCAAGCTTAAATAATCCATCTTTCTTTAGGACAGGAAATGTAAAATACCAGGCTCATACATATAAAACACCCACTGACTATTTAGGGTGCAAAATTTTAATGTAGCCTCTAAAATACAGACACACCTTTTCCTAGCATTGCTGTATATGTATCCATCACTGTAGTGGCAAAAAAAAAAAGTTGTTTTTTTTTTAAAAAAGACAATCAGCATTGCCATATTAGTTTTTGGCAGGCAGCCACTATGCCTGTATCTCACACATAGACAGGAGAAGTGGCTTCTTAATCCATTGCATGAATTGCCTTTGAGCCATCAGCACATAACTATCAATGTGCACAAGGGGATTATTAATGTAAGCCTGCAAATGAGTGAGATGACCTCAGACTGATCCTGGAAAGCAGGTGTCAAATTATTATATATTATATCTGTGCAAAAAATATTTTTTTAAAAAAGTTCAGGAAGATACAACTTTTAAAAAAATCTACTAGAAATAAAACCAAGTGGACTTAAGTTATGAAATATTGATGACTTATCTGAAGTATTAATGCACAAGGGGCTAAAATAGAAAGGATGATTTAAAAAGGATGATGTATACATGTAATATTTTGACATTAGTTCAAAGGCTCCTTATGGATGAGTGAGATCATATCAAAAATGCATGAACCTCTCATGTTATATGCAGTTTTTGGTTGAAGTTCACATTAAAGATACTTAATGCTTTCTATGCCTATGCTACTTTTTGGCAATTATTTTCCCTTTCTTAAAGTTGTCCAGTGATACTGAGAATGTGATCGCGCCATTAGAATTAAATCAGTTTCTGGCTCAAGGTACCATCAAAACCACCATTGTTGTTATTAATATTTGTACAAGTAATTAATGAAATTGTGGTAGATGCTTGTTATATTTAGGTATTTCCTATGCCAAGTCCTGCATATTCCACATTTTACATGGGAACATCTACTTCCAAAGTAAAACTAAACGTTTTAATTGTGAGCAGTGTATAAAACTCTCTAGTTCAAATCCATCTCAAGTAGCAGGGATCAAAAAGCTGTTTTCACATAGATTTTATTTGAACTGCTGACCTGAAAAGGCTTGAGTGGTTTGAGATCACTCACTTTAGCCAGAACACCTCTTACATTCAGGACCTTCTTGCATGCACTGCCATTAGTGCATACAACCACTTTGAACCCAGCAGAGTTGCATCCCGTGGCACCAAGTTGGCTTTGGCCTTTGCCTCTAGTTTCTGATTTCTCAGCAGGCTGTTCCAAGCCTCGGAGACTGATCCCACAGGCTGGACACAAGTAAAACTGCAACTGGTCTTTCAGACTCCATCTTCTTGGACCACGAGGAGCCGTAGCATAATGGAGGGACCGTGAGGGTTCATTCTGAAATGTTGCTGCCAGTCAGGGGGTGTCTCCAGAGCTTTCTTTCTATCCATGAACACAGATTCGTTCATCTGTCCAGCAACAGCTCTTTACAGGACCAGTTGAGGAGCAATTCTCCTGACAGAATTGTGTGTACTGAATGCGAAAATCAGCTCCTTCCAACAGGTGCCCCCTTGCTCTGCCTGTCAACTTCCATTCAGGGGTGTTTAGAGGAAAAAAGAATGTGGCAGGACTAAAGTCTACTACTGCCTAGTCCCCTGCAATGACAGGAACTAGGATGTGTAGGGCGATCTCACCCAGTTCAAACATGCACTTATCATTACAATGAACAGCGAAAATGAGAAGTGGTATAATGGAGAAAGGGTTGAATGGAGACTCAGAAAACCTCAGCTTTCCTCCCAGCATTGTCACTGACGTGCTGTGTGACCTTGGGAATGTCACTTCCCCTCTCTATTTCCCCATTTACTGATTTCTTAACAGTAGGACTGGAAGGGACCTAGTCCAGAGCCCTGCACTCAAGGTCAGACTAAGTATTGTAGACTATCACTGACACCTAATTGTCTAACCCACTATAACATGTGTTGGTTCAGTGCCTAGTCCACTGCAGCTATTAATATGGTTGGAGCCTCTAGAAACTATTGTAGAGCAGATAAAAGTAGTAAGCAGCAAGAATACCCTAAAGTTTTTGCTGACTGACAGTAAGGAAATATTTGCTTCTGTCACTTATATTGGTAGACCGTTTCTCTTGAAGTGGCCTGTTTTAGATACCTATGGGAAGTGGCCCATCACATGGAAACCTAATAAATCAATCCATCCATCCAGCATGGTGTGAATGCTGAATTCCAGCATGAGAAAACCAGAGGTCAGTCAACTATCACAGATTCACTTGGCCAGATTCTGATTTTACTTGTGGAAATCCAGAAAACCTGTTGATTTTATTGCATTTGCACCAATGTAACCATGGGCAGAGTCTAGCCCAATGCCTAACCCTTCTTGCCTTCAGTTAGGGGTAAAATGCTCACTCTTAGGACTTAGCATTTATTGCTCCAAGGGGTAATAGGTACTACTATCAGTATCTGAACCAGTTGGTATTTGTTATCATTTTGAGTTGCCAGATAGATGAAAATATTCATTGATGTTTCTGGGTCACATTTTGTTGACTATTGACTGACAGTCAATGAACTGATGGATATAATTTTTTTATTGGCGAGTTATCTATAGTCAAAAATATTTTACAACAATAACACGTTTGCAAGTACACATTGCTGCACAAGGAAGATGTTTAAAGAGGTTTTCATTGAGGTGTTTAGCCCAATATTTTCTTCTAGAAATTCAAACTTTTAATAATCACATCCTTTATTTATAAAGATACCTTTTCTGAACCCATTGTAGATTTTTCTCTTGCATTTGGGAGTTTTTTGTTTTTTGTTTTTTTTACAGGGTGTTCACAAAATTGTTTTTAAAGACTGAAGAATTTTTAATATAAATGCTGTTTACATTAGAGGTTTTAGTACTTGAAAAATCCCTCTATAGCATGGAAATGCAGGTGCAATGATTTTTCTTTAGTGGCTCTTTGCAAAAAGTTGTCTATCATTTATTATATTTTTACAACTCCTGTTCACTTAGAAACCTGGTTCCTGGCTGATCTGGTTGTTACTGGAATCAAATGAAAAAAACTAAATAACTGAGTTATGGTGAACTGTTTCTTCTACAATACAACTGGGATCGTATACATGTTTATTTCATTTATTATTGTTAGAGATTTATTATTTATCTGTACTGCAGTAGCACAGAGAGATGCCAGCCGAGAACAGAGTCCCATTGCGTTAGGTGTTGTACACAATCTAAATAGCCAAAACACACCAAAGGTGAGAGAAAGGAAGCATTAGCCCTGTTTTACAGGTAGGAAACTAAGGGAAAGAAATTAAGTGGCTTTTCCAAAGAGACACAGGAAGTCTATGGCAAAGCCAGAAATAGGTCCTCATCTTCGGATTTCCAGCACAGTACAATCCCAAGAACCTCCTTCCTCTCGATTTGAGTTTGGTTCACATTTGTCTCCATGATGCTTGGCCATATTTCCCAAGCATCAGCTACTAATGGTAGCACATCATTTTTTATTTCTGTTTTTCTTATGAAAAGCAAAGCTTAACAAATGACCGATTACATCTCGTATACTATGCAATTTCCTCCTAGGGTAGTCACATTAGTGCAGCTACTGGAACAATCCCCCTCCCGCCCCATATGTCCATGTGTGTATATACAAAGTCTCTGTGATGTGTTCAAGTGCCTGCTGTTGTGACCACTGGCTGACACCATATAGCAAGAAGTTGCTCAGGAAACAGAAATGTAAAACACTGGATTAACAAAACTAGCACAGTGAGCTAGAGCAGAATAATGATTTGTCACAATACATCGCATCATCATAGTTCATTGCCCATCCTCTATTACACAGCTGTCAGAGCTATAGACATAGGAAAGGTGAGCTCCCCCTTACATAACTTCTAACTCATCCCACATTGCCTCCCCCCCCCCACTCCTGTGCCCCCACACTCAGTTTTCCAAAATTTTAATGTCTTCGGCCCCACTTCATCCTACCACTTCAGCCCAGGATTACTTATGAAGACAATGGGGTTTGAAGCATGGGCTTAAAGTTAAGTAAGCCTTTGAGTGGCTCGCTGAATGAGTTATGGAGCCAGGTATCCAGATTATTTTACTAAACAGTGCCAAGGTAACAGAATCAGGGACAGCATTGCAGGCAGATGAATGCAGAAAAGCATAAAAGGGAGAAAGGTTTCCCATTAACTAAGGGGACATTAAGGAGCACATGAAGAGGCCTCCTGAAATTGAGGTCAGAACAGGCCTGCCAGCCTTCTGCATAAGACACCACTCCAGATGTGAGAGCCAGGATATGGGCAATCTTACCTAGCAGTTAGAGCTAGAGACAGGCATCAGGAGCCAGAGGACACAAGCCAACAGTCTGAGCAGGAATCAATAACCAGAGTCACAGATCAAAGCAAGCATCAGAAGTCAAGCCCAGAGTCAGACAAAAGAGCAGGGCTAGAACAGGAACAAGGCAGACACAGGACCAGATACAGACATAAACACTGAGCAGTCAGAGGCCTGCTACTACTGCTGTTGTTGAGCTTAAAAGCTCATTTCAGCCAATCAGACAGGCAGGCCAATTAGATGATTCTGCTGCAGCCCAGCTGAGCTCATTAACTTGCCTAAAGGCTGAATGAGCTGGCCCAGGCTGAGCTGAGGAATCTCACCCTCAGACAGAGAAACAGGCCCTTGTCCTCCCCTAAAAACTCTAGAGAAGAGGTAGCAGGTCACAGTAGAAGAAAGTCACCTCTTGGGGAGGAGTTCATTTGGGCCTGCATTTCTGAAGCTGACTGTTCTAGCTAATGTTGCATGTGCACAGGATTGCTGATGACCATTGCTTCTCTACATGCTGCCTTGGTACAGACTGGTATCCTGCTTTTGGATCTGAACACCTGTGAATACTGGGCTTTAGAGGACAAGTTTTATCTAATTGCAGGAGAAGTATTTAACTTACTGGCATTGAGTTACCATTACTCCCCGATGGCCGGCCTACTCACTGTAAAATCCACACTGCTATTGACAGCTGAGTGGGAAGAAAGATTTTATTTGAGCTGAAATGGTATCATCTTATGTTTTTAGAGATGAAGGTGCTAGAGCTTCTATCCCTAGGCTGCACTTTTGTGCTGCCAGGATGAGTTTTTTAGGGCTTTAATATTCCATTGATCCTGCAAGAACAGTGTCTTTGTTATAGGAGCTCAGTGCTATTCAGTGGAATTCGCCTTGTAGTGCAGTTTTAAGGCTCTAGGATTGAATATAACCATGGATTCATAACAGTGGAAACTATTTAATGGATTCAAGCAGAATTTGAGTATCGTTTCAGTGCTCCCCTTCAGTGCATTTTTTGGCTAATTTACTATTCACCTTTTATTTGGGCTAAATTCGACTAGGCACTCCTGTCATACAAATAATAAAATGAATATCCAGAGTCAGATTTGCAGAGCAGCAGAAGCCTAGGGGCATGGGTTAAAATCTGTATTCAATTCTGCATTTCACTTATGCATCCACAAATGAGGCAGATAGTGGCTATTTGTGTCTGCTTATCGCATATAGGCAATTTTTTCATACAGTCTTAATAATTGTGTTTGCAAATTAGAGCATAACTGCATATAGCTTTGTTGTTGAACCCCAGACGTCTGACATTTTGAAAATCTGACCCACTTCTTATTTTAGAAATATTATTTTCTCCTTATCTTGTTCTACAGGGCACTAGGGGACAGATTTTGGAAGGCTGTTAGGCACCTAGTGGGATTTTCAAAAATCTCTACGCTCCCTTAATTTCAATGGGAGTTGCACATCTAGGTGCCTTTGAAAATTCTACTAGGAACCTGAATGTCTGATACCTTTAAATTCTGGACCTAAATCTCTTGGAGAGTGGGGCAAAACAGTGCTACTTGGAGTCTCTCCCCTAGCCCCTGTGTATGGGCTGCTGTTCTCTCCATCTCATTGAGCAATCTCCCAGGAATCTTCAGAGTGGCCTTCCTAGCCAGTGGAATGAGCGCATGGCGGGTGAATTTAGCCACGCGCCAATAAGATGTTGGGCAGGGGGAAATATAGGGCTAGTTCTCAGAAGGAGTTCAAGAGCTGGAAGACAAATCACAAGAAACACACTGGTCATCTCTGGGGCTGCCAGCTGATTCCCCTTACGGATAACACTCAGCTGCAGTAGCCAAAGATGTAGTGTTTCCTTATCTCATCTTCTCCACGTGCCTCATGCTCCACACAGTCCTCCTGCAATGCAGCCAATACATATAAACAACACAAAAGGGAAGCCTGGTCTGGTAGATAGGGGTCCCAGCTTAGGAACTGGCTGACTCAGGTTTGGTTCCCTGCTCTGACATAGATTCTCTGTGTGACCTTAAGCAAATGGCTCCTCCCTCTCACACTCATTGTCTCAGGTCCCCGTCTGTACAATGAGAGTCTTAGCTCTTCCACACCTCACAGGACTGTTGGGAGGATAAATACATGAAACACTGATGAAATACACTGTATCAGAGATAGGTGACATTATTATACATTCAGGCTCCTTGAGGCCAAACAAACCAGCGGCTCACTGATGTATTGGAGTCGAGGGCACTTGGAACACTGGAGGATTGGGCACAGAGATGATCCCTGCCTGCCAATAGTGAGGGCAGATGGCTTCATCAGTGTTACTGAGCATGCTCAGCAGCAAATCTGGGGGACATGTAACCCTGTCCCCCCTTCCTCTGCACACACACACATGCATCTCCTCTGACTGGGCGCTGTAATGCATGCAAGCCTGATGAAGTGCAGGATAAATGAGTGTGTCTTTACTGAAGACTTCTGATTGGCTAACATTTTCTGTTCCTCAGAAGTTATTGTGTACAGTGCCTGGCAAGGATGTGTGACTCACTATTTCGTAGCTGTAAAGTAAAAAGGATGGTTTCTTGGTATTTTCACTCCCAATTTTAATGTGATTTAATAACCTTCTGCCCAGGACCTCAGGACAGCTATAAAGATCAATCAAGGATACAGAAAGCTGTCAAAGGATCATTGTTGCTTGCTTTGAAAAGGAACTTCTAGTCTGCTTTTAAGAGCTGATTTAGCTTCACTTTATCCAATGTCAGGAAGCAGTAATCTTAGAACAAAGGCCGCGCTAGCATTCAACACCATTAAAGGGTTTGGCACAAATTCAAAAGAGTAAGGATATGTAAAGATAAAGTTGGTTCTTTCATCCACAATTAGTGCTGTTGCAAAACATATAGAAGAAGATAAATTAAGGCAAAAATAACATTTCTAAGACAAGAGGTGGGTCAGATTTTCAGAATGTCATAAGTCTGGAGCTCAGCAACAAAGCTATGTGCAATTATGCTCTAATATGCAGACACGGTTATTAAGACTGAATGAAAAAAATGCCTATATGTGATATGCAGACACAAATTAAGTGACTTGCTCAAGGTGACACAAGATGTCTGTGGCAGAGCTACAGTAGACTGTTGATTATCTAGGATTGGGTTAACCAGAAAGTGGACAAACCAGGATGTCAAAAAAAAAATACACATAACTCGCAGGGCCAACTCTGGCTTTGTTGCTGCCCTAAGCACAAAAAAAAACAACCCACCAGGGCACAGGGCAGCCAGTGAACCAACACCCCCTCCCCCCAGTGCAGCGTGGCTGGTGAACCAACTCCCGCTCTCCATATTTCCTATGGATGGTGATTATCCAGGATTTTATTAACCAGGATTAATTTTTTCCCTATCATCCTGGATAATCGAGAGTCTACTGTACATCCTAAAGCCTTACCACCCTTCCTCTCTGTAAATGAATAGATTATATAAATAAAGTCACTTAAGCTTTTCTGGGCCGTGGCTGAGAGAAAGATAATGATATACTGCCCCTCACGGGGGTGCGGTGTGGATGTGGTATGAGACCATCCAACGGAAGGAGGTTTAGAAATAGCAAGTGTTCTCCTTCTATTATTACATCGATTCATTTATCCATGCAGTTTCGCTTACTCATTCTTCTGCTTATTCACTGATTCCTTCTGTCAATCACTCTCCCTTCCCCAATATCTCACCACTCAGCCTAGCGAAGGATTGAGGAGATGGACACACAATATCCCATTGGCTTAGTGTTTGTTAGGGCCCCAAATCCAGTGTCTAGTATCAGAGGGGTAGTTGTGTTAGTCTCGATCTGCAAAAGCGACAAAAAGTCTTGTAGCACCTTATAGACTAACAGATCTTAGGGATCATGAGCTTTCGTGGGCTCAGACCCACTTCATCAGGTGAATGTTGTGGAAATCTCCAGAGGCAGGTATAAATAGCAGGCAAGAAAGCAAGGTACATTCAATCAGGGGGGTGAAGCTCACTTCCAGCAGCTGATCTGGAGGTGTGAACACCCAGAGAGGAGAAACTGCTTTTGTAATTGGCGAGTCATTCACAGTCAATATTGAGTCCAGACCTGCAAATTTGACACCATCAGGTCTGGACTCAATATTGACTGTGAATGGCTCGCCAATTACAAAAGCAGTTTCTCCTCTCTGGGTGTTCACACCTCCAGATCACCTGCTGGAAGTGGGCTTCACCCCCCTGATCCCCTGTACCTTGCTGTCTTGCCTGCTATTTATACCTACCTCTGGAGATTTCCACAACGTTCATCTGATGAAGTGGGTCTTAGCCCATGAAAGCTCATGATCCCTAAAATCTGTTAGTCTATAAGGTGCTACAAGATTCTTTGTTGCTTTTGCAAATCCAGTGTGTAATTCAAAGGTGCCTGACATCAGCTTCAAAGGTGCATTGGGCTGCATCTGACCCTTAGAATCAGGGAGCAAGATCCTGCTCTATAAATCTCGCCCATATTTTCTCTCCTCTCCTCTCTCGTGTGAGCACATTTGCTTTGTGCATTGCTCTCATTGTTGCCTTCAGTGGTGCTGTATATTAATGGAGAAACATCCTGCCCCATCTCTTTTGCTCTGAATGTTGTCTTTCTGGGCCATGATCCTGCAATTGAATACATGTGGGTAGACCCTGCCCCTCCTTATTTACATGTCTGTAAAGCACCTCGCAGATTTTTATGTAAAGAACAATTCAAAATGTACATAATTAAATAACAGTTAATAATAGTTTGGTCCACTTCAGCCAATCCCCTTTATTTCTGTTGGTGAATCCATGTCTTTGCACATTATGTGCACGATGGACAACCTGGAGGGGTCATTTGTTGGTTTCTGTAGGTACAAGCAATTGGTGAGCATTTTGCTTCCTCTCATTTGGGCAGAGTCTCTATGACAGGGCATGGGTCTGAGAGGCTGAAGAGACAGTTCACAAGAGGCCTTGGGTTGGCAGGACGACCTCCTCCAGGACTTCAGATTCCTTTGCAGGGCTGTTAACTAAAGAATCAAAACCAACTCAGTCTCTGGCCCCATTCCCATCATACAGTGTAGCAGTCTATAAACTCCCAACTAATAAGACAAAAACACCATCGAAAGCATTTCTTGTTTTGGCTTCTAGTCTCCTTCATGGCAACAGGCCAGGTCTTTTAAGGGTGTGAATCCAAATAGGCTCAGTTGCAACTGCTTGCCTCAGCTCAGTGCTCTCTTTGTGGCTGGACCTCTGCAAAGCCCTGCTGGGGTTTAACTCCATAACATGTCTCAGCAGGGCACCACTGAGACAATGGCCATGAGAGACACCATATAGGAGCCATGCATGACCTGTACACACTGTCCTGGTCTTACTGAGGTTTTGTGGGGCTGAATTAATGTTTGCAAAGTGCTCTGAGATCCTAGGATGAAAGGTAGTAGATGGAGGAAAAGAATCATTGTTTATCTTTGCATAATCTGGTGTTGCAATACACTACCCCCACTCATTGGCCTTTCATTTCTATATATTCAGTGCTCAGCAGAGCCCATTTATCATCTCTTGTACCTGACAGTCTTGTTTAATCACCTGTCTGCACTTTTACTTACTGGTAACTGCAGAAAGTCACAAGCCAATATAAATAAATTAAAAACCAATTAGCTGGAACCACTATGCTTTCAAAAAGCTTAGGCTGGCATATGCACATTGCTTCCCGTGTTCACTTTGGTTCCTGTGATGATGATGCTTTTAAATTAGCTGTAGAAACAGGCTGGCAGAAAAAGGGACAGAGAGAAAGAGGTTTACAAATGCAGTGTTCATTGAGGAATTGATTTGCCTGAAAATTTGGCTGATATCCCCGAGCGTTTTTCTGTTCTGTGTCACAAGTTTCCGGCTCTTGAAGTACGTTTTGCAGATTTTCTGCAGTGCATAATTTAATCTTGATCTCTGAGCACTTGCCTCGTAGGCATCTGCTTGCACAAAATTACTGACGAACTCTGAATCACAGAGGGAAGAAAAAAGTCTGCTTCAAAGTCTGACTAAATTGCTATCTAAATTATACTGGGTCCCTTTCAAATGCTGCCTCTGTGGGTCTCGATTCCCCATTCTGCTATACAGTTGTACACTGGTTTAATTTCATTGAGTAGATTTGAGAGGTATATCCTCTGCTGGTGTAAATCAATGTAGCTCAGGTGACGATGCAGATCTACACCAGCTGGCTCATAGTATTTCAAGGCCAGAAGGGATTATTATGATAATCAAGTCTGCCAACATAGCCCATAGACTTTCACTTAAGAATTCCTGCCCTGAATCCAGTACTGTGCAGATGAGCTAGAGCATATCTGTAAGTGAGATTATATAAGGCCAGATGCTCAGCTAGTGCAAATCAACACAACTCCTGTGACTTCAGCCGAGCGATGCTGATTTACACCAGCTCAGAATCCAGCCCCTCATCTCAATTTAAAGATGGAGACTTTACCACTTCCCTCGGTAATCTGTTTCCATAGCTAATTGCCCTAACTATTTCCATTTGGGAATTTTTCTAACTTTAACTTCAAGATATTGAATCTGGTTATGCCTTTGTCTGCCTTATTAAAGATGCTTCTAGACTCAGATATTTCTCCTCGTATAGGGCCTTATAGTTCCTGGTAAAATCACTCTTCAACCTTCCCTTTGATAAACTAATTAGCGTGAGCTCCTGAAGTCAATAAAAGCTGCTGGGTGCTCAGAACTTTTGAAAATCAGGCCACTGATGGATTCAGGAGCCTAACGTTTGAGAATCTTGACCTTTCTGTGGAGAACAACCAGCCCACCTTGTAGTGGCCTTGTTTGTGTTTCTGATGTTTATTGTCCTAGCAGCGTCCTCTGAGCTTTATATAGTACAGTGAGCTCTTCGTGACAGTGGCAGTGATGAGTTCTGCGTTTGTTCAGTACCTAGCACAACTGTCCATGACTAAGACCCCGAGGCACTACCACAATAACATTAGTAAACTCATCATTAAGGCTGTAATTTAGTCATGGAGGCCCAGCAGCATCCGGGACTTCAGCCTGCTATGGTCGGGAGCTGAAGGCTCCCCAGCTGCCCACTGGGGCAGGAAGCTGTGGGGTACTCCTGCCCCCTGTCACCACATGCAGTGGGGGAATCCCTGAGCTTTCTGCTATCAGGGGCAGCAGGGGAACCCCCCAGCTCCCTGATACCGGGGGTGGTGGGGAAACCCTCAAACTCCCTGCCGCTGAGGACAATGGGGATCCCCCCGAGCTCCCTGCTGATGAGGGCAATGGGGGACCCCTGCTCCTGGAAAATGGCATCGAGGAACCCAAGTTTCGGGTCATGAGGGGTGGCAGGGAACCCCTGAGCTCCTAGCCGCTGTGGCCAGTGGGGGTGGTGGGCAGCTCTGGGCTGCTGCAGAGAAACTCAAGCTCCTGGCCCCAGGGGTGGCGGGGAACCCCAGCATTCCCAGCTCCTGTGGCTGATGCCCAGAGTTGCAGGCAGCAACTGTACCCCATAGTGTCCAGCTTCTACAGGCAGCTCCCAGTCTGCAAATGCTCTGCTTGAAGTAGTGTATGGATCTGCAGCTCCCCATTGTGTCAGGGATATTTTTAGTAAAAGTTAGGAATGGGTCATGGGCTTCCGGTGAAATTTTTCCTTTTACTCATGACCTGTCTGTGACTTTTACTAAAAATATCTGTGATAAAATCTTAGCCTTGCTCATAATACATCAATAATGTGTTCCGGGGCCAGAACATTCAGCTACTAGTGATGTCACCTGGATGCTATACAATGTACTCTAACATCTAGTATTTGGGAAATGTTGCTTTCATTTCAGGCACAAGGCTTCAATTATCTAATTGGATCCCAGAACACAGACTTTGAATGGAGCAAGGTGGTGATGGAGGGTCTTTGACTCACACCAGATACCAGATTCTGCATGCCATGGAGATTTAAGTGGCACAGGAACTTGCAAGGAATAAAAATTTCCCGTAGTCAGAACCAGAGTGTGGCAACAGTGTTACTGAGCAGAAGTACTGGTTCTTCTGCAGCTACTAATTGAGGAGGTGCGGTGTGTAATTCGGGGCAATGTAGTTCATCAGTAGCATTTTATGGATTTTTTCTGCCGCTAGAGAACAACATAGTAGCTATGGAATCCAGAATTACCAGTGGGTGCACTTCTGAATTCCAGAGGAAAGGGTGACATTCTTATTCACGAAGCTCTTAGCAACAAGAGGAGACATGGAAAAGAATGGACCAAGAACACAGAGAGAATGGGCCATCCATCGTTAGCACCACAGTCAGTCTGGCTCCCACTGGCTGGAACATCTACTAGTGCTCTGTCTACAACAGAAGTCAGTAACTTTTCAGAAGTGATGTGCCGAGTCTTCATTTATTCACTCTAATTTAAGTTTCCACGTGCCAGTGATACATTTTAACATTTTTAGAAGGTCTCTTTCTACAAGTCTATAATATATAACTGAGCTATTGTTGTGTGTAAAGTAAATAAGGTTTTTAAAATATTTAAGAAGCTTCATTTAAAATTAAATTAAAGTGGCCAGGACCTGGGCAGTGTGAGTGCCATTGAAAATCAGCCCCCTTGCTGCCTTTGGCATGCGTGCCATAGGTTGCCAACCCCTGGTCTAGCGCTTTGTCCTTGGGATCCACTATTTCTAGCTGTGTTTGTTGTACACAAGATCCCCAAGCAGGCTCTGCAGTCACTCCTGAGAGCACCTGCACTGGTATTCACTCTCAGTCCTTCAAAACAGAACAGCAGCTGTAGATTAGGAATGAGGAATGAGGAACAGGATTCTTTCCCATACTGATTAGAAGGGATCCCTCTTGATTCTCCTCCAGCTGCCACAACTAAACTAGCCTTACTCTTTCTAGTGCACCACAACAAAGGACAAACATGTGAGAACTTGACAATAAATCAACTAGTGTCATGAGCATAGAGGAAAGAGTTTGTCTGAACAGAGATTAATTTAACTGGTGGATTGCTCAGGCATTGCCCTGAGTCATCAGCACTCTTTATGAGTAGCTCTACCATCTGGGGTATGTGAATCATCATCTGCATCAGCTGCTGCACAACAGACCAGCCACATTCCCAAGTCCTAATTCCTTCAAATGAAATGTTTGACATTTCCTGCTGCATTCTGGACTGCCTTGAAATTGGACACAATGAGTAGGTTGTTTCACAGTAGCTCAACAAAGTTGCCCTGTTTTCCTAAGGTGACGTGTGGTTGGATTTTGTTGTATATGTACTGTGGCAAAGTACCCTCCCTGTCTCACCTGGTATAAGTCTGTTATGCCTGGGAGAGACTGGTTTGGGCAGGGCACTCCCCCTAACTCTCCAAGGACAAGCTTTTCCTTCCCTTCAGTAGCTTTTTGGCCGGAGTTTTTTTCCTCCCGGCCAGAGAATGCTGCCTCCCTTCTTGGAGGGGCTCCTTGTCCTGCTGCCCCAGCCTGCTGGCAGCCTCACTCCCTCTCTCTGTCTCCCCCTCCCCTTCCTAACAGGGGAGGGTTTAGAAAAGTCTACTTAACTGGCCTCAGCTGATCTCAACTGAGTCTCTGGCAACCTGTACTCAGCTGAATCCAGTTAACCTGAGGTTACCTTTTCTCATTTGGCAAGGGGAGGGCCTTTTACCCTTCTAGGACTGCTTACCACCACTCCCTCCTATAGCAGTCTGCTCTGGGTTTACCACAGTACACGCACACACCCTCCCCCTCCCGATGTACCTTGTGTCATCCATACCACTGCAAAATGCTGCCACTCTGATTTGATGTCTTACATTCACTTCTCACTGGTATAAATGACTGCAAAAGTTGAGGGCAGCAGACAACTGGGACCATACATTTTAAAGACATCAAATATTTTATTGTAGGTACTGGTATCATCTGACAACTGTCGTTTATGCTGGCTGCCAGTGAATCAAATCCTACCATTCTTGGGACAAAATTCATACTAAAAAAAAAAAAAAATCTCCTGCAGGCTTGGCTTTCATCAACGCTAGATAATTCTCAGGCTCTTGTATCATACATTGTCCCCCATGACCCTAGTGAAGGAATGGTTGGTTCAGTAGTTTGGGTACCAGCCTGGAACACACGATAGCTAGTGTGACAAAGCTCTGTCCTTATTTTCATGGATCCTGCATTTCCTGGTGGATTTCACTAGCCTCAGAGGCTTACTGTGACCCTCCACGTAGCCCTTCTCTCTCTAGAGACAAGGTCACAGCCTATTGAGCGATTTTCATCATAAGCCAGTGAAGAGAAACTATCCTTCCTGGCACAGTCTCGGTTGTCTCCCAATCTCAGTGATTAATTAGGGGAGGTAGAAATGCGGGAGCCCGGGCCCACCCTCTACTCCAGGCTCCAGCCCAGGAACCCTAATAGCATCAGCTAAGATGGCTGACCTTTTAGCCACAAAACACAATACAATTCCCTGGGCTACTTCCCCACAGTAGTCCCCACTTCTTCAAACTCCACTTCACCCTTACCTCAGGGCCTTCTTCCTTGCATATGATATGTCTATCACTCCGTCTCACCAACAGCACAACTTCTTCCCACAACTCCTGACATCCACACCCACCTGACTAACTGGGAGGCTTTTAACTCAGCCAGTCCCTGATTGGCTTCACGTGTCCCAATCAGGCTAGCTGTTTCTACTGATTTCTAGAAGGTTCCAGTGGTACCAGGGATTTGTTTAGCCTGAGACTAACATATCTGTTCTTTAGCACTTTCCTATAGCCATCTGGCCTTGCCCCATCACACTAGATTCAACTCAGCTTGAGCACAGATTTCCAGAGTGATCTTGGCTAAATCACTTAGCTTTTCTATGCCTTAGTTCCAGATGTGTAAAATAGATACTTCCCAACCTCATTGGACTGTTGAAAAGATCAAGACATTAAGAGTGTGAGATGCTCAGAGACTGCACTATAAATAGCACAGAATGATATGTCTTTAATCTGCTTTGTGCATGGTACGGATGGCACAGAGCACTCCACATTTTCAAAGTCTGTCTTTCATTTCTCAATCATGGTGATGCGACATCTGCACTTTTTGCTTCTAGTGGCATTTGGGAAGTGCAGACTGAGCGGTTCATGAGGTACTACCTTGCCCAATAAAATTACTGTATTGCTTTATAATATTAGGCAGCGCTTTTATTTGCAGTTCTACCCCTCCTAAAGCTATTAGAAAATGGTGAATGGTTTCTGGTAGGCATGGACATTCCTGCCATGTTCCAGTCTGACACAATGAACTCATTTTTGCAAGCACAGAATCTGGTTCAAAGTCTATTGAAATCAATGGAAAAACTCCACTGGCTTCAAGGACATGTCTCCACTGCAGCTGGGAGGTGTGATTTCCAGCATAGGCAGACAGGCTTGTTTTAGATAGGCAGATGTCAGAACAAGGAACAATGGTCTCAAGTTGCAGAAGGGGGGTCTAGATTGGATATTAGGAAAAACTTTTTCACTAGGAGGGTGGTGAAGCCGTGGAATGGGTTACCTAGAGAGATGGTAGAAACTCCTTCCTTAGAGGTTTTTAAGGTCAGGCTTGACAAAGTCCAGGCTGGGATGATTTAGTTGGGGATTGGTCCTGCTTTGAGCAGGGGGTTGGACTAGAACCTCCTGAGGTCCCTTCCAACCCCGACATTCTATGATTCTATGATTCCAGTCCTGCTTGAGCTAGCACACCAAAAATATCAGCATGGATACTGGAATACTGGCAGAGGCTTGGGCTAACCGCCAAAGTCCAAGCCCCCACCCACCACCTCCTCTGGTTCAAGCTTAGGTGATTAACCAGAGCTGCCAGCCATGCCACAATGTCTACTGATTCCAGTCTGGCTATCCAGGCTGGAATCACATGTCTCAGATGCAGTGGAGACATGTCCCAGCAGGCTGTGGCTCAGGTCTCAGTTTAGCGAACGTTTGTGCTGCGAATTCATTCAGCCTAAACCTTCAGCTGAGAAGAGGGGTACTTCTCCTGGGCCGTTCCTTTGCGAAGCCCTGCACCACTGCCAGCAGGAACCCGTGACCAGATGACCTCCCCCTGGCGGTATCCGGAAACCCCTTTACACTTTAGGTTATGAGTAGGGGAGGATTTACTTTGAATTTTCACATGAGCTGATGTGGCAGGAAGAGAGTTTATGGGTAAATAGCTGTCATGACTGTGGTGGAGTGTGATTCTGCAGCCAGGAGGTGGGCCGGGTCAGATACCAGACCACCTCTTGAGACAGGCCAGAGGGCAGACTGCGTCAGTTCTCAGGAAGCAGGCAGGCTCAGGTTACTCAAAGAGCAGTCAGGCAGTAGGACTAGGTAGCACAAGGGAGATAGTTGCACCAACAACTTTCTGTTCCTCTGCTCTCCTTGAAATAGTTGCAGGGAACGAATTGGGACCCCCAGTTTCCACCAGTCAGATCCCAGGACTGGAGCTCTCTGTGAGTGTTGAGCTTGTAGTTCTGATGACTGTTGAAAGGGCACTGGATGGCAGGGTAGTACTTAGTGGCTATGATTCTATGATGGACTGAGATTCAAGACTCACGGTCTCTGACGATAGCAGATGTGTAGGAATGGGGGCTGGTTTGGGGAGGGAGCTGGATGAAGCACCATCCATGACTTGATGCAACCGGTGCCAAAAAAAAGATTAAAATAAAATCATGCCTCACAACTAAGGGCTTGCTACTTCCTCTGGGAGCCCATCCCTGGAGTGCCGGGGAATTGCCAAGATTTCGGTCAGACAAACTCACTAGCTGAATGTGAGTCACATGTTATCCAGGTTGGCTCTACCCATCTGGTTCCTCTTTTGGGAGTAGTCCAGACCCTTAAGGGTTTGCCTCTGTCTAGTCTCAGTGGACCTGGTTGCTGCCACTGAGGAAGCCCACTCTGAGCTTAGACTGTGCAAACCCCATGCTGCTGTCTGGTTCAAGAGGGCTGCAGAGACTCTCTTCTCGTAGTATCTGGTAACTGACCCAGTGCTTTGTGCTTTACACTGAGAACTGCCAAACAAATAGAGACAATTCCTAAAGCCAAACCACACACCTGAAAGGACTTGAACCTGCAAGAACATTAGAAAAAAGGGGGATTTAGGGTTCTGTGAAGCTGTTTGTTGCAAATACATCTCTTTTATAATGATCAAGAGAGTATAAATCTTTTCTGGAAGTGTGTCTTAGTAAGGGATTATGGTTTGTGTGCAGTAGACTTTCTTTGAAAGAGACACTGCTCCAACTTCCCTACTCTCTGTGATGTCAGATTACCTAGGGCTATTGTAAAGAGACTTGAAGTCAGTGACTGGATAGATTTCAAGCACAGATGTCTTTTCCTGGGCAGGTCAAGTTCCTGCTTTTACTGGTTTATGTGAACTGGCATCCTAGAGAGAAAATAAAAGCAACTGGAAGAGAAAGAATGATAGCCAGGCTAGGGAGAACCCATCTTCTGGAGCCTGAGTGTCTCTATCCTTTTCTCTCAGTGAGGACTGAGAAGGCAGCATTGGACAATAGCTGGTCAGGTGGCATTCCACAGGGTTCGGTTCTGCACCCTTCCTGTTCAGTATAAGGCTGCGGGAGGTGGGCAGAGAGGTTGTGTGGGCTGTAGGGTTACCATCTCTGAGGTACAAAGAATGGGGACTTCAGAGATGACCCATAGCCCATAAATCTGGACAGCTGGTAGTGTATACTGAGCACCCTGACAGATTTCCAAGGACAATTACTTCAAAAAAAGGGACAATCCTTGGAAAACCTCAGCAACCCTGGTACAGTTGTAATGCAGCTGATACTCAGCTCTCCATCAAATGGGACAGCTCTCCCTGAGCCTTGGGCTCAGGATAGCTAAAACCCAGGTGGTGGTGGCCAGCTGGGGGAAACCGCCAAAGACTGAGGCACAAGTGAAACGTCCCTCACATGACTGAGGGGGGTTGCACACCATAGTAAGTTGTGCAATACGGTGGGTCCTGTGGTATCCACATGTGCAATACTGCTGTATCCCCAAGTTGCTTCAGGAGGATGAAGTAGGTTTGAGTTTGAGCCGTTGCTCCTACTTCTCCAGACCCAAGGTTTGGGTGGCCCATAAAGGGATGAGTGGAGCGGTTTTGCTCTCCCTACTTCACGCACTGGGGGACATAGTTGTACTGACACCCTACTCCTTTGCAAGTAGTTTGTTAAATCCATCTCCATTAAGCAACGCATATTTTTACAGAGCAAACAGGCTTCTTCCCTATTAATGGTGTATTTATGGTTATGGAAATAGTACAGTTCCTCAGGACTAATATAAATCTAATTTTGGGGAAGGAAATTAGTTTTAAGTCTTTTTTACTACTGCGCCTTCCAGCTTCAGCAATCTGCCAGCAAGCAGATGTACCATGTGACAAATTCCCCTCTGGATCTCCCTGGTTTGCATTGTCAGATGAATTGATGTATGGCTTAATTAACAGGGGAAATGTGGCTTTTTGATTTTACCATTTTCCCCAAAAGTTTTACTGAGGAGGGATGGCAGAGCCAGATGGACAGTTTACCAGATGTGCTTGTCTCAGTGGAGCTTACTGTAGCTATATTTCCCAAATTACAACTTTATTAAGCCTGGGCTAAATTGTCAGAGCAGAATTTTTTTCAAGGCGAGTCTTTGACAAAGAAGTGTTCTTAGGTTCCATGGACCGTTGTGATCATCTAGTCTAACCTGTACAACACAGACCATAGAACTTTCCCAAAATAATTCCCAGAGCAGATCTGTTAAAAAACATCCTACCTTGATATAAAAATTGTCAGTGATGGAAAATCTACCACAACTCTTAATAAATTGTTCCAATGGTGAATTATTCTCACGGTTCAAAATTTATGCCTTATTTCCAAGCTGATTTTGTATCACTTCAACTTCCAGCCACTGACTGAAGAGCCCACTATTAAATATTTTCCCCCATGTAGATTCTTACAGATGGTAATAAAGTCACCCCCTTAACTTTCTCTATGTTAAGCTAAAATTCTTGGGTGAGAGATACCAAGCAATCCTCTTTTCCAGTCACAGCAGAAGACACTTCTCTCTGTTACTGCAATGGCAGAGATGGAGAGAGTTTACACCATCAAATCAAACTTTAATGCAAACTGACGTGGTTGTCTAGCAAAGATAAGGAGCCTTTTAAGTACTGTTAGCACTGCAGAGCTACCAGAGCTCTGGGACAGTGAGCAGGATTCTATTCTGCCTTGTGCCTCATAAACAACACTGTTCACTACATCCCAACTGTGGGGCCAAATTTTCTCATTTCCCCCAGTGCAATTCCACCAAAGACACTGGGAGTCGCACCAGGGTAACCAATGGCAGAACTGAAAAAAAGTGGTTGCATGGGTGTCAGTAACAGCAGAAATCGCCTTGCTGGATCACCTCTATTAATGATAATGCACAAACTGTGAAGCTTTCCCAAAACGAAACAGCTTTATGGTTAGCTCCCAAGTTGTTTATGGTGGTGCTGGCAGTTAGTAAAAGCCACTGTTACTTATTCACTGAATAAATTTAAAATGAAAGTCACTGAGTCAATAATGTGGAATCCTAAAGTGCCACTTTACAATTCACATGATCTGGTGTGTTCCTGGCTTTGGGTTGTCTCAGGCTGCATTCTGTGTTACATTGCACATGTATGAACGGTGAGCCTCCAGCTCTGACTTGTTTTGTTTTCTACTGATTAATTTGTCTCCATCCATCTCCTACTATTTCTTTTTTTGCTGCTCTTCTCTACTTCCAAATATCCCTCTTTCTTTGGGATGCAATGCCCCACTGTCACCTGATTCAGATATTTTGTATACCCCTGCTTTAGGTCAAAGTTGCTCCTGTAGCTTGTTGAACACAGCCCATATTCTTGAAACACGCTGTTATGAGTTCTAGTCCTGTAGTCATGCATATGTGATTGGCAGACAACTGTATGTTGGAGACGATGGGTTGTCACAAAGAAGCAGTATGGTCCAGTATACAGGGGCTTAGACTAGGATCAGGAGATGTGGGTTTCTTTTTTTACTCTGTTATTGATTTGCTGTGTGACCTAGAGCAAGGTCACTTCATTTCTATGTGCCTCTGGTTTCCCCTTATATCTTGTCTGTTTACAGTGTAAGCTCAGTGGGGCTGTTTTAATGAAGTGACTAGCATAATGGAGCTCTGACATCAGCTGGGGCCTCTAGGCATCATTGTAAAACAATTCAATACTGCTACTACTAACTAATTTATTATGAATCATGGTTATTACGGTAGGGCCTAGGGGCCAATCCGGAATGGGGCCCCATTGTGTTAGATACTATACAAACACCCAAGTAGCAATCATGCTCTCCCAGAAGAGCTTATAGTCTAAATAGACAAGACTGATGCAGGGCAAGGGAAGAGTCTAACACAGTGGTTCTTAACCAGGTGTGTTACTTTTACCCCTCCAGGTGAGTGGAGGTCTTCCAGGGGTACATCCACTCATCTAATGATTTGCCTCACATTACAACAGGTTATATAAAAAACACTAGCGAAATCAGTATAAACTAAAATTTCATACCGACAATTACTTTTTTATACTGCTCTATATACTGTACTCTGAAATGTAAGTATGATATTTATATTCCAATTGATTTATTTTATAATTATACGGTAAAAATGAGAACGTCAGCAATTTGTCAGTAAGCGTGTGGCTGTGACACTTGTGTATTTTTATGTCTGATTTTGTAAGCAAGTCATTTTTAAGTGAGGTGAACTTGAGGTACGCAAGACAAATCAAACTCCTGCAAGGAGTACAATAATCTGGAAAGGGTGAGATTCACTGAGCACATGAGCAGGGTAGAAAATATGATGGCAGCAAACATCTTAGTTTAATGATTTTTGTGTGTGGGTGGGTTTAATGAGGTGGGGATAAGCTAAATGGAAAGAAAAATGAAGAGAAAGGGGACATTGAAGGAAAGGTAGGGCAGATGTGGGGGCAGGCAGGGCAGAAGAGGGGCAAGTGTGGAATGCAGATGAGGTGAGTGATGCCTACGTAAATCCAGACATATTGATCAAGTTCAAGGACAGAGAATTAGCCATTGTATTCGTTTCCTTTTAGAGACTGATGCCCAACACTGAGGAAAACTTCATTTGTATATGATGCCTGCACAACTGGAGATGTGAGAGAACAATTATCCTGCAAGAAGGCTAAGCCCTGGTTTGTTTCCAGTGCTTCGGAAATGCAGAAAACAAAACTGGATGGAGCACGCTTGGAACTGACAAAGCCAAAAGGTATTGCTAAGCTGGGTAGTATTGTCACAAATACTTCAGTGGGAGGCCTCGACTTTAGGGGGTCAAGCAGAGCCACAGCAACTTTGTTATACACTATTTATTGCTGAAGCATTTCTGCTGTTTTAGCGTGTGCTGTTGTGGAAAAAAAGCTGATGGCCTAAAAGATAACTGGCTTGTTATTAAGTTACTTGACCTTTCCTTCATTTCCTTAATGAGATGGATATTTGTGTATTGATTAATGGTGTATAGGACTCAAAATTTGGCACTTTGGTTTGGCTAAGAACCCAGAGGTCAGGAGCTGGCATTAATGCATCCAAACCACTCCTGGTTCTCCTCCTAGCTCTCTGGCCAGGCCTTCAGTGCCTCCTTTGGTGGGTTCTCATCTCCCTTTGTAGCAATATTTCTGTATGTAGAGTTACCCCAGGGTACTACCCTTGGCCACCTTCTCTTTTTCTCTCTATCCTCTCTTTGGACAATCTTTTTTGCTCTTACTAACCTCCTCCGGCTGACTCACAAACCATTCATCTCCTGCCTTGTTTCCATCATGCCGTCACTCCCTTTGACGTCTCACAACCAGCTTATCTTTGTATGGTCAAAAGAACTAAAATCCTGATCCATCCACCCAAACTCTTTCTACTATCTCTCTTGTCTATCACCATCAACAACACTGCTGTCCACCCTGTCATCCACAGGCCCTAACCTTTTCTCTGAGCAGCGGGTGTTGTCTGGAGTTTTCAGTTCAGTATTCCTCCTTCTGTACCTGTGACTTTGCTCTGGTCTGGCACTTTTGCTTGGACCCATGTAGTTGATCTGTGTCTTCACACTTCCTCCCTCTCTTGGGGGGAGGCCACTGTTGGTTTGGGAAGGGGGTGTTTCCAGCTATTGCTACACCTACTGACTCTTTATATGGTTAGTTTAGCCTGGCACTGAGTAACCACTACTTTAAACAATGCTCAGATGAAATGGAAGTTTTATGCTTTTGTCAATTACTCTGTCATTAGAGCAATGTAATTTTCGTAAGTGAGAGTTTGATGAAGCAATTATTCTCATATCTGTCTGCCTCACTCAATAATTGGCTTGTTTTTGGCAATGGTCAGGAAATTATGGAGACATCAACTACACTATAAGTTGAGTATCCAGACCTTTAACTAGTGTAAATCAGTGGATTTCCAATGACTCTAGAGGAAAGAGGCTAATTTACACCAGCTGAGGATCCAGCCCAAGGTAAATGTAGGTAAAAAACAAATCAATGAGAAATTTCGTGGTGCATTCTCTTACGCCCTATAAACACCCTTCTTCTAATGGTCCTACCTTAGCCATGTGTGTATTACAAATGAGAGGTGTGGGGAGATCCAGAACATATGATACACTGAGATAATGCAGATTTCAACCTAATGTAGCCAGCTTGTCCATTGCAGCTGCCCTATGAGGTATTAACTAGCAGTGATTAATCTTTGATCCCCGTGAGCAAACTTCGTGTTCTAATTTGTAAGAGGATTTAAAGCTGAATAGGGAACCTAAGCAGACAGTGAGGAGAAATTTACAGCCAGACTCTTGGCCCTTCACAAGTCACCTTCGTGCCACTCCAGCAGCACACCGGGGGCTTAAGGGCACAGTTGAGGATTCCCCTCAGATAGTTTGCTCTATGCTAGCGGGTCCTGGTACCCATTGTAGGGGGGAGATCCAGGGTAGGGAAGAGATGGAGTTGGCGTATGACACATTCTTTTCCTTCCTAGACTGGAAGAGGGGAGATGAAATGTGGCATAAAGCTACTTATCTCTCCTTTGTATCAAATGCTATTCTAATGCATCCCAGGATTTGGTACAGAGCAAACAGTCCTTAAAGGTTTTAAATGGAACCATATTGATAATCAGCACTTTGCCTCTGTAAAATATTAACTAATCAGCACCGTTCCATCAGCCCCTGGAGGTAGGGTTCATTACCCCTATTTTCCAGAGGGGGGAACAGAAACATTAAGGTTGCCCAGCTTCCACAGCTAAACAGAGTTGGGATTAGAACTCAGGTGCTCCTGTTCTAGCAGGTCCATACAGGGTCACTCCACTAAGCACGTTGCCTCCAGACAGATAGCAAGAAAAGCAGGTTTGATCATTCAGTGACACAAAGCCATGTTTAGTCTTTCCCTGGCTGGTATATTCACTTTGCTTCCTTGCCACAGCTCAGCTAAAACACAGGCTGCATCCTCACCTGTCTAGAGATTAAACAGTCAGGAATGTTTGAAATCCTGAAAGGGTATTTTTCTTCATATGGATGGCAGTGCATAAAGGAATAGGTTTGCTGCCAGTTGACCTGTTCCTAGATTTCCTTTGTCTTTCTAGCATATACTTTTTTAGTAATTTCTTAGTCTCATGGGGTTCCCCAAAAAATCAGCAACGCTGTGATGGATTGTCAGAGTTTCTTATATTAATTTTTCCCTACGTAGCACCGACATCAAATAACCCAAGAAACAATTACATAGTATTTTTTCTCTTGAACAAGGATGTGTTTCTCTGAATTAATGTTTGTGGTGAATAATTAGCACCCACAAAAGATGACTAGGCCAGATTTATAGTGGTGGAGTCTGGAATTAGAAAGCTTCTATTTATCTCTGGAGAAGGTGGATTGTTTCTTGAAACAGAGCAGAGGGAATAAGGATAAAAAAGTGATACGAAAAGCTAACTACAATCTTAACTAGATCCTACAGTGATGGGCACTTCAGAGCAGATTCTCCTCCTCTGGGTCGCACAGAGCATGATGCATAACATGATGATCAATAGGCTACGCTGGCACCTGGCGGAGTCATGTACACCTGTGAAAAGTGGGTATAAAATACTGCCAGTTAACGATGGCAAGGCCTGAACCCCTCTGTTGGCACAAAGCCAATGGCTCTAGCCCATAATCTCCCCAACATGTGGAAATGTTCAGATGATATAGAGCTACTACTGGGCTCCTATGCCATTCCTCCCCTCCCCCCCCCCACAGTGACAGAGGGTGTTATTGGGGGTGGGGGAACTGGGTGGCTGGGGCACCCAGATGGCCCCCAAGATCAGTGACTCATACATGTGACAAATGTATTGAATGAAAAAAACCAGGGATTTTGTTGTGATTATGCTAGACTTTGCAATGTTCTGAAAATGTTCACATACCCCAGGTAGCTGCTAAGAAAGTGCTGAGGATGCTCTTTTTATAAGTAAATAAAATTAAATTTGCTTATTTAAGCTAATAGGCAAAAGACCTCATTATCCAATTTGTTGCTGAGCTCAGACACTTTCTGGAAAGATTTGCTTGCATAAGTTACCTTATTGGTTCATTATTTATAAGCCTTCATTTAACTCAGAGGTCGGGATTCAGATGGAGATCCTATATCCTGAGTACTTTTTCTCACTTTGTGTCAGAAAAATCAAGTGTTATTGACACCCAAGGGAAATGTGATTGACAGCAATGTAGTCAAAGTTAATCTTGCAGCCTTTAATTATGGTAAAATGCTTCCTGCCTTTACCTCATAGGATCTGAGAGCCAATCAAGGTCTATATTGATGGGAGAATTAAAATGACTAGAGACAGAATATGTGGTCTCCTAAGGATACCTGGCATCAGTTTTAATTACATGTTGCATTAGAATATTGTATCAACTGTGTTCTCATGAAATTAGCAAGTTGGTAAGTAGAAGATTCCTTATGACGCCATCTAAAGAGATCTAGAAATGGGAAGGCCCATACCCTGCATGCCTCAAAACTTAGGTGGTGGGGTTCAGCGACTTATAGGGATTTATCTTGAATATACCCAAAATTGGGGAGATGAAGAGTAAAAATAGTGTTGCCCCTTCTGATACCAGTGTCCTATTCTGACACCAACATTGTTCTTCCGCTGAGGGCTAGCAGACATTCAGATCTTGGGGGTCAGCTTCTCAGGGGAGGGGATCAATGGTGTGGAATTTGGTATATACTAAGTGTAACTTGTTTTATGTTCATTCACAGCAGTCCTGGAACACAGGTGGTCAGATAGCATACAGAGCAATCCCTTCTTTTTGGGAATCTCAGCCCAGTGCCAATGCCCAGTTCCCACTGAGCAACTCTGACTCAAGAACTGATTGAAGTCAGAGACAAAGGCAGAAAACAACTTCTTTGGCTGTTTTGTGAGGGAGTTTAGAGGGGGAGTGTGACGGGGTTGGGACTCACCACCTCTGTGCCTTCCACTACTTTGGGAATTAGCTCTCAGTCCTCTGTCTGGGGCGCACTCTGCCAGTGGTGTCCCATCCATCGTGCTGTCCTCTGGACCCGCATTGCACCTCTCTCAGCAGCGTCCGCTTCCAGACAGTCCCTGTTTGATTCAGGGCACTGCCCTCTGGCAGTGCCCACTAGTCCAGGCACACCCCCTTCCAGGAGGGGTCTTTTAACCCCACCGGCCAACTGCAACCCCACAGCCTAGCCCAGGGGTGGGCAAACGTTTTGGCCCGAGGGCCACACAGGGCTTCAAAATTGTGCAGAGGGCCAGGTAAGGAAGGCTTTGCCCCCTATCCGACCCCCACCCACTTCCCACCCCCTGACTACTCCCCTCAGAACCCCAACCTGTCCAAACCCCCCTTCCTTGTCCCCGATCGCCCCCCCCGAGACCCACCCCACTCTAATTGCCCCACAGAACCCCACCCCCTATCTAGCCCCCCTGCTATCTGTTCCCTGACTGCCCCGGCCCGAGACCCCCCACACTCTAAAACTCCCCCCACCAAACTGGCTAACCTGCTCAGCCGGGCATGGGGTCTCATGGATCGCAGCGCTCTGCCCAGCCCCGCATCTTGCCATGCTCCGCCCAGCACCCTGGGCCAATGCCAGGAGCCCGGGGCCCCGTGGCTTGCCACGGTCAGCCCGGCACCCCAGGCCGGAAGCGGGAGGCGCCACGGCTTGCCGCGGTCAGCCCAGCACCCTGGCTCGGGGCCCCGTGGCAAGAAGCGCTTGGCCCACCCCCGGATTGGAGCGCAGGGCCGCCGGGCTTTCCGCACTGGGCCTGGCCCCCTGGCCGGGAGCACGGGGATTGTGGTGCTTGGCCCAGCTCCCCGGCAGGGAGTGCAGAGCCACACGGCTTGCCATGCTCGGCCTGGACCCCTGGCCGGGAGCGTGGGGCCACGCAGCTTGCCACACACGGTCCAGGGCTGAGAGGGTGGGGCCACTGGCCCCGCCCCCAGCCCAAGCTTGCAGTCCAGATGAAAATGGCCGGCGGGCCACATGTGGCCCACAGGCTGTAGTTTGCTCACGTCTAGTCTAGCCCCTTGTTCAAGGGCTAGTTGCAGGCTGTTATGGCCACTATCCCACAGCCAGGTGCAGCACAAGGGAGAAAAGGAGGGGACCCGGGCCCACCCACTGCTCTGGGTCCTGATCCGGGGACCCTCCAGGTACAACCTCCCTGCCCTCCTTCTCTCCCTCTTCAGTCAATCTCCTTGGGACACTTCCTCTCAGGCCCCTGGCACCTTTTGGGCCCTTCTCCTCCGGGCCTGCAACCTAAGAGGTATTGGGCTTGAGTTCTCCTATGCTCCCCGAGCCTGTACAGCACTGCTCTGTCCATGGTGCTGGTGTCCTTCCCTCAGGAGACAGACCTTCTCCTTTGAAAGTGTGGGAGTCACTGACTGCTCCCTTCCTGAGCAGCCTTTATAGGACCGAACCTGGTCTTGATTGGTCACCTCCAATCTAAACCCTGATTGGTTCCCAGCAAGCCTTTTCCCATTGGCTACCAGTCTGCGCAGCCACACTGGCCTGCCCTAGCCCAGTCACTCATGGGCTGCCCCACCACTGGGACTGTGAGCAGGGAGTAGCACTCAACATTCTTTAAACTTAAAAGCCAAAATCATCCCCTTGCTATAAACAAAAATAACAAAGGAACCAGCTGCAGGAGTGAAATGAGAATGCAGGCAGAGGTCCATCACCAGAGTGGGAGCTACTCAGTTTATTGCATCCAATACAGCATGTATGATTACCTGTCCTAGGCATCACAGAAACTTGGTGGAATGAGGATAATCAATGGGATACAGTAATAGCAGGATACAAAATATGTCAGAAGGACAGAACAGGTCATGCTGGTGGAGGAGTGGCATTATATGTGAAAGAAAGCATAGAATCAAATGAAGTGAAAATTAGAAATGAATCAAACTTTACCATAGAATCTCTATGGATAGAAATCCCATGCTCTAATAATAAGAATACAGAGGCAGGGCTATATTACTGACCACCTGACCAGGATGGTGATAGTAACTGAAATGCTCAGGGAGATTAGAGAGGCTATTAAAACAAAAACCTCAATAATAATAATGGGGGATTTCAATTATCCCCATATTGTCTGGGTAGGTCACCTCAGGACAGGATGCAGAAATAAAGTTTCTTGACACCTTAAAAGGCTGCTTTTTAGAGTAGCTGATCCTGGAACCCACAAGAGAAGAGGCAATTCTTGATTTAGTCCTAAGTGGAGCACAGGATCTGGTCCAAGAGGTGAATATAGACAGACTGCTTGGTAATTGTGACCATAATATAATTAAAGTTAATATCCCTGTGGCAGGAAAAACACCACAGAGGCCCAACATTGTAGCATTTAATTTCAGAAAGGGGAACTACACAACAATGAGGAGGTTAGTTAAACAGAAATTAAAGGGTACAGTGCCAAAAGTGAAATCTCTGCAAGTTGCATGGAAACATTTTAAAGACAGCATAATAACGGCTCAACTTAAATGTATACCGCAAATTAAAAAAAGTAGTAAGACAACCAAAAAAGAGCCACTGTGGCTAAATGACAAAGTACAAGAAGCAGTGAGAGGCAAAAAGGCATCCTTTAAAACAGGGGTCGGCAACCTTTCGGAAGTGGTGTGCCGAGTCTTCATTTACTCCCTCTATTTTAAGGTTTCCCGTGCTGGTAATACATTTTAATGATTTTAGAAGGTCTCTTTTTACAAATCTACAATATATAACTAAACTATTGTTGTATGTAAAGTAAATAAGGTTTTTTAAATGTTTAAGAAGCTTAATTTAAAATTAAATTAAAATGCAGAGCCCCCCCAGACCAGTGGCCAGGACCCAGGCAGCGTGAGTGCCACTGAAAATCAGCTCACGTGCTGCCTTCGGCACCCGTGCCATAGGTTGCCCACCCCTGCTTTAAAAAGTGGAAGTTAAATCCCTGTGAGGAAAATAGAAAGGAGCATAAACCCTGGCAAATGAAGTGTAAAAATACAATTAGGAAGTCCAAAAAAGAATTTGAGGAACAAAAAACTATGACCGAGAATCCACCCATCCTACTCACTGCAGCTCAGTGAATCCCTTCTTAACAGGGATAGAAGCTACTACAGCAAGAAGAGGGGAACTGTCAAAGACGCTTGAAGCAATAAATCACTCTATCTTTTCTGAAGTTTGGTGCTAACTGAGGAGAAAGACATTCCTCAGCCTGCTCTCTCCTGAGCTAAAATATTTGTTGGCACCTTTGTTGTTTTGTTTATTACACCAGGGAACAATTTATTAATTTAGTTTTATTATATGAGAATTTACTATTTTGCTTGTCAGGCTTTGAGCCAGGTTGGCCTTATTAACACTGGAATCGGCTAATCAGAGTGTTCCCTCTGAAGCATGCTTGGTATTTAATGGGAAATAAAGTCATTTGTCTACTATGACAAATCTTGTTGCAGAAGCATTTGTGGATAAGTTTAGGCAAACTTTCAGCTTAGCTCTTTATCTTTATTTGCTTATATTGAACTGAAAGCGCAACTTGGAAATAATTAGTATTTCCTTTTAAACCCCTGTTCCTTTTATTTTGCACTTTCCTATTCACAGTGCCTACATTTTAGGACTGATTCAATGCATAAACCCTCTGGCATCTCTGAAGGTAAAAACTCAGGAGGGGTGGAATGTGCTTTACCTCTTGATGTCCTTGGTCATTCTGTCAACTTGGGTCTCCCTATTGCACTCACAACTCCCCCCACAGGTGATCAGGATTACCAGAGTGGCAGTGTCTCCTAAAATAATCCCTCCCATCAGTGGATACCGTTCCCCTTTCACAAAGATATACACAATTCTCAAGTTGCCTAACATCTCCAATATGCTTTATAAAAACAATAGAAGTTAAACACAAAAATGTTAAGAACCAAGCTATATTAAATATATACAAATATGACTAGATTTTTAAAAAATACAATATATATTTTTAAATAAATGTAATATTTAAAATATACACAGCCACTCACAGAGGATACCCTAAATCTTTTTAATTTTCCTCTGTTGGTCACTTAATCACCCACAATCACAATCACCCACAAAGTCTCCCTGACTCTACTTGTTATGTTAACCCTCTAACATGTCAGTCTCCAGTCCAGACCCTATCAGTGGTGCAGTTGTAGATGTTATAGGCACTGGGATCCGTTGTCTGTCTTGTCCAAGGGATCTGCTAATGCACCAAGCAGCCTGGATCTCAGAAATAGCTTTCCAGCTCCAGAACATGGCCTGAATCCTCTTCACACTACAGTAAGAATCTTAGGGGCTGCGCTACACTGAGGGGAAAGGGGTCGACCTAAGATACACAACTCACCTATGCCAATAGCGTAGCTGAAGTCGCAGTATCTTAGGTCGACTTACCTGACTCCCCACGGCTGCGAGTTGATCGCGGCCACTTCCCCACTGACTCCACTTACTCCTCTTGCTGAGATGGAGTTCCGGAGTCAATGGGGAGTGCGTTCGGAGATTGACTTATCATGTCTAGATGAGACACGATAAATCAATCCCCGATACATTGAGCACTACCCACCGATCTGGCGGGGAGGTTAGCTGTACTCTTAGATATAAGATTTCTGCTTTTCCTCCTGGCTATGGTAACTTTTAAGAATCTGCAGGTGTAGCAAGTGGGGCTCTTTGAGCTTACAGACTAACTCCTTGCACAGCTTGCGGTTTATATACTGTCGCACAAGAACAATGAAGTAGCTTAGATAATGTTCATGATGAGGTCCTCCCATGCACAAGTGGCAGCAGGAGAGCAGCCATGTGTTAAAGTTGTAGTGCGCAGGGAGAAAATCAGTATAGCTGACACATTACTAAACACTGAAGCTGGTCAAGAATTTTTCAACAAACTTGTCAGAAAATATTGAAGCTAATTATAGTATACTTTTAAATAAAAAATGTCACACTCAAAACTAAACATTTCAATATTATTGAATGGAAAGGTTTCAACTGACCTGAAGCAATGTGGGGTTTTTTTTTCCGATTGTCAGGTCATGAATATTGTAATGGTTTTGATAAATTGCCCTGATTTGGACTAGGAAAAGTTTTTGAAATCTTGATTTTTTTTCTCAGGATGAGAACATTATTTCCTGCGTAGAACTACTGAACACACAATATCATTAATCCCCCCTCTGTCTCCATGAGGGAGATGTTATTGTTGCCTCCCCCTTACAGAGGGGGCAAGTTGAGGCAGAGAGGTTGAATTACTTGCCCAAGTGACCTAATGTTAAAACTAGAGTCCTGCCTTCTCTGCATCACTATTGAAAGCCACATGGACGTAGGGGCTTTCTCTGATGTAACTGGACAAAATCCCTCTACCCCCATCACTCTGATGCAATATGTTGGGCACATTTTGCTGCCCTCCATGAGTGTTTGTAAAATGCTTGGGGAGCCTTTGGGATAAAATGAGCTATGCACTTGTAAGATGATATTGCTCCTTCTAGTGCATGCCCAGTGGGTGTATTCAAGCTGATGCTAGAAAGGGAGCCCACCAGCTGAACGGCAGGAGCTAAACAAGACAGGGGCGGGAGAGATTTGTGTAGCTCTGTACACTCTCTTAGGTGTGCTAGTCACATATCTGGAGAGCGGAAATAAAACACAATGGAGTTATGTGGACATGCCTGTGAAACCCGCACAGTATTTTCTTGCCGTAACGCTGTGGGCTGTGACGAATGGTTGAAAACCAATAGTAGGTGTCACTGAACCATTATTCAGCTAAATTCACAGATCAGCGTGTTACTCTATTACTACAATGAGAAAATCTGTGCTGTTCCTGCCCTGCTATCCATGTTGTTATGCATTATCTGTTATTGTAAGGACTGACTGAGTGCTCAGCACTGAACAAAACACAAGAAAGACTCTTCTCATTGTCAATGGGATTTGAATGAGGCCCTAAACAGGGAGCTTACAAGCAAAGGGCAATGACTGGTTTGTAAAGCCACTGCTGTGGTATAACGTGGGGCATCAGACCAGAAGTAGCAGCGGACCAGAGTGTCCTGCCTGTTTTGGATATATGCCTCTGGGTTTCTGGGGAATGGTCTGAGGAATGGTAATTGGCATTCCCTTTCCAAAGCTGCACCATGTGCTCCTGCTGGTATTGGCCCTGATCAACTGATCAGTGTAGACAGACCTGGGGCCCATGAATCCTCCGATGCTGTGTGCATTTCACATCACTTATAAGGTGTCTAATATCAATGGCAGTGCTAGGATTCACCTGGTGCCTGCAGTCACAGAGGGCAATTACCAAGATCCTGAATGACACTCTCACCGTTAACCTGCCTTGGGCATCTTTTCAGAGGAACCAAAATGTGCCCCAACGGGCTGTAGATTAAAGGATAGTGACTCTGCTGGAATCTCATTTTGCTGGATTTAGAAACAGCTGATAGACAGAAATCGGATCAGCTCTCAAACAGAGAGGGAATTTGAAAACACTGAGCACTCAGAGTGGCTGAGTCATCATGTCTCAATCTTGTACCCAGTCATCAATAAAAATGCATCTTTGAAATATACAGGTGCATAGATCTTAAAGCATTCTCTTGCATGTGCTATTTACGCATAGGTTTAAACTACCAGCTTCTCAATGCATCATCTATTCACAGGGGACCAAAAGAACTACACCACAGCTGGAAGTGAGATTTGATGAGAAACTCTTTTGGCACTGCTTTCCACACTGCTACTGCTAGTTGGCAGGGAACTAGCTTTTAAATCATGATAGTTATCAGTAATCTGATTTCACTAGGCACCTCAACTTTCTGCACTAAAGAGCAGATGAATTGGCTATGTTTTTAGGTCCCTGTAATTCTAAGCAGAGAAAAAATGATGAATTAATTAGTTGTTTGGGGATCGAATTGTTTATGGCTGCATGTCCACGTAATCAAATTCTCTGCTTGTGTGTGATTGGTCCCATTTATCAGCTGAATAAGGGAAAGGGCTCCAACATGCACAAGGAGCTGAGCAGAAAGCTGCCATTGTATACAGAAACTGTTTCGATGAAGACACTGGATTGGGATTCAAGTGATCTGGGTTATGCAGATTCCTTGTTCTGGCACGGGTTTGTTATGTGAACTTGCATAAGCCAGTTTCTAGTTTGTAGAATGCGTCTCCTATTGGGTGTCATGGAGATAAAGCCATCAGCATTAGCATTAGTGAAGTGTTCAGATGCCATGGTCATGAACTCCATTGAAAAGCTTATGAATGACCTATCACTTTTCCCACTACAACTGCACTTTAAAGCTAACAGCTAAAATGGTGGATCTGATTCACTTCTCACTTACACCAGGATTTGTTGATTTCAGTGGAGTTCATCCTGACTTATGTGGTGTAAGTCAGAAGAATCTGACCCTGCATCTACCATGCAGCCCAAACTACAGCTCTGCCCTAGACTTCTTGGGTGATGGCTGAATGCACTGTATAAATGCAAAGTTCTGTTACCTGTATGAAATGTATTTTCTTACATTCCAAATGAAGAATTGAACTGTGCTTCAGCTCAGCCCCCTCCACCATGAACTTTGGGAAAACACGCGATTGGGATCTTCTGTGTAAAGGAACAGAGCCAGAAGCCCAAATCTTGGAAGACACCAAAGCTTTGAGAGAGTTTGGATCCAAACTTTGGATCTCAGGGCTCCTCTAATAATGTCTAAAGCTGGGAGAACCTCTGAGTATGGCTTTGCTTGCCATCCTTGGGGACAGTCCAAAGGGACACAGATACTTCTCCTCTAACACCAACTTCCACCATTTTGGTGCATCGGTCCTTTTGGAAGTATGGATCTTGTAATGCTCAGAGAACAATTCTGACCTGTTTGCAAACAGATTTGCATTGAATGTGCTGGGTTTAGAAATAGAAGGGAGACAATACAAAGGAAGAACAGAGCAACACAAATGCTCCCACTCTCTCTCGTGTCCTATAGTTATAAAATAGAGTATTTTTCCTTTCATCTTCTAATACAGTTGCCTCATCTGGTATCTGTCAAGGCTCAGTATCACAGCAGCACAGGGACATGAACAGGAATAAAAATTTGAGGGCTTTTAGAGGGCCCCATTCTTCTTTCACAAGCTTGGGGCCAAAGGAGGTCTGTCCCCCTGACAACTATTGGTGGGTAGGGCTGTGCCCCTGATTGCTCTCCCTGCCCCAATGTGCATGCCCCAACAGCAGCAAGTTTTGCCTCTCTGAAATTAAGTGTCAACCCGGCAACAATGATTAACAACAGCCAATCAGCCAGGCTCACAGCATCTTTGGAAATACCAAATCCCAGGCCCTGATTCTCATTTTCTCAGGGCTGCTCTAAATTCCATTCTGATCCCCATGACTCCCAAGGGTCCCTGGGAAGTAGCCAATACTAGTTCAGTGCACTTTAGTTACACATTGTCCCCTCTCTCACTCAGTAACCTCACTGACATGCTTCCTATTCTGCAGGCTAGGAACAAGGCGAGTGCAAAGTCCTTACAATCTCTTTTACTTTGGTGGGGAGGGCCTCAGTTCAGGGGTATTGTGAGGGAGGCCATTTCTGCCTCCTTGAAGTTGCCAGAAAGAGCCTTAGTATAAATGAGAATCAGGCCTCATGTATTCAGACCTACCAGAACTGCTGCCTGAAGAGGGAGTTTTCCCCTTCTGACCTCTTCAAGTCTCCCTGAAACTTCCCCTCTCCCACCTACTATGTGGAGTTAGTGGAAAAACCAGTAAAACCTTGTGAAATCTCAACATTTTCATGACAAATTTTGAAAAAATAAAAAGTTGGTGAAAATTCCGCCCCCAATTTATTTTTCTTTCCTTTGATGAAAAATTGAAAGATGAAATGTTTTGACCCCTCTACCTTCTACCTCCTCACCTTGTTCTCTGCCAGTCTGTGAGACAGCCTCTCTCAGGTCTGAAGCACATGGTGGGACATGAAGTGATGATAATAATAAATATATGGAGATATACTTATCTCATAGAGTTGGAAAGATCATTGAGTCCAGCCCCTTGCCTGCACTAGCAGAACCAAGGACTGTTGGCTGATAGATTTTTTTTGCCCCAGATCTCTAAATAGCCCCCTTGAGGATTGAACTCTCAATGCTGGTTTAGCAGGTCAATGCTCAAACCACCAAGCTATCCCTCCCCTCTGAAGTTTTTGGTCAAATTTTCAGGAGTGGTCACTGATTTTGGATACTTCAGTTTTTGGTGCCCAGTTTGAGATGGCTGAGGCTTGATTTTCAGAGATTCTGAACACCCACAGCTCCCCTTGACCTCAACTGGAGTGCTCAGCACCATTGAAAATTAGACCATGGCGACAGGAATTAAAACAGCAGAATGACTCAGTGGTTGGGCAGTTTGCCTAGGGCTCAGGAGATCTGAGTTCCATCCCATGATTTGCCACAAGCTTCCAATGTAAACGTGGACAAGGTTCTTTACTGCAGTTCCCCATGTGTAAAATGGTACTTCACAGGGGTATTGTGAGGCTAATATCTTCATATTATGGTACTGAGTGACCACATAAGTACCTTAGGTAGACATAGCAACTTGGGCACCCAGAATCAGTAGCCACTTTAAAAAATGTTGGCTTTAGGACCTGAATTTCTGCTGTCGTGCACATTGTGTACTGTGATTGTAAAGTACTCCCGTGCTGAACTGGTGATGTTTCAAAACCACTGTTCAACATATATCCTATGACACACAAGGCGAAGGTAGTGGCAAATCAGGCCCTTACAGACTGAACGATCTCCCCAAAATGAACATTTGAAGATTGTAACAGGAGCCTGCTCTGGTGAGAGAAAATAAAGAGATGTTTGTTTCTGAACTCAGTGCTGGAAAACAACTTATTGAAACCTGCCTCCATTTTATGGCCAGAGCAAACCAAGTACCTGGGGATAAAATGAACATTTTCCTCCCTGGCAGTGGTATGTCTGATGAAAAATAAATGAATCCCACAAATCTTTAGCAAGACACTTGTTAAAAATGTATTGATCTGTGCATTGAGGGAGCGAGTAAAAGTAACAATAAAACTATATTACTTTCTGGAGGAGGAACCTCCACATTCAGATATCACCCTTGTTTATCCCAAGGCCAATAAATCTGCATTATCAGTCAGAGAGCCACAGACAAGATCTTTATGGTTGCACACTCAGTATTTATTACAAGGCACCCTATGTGAAATTGTTTACGGCTGCATATGCAAACCAAGAAGGAAACGATGCTACTTTTATCACACAACAATAACATAATTTCACACCTCTTTTAGATAATAATAAACATGGATAAGAGGCATTAAGGGCCAAATCTTGCTCTCCTTATTTATGTAAGAATCTCTACCTGTTCAAAGTGCTACACTAAGTAACTAGGGTATTATCCTGCTGCTGTTGAAGCCATGAACCCAACTCCTGTTAATTTCAGGACTATGATCCAAGCTCTTATTCCTCAAAACACTGCTGTGACATAGGTAAGGAGTATTAGCCTCATTTTAGAGATTGGAAAACTCAAGCACAGACTGGCTTACTCTTGCACCCAAGGCCACATGAGTCGGTGACAGTGCTGGGCTCAGTACTGAGGTGTTCCTAACTCAGTGACACTGTGCTTGTTCCTGTAGATCATGCTGAATCTCATTGTAGTTCAGTGCCCGCTAAAACCAAGGAGGCCTTTCCTAATATTTAAAGTGGTTTATGGTATCTGCAATAAGAGAGTATGCACCTCCTAACTAAGCACCATCTGGCGTTACTCACAGCAAGTTCCAAAGGGTTAGGCTGACCCTAGGATGGTTGCATAGGATAGTTTACTTTAGATCAGGTAAGTGAATCTTAGGCTTAATATTTCTGGCAGAAAGACCACAAGAGCAGAAAGAACAGAGTGCGGCTAGGCAGAGAATTAATGAGGACTTCAGAAAACAGTAGGTTTTTCATTCTCTCTCTCTCTCTTTTTTCTTCTTTTTTTTGGTATATTGAAGATTTTACCCTTTGAGCACAGCCACAGCAAAGGAGAAAACTCTTGAAGAGCAACTACAGTCTCAAGTCAGCTCTGTGGCATAGAGGTACATTAGCATATCTCACTCTTAGACAGTTGTCCCTGGCTCCTTATTCTGTATTTTCCACCCAGAGCAATCAGAGTATGTAGGATAACATACAATCGTCAATTTATTGCTCCTCCCCATCAAATCTCAGCCAAAATCCTTTTGCTAGGGTACCTGTAGAGCATCAGGACCTATGGGTCTTGGACCCAGGCCCGCAAGTTCATGGCAGCTGCAAAACACCAACCCTTGACCTGCCAAATACTGCCAATAACTTACCTGAGATCCAAGAAGCCCAGCCGCAGTAAGAGGCTCCACCCTGAGATGATATTGGTGGACTTCCAGAGCAGCTGATTAGCCCGCTGTCCCTACTTAAGCCAGCAGCAGGAACTGGAAGCTATTTGAACAACTGAGCTCCGCCCTGCTCTGGACTGGGTGCTTCCTGCTCCCTATTACTGGTGTCCCTAGCTTGATCTCCTCTCATCTGACTTGTGGTTCCTGAACTCCAGTTTGTAACCTGCCTCTGACTCCCTAGTATCCTGGCCTGGCCTGACTCATGGTTCTGATCTCCAGTTTGTTTTCTGCTTCTGACCTCCTGATATTCTAAGCCAGCCAACTCATGTCTCACAACCATGGACTCTGGATCTGACTGCTAGGTCTGGCTGCCCATGACCCAGCTGTGACAGATAAGTGCATTTGTGGGGTATTAGAGATATGGAGATGGTGCTGTGGAGATGCTACTTCTGCCTTCTGCATGGAGAAAGGGAGACTTATGTGTTGAGCCCTCTAGAGATATGTTTTCCACCCTTTCTGCTCTTGGAGATAGTGAGAGATTGACTACTAAGACATGTAGCACTCAGGGAGATGTTTGGAGCTTTCAGGGAAAAGGAAGAAGCAGAGAATCAATTTTAACGTTGCAGATTAATGCTTAACTGTGTGACAATATGTCATTAAAGGCAAAGGATAATTGATGGGATTGGGACAGTCACCAGATCCTTCAAACTCAGCAGAAACTCTATTAAGCTCAAATCTGATGAGAGCTGGAGAAATAAAAAAAGAAACAAGAAAGACAATGTTTGTAAAGATAGAAATTAAAAGAAGTACGAGATACCATGCAGTGTTTCTGGGCCATCAAGTATAGACAGAATGAGACTTTAGGGGACATAAGAGCTAGCTTTCTGGCAGGCCTCAAATGAAGTGCATTCCACAACTCTGGGTAATACTTGTATTGGAAGGGTCTCTTGCAGATACCCCTCCTTTCCTTTGGCCTCCTCAACTTTGTGACTTATGATGGATATTAATTTATTTAAGCCATTACAGGTTTTTTACATCTATACAGGGATAGCTACAAGTAACCCCACAAGTTAATGAACATGTAAAATATGTAAGAAGGTATACATGTCTTAGGTATGGTATTCTATGCATACACACAGTTTGATGCAATATAATGATAGATTGATTAGTCAATAAGTAGCTGGTCTAGAGTTTATATATGCAAACAGTAATATAGGTATTTAGTGTGAATTTGTTACCTTAGCTATGCTAAGGTAAGTGTGCAGATGATATTTATTTAGTATGGGGAAGTCAGAAAATGGGATTTCATCAGAATTGAAACTCTCTGCAGGAAAAGATATATTTGAGCAGAATTTTCTGTCAGGAAAAGCAAAAGCAAAAACAAAAGGGAATACTTAGTTTTATCATTAATTACTTTATCCATTGAGCTACTGCTATACTTTTCAGGGGTTGTAGTTCCAGATCCCACATGTCCCCTATGCTCCCCTATGTACCTTGCTCCTGGGTTGAAGTACATCTCCCATGATGCACTGTGGTCTCTCTGACTGTCTGAATCATTCTGGTCCACAAAGGGACTGCAATGGTCCCATCATAGCAGGTTAGGAGGGTACAGAGTTTAATTTTTACCCCAAATTAAATGTTTGTTTGGGCCAACAGACCAAAACACAAATGAAACCTTTTGACATTTCCAAATCTTTTTTTGGAATTCTTCTAAGTTTTGAAATTTTGTCCTGATTTGGGATGAAAACCAGTGTCAAAATATTGATTTCCCACACAGCTGGACAGCGAAATGGAAATGGATTTTCATTTTTTGATCAGCTTTAATACATAAATCTTCCTATCTATATTATAATATATATATTTCTACAGCACCACAAGTATGAATTTAGCACTTACAAACGTAGGCCAAGGACAGATTATTGATCCTTTTGCCAAAGTACTGCCTTCAGATCATGATACTCCTGAAAATACTACCCTAGAGTCAGCCAGGCTATGTTCCTGGCGCCCTTTCTTACAGTGAAGCCCATTTATGACCTAATATGATGTACAGTTGATTCTGTAGGGGCGTTGAAGGTATTCAGAACCTTGTACCTGCTCTCCACTGGATGAAATCTGTGACCTTGAGTCTTTACGGTCTTACACCTTGTGTAGTCATTTACGCTGATGTAAAATGATTACACAATGGGCATATGACTCTTCCTGGAAGTTCAGTCAAACACACAATCGAGCTCTTAGTTGTTGTCTGATACGCCTTCCTCTCAACCTAACTGTAGTCGTGAGTTACAGAGAAAGAGCACAGATATTTTTAAATACTAAAAGTGGGATGGAAGCCATATGGTAAGACATTCAAGGTACACACAGAAATTCCATTCTTTGCTAAAAATGCATCTATCAAAACTCAGTCATTGAGCTAAATTCCCTTCCCAGGGTAAAGCCATTGACTTCAATGGGGTTGCCCCAGAGCTTGGTTTAGTCTTCATGTCAGATTTTTTCAGAAGAATTCAGCTCTCAATAGCTTCCATTTAGGCAACTAAGTGAGCAGATTTTCCAAAGAGCCCAGCTCCGATGTAGGCAGCTAAGTGAAATGGTCAGACTGAGAACAATGGAAGATGCTGAGCGCATTTGAAAATCTGGCTACAGGTGCCTAAATAGACTTTAAGACTCATAGGCCATAGAAGGGACCAATCTAGTCTGACCTGCACAACGCAGGCCACAGAATCTCGCCCATCCACTCCTGTAATAAACCTCTAACCTATGTACGAGCTACTGAAGTTCTCAAATCATGGTTTAAAAACTTCAAGGTGTAGAGAATCCTCCAGCAAGTGAATCATGCCCCACACTGCAGAGGAAGGTGAAAAACCCCCAAGACCTCTGCCAATCTGCCCTGGAAGAAAATTCCTTCCCGACCCCAAATATGGCAATCAGTTGAACCCTGATCATGTGGGCAAGACTCACTAGCCAGACACCCAGTAAAGAATTCTCTGTAGTAACTCAGATCCCGCCCCATCTAAAATCCAATCACAGGCCATTGGGCATATTTGTCCAATGTCAGAGATCCAATGTCCAATTGTCCAATGTCATAATTGTCAGAGATCAATTATAAATGGCAGCTGAAAGCTTTGAAAATGTGGTCCCAGTTGTGGCTGTTCCGAGCACTTTTGAAAATGTGGCCCACGGTGTCTGCCTTTGGCAGGGCTGTCGAATCAGCCTGTGATATGAAGTACCGTACAAGTGTGCTGCAAATACATCACACTGAGTATGTTTGTTTCAGTGGCAAGCAAGATGATGTTTACAAAAAAAAATCAATGATTTCAAGGACTGTTGGTAAAAAATAGAAACAATTATTCTTACCATGTTTGCAAAGTAACTTCTATAAAACATTCATACTTGAAGGAATGCACTCTGTCAGTGTTTTTCTGTGTTTCTTGTTAATGTGAAAGATATGTGTTTTATGAAGAACTTTCTTCTTCACTGCTCTAAGTTTTCTTGGGCTTGATCACACAATAAAATCATATTTCTTTCTGACAGTCTGTTGCCATAGAAATCATGGTAACCACACAAATACAGCATTCTTAGTGGAATTTGCACTAGTGTGTGGGGTATATGTGCCTTTCCCCTTGCCTGTGTTTGTCTTGTCTATTTATATTGCAAGCTCTCTGGGGCAGAGACTGATGACTCCTCAGTTCATGTACAGCACCTAGCACAATGGGGCCCCATTCTTAGCTGGCCATTAGGCATTACTATTAATTAATAAGTGTGGAAAAGCAGTGGCCAGTGGCTCCATCCTCACCTTAGTCTATAGCAGCCAAAGGACTACTCCAAATTACATCATTTTTAAATTGTCTTTAAAAGGCCATTATATTGTGAAGGATCACAAGACTGCAGCATGTTTCAGCCAGCACCCTCTAACTTCAGTATGCCCTATATATGCCTGTATAATGGGGGACTGAAGAGAGTGTCATAGAGACCTGGCAAGCTGCTTCCACTCCAGCTGAAAATTCCCTCAGCTGCCCACTTAGCCGCATACTAAGGTCCACTTTCAGAGCATCCTAAAAGGCCTCACTGTGGTCCAGGATCTGCAGGAGTAAATGGGCTGTGATGGAACAATCACTGGTCTGAACATGCAAAGCTCCCCTGGGGGTCCCTTTTAGGACTATTCAATAGCATGTTAAGAACAGCATTTCAACCTTCAGTTTGGGGAAAATTCTTCCACCCTTACTATTGCTGGGTAGTGCCTTACTCCTGTGTAGTCACAATGAGAGCAGTTAGACTATTTGCAGAGTAATGTTCTACTCAACATGTGGAAAGTGCTGTATCCATCTCCACTCTTTGAAGAATGTTCTTACATTACTTAGGCCAAACGTCTGTCCTCTTTACTCATGCTGAGTAGCCCTGATTCAGGCAGTCCTGTTGACTTTAATGGGAATCCTTCCATGAGTAAGTGATGCAAAATCTGGCTCCGATGCTATAACTCCAAGCCCATATCCACCTCCTTTTGTTTTAGCTGCCCTGAGTATACCATTAGCATTGACTTGCCACCATATCTTATCACGAATTCATGCTAACAGCCTTGAACATTATTCAGAAACAATTATTTGTGAATATCTTATTTTTCCAGTGATGTCAAGAAGACAGCTACAGCTCATTTAGGAAATAAAACACCAGACCACCACATCCTTCGCTCTAGCTCACCCTTCTTTTGGGAGCCCAAAACTTTGTTACAGAGTAAGAGAAGGTAGTTTGGTCTCCATGCCTATTAAACATTAGCCCTTTCTAATCAGACTGCAAAAAGGGATGTCAACTAATGCCAGCTCTTATGTGGGTTTTGCAATATGGATTTATCTACTAGGAACAGGAATGACACCTGTGACAAGGATTGAGCAAATACTTCACAACAAATTGCATGTCTGATGATTTGGCCTCTTTTTTCTGCTTACGTAATATAAGAACAGCTAAGTTTCCTCAAACACAGTCATTATTTCAATATATTCAATTTTCCTCTCTCCATGGATTGACTGTGGAGATCCACAATTCAAGCTGTGTTGCTTAGTTGAGATTGGACTAAGTTGCATGGTAGCACTTCAGTTCCTTAATTGCCAAGCTTGCAAGCACTTCTGGCATGACTATTGGTATGTGTATAACACTGGGTGCAACTCATGGCTCCAACCACCCTAAGGGCTGTTCAGCATGCAGCATTGCTTAAGGGAGTATAGCAATTTACTCATTCCATCTTCCACCTCAGTGCAACCCAGGAGTCTGCAGAGGCATTTTCTGCTCCACCTCTTATTATGGCCCCATTTCTTTGCAGGACTCCATGTGAGTCACAATATAGAAGAGCTCAATAAGAAGAGCTCCGAAACAGGCTACTCCCTCAGGAGTGTATCCGGATTTTCTAATAACACAATCTTTAAGTAGCAGGAAAGGAATGATCCATACTGGAATGATTTAAACTCTTTCTTTAAAACCAACACTGAAATCCCCTAGCCCTGAATAGAGCATTATAACACCCATCATTTTTTATTATAGGCATGAAAAATGCAGGTCATAAAAAATGATCTTAATAACAATGTTTCTATCTTCCTCTTCCTCTTCCGAACAAACTTATTTGTTCTGAGTGACATGCAGTAATATAGCGAAGCTGTTAAACGATGACACTATGTCACACAAAAAGATTAATGAATACAATTAACTGCAAGAGTATACACCTGATACTGTGTAATTTTAAGGATAAATTCAAGAGAGCGCTAAAGTTAGAATACACTGATTTGGTTACACTAACCCTGTGCAATTTCAAAACTTACAGAGATGTTGAAGGGAAAAGCAGCTTCTTACTTTTACTGAGTTTATATGAAGTTATCTACAACAAGGATTCAGGGACCTTAATTTCCAGTATTTTTTCCACTGCACCAAAATCGTGCTAGGCACAGCACAGACGTAAATGAAGAGAAGGTCCTTGCCCTGAGGAAATTACCATTTAAATGGACAATGTACAGATGAAAAATGTGGGAGATCTGGATTCTGTTCTTGGTTCTACCATATCTACTGTAACTAAGGCAGGTGAACTCATTTACGGCCTGATTCTCCAAAGAGAATGGCCATACCACAGTGGTCTATGACCAAGATCTTCCTTCTTATTACAGCCTGCAACCTTGTGATCCCTCACTCCTGCCCTATGCCAAGCTTGGGAGTAGGGCCAGTGTGAAGCCTTGATGTCAGCTCTATGCCAGTCAACAAAGCACCTTGCAAAGAGGGCATTCTTGGAGACTCATTCTCCCTCCCTCCACTTTATGAGCATTTTGTGCAGACAGAGTAATGGGGCTTCAGTGTAACTGAAAATTAAGCCCACTGCATGCAAGGAATGCCACCATTCTGACTAGCAACTGATATTAAGTGATAACCTCCTGATTCTACTCCTGGGGTTCTAACTACTACGGCAACCAGTTTTCCTCTCCTAATTCCAGTGGGAGTTGGGATAGCTGCCATCTTGTTAGAGTAATGGTTACTTCTGGCATTTACAATACTTAAAAATAAACCAGAAACTCTTTTATTTTCATTGAGAGAGCCTCAAATGCATTGTTTCATGGGATTTTACAGTACATAACATCCCATAAATATAGGAAATGTGTTGTAATAATTTATAATGCTGCATTTTGCTTTTCTACATTGTGTGCTGATTTAATATGTTTCCTTTTAAATTTACAACCAAAGCAATACTTATTAAATAATTTTCAACTCCTTGTCTTGTCTCAGGACATAACTGGTGTCTACCACTGTGCAATCCCCTTCTGATGCTCTGTCAGAAATGACCAGATATAGTGCCTAGAGTCACGGACTCCGGTTCCTCCAGGACTGACTGGGGTTGTGTCAAGTCCTTCCATGGTATTCATGTCCTCACTTCCTGCTCTAGTGTCATAAATCTTCTGACAACTTAACCCATTGCAGTCAAAGATACACAATGGCCAAGCAGCCTTTTTGAGACCACTAAGGCAAAGAAATTGTTAAGGCCTGACATTGATCACATCTGATACTAGCTTTCATATCTACCTCACATATAAGGATAGAAGATATATGGTGGCCAGGCAGCTTCTTAGGGCTAGATGGAGCCATTAGGCAGAGGTCTGAGTAAGGGGCAGTACATAGCTGTGCCACCTTAAGAACAGCCCCGGAAACGAATCCTGTCTCAGAGTCATATTTCCTCATTCACCCCCTTTTCTGGAGGTGAAAGGTGTATAAATAAGAACACCCCCTTTGGGGCTACAAGCTACTTCCCCCTCATGCCTGGCCAGCTTTGATGTTGGTACATGGTATGGCAAAGCCATGGAGCCACCTGCTCCATAATCCTGCTTGCCCTCTTCCTGCCCACTTATCATGCTTGATGTGGGGGGAGTACTGGGTGTGAAGACCTTGCTCTTTCTTCCTGCACATGAGCTAGGATTAGAAGACAATCTGATGAGAATGCACAGGGGGCCTCATTCTCCTGAGTATTCACCAGTATTTTACCCTATCAGAGTATCTATACCAAGAATGTTTTAAAGCCAGTCTGCTACTGTCAACAATTAACACTAATTCCCCATTTCTCTTAATGCCTCATTTGCCTCCTTTCCCCTGAATCAATCAACTGCCCAAAACTGTAAGTGCTTGAAGTTATATCTAGGTTTCAGTTTCATCTCCAATGCTAAATATATAAACAACTGAGACACAGACCCTCTGCTACAGTGTATTAATTTGTTTTGGAAAAAGGGGAAAATAGGATAAATGTCAGAGGAGTGCAGTTACTTAATAGGTGTCCCTATGATCTCAGGGTTGGTCTACTAGGAAATATGTCTAAGAGTGGTAATAATTTAGGCCCTAGGGCCCGGATCCTCAAGGGGACTTAGGTAGTAGGTGCTGTGCTGCTCAGTACTATAGACTTTATTCATCTAGAAAAACCACAGGAGAAACACTGCAATCCACAAAGCCTGAGTTAGGCACCTAGGCTCCCTGTACAATGAATGGGGAGAGATAGGCAGCTTACAAGGTGATCCAGAAAAGCCAGCATGCTAGGTAGGGAGCAGCCTATTGTAGCCAGTAGGAGCTGTCCAGAGTGTGTGCGCTAAGCCCCACCCCTTCTTAGAAATAGGTGTCTATCTCTGCTTAGTGATCCGTGAATGGCAACCTACTGCCTGGAGTCAGGCAGGTTAAGCCCCCAACGCTTTTCTTGTGGGAATGAGTTAGGTGTTTGCCCCACTCCATTCAAAAAGCCAGAGGAGGGGGAAGAGCCACCTCCTGTCTTAAACTTTGGCTCGGTGGTTAGAGCACTCACCTGGGATGTGGGAGACTGTCACAATCAGGGTCCAGACACCTCAAGGGGAGAACAGGTTTATACTTCCCAAAATTATTGTGCTCTCAATAGGTATCTAGTAAGGATTTCTACGGAAGCTTGTAATGTTCTGAACTTGAGGTCACTATGGTTTATGTATACATAGTGTGGTTATGAAACTGTGTATTTGCGTGTATAGCAAACTATGCTCATAACCAGTACTACAACTTCAACTGTACCTCCCAAGTCAGATATTTATATGAGATCTGCGCTAAGAAACCATTCATTATCCAGCCTAGAAAAAGACAATGATGGACCATTAGAGTTAATGGGAAGATATGGAGATATGCCGGCTATCCAGTCAAAAGGGAATTTTCCTCACTCTTGAGTAACCACAAGTCACCACGCCAGGCGAGAGATAGAGGAGTGGAAGAAAGAGGAAAAAGGTTTTGAAAAAGAAAGCTTGAAATGGAAATCTTCATCCAGAAGTTGAGGGACAACTTCCCTCCGAGAGCCAGTCTGTGAATGCTGGATCCCACTGTAGTTAGGGGTAAGCCTGTTTCAAAGCAACAGGTAATTTACATTAGAAAAAAGGATTTTATCAACAGTACTATGGAAGTGTAAACTATGGACATGAAATGGTTATTTTCAGTGTAGCTTTTGTGCCTTTGCTTTTCCTGATTATTCCATCTTGTATTTGTGCTTTTTCTGCTAACTAAAGTTTTTGTTTATTTTTCTCCAACCAGGTCTTTGATGTGCAAGCTGTGTGGAGTGTGTGTGTGCCAAAGTGCACCTATAACAGGGGTGATTTCATGTGTTTGGGGATGACAAACCAGAGGGGAATGGTCTGAGTGTCTGATAGATAAGAATTGAGGGCGGATGTAGTTAGAGAGACTTGGGACTGGAAGGGCTGCTGGTGTCACCCTTCAAGGAGTGACTAGGCTGGTGGAAACCAGGGTGAGATCTTGTGCTTGTGGGCAGGACACTGGTGTCAAGGGATTGAATCGAAGATACACCGTACAAAGGGACCCCAATGTTACAGGGCAGGCAGTGACACAACCCCTTACCAGTGTGGGTAGTCCCTATAACATCACATAGACTAAGGTTCAATTCTCCCGTCTCTGCCAGAGGGGGAGAAAGGAACTGAACAGGGGTCTCCAATACCTCAAGTGAGTGCTCTAACCAGTGAGTGAAAAGTTATAAGGTGGGCACCACCTTCCTCTCCTGTCAGATTTTGAATGGGACCCAATCCAGTAGATTTGCTCAGAAGCCACCTATCTGATCGGACCCCCTATGAGGCTTAGAGGCGAAACACCTCTCATTCCCCAGTTCATGATTTGCTCTGGGCTTAGGCAGGGGATAGGCAGCTGGACACCTATTGTGAGGCAACAATGCACATGCCCAGAGGCAGAAACTTAGGAAACTTTTACCATGAGAATTACACACTGACTATGTAGGTGCCTACAGGGTTCAGCAGGAGTTTTGTGGATCACAGTGGAATCAAAACTGGGATGTTGGCACCTAAATCTGAGATTCAGGCACTTAAATACTTTTATGGATCTAGATCTATATCCTTAGAGCTGTTGATCACCCACAACACCCAAAAACTCCCATATGAGGCGGAAGCACTTAGTGCCTCATTGGAGTGGGCTTTAATAAATAGGAGTGGAAGAAAAAGGAACATGTCTATTGATTGGTGAATATTGACTTCTCTAAGAAAGGAAAAGCACAAGACCTGAAATAATGCGTGTATGTGTGTAGAGCTTTTATTTTAAAACTCTCATTACTATGTTCAGGCACCAACATTTTCCACATTTTAGTGTATCAGAATAACAAGTCCAGGTGGACATTCTTTTTCAGTGAGCTGCATCCAGCTGCCACTGGTGGTGGAGAGATCAATAGAGGATAATCAAGCCTGTATGGAGACAAGGTACCACACTGGCAATCTTAGCAGAGAGTACAGTGGATCCATCAGAACTATGCTTTGTTATCTCTTGAACACAAGTTAAAAAATAAACTGCCAGAATGACTAACTTGACAGCCTGATGCCGTGAGGTGCTGACTTCCAGGGAAACAGAGGTCACCTGGCACCTCATAAGACCAATCCCACCCCATTTTCCCTGAGGGTGCCACACAGGGAGCTGTGTTGCCAAAAATGGCTGGGTGACATTTTTACATTTGGGAAAACTAAGTGGCCTTCTGCCCAAGACTTAGAGTATGTCTTCACTACCCACCGGATCAACATGTAGAGAGCGATCTATTGGGGATTGATTTATCATGTCTCATTTAGACATGATAAATCAATCCCCAAAGGTGCTCTCTGTCAACTTCGGAAACCCAGCTCACCAAGAGGCGCAAGCGGAGTTCATGGGAGAGCCCGCTGCTGCCGTGAGGATACCAGGTAAGTCGACCTAAGATGCACCATGTCAGGATTGCCTCCCCACTCTGAACTCTAGGGTACAGATGTGGGGACCCGCATGAAAAACAAAATAACCCCCCCAAGCTTATTTTACCAGCTTGGGTTAAAATGTTTTTCCCCAGAACACAACTTCTTCTGTATCTGGACCTGGTACACTGCCACCACCAAACTAGGTCTAGGATAGTTTGGGACCCTTCTTTCCCTTTCCACTAACCCCACAAACTTCTTCCTTCCCTGGGAAGCTTGAGAGAAAAAAAAACAAACCTCGCCTGCTCCTGCAAGACGTGCCCAATCCAAAACCAGGATCTTACACAATGAAAAAAAAGCAGTCAGCTTCTTAAAAGAAAGATTTTAATAAAAGAAAAAAAGAAAGGAATAAATCTCTTATAACCATCAATAGAACAGCATCTACCATAATCAACAAAAGGATTCAGAAACTAAACCTCTCCCCCGAGGCAACTTTCTCCCACTGTTGATATCTCTGCTGAATCTTACAATCTCAAGAAGCACCCAGCCAACACTCACCACTGAGAACCCTCCAAGTGATAAAAAGAAGGTAAAATTACTAACTACAGTACTTGATAGAAACTTATAGTTACAGTGAAAGACATAGCTGTGTTCATCCCATAGCTGAGGTGAACAGAGAGAGACCCAGAGAGAAACTGAAACTCAAAATCCTGTGTCTCCTGAGGAATTTCTCATTGGTCAGTTGTCCACCTCTCAGGTTACCTTTAGCTTAACCCCTTACAGGTAAACACTAATTCTAGGCTACTTCACACTTATGACACGCCAACTTCAGCTACGTTATTCACATAGCTGAAGTTGCGTATCTTAGGTCTACCCACCACTCCCCACTAGTGTAGACCAAGCCTTAGTGTTACAAACAATACTCCTGGGGGAATTCTGCATCACTGCATGGGTGCAGAAATCATGTCGCTCTGTAGGAAATGACAGGGAAGTAAAGAAAAGCTGCAAGTGGTCACTTACCCCTCCCCTGTAATGCGGGCATCTGGTTTCCAGCACCTGGAGCAGCAGTAAATCACCAAACATAAGTAGGTACTTCACACAACACACAGTCAATGTGTGGAACTCATTGCAGATGATATCGTGAAAGCCAAAAGTATATCTAGGTTCAAAAAACAAATAAGTTTATGGACAATAGGTGGAGGATAGATCCATCAATGGCTATTAGCCAAGATGGTCCAAGATGAATCTTCATGTTCTGGGTGTCTCTAAACCTCTGACTGCCAGAATCTGGGACTAGAGGCTGGATCACTGGGGGATGGATCACTCAATAATTACCCCGTTCTATTTATTCACTCTGAAGCATTTGGCACTGGCCACTGTCAGAAGACAGGATACTAGACCACTGGTCTGACCATTCTTATCAGAATGCCACTATATAATTATGGCTATTCCTACATCCTAGAGGACCCGAGAAGGAAAACTTTAACAAGGAAGACCTGGGCATTTGTAGATTAGTTAGCTTAACTTCAGTACATGGAAAGCTACTGGAACAGTGATTTAGCAATAAATTTGTAAACATTTAGCAATTAGATAATAGGATTATAAAGAATAGCCAGCGTGGATTTGTCAAGAACAAATCATGCTAAGCCAATCTAATTTCCCACTTTGACAGGATTACTGGCGTGGTGGATGGTTGGGGATGGGGCAGTAAAACTGTGCTTCCGAAATCTCTTGATGTCGATTCCGCACAAGGCAGGGTAAGGCCGCAGCCGCCCCACTCCATGTACCATACATAGCAGAATCCCTTTTGCTGTAGATGTGATATATCTTGATTTTAGTAAAGCATATGATATTCCCATAAGCAACCTAGGGAAATGCTGAGTAGATAAAATTACTATAAGGGGATGAACAACAGCTTGAAAGACCATACTCAAAGAGGAGTTATCAATTGTTCTCTGTCAAACTGGGAGGGCATACTTAGTAGAGCCCCACAAAGGTCAGTCTTGAGACCCGTAGTATTCAATGTTTTCATTAATGAGTTGGATAATGGAGTAGAGAGTATGCTTATAAAATCTGCAGATCACACTAATCTGGGAGGGGTTGCAAGCAATTTGGAGGACAGGATTAGAATTTAAAATAACCGTGACAATTTGGAGAACTGGTCTGAATTCAACAAGATGAATTTCTATAAACGTAAGTGCAAAGAACTTCACTTAAGAAGGAAAAATCAAATGTACAACTACAAAATGGTGAATCACTGGCTAGATGGTAGTACTGCTGAAAATGGTCTAAAGGTTGTAGTGGATCACAAATTGAATAGGAATCAACTATATGATGCAGTTGCTAGAAAAGCTAATAATGTTCTGAGGCATATTAACTGGAGTGTTGTATGTAAAACAAGGGAGGTTATTGTCCCACTTCACTTGGCACTGGTGAGGCCTCAGCTGGAGTTGTGTGTTCTGTTGTGGGCACCACACTTTAGGAAAGATGTGGATAGACTACAGAGAGCTCAGAGGAGAGCAACAAAAGTGAGAAAAGGTTTAGAAAACATGACCTACAAGGAAAGGTTAAAAAAAACTGGGCATGTTTAGTTTTGAGAAAAGAAAACTGAGGGATGACCTGATAATAGTCTCCAGATATGTTAAGAGTTGTTATAAAGAAGACGGTGATCAATAGTTCTCAATGCCCACTGAAGGAAGGACAAGAAGCAATGGGCTTAATCTGCAGTATGGGAGATTTTAATTCTCTAACTGTAAGGGTGGTTAAGGTCTGGAATAGGCTTGCTGTGGGAGGCTGTGGAATCACCATCACTGAAGTTTTTTAAGAACAGGCTAGACAAACATCTGTCATGGATTGTCTAGGTTTACTTGGTCCAGCTTCAGCATCAGCAACTGGACTTGAGGTCCCTTCCAGCCCTACATTTCTATGATTCTATGAGAGGTAACTTGTACTAAGAGTCTGGTTTATCATTAATTAAAAAAATAGTAAGAAAAAATGCATCTGTTGAACTAAGCAGATCAAAAATGATCTATAAAGAACACTCTATGAAATTGCATTGCAATTAGTGTAAATTCAGAACAGATGAAGCTGTAGCTAAATAGCCCTTATGCGTTAGATAATCTCTTTGCTATTCAAAGAAATAAAGGGTTATTTCCTTGAATTACAGTTATCATGCCAAGCACTTTACAGAAATGGCAGTAACTAATGGACCAAAAATGCTGTGTTATTGTATGAAATCCTGGAAGATTTACAGTAAAATTTATTTCTAGCTTCATTTTACTCTATCAAACAAAGCGGAATTATTGTAACATTTTGCAGTAAATCTCAGATTTTACCATACATCCAGCGAGAACTCTATTTGCCATGCATACTATTGCAATGATGAGTGCCAGATATGGTGCTGATAAGCCAACAGGGATGTGTACAAATAAGTAGATTACCATTATAGTATTGTTCATATCAAGACATGTGCAGAGAGACATGGATGTTTTTGTTGCCCTGGGGCAAAATTTGAAACTGAGGCTCCTCCCTCTCCCTCCTTCCAAAAATGTTACCATGGAGATGAAAGAGTTTAAGAAGACGGGAGAGAAGGAGGAGTCAGGGGAGGCCCAGGCCTGTGCGGTTGCTGCCCTCCCTGCAGAGATGAGGGGTGGGGAGTGGGGTATGTGCAACCAGAGAGGCCACTCCCAGTCCCAGCTCTCCCTGAGCTCTAGCAGTATTGCCAACCCCACTCTCCACTCTGGGCTCTCAGTCTGGTGGGTCACCTCTGCGTGATGATGCCAGCAGAGGTGATGGTGGGATCTGTGCCCTGCTGCGGCAGGTGAGTCATTCTGCCCAACTATCAAGGGCTGGCACCAAACTTAGAGGCATTGTGATTCCGTGCACCCAGGCACAAACACCTCTCACTCAGATTTGTCCTGCCCTCCACTGTTGCTTTTGAGGCCCTTTCAAATGGGGGGCCCCACGGAAAATTGCCCCTTTTGTCTCCCTTCCTCTTGGGAGCCCTGCATAAGTGCTGAATTAAAACTGGATTGGCCTGACCTCGATGACAGCTCTACACCATTAGAGAACTCAGATATCATGGGGACAGGCATGGTACAAGAACTAGAATAGAATAGAAGAAGCCCCTTTGCACTGATCCTCCCGATACTCTGGTTATGACTATATGGCCAAATTCCACATGAGGCAGATAGCAGCTGCACTGCACTGGAATATCTGACTGAGTAGGGAATTATGGTTTATTCACACATTCTTCACACCCACAGGGTGCAAGGCCATGAGGAATTAGGCTCTTTATTGCTATAAAGTTGCTCATTCACAGCTTTTTCTTCCAAGGAAGTATTCATCACAGGCTCCAGGAGAGTTGACTTACCTTCAGCAACACTCTCCCTTCTATTCCAGGTCACCTTTGCAGCGACTGTCACAATCAGATTTATCAGATAACATCAGAGCAGATTAACCAATGTACTATGTATGCAGTAAATGAAAGCTTCTAATAAAGGCACCTGACCTTGGGGACAAAGTTACTGAGATCCATAGAGCAGAGATATGTAGAAGTGTCTTTGACAGTAAAGGTCCATCGTAATATGTGCTTTATATAGCAGCAAACCAACAGGAAAATTAATTAGCAGCAGCCACAGGATGGTCATAAATAACCTGGTGTGAAAAAAGGGCAAAATATTTTCATAATACTGTTTGCAACTTAATCAACACCTCTGTGTATCTTAGGAGGAATACATCACCAGATTTACAGGACGGTTTAAAAAAATGGACCCATTTGATTTGGTTAGAATTCAGTGTGTCAGTAGTGATTGCAAGGTGTCACAATCTAATATCTGCATGAAATGAATCGGTGGTCTTCACCCACATCCTATTTGGCAGCCTCAGAGAAAGATTAAGGACTGAGCTGTCATGGTGATGGAATTATCCGCCATCTCATAGAAATGATCATTCCAGAAACGTGATGGAGGAGAAAAGTAGAGCACATTTCTGCAGGCTGCATTTTAATTCATCTGTCGATCAGTAGGAGATTTCAGTTTCCAGGATTAAAAATGTGGAACTTTTCAGGATCATTAAATTCACTTTATAATATGAAGAAAGAAAGACTAGCCAAGGCAGGCTGAAGCCTTTTGAGTTTAGTACCAGGAAATGTGAGAATTCAAGTTACCGGAATGATATGCAGAATGGTTATGTTGCATTTACATTGTTCTGCATCTTGTCCCAGGCTTTAGCTTCTCTCCTGGTTCTTATGCTTGCAAACATTCGAGGGCCAGATTAGAGCAGCGTATAAAATGGTAATTCTACTTATCATTTGCTGTGCTGGAACAATTTATATAGTGGAGGACCTGAGTGCCACAGAAACACACTGTAAACCTTGTATATGATGGAAACCACCTTAAGCCAGGGGTTGCGGCAGCACCCCTTCTTCCAGCACCATCCTCTCCATTGAAGGAAAAAGCCCAGGTAGGGACCATAGAATTGTGGAGGTAAATGTGTGGTTATACAGGTGGTATCGGAGAGAGAACTTTGGATTATTTGACCATGGGATATTGTTCCAGAAGAAGGATTGCTAGGAAGAGATGGAATTGACCTAACGAAGAGAGGGAAGAGCATCTTTGCAGGCAGCCTTGCTTCCTAGTGAGGAGGGCTTTAAACTAGGTTCGCCAGGGGATGGTGACCTAAGTCCAAGGTAAGTGGGATACTGAGAGGAAACACAAGGAGGAAGGTTCAACAGGGGAGGCCTCCTGATTCATACTGTGAAAGTAGGGTAATCGGATAGTTATCTTAGGTGCCTCTACATGAACACAAGAAACCAGGGAACAAGCAAGAAGAATTGGAAGTCCTGGCACAGCCAAGGAACTATGAGGTGATTGGAAAAAGAAACAGTTGGGGGCTAACTCACATAACTGGAACACTGTCATGGGTGGGTATAAACTGTTCAGGAAGGATTGGCTAGAGAGAAAAGGTGGAGGAGTTGCACTGTATGTAAGGGAGCAGTGTGATTGCTCAGAGCTCCAGTATGAAACTGGAGAAAAGCCTGTTGAGAAACTTTGAGTTAAGTTTAGAGGAGAGAGCAACAAGAGTGATGTCATGGTGGACCACCAGACCAGGAGGATGAAGTAGATGAGGCTTTCTTCAAACAACTAACAGAAGTTTCCAGATCATGGGCCCTGGTTCTCATGGGGAACTTCAATGACCCTGACATCTGCTGGGGGAGCAATACAGCAGTGCACAGACAATCCAGGAAGTTTTTGGAGAGTGTTGGGGACAACTTCCTGGTGCAAATGCTGGAGAAAAAAGGCAAATATTTAAAAAAAAGGGAAGAAGGAGAATCTGGGGAAACAACAGACCAGGCAGCCTCACCTCAGTCCCTGGAAAAATCATGGAGCAGCTCCTCAAGGAATCCATTTTGAAGCACTTGGAGGATAGGAAGGTGATCAGGAACAGTCAACATGAATTCACCAAAGGCAAGTCATGCCTGACCAACCTGATTGCCTTCTATGATGAGATAACTGGCTCTGTGGATATGGGGAAAGTGGTGGACATGATGTATCTTGACTTTAACAAAGCTTTTGTTATGGTTTCCCACAGTTTTTTTGCCAGCAAGTTAAAAAAGTATGGATTGGATGAATGGACTATAAGGTGGATAAAAAGCTGACTAGATCATTGGGCTCAAGAGGTAGAGATCAACGGCTCAATGTCTAGTTGGCAGCCGGTATCAAGGAGAGTGCCCCAGGGGTTGTTCCTGGGGCTGGTTTAGTTCAACATCTTCATTAATGATCTGGATGATGAGATAGATTGCACCTTCAGCAAGTTTCCAGATGACACTAAGCTGAGGAAACAGATAGATGTGTTGGAGGGTAGGGATAGGGTCCAGAGTGACCTATACAAATTGGAGGATTGAGCCAAAAGAAATGTGATGATGTTAACAAGGACAAGTGCAGAGTCCTGCACTTTGGATGGAAGAATCCCATGCACTGCTACAGGCTGAGGACCAGCTGGCTAAGGACCTGGGGATTACAATGGATGAGAAGCTGGATATGAGTCAACAGTTTGCCCTTGTTGCCAAGAAGGCTAACGGCATATTGGGTTGCATTGGTACGAGTATTGCCAGCAGATTGAGGGAATTGATTATTTCCCTCTATTCAGCACTGGTGAGGCCACATCTGGAGTACTGCGTCCAGTTTGGGGTCCCACACTACAGAAAGGATGTGGACAAACTGGAGAGAGTCCAGCAGAGGGCAACAAAAATGATTACACGGATGGGGCACATGACTTCTGAAGCGAGGCTGAGGGAAATGGGTTTATTTATTCTGCAGAAAAAAAGAGTGGGGGTGGATTTGGTAGCAGCCTTCAACTACCTGAAGTGGGGTTCCAAAGAGGATGAAGTTAGGCTGTTCTCAATGGTGGCAGACAACAGAACAAGGAACAATGGTCTCAAGTTGCAGCGGGGGGCATTTAGGCTGGATATTAGGAAGCACTATTTCACTAGGAGGGTGGTGAAGCAATGGAATGGGTTACCTGGGAAGGTGGTGGAATCTCCATCCTAAGTGCTTTTTAAGGCCCAGCTTGACAAAGCCATGGCTGGGATGATTTAGTTGGTTTTGCTCCTGCTTTGAGCAGGGGATTGGACTAGAAGACCTCCTGAGGTCTCTTCCAACCCTAATATTCTATGATTCTATGATCAAACTACAAACTTCAGACATATACTAACGTTGGCACAAGGAGAAAGGTCAGTGGCTTCAACTGGAGCAAGATTTGGTCCTATATTAGTGAACTGTTTTAAATGTAAGTGATTTAATTTATAGAAGGTGATATTCACTCCAGTGCACAAGCTTTGCACCACTTAAATCCTAGTTTGAGGATTTCAGTGTGGCATAAGCAATGCCTGAGCTTTGTACTGGCCCGCCAGCAACATTCTCCAATTTATACAATGCACTTCTGATGTATTTAACAAATCAGGCAAATCAGGGGCAAATATATCTATAATTGACTCATTGCAGGGAGCAGTGACAATTAATCCCAAACTGTAGTTTACCCAACTCCAGTGCCACTTTGTCCTGCTGCTGTATAGCAAATAACACAGTGGAAGGCACATTATATTGCAGAGATAGCTCTGGGTTATGTTGAGCGCAGTGACGGGGGAAATCTTCTCCATTGCAAAAGCCAGCAGGCGCAATAGCTCCAAATGAGATCTGCCTGAAAAAAATTCAGTGCAGCCTGTTTTGACTAAATCATACAGCATTGCAAGGCTCAATACCAAAAGGTCACCTTGCTTTATTTCAGCTAGAAGAGGGGGAAATAAAAGCCACAGCAAATATTACCTTAACACAAACAGATGCTAGTTTTCTAACAACTCTATCACTGCTGCACCCTTCTGTAAAATGACAGATCAGTCTGAGAAACTTAAAGAGCCTGTTTGTTCCTTTCAATTGTGTTGCCCCACCTAAGTACACATTACTGTTTAAGACACATGTTTAAGACCTCGAATATGAGTCTGTGGAAACATTGATGCTAGAAGACATGGAGCAACTGCAGCCACTTCTTAATCCCAGCCAATCCTCACCACTGCCTATACCACTGAAGGGTGAATAGTAATTTACAGTTACTTTATCATTATTAATTCTATGCGCAGCACATGATCAAGCATTTGCTGTTTTAGCATTCTACTGAAAAGCCTCCCTCCATCCCACATTTCCACCCTCACTGCTAAATAATGATTGAAACACTATATTGACATGTTAATCATGTTTGGTTCATATGATAGAGTTTCTCTTTTTTGCCCCCCAATGGTGCCCCTTTATTTGGATTTGCCAAAGGTTTCCAAGGCAGTATTTGGCTCATAGTGCTTTCGATAATATTTTTGATTGTTGTTTTGTTATTTTTCTGTGTTAAACTATTTGAGTAGGCAAGCATTAATCACAAAAAAACTGCTCCTTATTAATTTCATTGGGTGACCCCTGGTTCTTATGGTATGTGAAAGGGGAAATAAGGAAGAGTTATTCACTTTTCCCACACTAGCCATAATTTTATAGGCCTCTATCATATCCCCTCTTAGCCATCTTTTTTCTAACCTGAACAGTCCCAGTCTTTTTAAACTCTACTCTTATGGAAGCTGCTTCATACCCCTAATTATTTTGTTTCTCTTTTCTGTACATATTCCAATTCTAATATATCCATTTTGATATTGGGCAGTATTCAAGGTGTGGGCATACCATAGATTTATATAGTGGCAGTCTGATATTTCTGTCATATTATCTATTCCTTTCCTAGTGATTCCTAACATTTTCTGAGGGTTTTTTTTTTTTGACTGTTGCTGCACACTGAGCAGATGTTTTCAGAGCACTATCCACGATGACTCCAAGATCCCATTCTTGAGTGGGAAAAGCTAATTTAGACCCCACCATTTTGTATGTATGGTTGAGGCACACAGCATTTAATAGTCTTTAAGGGAGGCTCTGGCTCTCTGAGCAGGGCGGAGTTGAAGCAGTCTATTGCCTAGGTCGCCTGGTTAAAGCAGTCTGCAAGCAAACAGTCTGGGGCCCACAGCATCCTGACGAGGGCAGTCCACAAGCAACACATTGGTATCTGGCATAAGGGTGAATAGGCCGCCACCTCAGGGGTGGGGATGGCTGCACAAGGTAGGGGGACCCAGGCCTGCCTTACTCCACTGGGTCCCAGCCAAGAGCCCCACAGTGGCGAATGGTTCCATCACTGGTTCAGTGGAGATCCTACCAAAACATGCTGACATCTGCTCCAGCAACAAAACTGGACTAAAGTCTGGTTTCCCTGGGGTATTTTCTACCGCAGTCTGGGCAGGGGGTTCCATAGTCCAAGGCTCCTCTATCTCCTCTGGGCAAACTGTGGACAGCAGTTCTGGTAACTCCTCTCCAGGGTCAGTCTCCTCTGAGGGCAGGACGCTGCAGAGCGCAGGTTCAGCTCTGGAGTTCTGCAGCAGGCTGGAGATGGCTCCTTAGCTGGTTCCCCCTCTACTGATCTGCAGGGCCCTCTTGTTGTACTTCCTGTCCTGCCACTGGGTACTCCTCACTTCTTTGGGTGAGGGGAGCGGGTGCCTTTGGCTTCAACCACAAGGGGGAGTGTAGGGGTCCCTTTCTCTCAATCCAGAGGGAAGCCTGCCCACCTCACTCCAATCCCTTTGTAATGCTACAAACTTTACCAGCTCACTGTTTACTCCCTTTTCCAGATCATTTCTAGATATGTTAAACAACATGGATCATAGTACCACTCCTTGGAGGAACCTGCTATTTATCACTTTCCATTGTGAAAACTGACCATTTATTTTAACCCTTTGTTTCCTGTCTTTTAACCAGTTACTCATCTATGAGAGGACCTTCCCTCTTATCCCATGACCGCTTACTTTGCTTAAGAGCCTTTGGTGTGGTTCTGAGTATGCTTCAACTAATTGCATAAGTATCCTGAGATGAATTTCATCAGGGCCTGCTGACTTGAATGCATCCAATTTATCTAAATATTCTTTAGCCTGATTTTTCCCTATTTTGGCTTGTGTTCTTTCCCCCTTATTGTTAATATTCATTGTACTGAGTATCTGGTCACCATTAACCCTTTTAGTGAAGACTGAAGCAAACAGGCACTAAACCCCTCAGCCTTCTTGATCTCATCAGTTATTAGCTGTCCTTCCCCTCTAAGCAGAGGACCTAACACTTTTCTTCATCTTTCTCTTGCTCCGAATGTCTCCATGCCTTTTATGTCCCTTGCTAGGAGTAACTCATTTTGTGCCTTAGCCTTTTTGATTTTGTCCCTAGATGTTGTGCTATTCTTTCTATTCCTCCTTAAACATGAGTACATATTTCTACTTTTACCTAGAATTCCTTTTTGATTGTCAGGTAATTAAAGAGCTCCTGATGGAGTTTTCATAAGCAAGCATTTAAACGGTATGAACTAGACAAGAAAAGGGCCTGATCTTGCTACGAGTGAAGTGAATGTAAACATTGCCACTGACTTCAATTTAAGCAGGACTGGGCCCCAAGGGTGAAATTCACCCTTGTACAGAGGCTAGCACGAGCTATTTATCGCTTAAGCCCTCAGGCAGAGCTTAAGTGGTTCTGAAGTGATATCTCTGCATTATGCTAGCTTTTTGTATATCTCTGCCAGTGTTACAACAGAAGTGAGGATTTTATGAAACACATTGTTATAATTATCCTATTCATATAGGAATTATAGCAATTGTATCAATAATTTGCTGTTAATTGGGCTATGCCACTTGCTCCATCTTCTCTCCAACACCTCAGTGGTTTTAGCTATCACAGGCAGCAAATCTCTGAGTTGCCTTATCAGCCACAGTTTCTCTCAAGGTTATGTGGTTTTGTAGTCCTAGCAACAAGATACATTGTTTGGCTACTGCAGATTCTAAATAAGCATTGTTCTTTGTTTAATTTAAGTAAGTAAGGGCATTTCCTTAATACTACAAATACTATCATTCAGAAGACCATTAGTCTTGACTGGGGTTCTTGGACACAAATGTGATAAGAATAACAAACAAGCTTGTTTCAACATTTCCTTTTGTGATTATGAACCCCAGACATGAAGCTGTTTGTATTTGATCAGAAGAACCAGAAAGTGACATTTCTAAAAGGAAAGTGAAGCTGATCAGTCTGGTTTTACTATTGAATCTGAATTAAATGTAAAAAGTGATTGAACAGCCTAAATGGCATTTCTGTAAACTGAGGCTTCCTCCCTTTGGCTGAGTTGATGTGCAGCTCATTCTCCGAAGTGATTTTGATCTTTGCTATTCATTTTGCTGGATATTGAAGATTCCACCCCATATTCACACCTTCATCTTACTCACAGGAGTTGAATTCACAGACATCAAAGACAGAATGGGCACATTAAAGCTTAATAATGGTATAGTGTCTATTAATCCTTACAATAATAAACAGCTTAACCGTGCAGCTTATAAATACCATTGACCGTACAACTATTTAGTACTGAAATTAAACCTCTGCGATGTTTTTGAAAAAGATAAGAATTCTGTTCTAGTCTACACAAGTTCATATGCGGTTGTGATCACCATACTATCTGAGCTCCTTCCAGAAGTGTTCTGAACCAACACCAAGAAGACGCACACATGCAAATTTAATGTGCCCTTAAAAATCATTTGACTCTAAGCTGAGCTCACAAACCCTATTACACACTAGTTATTGTACGGCATCACCACCAGGCTATCTGGGTACCTTAGCCCTGTACTCTACACCATAACATGTTTGGATTTCTTTTACATTTAATTTTAAATCTCAATTGCTTGGATTTGTAATGCTTCTTTTGGGGACAAATATAATGTCCTTGTCATATTTTTACCCTTAAGTTACTTATAAATACTCTTAACCTTCACTCTAGTTTAACATAGTTTTTAGTAGATAGAGAAGAATGTGCATGTGGATTGAGAACCACGTGTGTGTGTGTGGAGGTGGTCATATGTGGATAGACCTCTAGTTTACCCTGCCATAAGCAAACACTTGTATAACTACTGTCTTTTTAAAGCATGTAATCAAATACGATCTGATCTTGTGGCACTTAAATCCATTTCTAGTTGAAAATCCCCTTGTCCCCAGTTCAGATAATTCATATGCATCCCTTTTCACTCTGGTCTTTCTACCAGTGTAGCAACATCATTATTATTATTTATATTGCAGTAGCAGCAGTAATGATCAGGGACCCATTATGCTAAGTACAATACAAACATATAGTAAAAGACTCTCCCTAAACTGAAAAGCCTACAGTGTAACAGACAGGAGAGGTGGATTTACAAGCGGGGTGAGAAATGGTTTTTCCATCCAGTGAAAATGTTTGAAGATTTCCAACAATGTCCTGATTCACACTGTGATGAAGCCAAGACTTTTTGAGAGAGAGAGAGAGCGAGAGAGAGAGCATGCGAATCTGGAATAACTCAGTACTTAGGACACTTACCTGGCATGAAGGGAGACCTACCTTCAATTCCTTTTTCTGCCAGAGAGAGCAAAGCTTTAAAATCAGTTCCACTTCATATAAATAATGATTCACTGGCAAGAGAAAGAGAGAGCGAGTGACTGATTCAATATCCAACTGGTTAGAGCACTGACCTAGACTATGTCTGGTTCAAATCCCTTTCCCAGTAAATATTTAATTATTTATCCAAAGTGGGACAGCTACTACATGAGAGATTGAGAGAGTCCCAACCAATCATAATCTGGTCGGGAGGGTACTCATGTGGCAGTACATAGGTTCAAATCCCTGATCTGACTCAAGCAGAGAAGGGACTTGAAGATAGGTCTCCTATATCCTAGATGAGTGCTCTGACCACCAGGTGATGGGCTATTCCGAGTGGTCCTTCCTCTGCTTTTGACCAGAAATTCCATCCTGGATCTGAGTATCCTCTTGCAACTAAACTTTTGTCAAATCTGCCCTCCCTCCGCCCCAATGTTTCCAATTTGACAAAAGGGCATTTTCTGATGGAAAACTCTTTTGACCAAAGTTTGTCAACCAGCTGTATGTAAAGATTATACATTAGTTGATACAGGAACAGAACTGAGGTTTCTTGACTCTAAAGCAAGTGTAGGTACCACTGGACCAAATAACATTCTTTCTGCCTCTCAGGGAAAGTGTTCTCCATTAGACATAACCTTGCAGTTGTCTTTTCCATAGCAACACGTACATGTTATAGCATTTCACTCCATGCCTGTAAGGCATTTTCAAATTATGCATGGTATTTTTACTTATCTATGCAAAATAGTCATAATACTCACATAAAATAGAGTTTTCAAAATGCAAAGACTTAGCAGACTGGAGGATGTTATGTGTTACACATTCACGTGTATCAATTCACATGACCAACTTTTTGTGCACAGTCACAGATATTTTCACCAACTTCATGCTAATTCATGCAAAACATCTAAACTCACACACGACTTTGATGACACACATTTAACTCCATATTTGAGTGCTTGGCAATGGAATATTCTATTGGTGAGCCGGGGTACGACTTACATAAAACAAATCATCCAGGACCTGCTACTATAAAAAAACATCAACCAAAAATCATTGTCTCTCTCTCCCTCTCTTTCTCTCTCTCTCTCTCACACACACTTACTTGGAAAGTTTCTTGCATTGCAGTTTACAAGCTGTGCCTTTTTTAGTTTGTTTTGAAGAATAAAAATAAACATTTTTTAGCCTAGATTTGTTATGTCTATATCGTCTTTTCCTCTTCAAGGAGATGAATCTCTGCTACTCACCAAAAATTGCAAGCTCTGTGGAGTGTGGTCAGAGCAATAGTATTTGGAAAGGTGATGGGAAAAGAGTGAAATCATAGTATGTAGAAGCCTCTATAGGAGTATATGTCTATTTAAAATGTTATGCAAAATGTGTTTGGACATGATCTAAATTTGAAGGAAAAACTGGTCTAATTCTTCTGCAGTTCAATTCCAACTTCAATGCTTCAGGTGGCATATGCAATTACTTCCCTGTATCTTTCCCTGTAACTGGAGTGTTACTGCTGAACTAAAGAACAGATTTGCAAGCTCACCAAAGTTCACCTGTAAAAATAGAACACATGTGGTGAAGAAACACTAAAGTATGCTTTTTTTTAAAAAAATAGGCAATTATTTGCACTAGTCAACAGCTTCTGTACCTGGGAGAAGAAAAGACAGCTGTGAAAAACCAGATGGAAAGACAGAACAGACTACAATCAAATTGTGTAAGTAAGACCAAGGGCAAAATGTGTTTTGGACCTGGGGTGATATAGTCAGTCATTTTTAGACAAATTATTAATTATCATAAAATAGAAATGGATTCCAATGACAAGTTGGAGGATTCATGGAAAGAAGGATGTATAAGAACAAATGTGGATTGTTGTATCAGAAGAGGCAGTGAGAACCATGGCAGGTTTTAGACAATGATGACAAACTTGTACTGCAGGAAAAATGAGGAGTCCTTGTGGCATCTTAGACACTAACAAATATATTTGGGCATAAGCTTTTGTGGGTTAGAACCCACTACATCAGATGCATGGAGTGGAAAATATGGGAGCAGATATAAATACATAAAAGGATGAGAGTTACCTTACCAAGTGTGAGGTCAGTCTAACGAGACAATTCACTTAACAGCAGGATATCAAAGGAGGAAAAATAACTTTTGAAGTGGTAATGAGTGGCCCATTTCAGATAGTTGACAAGAAGGTGTGAGTAACGTTAGGGGGGAATTAGATTTCAGTTTTGTAATGACTCAACCACTCCCAGTCTTTATTCAGGCCTAATCTGATAGTGTCCAGTTTGCAAATTAATTCCAGTTCAGCAGTATTTATACCTGCTCCTGTGTTTTGCACTCCATGAAAGCTTATGCCCAAATAAATTTGTTAGCCTCTAAGGTGCCACAAGGACTCCTTGTTGTTTTTGCTGCTACAGACTAACACAGCTACCACTCTGAAACCTTGTACTGCAGGGTAACTCACTAGGGGTAGTGTGGTGTTCATTGCTTACCTGATCAGAATAAACAGCTTACTGCTGATGGTCAGCTCTGTGATGGTAATGTATGATCTTTGGGGAATGTCCTCACTTTATTGCATCCCTGATTGGGGTATTTGGGTCTCTCTCTCCTGTTTAACCCTGGCCATGGTCAGGGCACCTTCTTGTTGAAGGGGAAGGAATTCCATCCACTGCAGACATGCTGCTACCAGGTTAAGGCATTTGCTACTTCTCTCTACACCATCCCTAGTGAAACTATCCAGCTGGCATGATGTGGGAGTTTGTAGCCAGTGCTAGGAAGAATTATTATTATGATAGTTTCAAAGTTAGTAACGCCTGAGGACATCAACCAGGGAACTCATTGTACTAAACAAGGGAGAAGATTGCATGCTGAATCTTGGGCCCCAAATGAATGGCTTTGCAGGGACCTATAGATTTGCTTGAATTGGCTGATTCTCATTAGAGCTTTGCTAATACCAGTTTATTCTGGGGCTAATCATGCAAACCCCACAAGAGAGAGACTTGAAGGGAAAAAGCCTTCTGGACTTCTTTCCTTTTAAAAGCCATGAGAATGACCACAGCTCTTTACACTCTCAGGATGAAATGTGATTGCTTTTCCACAATTAAAAACAAATGAACTATTTGCTCCTGGAAAGGGAGAGACCAAAGACACACCTGTTGGGTTTAGTCAAAGTGACCAGATGCTACGGTAGTCTGGTATAATTAGATGGATAAACTGATGGGGTTCTAAACACCTTCAACATCCAATGGAAGCATGTGGGATTGTAGAGTGAACAGAAGCCCAGAAGAGGCATTTAAACCATTTGTAAATCAGATCCTAAGTGCTTGTCTTCACTAGTGGGGTAAATCAACCTAAGTTATGCTACTCCAGCTATGTGAATACATTGACTTACACCGGGGTCTTCACTGTGCTGTGTCAATGGGAGACACACTCCAGTCAATTTACTTTACTCTCCTCAGAAAGGTGGAGGACTGGGGTCCACCGGAGAGTGTTGTCTAGTGGGTCTTCACTGGACCTGATAAATCAACACCCGCAGCATTGATTGCAGCAGCATGGATGTCCCCGTACTGAAGACAAGACAAACATGAGTGTTAAGTATAGGGGAACCTCTGTCCAACACCTGAAAATTCAAAGCCAGGTAAAGGTGAGCAAAAAGTAATGAACTTACCAGCAAATATATATACAGACTTCGTCTCCAGTCAATCTGATTTATTTTGCACTTAAAAAGCAATCTAAATTCATTCAGCTCATTTTTCATAGACACATTTCATGATGTTGAATGACAGTTTATTAACTGAGGGAAAGATTGATTTCCCTCCCCGCACCACATCAAAGAATATTTTAGAGCAAGAACAAGGTACACAATTTAGTAAGTGAAAAAGCATTTAGCAAGTCACGGATCCCATTTAAATTATTCACAGTGTTTAATAACAAACAGAAGTTAACCATGAAAGGAAATCTATCCATATTAAACCACTTAACCTCTTCTCAGGCCTTATGTGTGTTCAAGAACAGCAAAATGGCACATCCTGCTTACTTTGTACCATACATTTCCAATCTTTATCCAGTTTTCACGTGGCTCAAGGGGTGAAAATATGGTCTGTATGTGCATCCTAAAATACTTAAGGAAGTACTACGTTGTTTCTCTTGAACAGGAAAATAGGACCATGTGTCACCTGTCTCAAATAAGGGGATCGCCCTCAGTAGAAAGAACCTCATTAAGCTACAGGTTCGAATGCCAGAGCCCTGTAAAAGTAAGGGGAGTAGAGCCAGGTATCTCAGCCAGGAGGTTGAAAACCCTCCCCCAAACCTGTTCCTCCCAGCTGTTCAAAGAAAGAGCTAATTAGGCTTCATTAGGAGCCTCTTCGTTATTTTCACAATGCTCAGTCAGAGCTGGAACCAGGCTGCGGTAGGACTGTGTTTCTGCCCAGCCTGCAAAGAGCTGAAAATTACTAAGAGGCTGATGGGCAGAGGTCACAGCGGAGAAGCAGGTGGCAGCAGACGGTGACGGACAGTCCACTGGCGAATAAGTGGGTGCTGAGGCGGAGAGGTGCAGCATGCGGCCAGGAGGGCAGCTGGCAGAGAGGGTCAGAGCAGAGCCCGGCAGAAAGGGGCAGCGAGCGAGTGCTCGAGCAGCAGAGCGAGTAAGGTGCCTCTTTATCCCCCCTCCACCCAGGGTTGCAGGGAGGTGAACTCTGCAGATGTGCCTCTGAACTCTGAAGCTGAACTGAGGGGTGTGCAGAGAAGGGTTGGGCACATGAAAAGGACTTTTGGGTTGCTAGACTTAAGAACCTGAGGGGAAAGGGGCACTGCCCAACGTACGTGGGGTCTTTTACTCATGATTTATGTTTATAAACCCTGTTTGAAGTGTTTTCCCAAATTAACACCCAGTTACTTCCCTCCTTTGATTGAAAGTTTCTTTTCCATGTTCAGACTCTGTGCTTGTGAGTGGGGAAGTATTACCTCTCAGAGGTGCTCAGGGATGGTGTGTAAATTTCCCGGTTTCTGAGTGGGTGCTTGAGCCGGTTTTGTGTTGTATCGATGGAAAGGAAGTCCTAGATATTGAACCCGGCCCTGGTTGCTGCTGGCTCCACCTGGCAGGAAGGTCACAGAAATAAAGTGCAAAGAACATCTTACTCAGCATCTCGCAGTATCGAGACCAGGGTGTGTTATGGAGGGGACAATATCACACAGTATTTTCATGCTATTCAGAGCTAAAACTGTACACTGTTGTCACACTTATCTGTCCTCAGATTATCTGCACCGTTGTCTGTGTTGTGTGTGTAACTGAAATGGTACTGTGTTTGATTGACATCTTTCACTCTGCTACTGATTTTTGCAGCTATGAAAGATGAAGAGAAAACTGGTCCGTGCCAATAATAGAAGGATGGGAGGAGTCCCTTGGTGAAATCGAAAGGCAATAAAAATGCAAAGAGCACAAATTAAGGACAGAGCAGAGGATGGCACACCAGCTGGGGATGAGGAGACCTGAGATTTATTCTCTGCTTTTCCATGTCCTGTGTGAACTTGGGCAAATCCTTAACCTCTCTTTGTCTCAGTTCCTTATCTGTAATATGGAGATAACACTGCCCTGACCTCACAGGGACATTAATGACCGAGGTACTTACTTTTCTTAGTGATGGGGCCAGATAAGTAATATAGATAGATCAATTTAGGACAAAAAAAAGGGAAATACTTCTTTATGTGGCACATTTAGGACTTGCAAACATGCACGAACTTCAGTTCAATGGCACTACCCATGTGTTTAACATTGTGCATGTACACAAATATTTGCAGGATAATGGCCTATACATTTATAATTATATTACTCTTGATTTCACCACTTTTTACAGTTCCTCTCCTGTCTCTGCCTCCACCTTGCATTTTATCACCTTTTGTATTTCCCCCTCTTTAGCTCCCCTTCTCCACCACTGCTATGTCTCCATGCTTTCTTCATCTCCTCCTTCACCTGCCATTTCACCACAATGCTCTCTTATGTACAGAAAGCCTTCCATATGCCAGTTTGCCAAGCCAGCTCCCTCCTAACTCTCTTCAAATCTCACTCCATCTGCAAAGCTTCTAAGAAGTGGGTTGTAATTAAAATTAAACAAACTCTAGGTCTTTCCCAGCTCTGGATTGCCAGTTGTGCCCCATCTTCTCTCTCTTTCTTGTAGCTCATTCATTCCATAGGGCACGGGCTGGCTAGTCTTTCTTTTTATCTGCTCTACAAGCCCTAGTACATTGCAAGTACAGTGACCAACCAAAAATTCTCAATTTGTGAATTTAATAGCCGCAGGTGAAATACCATGATGGATTGCTGTGTAATCATCAACAACTAAAGGTGAATGATTTTTTTTTTGGCAAATCTTTTTTTCTCTGAACAAAAAACGATAGGCTAAGGAGAGATGGAGAGTGATTTGTGAATCCTTTCATGAATGAAGACACCATGTTCCGTTTGTTCTGATTCTTGAGGTCCAATTATCCCTGAGTTTTCAGACAACTGCCAGGTACCTGTGAAGATGTTTGTGAATCCTGAAATCTACAATTTTTAGCATGAATGATTATTCTCTGAAAATTTTTCCAAGAAGGACTATGACTGATATTTGATAGTCACATGTCATTCTCCTAAGACCAGATCCAAAGCCCATTAAAGTCAACGGGATACTTTTCACTGTCTTCAGTGCAGTTGGAATTAGGTCACTTGTTTCATACAGTATGTTTCATTCATCAGTGAGGGTATAGAAGCAGCTTCTCTACCGGGACGTCCAGTGCAAACAATGAGTAGTCAAAATGAACAGTGCACTGAACAGAATCAAATCCATAGTTTGTGAATATTTACAAATATCCAATTTGTTAGAAGACAATCCAGAGATGTTTGTGAATGATGCATTAACTGGAAAAGTGGCTAAAATTCATGATGAATAATACTGCTAATGAGTAGCTCAACCAGCTTCTTTTCATTTGTAGCATCAAGTATTTGCCACTTCTATAGCTAAAATAATGGACTAACTGAATCAATGGTAGGAAGATTGATTTAGTGGCTAAGACATAAGCCTGGGAAATGAGCAGACGGGTTCAATAATTAGCTCAGCTATACACTTCCTGTATGATTTTGGGCAAGTCACCTAATCTACCCTGTTCCTTATCTGCAAAGTGGGGATAACCATTCCCTACCTCACAAGTTGTTAGGGTAAAAATTCCATGAATGTCCATGAGGCACTCAGAAGCTGTGGTGTCAAGGACAACCTATCTGCACACGAGATGAGAAATCGTATTCATGGACTTAAGTACAGGCATAAGGGTATATGGTCGATAATATGCAGGTAACTCAGGAGACTGAGTTTTGCTGTTTAAGTCACTGTTTTCTCTTGTTCTCTTGTGTCCTTGTGTAGTTAATGATGTGTCTCAACTTGCCAGGGAAGAGTGATAGTTATGCCTTTTGTCTGTGCAACATACCTTTCCATTGCAGCCACTCCTTCTGTTCACCTTCTCTCACCTCCAGTGGAGAACACTTCGGTTATCGTCCGCTCTGCTGGAGGGCGGATGAGTAATTGCAGCATTCTCCTTTTAGGTGTCTTAGCAGCTCAGATTTTCTTAAAACTGCTTTAGCACTGGAGTGTGCTACATCTTCACTACATTGACTCCATGTCGTCTTTGCAAAATTGGTAGATGCTAACACGGTGTTGACTGAAGTCTGTCCCTTTGTGCCTGGGGGAAGGTGACTTCTGAACATTGTCCCTAAACTAGGGTGGGTTAACAGTTCTATGGTCAAGGCCGTAGAGGCTGAAATCATTGCTTGAAATGCAGGAATAATGTTTCAAGGCTTCATACATTCAGACCATGGTCATCAGTGAAGGTTGAACCCAGGTCCTACATAAATCCAAGACCTGACCATCTGAGTGAAATAGAAGAATTTTTCAATTGCTCTGGCTTCCATTAGAGGGAGTGACGAGCACAGGCACTAAACTAGGGGGTGGCAACCTTCGGCAAGCGTGCCAAAGGTGGCACACGAGCCGATTTTTAATGGCACGCTGCTGCCAGCTGACATCCCGGCTGCCGGCGCTGCTCAGCCCACTGCTGGCCTGGGCTTCCGGCAGCAGGCTCCTGCCACCTGGGGTCTCGGCTGATGGCCCCGCTCTGCCCGCTGCTGGCCTGGGGTTTCCTTTACCCAGTCCAGCAGTGCGCTGAGTGGGGTCAGCGGCCGGGACCTTGGCTGGCAGCAGTGGGCTGTAGGTTGCTGACCCCTGACTTAAACTGTAAGATCTTTAGGGCTGGGACTTTGCTTTGCTTTTATTCTGCAAAGCACTTTATACAATACAGCTTAGAAATTAGTTTCAGAGACAATGTTGCATGAAAAATAAAAGATGGAGAGATGAAGCAAGAAAGATGAAGATTCAAAGGGGACAACTGGGCCCAAGTGGACTGTCCATCCCCAGCAATTCCTCATGTCCTTATTTGAATAGGTCACTGTCCACATGTGTTCTAATATTCATCAACAGCTACAACATGTTTCAACATGAGCTCTTCGACAAAGGAAAGTGCTTGTGCCAGGAAGCAGCGTTTGACCTCCTAAAGAACCTGTTTTCAGGCCCTGATGACATATTGATACTATTTAGGCCAGGTCACGCTCTCAGTAGGCACATCCCATTAGAAACCTGTTATTCTGTCACTGAATAGACCTGGTGAGTAGCTTACATTGCATATACTTAAATTGTAGTAGCTACTTGAAGAGAAGCTATAATCTGGGTGTGCCAAATTCTGCCTTTAGCTACACACACTGTATTTTATTGGGAAGGGAAGAATTAGGCTACAAAGTTTATTTCACATCTTCATGACTCCTGGTTACATTATTTCATACATGACTCACTTTTTCTGGATGACTGAAATAAATCATTCCCAAAGTCTTCATTCAATAGGTAGCCTACTCTTCTGATTTTAGGAGTTATAGTTATTGATTACTTATAGAGAGACCTTCTAAAAAATGTTAAAATGTATTACTGGCCCCTGAAGCTTTAAACTGTAGTGAATAAATGAAGACTCGGCACACCACTTCTGAAAGGTTGCCGACCCCTGCACTAAACCAATGTATTGCAGAGGCTTCCAGGAAAATCTCTTTCTTCTTGATAGCTGTTGACAATCACATTGGGACCAGTTAAAAATAATTTGGGATTATTGGAATCCCCTCTCTATCGTTAAAATGACAAAGAGTCTTGTAGCATCTTACAGACTAACAGATGTTTAGGAGCATAAGCTTTCATGGGTGAAGACCCGGTTCATCAGATGAATGTTAAATCTGATACTGGATCTCTATTGTTAGTTTGCCAAGTTGTTTCTTCGTTAGCTGTGAATGTGTATATTGTTGGGAGAGTAGGAGACACATTCATGGTCTTCTCCTTACTCATATTGCTTCTTTATTTATCCTGGGATTACTTTATTCTTTGATCTTTTAGAGTCAAACTACGGTCTCTCTGAAGTTAAAAGAAGTTTTGCCATTGACTTCAATGAGATCAGGACTTGGGCTCTAGTGCAGTATGTGCCAGGGTGATTAAGTAATGGTTACTAGTCATCTCTCATTACCTTATAGGCATGTCCAAGAACCTGTGAAGGGTTGGCTGCTAGGCTTGCCTTAAACACTATGCACATGACTTCTCTGAAGGGATGAAGATCTCAGCAGTTCTAGATCCAAACCAGCTCTTGTTTGGGCCTAGATCCAAACACAGTCTGGCCCTGAACAGGCTTTCAAGTGTGTTTTGGATTGTTGTATGTTAATGATCTTGTTCTGCTTTTAAATTTTAAGCTTCAGGAGAAATGATCCCCTCTGTGAAAAGCTTCATACCCGAGGGAAGGTTTAGTGCAAAGCTAAGCTAACGCCATGCAGGGTTTATAATAGAATTTTTCGACAGATCATTAACTACAGCATGACAAATGTATATTAATTATAGGAGTGGCTGGCAAGTAAATGCCACTTATAAAACGTTACATGGCAGATACATTCTGAGCAAATAAACACCAGCCTTTGTAGAAGCTTGGGAGCACCATTGGCATGATTCTCCTGTAAGACACTTGAAGTTTTACCTTAGCTTAGCACCCTTGGGATTGATTCTGCTCTGATCAGATCATGCCTTTAAGGGCTACATTTTCAAAAGACCTCAGCTCTCAAAATCAAGGCTAGATTTATAGAAGAGCATCTCTCCCATTTAGGCACTAGAGTAAGAGGGCAGAACTTCATCGGTGCGCAAGACATTACTTGGACCCTTAGTGCTGAGCAGGCTGGAAAACCTGGTCTTATTTGTGGCTGCTGAGCCCTTGAAAATCTGTCCTTGAAGCTCTGGCTTGAGGAAAGGATTTTGCTTCAGAATCTCAATCCTTCCCTAACTAACCCAATGAGCATGTGGACCACACAAGTTGTACCGTCCTCTAGGTCTGATCTAGTATAGTAATTCCTCTGTTGCTGTCCATTTCTCTAGGGTGCTGACCCTGTGCCATTGAGGTGAATGGGAGTTTTGCCTTTGACTTCAATGAGAACAGGATCAGACCTTACACTGTGCCCATTACAGTAGTCTCTGAACACTGATTGACTACCTGGATGTCTGGCTGCCTTCCACAACCTCGCACTTTCTGCAAATGGCTTTGCATTGACACTCAGGGCACATTTACATTTTGAGCTGGGAGGTGTGATCCTAGTTTTCCTAGTTTGTGTCACTCATAGGTCCAGTAATGAGAGAAGTTTTTTATAACTCTGCTCATTATACAGAATGTTCTTCTGAACTCCAAAGGGCCATCCACATCACCAGGTCAATATTGATTTAGATCTTACTCAAAATACCACACTGCTAGCCAACACTTTAGTATCTAATGCTAAAGGTTTATTAGAAAAGAACAAAAAGAGAATTGTTAAATGGTAAAGGAATCAGAATATCAGGGTTGGAAGGGACCTCAGGAGATCACCTAGTCCAACCCCCTGCTCAAAGCAGGACCAATCCCCAATTAAATCATCCAATAGATTTTTGCCCCATATCCCCAGATGGCCACCTCAAGGACTGAGCTCACACCACTGGATTTAGCAGGCCAACGCTCAAACCACTGAGCTCTTCCTCCCTCCAATACATACATACATAAGACTTCAAAGTCCATATATCAGATTCTTAGCAGCATTGGTGAGTCTACAAGCTTGAAAGTCCGTCTGGAAAACATCCACAGCTTGGATGGATCATTCATTCCTTTGTTCAATGCTTCAGTTTGTAGAGAACTTGCTGCAGAGGTAGGAAGAAGGATTAAAGACAAAATGGAAAAGATGCAGCTGCCTTTTTATATCCTTTGCCATGTGGCCTGTACTTCCTTTGTCCCAAACACAAGTTTCACAGCACATGGCATGGAAAAGTCTTTGAGTTTTCTGGCCACAGGCATGCTCATACATGTCTTGTTGACTTGGAAGGTGTAGCCCCTGGCTTTTTGGGTTTATTGTATAGCTGATTTCCCTTAATGGGCCATTAAGCAGGCTCTGTTTGAAATACAAATATACCACTGTGATGGGGCTCCTGCCCCACACTGGGCTCTAAGGAGTTAATGGAGCCCTAAGGGAGGCTGCACAGGAGGCAGCCAATCAGAGAAAGGCTGAAGGGAGCGGCCAATCAGGGCCAAGCAGGCCCATATAAAAAGTGAGCTGCAGGACATAGGAGGTAGGTTCTCCCAAGGAGGAAGGACTGTGCTTCTGGAAGGCTGAGAGAACTGCCAGCACCCTGGACAGAGCAGTGCTGCAAGCAGGGACAGGAGGAGTGACAGACAGCTCCTGGCTGGCTGCTGGGGTTTGCAGGCTGAGGCCAGGGTAAAGAGGATGCTGGGGCCATGAGGAAGTGGCCAGACAATTTGCAGCAGTAGCCACTATGGGAAGTGCCTGAACAGTGGATTGCAGGCGCTCCCAGAAGGGGGAAGCGCAGTGTGTGGTGTGGCTGGAGGGCTGTGTTGCTGAAGAGGATGCTGTGATCCTTGGAGAAATGTGGTTCCTAAAGCAGAAGTGATGGCACTGAGGCACCACCTGCAGAAGGTGCAGTAACATTCAGAGCTAATTCCCAAGACAGCCAGCAACAGGCACCAGAGTGGTGAGTGAACCCTGTTACTACACAATTATAACTAACTTACAATGCAAATATGATACAAACATATAAACAAGATCATCATACTTGGCAGATCTTAACATTTTCATTGATACCCTTAAATGTCATATCTGAAAAGATCCATTGCAATTTTATAATATTGCTGTCAATAATATGAAAGTGTCTCACATCCCTTACAGTGTCTCACTCACAGTTCCCAAGCTAACTGAACCTCTGACTCCTCCTCGTCTCTCTGAATGCATTCTCTCAGCTGTTAGGCCTTGTGCCTCTATCTCCTTCGGGGTGAAATTATGCAATTCTCCCACTCTCAGACCAGGCCCTCGGTTGCAGTCCCCTGTGTATCAACCATGAGTTACCTCAGCAGATATGACTTGCATACAGCTCCTTCATTTCTGTTCCCTCCCCCACTCCCAGGACAACAACAGTAGTAATTTGTGACCAGTCTCACTGAAAGAAAATATTATTTGTTCAGAACAAAAGCATTTAAGAGAAAGCAGATCTTAAAAACAATAAAGCAGACTGTCTGCATGGTTAGCTTATGGTTCCCTGGATGGGCGAATATCTAATTCCTTTTGATTCCTCTGAGGCATGTCTCTGCCAGCCCCATCTTTGCCCACTGGTTGTAGCCCTTTGATCTGGTAGGGCCAAGCAGCACAAGACAAGTGTTATAGCATATTGGAGACTAGATTCTGGATCTTTAAAGCTAGCAGCTAGGCTCCATTTTCTTTCTAATGTGTACTTCTCTGTTCTTATCTGGTAACCCATTGTGTTGCATCCCTGTCTGTTAATAAGAACATAACAATGGCCATATGGGGTCAGACCCATGGTAAATCTAGCCCAGTATCCTGTTATTCATCAATGACCAATGTCAGGGGCTTCAGAGCGAATGAAGAGAACAGTCAGTTTGTTCATTAGCATGTATGACAGAGGATGGATCAAGCTTCAGGCTGTCAGAGCGTAGGGAAGCCCAGATCATGGGGTTGCATCCTTGACCATCTTGGCTAATTGCCATTGATGGACCTATTCTCCATGAAATGATCTAGTTCTTTTTTAAAACCCTATTATAGTTTTGGCTTTCACAACGTGCCCCAGCAACAAGGTCTAGAGTTTGACTGTGTGTGAAGAAGTACTTCCTTTTGTTTGTTTTTAAACCTGCTGCCTATTAATTTCATGGAGTGACCTCTAGTTCTTGTGTTATGTGAAGGGGTAAATAACACTTCCTTATTTACTTCACACCAGTCATGATTTTATAGATTTCTATCATATCCCCTCTTTAGTCGTCTCTCAATCTCTCCTCACATGGACGCTGGTCCAAACCTCGATTTTTGTTGCTCTGTGCTGTACCTTTTTCATTTTAATATAACCTTTTTGAGATGGGGTGACCAGTCCTGCATGCAGTACGTGAAGTGTGGGCATACCATGGATTTATATAGTGGTGTATTTTCTGTCCTATTATCTATCCCTTTACTAATGGTTCCTAACATTCTGTTTGCTTTTTTGCCTGCCGCTGTACACTGAGCAGATGTTCTCAGAGAACTATCCACAATGACTTGAAGATCTTTCTTGAATGTTAACTACTAAATTGGATCTCATCCTTCTGAATGTATAGTAGGATCATGATTTCCAGTGTGCTGCAGGCCAGCTGTACTGATAAGATCTGCCTGGAGACTAGCTTTTCCACAAGCTCGGGTTCCTGACAGTATGGAGGCATGTTAGTAATAGGTTGAGCCATGATTCCACTTCCTACAGTGCACAAACCAGCAGAGATGAGCTGGCATGGAGAAGGAAGTATGATGCTGGTGGCCAAGGGGTCTAGATTGGTACAAAGCAGTCATACTCTGCACATAACTCGGGGGAGACTGTAAAGTTACATACAACCCATCCTTTAGATTGTCAAGTGGTTGGGGCCAGGACTCTGTCTCACTGTGTTGAGCAGTGCATCTACAGTACTAGAGAAGTAATAATCACATTTCACATTAAAGTTCCAGTTATAAAGGTTTAATAAACAAATAACAGGTATTTTAGTAAACCGTTAATCCATTGATACAGAGTCCCAGAGGGCAATAAGCTGATTAAAGCATCCCCTATAACCATCTAGAATACCTCCTAATGTGCTTATAACCATCCATATAAGAGATTTTATTCGTTTGTAGTGTGCGTATAACATCTATTAGTCATGTATTAACCTTGTATAAACCATTTGTGAATGGAGCTTTAATGTAAAGTGTAACTGGAGTAATAAATACTCCTACCCCAAAATTCTATGGGCCCAGGAATATGGAATCTGAAGATTGCATGGAGCTATTATTGAAGGATGATAATGTGCAGTGACAAAGAAAAGCTGCTAAAACAGGTGAATATCTATTAATAAGGAGTTAGAAAATACTATGGAACATTTTAATTGCATCATATAAATCAATGATGTATCCTTACTTTGAATACTGTGTTCAATTTAGATCCAGTCAGAAACAGGACATAACAGAAATGGTTCAGAGAAGGACAAACCAAATGATCAGATGAAGGAAAAGGGTGGCCGTGCAAGCATTCCTCTGTAATCGGCCCAGAAACATTCTCCAAGTTACTTTCCTCAGGGAAGACTCTAGTTTTTACTGGAAAACATGCTTTAGCCAAACACAAGCCATGCTTTAGTCTGACCCAAGTTATTGAGCTCAATACAGGTATAACTGCGTGTAATTCTACAGCCCATGGTATACAGGAGTTCAGTCTAGAAGACTCTAGATGATCTGATTGTCCCTTCATAGACTTAAAATCTATGAATCTTTCAATGTGACCCCTTGCCATTTATTATTCCAAGCATTAATATCACATCCGGATAGTCCCTCAGAGGGACATGCGATCGTCTGTTTCTGATGTAATATTTGTGTGATTTCCAGTGTCATTTGATATTAAATTCACTGCCTTAGCCAAACACTGTAGGGTTCCTGGTTTATCTGTAATACCTTTTACATCAGCATCTGTCCAAACTTATGTAGGAAAAACGTACATTGCATTTTTTTTTTGTTTTGTTTCTCACAGATCACTTTTAGGGCCAGATGGCCAACTTATATGTATTGGTGTGTCTGAGGATCCGGGCTGTTGTGACTCATCCTATGCTAACATACATAATGTGCTGTGCTAGGTGCAGTCCAAACATATTTGAAGATAGATATTTGTAAGTCTCTTTGGAGCAGACTAAGACAAAATAGAGGTAAAGAGGAGAGGAGATATTAAACGTGCATTAATTTGTTTTAATCTCAGATGGCCCCTTTGGAATATAAGGTACATATCCATTAAACTACCATCGTATTGACTCTTTATCATTGCCTAGAGGTGTTAACCTAAACTCATATCCCTCATGGAGCTGGCATTAAAGAGACTGGGCTCCTGTCTTCATTTTCCTCCGAAGCACTTTTCACACGATTTCTTGACAAATGAAGCCCAATCTGTCACAGACTCTCACCTGGACAGGAACACAAGGCAACTGTAGCTTCCATGGTACAAAGTGTAAACCCGAAATGCTTCAGAAGGGGAAAAACAGATGAACAATTACAGAGATAAACAATAGCAGAGAAAGACAAAGAAATTAATGGGTGCAGGTAGAGGAGACCGCATGATTTCAGCTGCGAAGTGAAACGGTCAGACGCTTGAAGGATGTTCCAAAGAGAAGGAGCAGCTGAGGAAAAAGGTCTCATTATAACAGACTATGGTGGGACAGAAAAGGGAGACCAGTGCAAACCTAACTACCAATAAAGTTGCTTACAAGAGTCGCTTTGCCATTGTAGCCATGTATGGAAGCTGAAATCTGTACCACAATGACATGGGTATCGTAGTAAGGCAAACTAATTTAAGCAGTCTTAATGGTAGTAGAATAACCATGGTGAAGGCTAGGGATCCTGATCAGCTATGATCAAGAAGGAACACCCCTTCCCTCATTATACTCTAATTGGGTAGGAGAAGTTTTACTTGGAATCTTCAGAAGCATCCAATACAGTCAATTACCAGAAACAATATTTTATTGTTACTGAATCGTATAATGGTCGTGACAATTCCTAGTTTCCTATCAGCACAGAAATTGACACCCCTGTACAGGAGGGTTTGACCTCATTTGCATTAGAAAACTTGATTTACAAGTAGGTAAATAAAAAATTTAATCTACAAATGCTACCAGCAGCAGACCACAATCTTATCATGTTAATTCATTATTCAAAACTATCCAACAAAAATGCTTGTGCATTTAATTTACTCCATGGTTTGCTCTTCAAGTTGTGATGCTTAGTTGGGCTTACATTACAAATGGACCAGATACTGCCAAATAGGGTGACCAGCTGTCCCAATTTTTCAGGGACAGTCCTAATTTTGGGGTCTTTTTCTTATAGAGGCTCCTATTATCCACCCCCTCCACCCCCATCCCAATTTTTCACACTTGCTGTCTGGTCACCCTACAACCAAAACACTGCAGACCCCAAGCGAAAGGAAATGAGCTGATGTCAACAACCAGAAACATGCTGAGAAATAAGACAAGGAATCTGTGAATATTCTAGTGGAAGCACAGAATTGGGAATTAGAAGACTGGATTTTATGCTAGTACTGCCATGACTCATTGTTTGACTTTGGATGGTCATACATCAGCGTGATGAGGGTGATATAAATGTTTACATAATACCAGTCTCTAAACTTCTCAACACCTCATTCCTCCATCTGTAAAATAGGCATATTTATGCTGAGCCACCTTTGTAAAGCTAACTTTAGATGGGGAAGTAAGCTCTATGTAAGTGTGAAGTGTTATTCGTTTTTAGTTTCCATAGTTACATGCACCTTCTTACTTTAAATTGATATTAAAGGGTTCAAAAGGTCCAGTAAACAGGAAAAAATATGCATCACCCATCTCAGATACGCTTAAGAAAACAACAATGGCCATAACTGGGTCAGATCAAAGGTCCATCTAGCCCAGTATCTTGTCCACTGACAGTGGCCAAAGCCAGGTGCTCCAGAGTGAGTGTCTTTTTAAGACTGCAGATTTTCCACTCTCTCCCAGAGGATCTCCTGAGCACTGGTAATGCTAAACGGCAGACATCAAACATAATTCCTCCCCAAAGAGTGATAAATGCTGTTAAATTAGCATTATCAGGGAACAATGCGACTCACCAAGAACTTAGAAAGAGTTTATGAAGATAAAAACATGTCACCTCCTTCCATCTATTAAGTATTTTATTTCTTTTGTCCTTTAATATCTACTATTAAAGTAAATGCTAAAGATTAAAGTCCCGAATTCATCTGTCAGAGTTCACTTTGTTGGGTGTTAAAGGACAAAGAAAAAAATTCTTGAAAAGAAGACAGGAGCTGAATTTCTATGTGGCTGTTAAGTTCTTCATGTATTTATCCAATATCCATTTGGAAGCATAGGCTAAAAACCAATTCTCTTCAGAGATGGAGAGCATTAGAAAGTTTGTTCATTCATTTGTGTTAGCTGTACATGAACCAGAGCAGCCTTCTTAGCTAGGGCAAGACCGTGGCTTAGAATAGGTGTCCCTGCAATTCCACCTTTACACTCTCATGCCTTTCAAGTGGGTAGGACTAAGAGGATGCAGTACATTATTATGGTTATTACTATAGCACCTAAGATCTCCAGTTCTGGAACAGAACATCACTGTGCTAGGAGCTGTAGAAACAGCACAAAGACAGTCTATGTCCCAAAGAGCTTACAGTCTAAACATCTGATTGCTCTTCACATAGAGCAGGTGGGTAGGGAATGGGTGGCTCCAATGCTTTGTCCCACCATGACTCAAAGGCTAACACTGGGTGTCAGAATCTGACCAGATTTTGACTGGAATTTGACCCAACCTCCCCTTGGCCTAGCCAGAGGCATGACTGGGCCAAATCTAAGTGAGTGTCATTATGACCCCATGTACCAGGTTGCAATTCCACACCTGGAAATTTGGGCTCACTGCTCCTCCATCCAGATGGAAGGGTGGCCAGGCCAAATGGTGGTGTGACTTAGCACATGGGGGATCTGTTCCCCTGCAGCACAGCACACAAGTCCACTGAGAACTCAACTCCTGGTGGCACCGCCTCATGGACTCTGTGGGGAAGAGAAAGGAGAGACTCCCTTGCTAGGGGAGACATGGTGTCTCTATATGGGAGTGGGCACCAGAATGGGGTCCCTGCTGTGTGTGTCTGGTGACTGGAATTTGCTGCCTCCCCACCCCCGCAAATATCTGAACTGATGCCACTGTTTGATACTTTGTAGACTCTGCTGTGGCTTTGATCTAAAGCTCTGCATGGAGTCAGGCCAGGAGCACCGAGTAGCATTGACATACAGGGAGACACCATGTATCCTGGGGCTTCCAAGAACTGTAGTCTTTCAGCATATGCTCCCCTCTGTGGCCGATGGCCTCTGCTGCCCAGTGTAGGGTATAAGGGCATGTGAGGGGCTATAACTTCACCTACCCTATATCCTCTTTGGATTCTGCAGACAGATTGCAAAAACTGGTTAGGATTCACCTTTGTATGGTGCCTAGGTGAGGGGTGACAGTTCTTGTATCCAGGGCCATTTCTACCTTTTTTGCCCCAAGCAAAAAAAAAAAAAAGGTGGCCGAATTGTGCTGCCCCAAATTGTCAAGAATGCCGCCCCTTAAAACGTGCTTCCTCAGCTGGTGTCTGGAGCCGGCCCTGTTTGTGTCCTTCCCATCTCTTGTGCACCGGTGCATGGGCCAGCTACAACCTGATTCATTGTTAGCAAGGTGATTATGGTAAACAAGATTGCAAAGGCCTCTCATTTCTTGGCACCTTCCTGAGACAATAATGTTACAAGGAACAATTCTTGGAATGTAGTTGTGCCACCCTGAGATGCATGAAGCTGTTTGCCAAGGACCTGATAATACTCATTTACTCAAATTCAGTGTTAATGGGAGTTACAGGAGTTCAAGTTGACGGGTGTTTTGTCTGAGGAAGGAGCACATGATTGGACTCCGGAATTGTGAGCTTTCTGGGGGAGGCTCTTGAAATCTTGCAGACCATCATGCACAGGGTCCCGACCATACCTCTGCTTGGCTTCTGCATGATCACAAGCCAAACTGGATTGAACAGAGTCAACTTAAATAAAAATAAAAAGCAGCATCTCACTACACAGGAAGTTAAACATGTCTGCAGGATTTGTGTAGCTACTTGGCATACTTTGATAGTGACATTCTTAAAAAAATCCAAGCCATCTGGCAGCTGTGCAAAAACCTCATGACAGGCCCTGAAATTTGCATCCCAATTAGCAAGGGAAATTTTAAGCCACACAGAGTTAAATATTAGAAACAAAGACAGTTTGGCAAATCAGTGTAAATACTCATGCAGCTTCTGATTGCATAGTTTAGCCCCCTGCAAGTTTACCATATTTATTAGTATTAAATATAACTATACATAAGTAAAGCAGACTATGTCAATCTTTGTTTTGTTTTGTTTTCCCTGTAGAGTCCATCACCCTAATATCTAGGGGTAGACTTGTCTCTCAGGCTGAGTGACTGTTCAGAGGAATTAAAGAGGAGTGAGAATGTCTTATGGTTCTGCCTAAGGCTGACTTTGTCACTGTAACACATGCTTACTGAATGTACCTGGATCACAGAGTCAATATCAGCCTTGACTACTCTTCCTGTGGGTTTACCCATTGGAGAGCAGCATGTGGTCAATCGTTTGCCTCTAGAATGTATTATTGATGTGCTTATGGCTTGGCTTTTATTCTATTAAAAATTATTCCCCTTCTTTCCTTGGTTGGCTGTAGCTTTGAATAGCTTTGCTGTGGTACCTTCTGTGTCCTCTGGAGTGGCCCACCCAGGTGTACCAAGGGGTTGGACTAGATGACCTCCTGAAGTCTCTTCCAACCCTAATCTTCTATGAGTTTTCTAGATGTCTGCAAATTGATTGCTTTATTTGCTCCATTATCTTTCTGGGTACAGAAGTTAAACTGACTTGTCTGTAATCCTCTGGGTTATCCTTCTTTCTCTTTTTATAGATTGGAAAGGAGAAAATATAGTGCCGCTCTTCTGGAATCTCTCCTGTCTTCTGTGACTTTTCAAAAATAATCGCTAATGGCTCAGATCTTCTCAGTCAGCTCCTCTAGTATTCTAGGATGCATTTCATCAGGCCCTGATGACTGAAGGCCTCTAACTTGTCTAAGTAATCCATGGTGCAGCATAGGTTTACTTCCACAGAAGTATTTTCTCTGCCCATATGACTAGAGGATTGATGCCTACATTAGATCTTATGTTCCAATATTTGTCCATCTCTTGAGTTTATGCCAAGGCCAAAGGCTACTGTTTTTGAAAGCTCTGCATTGGGAGGAAAGCTTCCCATAGCAGCTGCTTAGAAATCCTGAGTAGAAAAGGAAGGAACATAAGTAAAAGTCTGTTCAGAGCTGTAAGTTACAGAGTATTACCTAAAAGAGACTGATTAAACTGAGTATTTATTGGGTTCCTCACAGTACCCTGATGACTGCAGCAACATCAGGTAATATACTATCCACATCACTAACTCTCTATAGTGGTTGCACATGGGGCAAAACTTGGCCCCATTGAAATAATACAAAAAACTCCCACTGACTTCACCAAAGTCAGGTTTTAATGTCATAATAACATATTTGAAAGGTACTTGTGCAACCTAGTTAGTATGATATCACAGTAGTAACAATTTACACTGCTATAGGACCTGATTCTGTTGCTGTGCCATGTTGGTAGATGGCAGGATTTAGCCTGATATGACTCATGCAGGCTTCACCCACCATTGCCCTGAGGACACTATTCCAGCATAGAAGTTTCCTGACAATCAACTTGATTTTCTTTTACTTAATTTATTCTAACTGCTCCTCGTTAATTATGCCCTAGTGACCACCTTCAACAATGCTCCATACCTGTGGATGGCTATCCTACCTCACCCCACGCATAGAAACAATACATTTATTAGAGCTGTGCTGGAAAGGGACATTCCATTTTGTGGAGGGTTTTGAAATTTATTTTCAATGCCCATCTGGAACAAAACCAACATTCAGAAATAAAAATTGATTTTTATTGATTGATTTTTAAATCAATCAATTTTAAAAATTGATTTAAAATTCAGAAATAAAAATTGATTTAAAAAAGTTTGTTTGGATTTTGACTTTTTAATTTTATGATAGAATAGGTAACCGAATACCAAATACAAACATTGAAAAGTCTTTTTGAAAGGAAAAATCAAAATGTTTCATCCCAAAAGGTGGTTTTGACACCATCTGAACTTTTTCCTCTCTCTATTTCTCTGGCACAATTTGTCAATATTTCCATTTTAATAGAAATGCATCCTCCAATGGAAAATGGTTCGTTCACTGTTTTTTTCCCCCATCCAAATGAACTATTTATTACTAAAGTCATACTAACATATACACCAGGGTTTTCAAGAGTGCTCAGCATTGGGCACTCTCTGCTCCCATTCCAGTCCAGGGCAAACCTTCATTGATTTCAGTATGAGCAGAGTTAAACCATTTTACTTAGTGCTTCTGAAAATCCCACACAGAGGGAGGTAGGCTGCTAGCTCTAGCTTCAGAAAAAACGGAGCTTTTCCCAACTGTTTTGGCCTCTCCCAGTTTTGCCACATGGCTGAATGCAAGATTCAGCCATCTGGGACATTGTGTTTGGCATGTGATTCAGAACTGTGGGATTTCCCCAAGCTTTTAACTCTCAACAGCAGCAACATTTGCAGCCAAATTAACAGGAAGCTAGACAGTGGCAATTCTAATAGAAGATGCTATATTGCTTTCTCCTCTTGGGAACAGAGAAGGATGTCATGCATTTATATGTCTGCAAATGAACAAAGGCACATTTTCTTCATGAAAAAATGATCTTCAATGCTAAGCAATGGACATTTGAAATTGAAAAGCTACCTCTTTTTGCCTCCAGCCCTCTTCCCTTATCTCTGTTGTGCATATTTCTATCCATTCATATTTGTACACTTGCCCAGGAAGTACAAAAAGGCCAAAGATCTGCAAAGCCAATGCACTGTCCCAGGAGTTTGAGAGATCTATATGGTCCTGGGAGTGCCTCAGTAGACAATTCCCATTATAGTCGTCACAACTATGGCTTCTCTCTGCTCTACTGCACCACACATCACTCACACTGTTCCTGCTTTGCAGTACGAGAGAGTCGGTAACAACAGATTTTAAAATGAGGAAAGAAAAAATAATATTTCATTGGGATTTATTACATGGAAGAAATTATGGTTTTGATTTGACTAATTGCTGGCCACACATCACAGAGCTGTCTGAACTCTGGAAATATTAGGGAGTGCTTTAGTCTTGGCAAGTTTTCATGAAAATATCCCAAGTGTACATTTCACCTTTACAAGCAGTGTAGCGACTATAAAATCTCTTTAAATGCTATGTCAGTAGTGGGAGCCAATTATTCAAAGTACTGCATGGAAAACAAACACTGAGGGAGGAAGAGATTGAGGAAACAAGGTCCAAATGTCTGTACAGGCAGTTGTTTGTTACTCTGAATTTCTAAATCTTGAGGGATGGATTAAACACTTTTCTCCCTCTGTAAGGGCCAGGCACAGTCTCAGTTTGTGAGTTAAGAACTCAGTAGAACACACACAGGAGAGAACACACCAGCACAGAGGAAGTGGAAGAGCTCAATTCCTAAGTGCATCCAAGCTCTGCCTAGTCACAGTGGGCGAGAGAGGGGTGAGGAGGATTCAGGGAACTGGTTGCAGCTCCCTAATTCTGTGCCACCCAGCCCATGGTACGTTAGAGCTACTCCTCTGCAGCTCTAATTGACAGTACTGAGGTACAGTCACATAGGGACCTTTCCCCACATCACCTCTTCAGTGTCCTAAAGGCCTTATTGCAGGCCTACAACCACTGGACCCTTTTTGGACATTTGTCCTTTATAACATCTGTGAGGAGGATTGCACTAGTGGCATACAACATAGATAATAGCTTGCAAATCTCAAGTGCCATACTTGTTTTTTTATGTCAATGACAACCCATTAAAATTGGATCTTGTTGACTAGTGGTTATAGTTGGCCTTTTCCCATGATGTTGTCTAAGTATGTGATCACATGGTTCTCTCCCTTACATTTTGCTGGGTTGTCTTTCAGCCCTGTATTTGTGCTCAATTGGAGCATTACTGTGACCAGTGTTAAATGTCTGTCCCGGCGCAGGCAGTAGATAATGATATCTAAGAAGTCCACTGCATACTAGTCATGTAGCCACAGGATTTGGTCCATTAGCCTGTGAAAAGTTGCCACTTCACCAAAGGACATGGTTCATGAATTGGCATAGACCAAAAGGTTATATATAAGTCATTTCCTCCCCCCCAAAATTCTGGTTTCAAAGGTATTTGCCTGCATTGTTTCATGAGACCTAAAGGGGATATATATCTGGTAACTCCCAGCCTTTTTAACAGTTCATCCTCCCTTTGTATTGATTTATGCATCAAATTTTCATATCTGGGTGATTTTTTTGAAACATCAATGTAGAAATATGTTGTGCTAGCAGGTTTCAGCACTAGCACAATGGGACTCCTCCATTCACTGTGCAATTCATAGAATATCAGCTTTGGAAGGGACCTCAGAGGGTCATCTAGTTCAACCCCCTGCTCAAAGCAGGACCAACCTCAATTAAATCATCCCAGCCAGGGCTTTGTCAAGCCTGACCTTAAACTCCTAAGGAAGGAGATGCCACCACCTGCTTAGGTAATCCATTCCAGTGCTTCACCATCCTCTTGGTGAAAATGTTTTTTAATATCCATCCTAACCTTCCCCCGCACTGCAACTTGAGACCATTACACCTTGTTCTGTCATCTGGTACCACTGAGAACAGTCTAGAACCATCCTTTTTGGAATCCCCCTTTCAGGCAGTTGAAAGCAGCTATCAAATCCCGCCTCATTCTTCTGTTCTACAGACTAAATAATCCCAGTTCCCTCAGCCTTTCCTCATAAGTCATGTGCTCCAGCCCCCTAATCATTTTTGTTGCCCTCTGCTGGACTCTTTCCAATTTTTCCACATCCTTCTTGAAGCATGGGGCCCAAAACTGGACACAGTACTCCAGATGAGGCCTCACCAATGCTGAATAGAGGGGAATGATCATGTCCCTCGATCTGCTGGCAATGCTTCTACTTATATAGTCTTCTTGGCAACAAGGGCACACAGACTCATATCCAATTTCTCATCCACTGTAACCCCTAGGTCCTTTTCTGCAGAACTGTTGCCTACCTACTCGGTCCCTAGTCTGTAGCAGTGCATGGGATTCTTCCGTCCTAAGTGCAGGACACTGCACTTGTACTTTTGAACCTCATCAGATTTCTTTTGGCCCAATCCTCTAATTTGTCTAGGTCCGTCTGTATCCTACAGCATATCTACCACTTCAGCATATCTACCACTCCTCCCAGTTTAGTATCATCTGCAAACTTGCTGAGGGGGCAATCCACCCAATCCTCTCGAACATTAATGAAAATACTGGAAAAAACTGACTCCAGGACCAATCCTTGGGGCACTCCGCTTGATGCCAGCTGCCAACTAGACAGGGAGACATTGATCACTACCTGTTGAGCCCGAGGATCTAGCCAGTTTTCTGTCCACCTTATGGTCCATTCATCCAGCTCGTACTACTTTAACTTGCTGGCAAGAATACTGTGGGAGACCATATCAAAAGCTTTGCTGAAGTTAAAGAATAACACGTCCACTGCTTTCCCCTTATGTCCACAGAGCCAATTATCTCATCATAGAAGGCAATTAGGTTAGACAGGCATGACTTGCCCTTGGTGAATCCATACTTTCTGTTCCTGATCACTTTCCTGTAAGCGCTTCAGAACTGATTTCTTGAGGACCTGCTCCATGACTTTTCAGGGACTGAGGTGAGGCTGACTGGTCCGTAATTCCCCAGATCCTCCTCCTTCCCATTTTTTTAAGATGGGCACTACATTAGCCTTTTTCCATTCATCCAGGACCTCCCCTGATTGCCATGAGTTTAAAAAGATATTGGCCAATGGCTCTGCAATCACCTCCACCCTCGGATGCAGTGCATCCGGTCCCATGGACTTGTGCTCGTCCTTGTGTTTTTCTAAATAGTCCTGATCCACTTCTTTCTCCACAGAGTGCTGATCACCTCCTCCCCATGCTGTGGTGCCCAGTGCAGTAGTCTGGAAGCTGACCTTCTTCATGAAGACAGAGGCAAAAAAGCATTGAGTATATTGGCTTTTTCTAAATCCTCTATCACTACGTTGCCTCCCCCATTCAGTAAGAGGTCCACACTTTCCTTGACCACCACCTGGTTGCTAACATACCTGAAGAAACCCTTCTTGTTACTCTTAACATCCCTTGCTAGCTGCAACTCCAAGTGTGATTTGGCCATCCTGATTTCACTCCTTCATTCCTGAGCAATATTTTTATACTCCTCCCTGGTCATTTGTCCAGTCTTCCACTTCTTGTGTTTAAGATCAGCTAGTCCCACGGCCAGCATCACCAGAAGCTTGTCTTGAACAGAGTCCCCCACATATTACAGGACAGAGGCTGCAGTGTCTCACTGACCCATTGCCCTGAGCCTCTCTCAATGTGGGGATATGCTAGGTGGGTTTGTCCTGGTAGAGATGAGCACACAATGGGCATTCACACAACTCTGGTCCTAGTGGGAGCATTTAGTATCAGTCAAATGATAGGAGGCTGACAGCCCTCTGGCTGAGGCCTTCCGGCTATTTCTCCCCCTTCTGGGGTCTCTGATCAAACAAGCTAAAGTCAGCAAAAGAATTTAAACGAAGGGGAAAAGAAAAGAAACAAAAAGAAAAAAACCTAGAGGCAGTTCTAGTTGTTCACTTTTCTTCTGAGGGGTCCTGAATGGGCCACAGTCCACCCCAGAGTCCATGGGTCCCCAACATACGTTCTAGGATACAGTCTCTTTCCCCTTTTAGCACAGGAAATGTGGGTTCCCTTTTTGTGGTGGGCAGAGATTCTGCTAGTTATGGGAGCTCTTCCTGGGACTAGATGACCTTTTGAGGTCCTTTCCAACCCTGATATTCTATGATTCTACAGGACCTTCCTTCTCTCCAATCCCCTCAGGATATCCCCTCCAGGACTGCCCTTCTCCCCCCAAATGCTTCAGGATTCCCCTCAATTCCCGAAGATTCTTGCCCCATCCCAATTAACTTCATCCCAATCCCCAGTGTGTGGACACTAAGCTCTGCTCTGCACCAGCCTCATCTCCTCGTACTCCTCTCAGGAATCCCCCAGAATCCCCACTCTGCCCAGTTTCTCTCACTCATCTTCTGGGGCTCCCTGTCCATAGCGCCTCCTCCTTGCTGGCCCATTGCAGACATTGCTCCTGCACCTCTCTGCCCAGGGGAGCCTCTCCCGACCAGCACTTTTCAAGCTTCCAGGGAAGCACTTCTTGGCAGCCCCGAGTCAGCCCCTCCTAGGACTGAGGGATTGAGCTCCACCTCCCAGAAAATCTATGTGCAAGTGAGGCCTTCTCCCCATGATATCCTGCCCTGCCCCCTTCCTGGCCGTGGTGCTGTCAGACTTGGAACTTTGCGTGCCAAGCTGAGTATGAACCTGGGTGGCCAACCACTGCCAATATTCCTGGCGATAATAATTGGTGATCATGTTCTTAGCTCTTTTTGGACCATTTTGTGATTATTAATGGCCTAATCTTGGCCAGTGGATTCAGTGGAGGCTCTGCCATCAGCTTCATTCTGAGCATGGTCAGGGCTCTAATACTAGAGCTAGCTGGGGATTTTCTATTACATTTTTCCCCTCAAAAAATGTCAGTTAGTCAAAACTGAAACTGTTTACAAGAAAGGGCCAGTTTCAATGGATCTCTGAATTGAACGATTTTTTTTTTTGAAAAAGGTTCTGAAGTTGTTGAAATGCTCATTTGGATTTTTTCTAAACTACGAGTTTCATGTTTTCTAAACTGAGTTTCAAAATGAATTTATACTAAAAAAGGTTAAAATTAGAAATATCAAATAAAAAATGAAGCATTTCGATAGACCCAATCTGAATTTTTTTTGGATGATCAGTTCATGAAAATTTTCAGGATTTCAACTTTTTAACCAGCTGGACACTAAAAAAAAAAGTTTCAGTCTTAAAATCTGCTGGGGTGGGAGACAAACCATTGACTGCAATCAGGCAAAGTTCTGGGCACCTTCATGCCCCGCTGAATTTATTGGGAATAGAAGGTATTCAGTACTTTGCAGGATCAAGCCCAGTAGTCCTGACTCTGGAATAGAGATGATTAAGAATGGGATTTTTCAAATGTTCTCAGCTTTTATTGAAGTCAACGTGTGTTTTCTCACTGACTCCAGTGGAAGCAGAGTTAGGCCCACACAGTGCTTTTGAAGATCATTTCCTAGATCAGGGATGGGCAACCTTTCAGAAGTGATGTGCAAAGTCTTCATTTGTTCACTCTAATTTAAGGTTTCGCGTGCCAGTAATACATTTTAACATTTATAGAAGGTCTCTTTCTATAATATAGAACTGAATTTATTGTTGTATGTAAAGTAAATAAGGTTTTACAAATGTTTAAGAAGCTTCACTTAAATTAAAATGCAGAGCCTCCCGGACTGGTACTAACCCAGGTAGTTAGTGCCACTGAAAATCAGCTTGTGTGCCGCCTTTGGTACCTGTGCCATCGGTTGTCTGCCCCTGCTATAGATACTGTAAAAATGTTGATTAGTGGAAGTTTTTTGAATTTTCATGAAAAAATGTTTGCAATTTCTCAACCAAGTTGTACACCTCATTGATAGCATATGAAAATTTGAAATTTCAACAAATTGTTTTCAGCAAAATGTCAGCAATTTTTGGAGTAGCTCTTTCAGTTAGTTCCTAATTCACTATTAGGATTACTTGGACTTGTCTACTCTGATATCCTTTCTCTATGTTGATGTGTATTGAATTTTTAAAATTGTGATTGGTTTTCATTTGAAAATAACAAGTGTATATTTGTGTGGCAATCCTCAAAACCACTCTCTTTGCACAAGAAGTCAGAGAGCAAAGGATAGTGTATGTGTGTACACAGATGCACAAGGGAGGTGATGGGCACATTTGGTAGATTTCACGGGGTATAAAATTCTGTTCTCATACGTCTGTATTTAACAGGCAACTTTTTGAAGATCTAGCTTCTTATATCACCATTTCATTTACAATTACATCTGTTATTAATGCTCCCTTGGGGTCTTTGAACTTCCCAGTGGTCTGGAAATACCGGAATATTTCCCTAGTTAACATGGCATACCTTTTTTTAAAAGATACCCTGTTTACCCAAAAGTCTGTTTGGATAGTGATTGATCTCCTAGGAGAGCATAGATGCAGCAGAAGCTAGCACTTGACAATTAATGTTTCCTCTTACAAGTATTGATTGTGGTGGCAAAGATTCATAACCTATTAATATAAATATCACTTCAGAAAATCCAATGCCTGTTATGAGCTCAGTGGAAAGTTGCCAAATTTAGCAAAAGCAAAAACAACCTCCCTCCACAACCCATACTGTGCATCACATGTCCACATCAGTTTTTGTTTTAAACAAACAAATGTGGCTGATAAGGACCAATAAGAATAAAGATTTGTTTCTGAATGTATTTTTCTTTGGAAATCTATGGAGTTTGGGAGATCTATCCAGTTGAGTGATTGAAATGCAGAATGCTTATCCAAATTCTTTGTGATTTCTGCTTCCAGGCTGTTTTTTACCTCCCCTTCCACCTTCGACTGGCAACACATCCCTGCAACTCTGTTACACTTCCAGCCCAACCCTCCAGAAATCCCTATCAACCTCCTTCAACAGCACACTGACTCCTGACAAATCCACATGTTCTTTTCAGGCATTTGGTGACCACCCGCTCTTATTATTATAAATTTATAAAGTGATAGCATGTTAAGAACCCTCGGATCAAGGCCTCATTGCACTAGGTACCATACCAACAAATAACAAACAACACAAAGCCAATCCCTGCCCCCAACTCAAACCATACAGACCAGATAATTAACAGACAAAGAGGGTGGGGAGAAAGGGGTAGGTGCATTTGCTTAAGTTAGTAGTGACAATAGTCTTAGAATCCCCAAAGCAGATATAGAAGGCTCTGTAAAGGCCCCTGATCTAAAACCTATTGATTTTAATGACAGCCTTTTCTACGACTTGATCTCAAAACTGAGTGGAAAGCTCCTGTCCACTTCCATGGGCTTTGCTTCAGGCTCTGGGACCTCAGCACTATTAAATTTACACTTTTTAGGTATTTTGATTTCTGTCCTCTCAAAGAAACGCTGGCATGCATTGCACATCAGAGCACACACTACTATCGCTGGCCGCCTCCTCCCAACAATCCATTGTGAGTACGAAGAGCGATCAAATTGCTAATTCTAGAGCATGGCAATTTGCCATTCACTTAAGTTTCAGGATCCAGTACAGCAGTGACATTTCACCATTCAGCCATTTGCGCAATTAATTATTGATGTCCCTGATCCCTGAGGATCTGCTCTGTTCTCATAAAGCCTAGGAGTTGCGCTCTCTCTCTCTCTCCACCCACCCTTCTGCTAGGTGGAGCCAGCAGCAACCAAGGCCAGGTTCAATATCTAAGGTTACTTTCCATCAGTAGAACACAGAATCGGCTTGAGTCCCCACCCAGTAACCTGGGACATTTACACACCACCCCTGGGTGCCTCTGAGAGGCAATACTTCCCCACTCACAGAGTCTGAGTGTAGAAAAGAAATCGCTAATAAAAGGAGGCAAGTAACTGGGTGTTAATTTGGGAAAACACCACAACCACAGTTCATAAACCATGAGTAAAAGACCCACCCCCAAATAAGTTGGGCAGTGTCCTTTTCCCTTCAGGTTCTTAAGTCTGGCCGCCTAGTTCGCCTAGTGGTTGCACCGGCCTTGCTGACCCCAGCAACAAGGAGTCTATTAGAGTCTCTACAAAACTACCACACTCAATTCCAGAAGCTTCTGGATGTGGAGGGCTAAATCTGCCTAGCAACAATCTCCCCCCACTGCATCTTCCTATTAGGCACATGGGTTACACAAGCATGCAAGAACAAACCCCATCAGGTAAGCTTGAAATGGCTGGAGACTGAAATAAACATGGTCACTCATTAAAAACTGCTTCTCTGAGTCAGCAGCTATTTCAAGGCTTTATGATTTTGGAAGAGAAGTGGCACTGCTAAAATTTGAGAAAAGATTTTCAGTGAGATGAAGAGCATTAAGCTTTTCCATGTAGTGGACTGTTTTTTTTAAAAATTGTATAAAGATAGATATTAAGGATGAGTTAACGACTGAATGAAACTGATGGAGAGGAAGCTGGGGATAAGAAGTCTAGATGAAGCCTTGTTTGCAATATTATAAAGTAATTGAGAATGGGGGGAGATCAGGGGAAAGCATCTGTTATGGATGGGAGCACTCATTCAATCAAATCTTGTACCCACCTCGTAAGGTCCGAGATTTATAACAACTCAATGCTTTTGTGGTTCAAATTCCATTCAGTTCTAGCACATGAGCTCTGTTTTTCTGCATTGCATTTCATGTTTTTTTGCTGGTAATTCCAGATACAAGGCAGGAATTTCTTTCCAGCAGAATCCCATATTGGTTGCCAGTTTGGTTATTAGTATAGGAGGCCTTTTGTCCCTCATGGGCAAGACTACAAGCAGGAATGACAAAAACAGGCAAAACAGACTAGTGGGAAGGGTTGGAGGTACAAAGAAATTTCCAGTTGACTCACACATGGCCTCCCTGACTTGTGGTCGTCTGGCCTTAGCATACAGCTTATCATGGTACATTGAGCGTACCACTGTTCTTCTACCTGTTTCACTGGTGTCATCTTGTCTATGCTGTTTCCAGAAGTGCAATGGAGCTGTGAAGCTGACAGATCCACACACTGGGGAAGTCTCACAACTACTCTTTACCCAGGCCAAGGGTGAAAGTCAGGGCTGCAGCGGCAAATAGTCTGATGTAAGAGGTGTTTGTGGTCTTGCTAACTTTTAGTCTCATCCTGGGTTCTGAGTGACTTCAGATAGCCAGCAAAGAGAAGCTCTGTCTACATCTATATCTAAGCATGAGAGAATTTTCAAACTCTGTCTGCAGAGAAACAATTGATGTCAAAGGCTAGAGAAGCCTATACCTAATCTATAATGTTTCTTAGGAATATGTTCTATGGGACAATGCTGCATTGGGAGAGGGATGAACTAAATGACCTAATAGTGATTTTTGCCACTAAGCTCTGTGCTTCTATGTGTCTACTATATACTGCTGTATAACACTGCAGTAAAGGGCACATTATCTCATATTAAGTCCAGCTATCTGCCTTTGTGTCTGTTTTCTAAACAGTTCTTACACTTACAGCATCACAACCAATAGTATAAAAAGTTGTAAGTCACAAGCCAGTTTAGCTTATGTGGAAGAACTATAGAGGCTGAGGACAAGGCTATAAATTGTTAGTGACAAAAGAATCTGGCCTGCAATTAATTAATTAATTCTAAGCAACTCCTAAACATCCTGGATCTATCACAGCAATCTATTTTTAAAATATCATTTTCTACACTGCCATCATAGGGAGTCAGCTAAGTTATGTCGTCATGATGAGGGAGCTATCAGGCTAATGACATGCTTTTGCATTGCCTTTAAACTTGTAGAGCATTTAATGCATTCTTAAACTGCATCATCCATAATTATGAGACTTCCAAGAATACAGACAGATATCAGGGTTCAGGAGAGGCTGATTAATTGTCAATCAATCAGGTTTCATGTCTGGTTAGATGAATTGAAAGAGGTTTAGAAGCAACACTAAAGAGAGGAATTCTGATCTCGCATATTGGTGTTGGCCAGACCAAACTTTTGATAAGTTACTTATTGCCTCACCCGTGACTGGAGTCAGTCATGTTCATTCTAGAAGGGATTTCTAGTCTTTCCATCATTCTACAGCCTGGTGGTGACAAATTAATTCCAAATGTCTCCAGTGGGTTGACATTTTTGGCAACCTGTGGTTTTTACACAAATTACAGAGCAAACCCTTTTTCATTGAGCCCTGGTTATACATGCCTAACCTGCATACGAACATAGTGCTTTGTAAAATACTTTGCTAACTTTTTTTATTCAGCGGTTCAACAACTTTTCATTCCTCAGATCACTTTCACATTGAACCAAAAACTTAAACCATATACATACATTGGCATTTGACGTGAAAGAGAACTCTGCTCCATGGTCAGACATAATAGGCTACATTCTGCCCTGTGTAATTCCATTGCCTTGAAGAATCTTAAACTGAGGATGAATGGTGTCTCTCTCTCCAGACACACTACCAGAAAAATATACATAAAGGTGTGTTGGGTTACAAAGGATTTATCTATTTAGGAGTGGAGAAGACATGAGAGAGTTCTGTAGGTCAACCTATAAAAGTACCAATTACACCAGAGCATCATGGATTCTGACTATGCCACATATCTTACCAAATTTTTTAAAGAAATTTCTGAAAGAGTTCAACTTTATTGGCACTATTTTATATCTTTCCATCATTCTCTACAGGGTATGTCCAACTTCACAGTATTCAGATGGAAAGAAAATGTATACATAGTAAACTTTAGTAATAGCTAAAAATCTCTGAAAATAATTTTCTAGACACTAAAATGTTATGATTTTAAGGTCTGGTGTCTCAGGATACCAGCACTAGAAGTAAATTCTTTGTATCCCATTTCAAAGCTGGGAGTTGCTAATGGTTGCAGTGAATAATTATTCAGAATACATAATGTGGCCAAGCAAGTGAACTGGACCTTCAGATTTTTGAGGCTGGTATATTATCAGCAAGGAAAAAAAGCAGTTATTAAAGAGTCACATTCCTAACATGGCATTTGGAGTCAGACATTAGAGGATTGAGTGTCTCAGGGAAAGTTAGAGACCACTAGAGCTTAAGATGAACGCAGTCAAACTATTGTTAGGTAAAAATCAGCTTGTCCTACTCACTGTTCCAACACCCAGGTAGTGCGGAGTTGGGCTATAGCTCAAAACTGTCAGAGTCCATGTAAAAAAACACTTACTGAGGCCAAGCAACTTTGATCAAAGGGCACACACACCCCTCAGGCTAGTAGCTTTGGAGGCGTGTGGCAGCTTTATTAGACCAACACATCAGTATTTATAGGTTTAAGACAGACAAAGGAACGACATTGGGTATGTCTCCTGTGTCATCTCAGGCTGACCTTGCACAAACTGCTTACCCAGTCGAGCAGAGAAAAAACAGGAGGGGGAACAAGGCAAACAATACACAAGATAAGGAAGTTTAGCAAGGCCAGGAGGAATGAGGAATTTATTGCAGGGGGCCCCTTTTATCCAACACTATGTACGTTTAACTTTTGCAACTGAAAAAGCTTCTTAGCATCTCCTCACTTCTAACGATGTATAAAAATGAATAGAACATTACATGTTATATTAGGCTAATTCATAAAGCATAAGAAACAAAGGAAATAACATATTGTTCCCAAATCTCCTAGTGCTTTGCAGTAAAATGAAATCCATGTCCTGTCTGCTTAGCACAGGTAGCACTGAACAAAGCTGTTCTAACACAGGGAGATATCTTTTGTGTTTTGTCTCAAGGAGGTATGATTGCAGTGGATTACGTACAGCATGGGATCTGTAGCCTAGTGATATTGTATTGCAAATGAATTGACAGTGGTTGTGCCTACTATAAACTACTAAACTTTCAAATACAACCAATGGCCATAATAATGAGATCTGCATGTGCATTTTTGCCACTGCAGATAGACAATCTTGACAAGATTAGTCACTTGGATGGGAGATCTGTCAGGAAAACCAAGCAGTCTGCATGGATCAGTGCTGCCGATTCATTAGAGCATCACTCTTCCCTGGCTTCAATATGCATTCAGTGTCCCAATGTGGCATTAGAGAGCCTTCTGCAGATGGATGCTAGGGGAGAGGGAAACCCAACTTGACTGTGTATGGGCTTTAGGAATAGATGACTGTGTAAGGTTACTGTGTCTTTAAGGTTGGACTGGGACATTCTGTGCAGCAAAGTTGAAAAGACAGGCCAGCTGGAAGTAGTTGCAGCTGAACGTAAGGGTGAAGTAGGACTCACTGTGTTCGATTCATTTGCATGCTACTTTTTCTCCTGTTCTTGTCATTCTCACCCAATTAATGCGACCATTCATTAAAATGTCATTTTGCTGACTTCAATTTTGGGACAGTAAGTCAATGGCATGAACAGATGAGAGGGCAGTGGTGGGATCCTTTTAGAGCAGTGGTTCTCAATTTATTTACCACTGTGGGTTGCATATGCAGCTCTCTGTTATGTGGGCCACATCCACACACTATATATACACGCTACCTGTATGGCTCTGACTACCTGTACTGCACATGGTCTGCAGCACTGTGCTGATTGGGTAGCAAGTGGCCCACAGGTTGAGAACCACTATTTTAGATCAACATGGTGGTAAGTGAAGCAGCAGCCAGAAGGAGGTTCCGAGTTAATAGAAGGTGGGGAAAAAAGTTTTTGAAATGGTTGAGTTGGCCTGGAATAAATAGTGAATAGTTCTGCTTTAAATGGAAGTGGGGAGGATTTTGGAGTTTACGTAAAAAGGCTGCAGCTGTATTGCTGTGCCAATAACATTGAAGACAGAGGCACAAAACATTAATTTTTCTGGCCTCTGGTTGGAAGAGAGACATTTGCAGCCTGAAAGACTTACGTTCTCTTCAAGAACGAGATGAAATGAGGACCTGATCTCTGCGGTTCAACCACAGCATGTATGCCAAAATTCATTGGTCCAGAGGTATAACTTTCACACGGGGAAAACCACAGAGATAAAGCATTTCTGATATCTAGGGCCTGTCTTTGACCACCAAAAGGATCATTTTATGTTTGGAATCGGAGTTCAGAAACAGCTGCTGAGTGTTGTTCCCAAGAAGAAACCTAACCTTGAAGGAAGGATGGCGATGCATTGCTGATTAGGTCCACCCAGAGAAATTTGTGAAGGAGAGTACCTGTTATGAAAAGGGAGGAAGGGCTAGCCAATAGACAAACAAGGAGTCACTATCAGTGGGAAGTCATAAGCAAATGGAAGGACATCCCTGATTCTTTTTGATAATATCACAGAAACTAGAGCTATGCTTTCTCAATAAGGTGAAATGAAGACCACGTTCAGAGAAGTCATGAGGATTGTGGTAGTCGTGCATCCTAGTGGTGAAAGGAATGGAAGAAAAGTGTATGAAAAGTGTTTGAGTATGAAACTGTTCCAGCTCTGTGAATATGGATGACACAAATTGGTGCAGTCTATCACCGGATGGGTTGTGATGTAGACCACACTTCCGTGCAGGATAAGTAGATGCCAATGCTGTGTACTGCGGTAATGAAAACGTGGTAATGAAAATGAGAATAGCAATCTATTTCAGAAGAGATATACAAGGAAAAAAAGGCTTATCTCAAATTAAGAGAAGCGAGTGCAGTACTGAGAAACTGGAGTGAGGAGGGAATAAAGGCTTTAGGTCAATGTAAAATAAAAGGTACTTGTTTGCTGTTACCCTTAATTGTTAAGGAAGTAAATAGTCCTTGACTGATTGGCACAAATTGGCTTAACAATGTAAAGATGGATCGGAATGCAGGGCACAGCATGTTTCTGTCCATGATAAAAGCAAAATACAAATCTGCTTGAGTCAGAGATGGGTTTAGTGGTTTGTACAGCACCTAGCACATTAGGTTTATCCCTGATCTTTGACTGAGGGTTGTAAGTGAGTTGTGACCTAAAAGGCTGTTCTTGAGGATTCCCGGCCAGTTGAATCCTCACAGAATTAACTGATGTATCTGTAATCAAATAGCTACTGTAAACAATACACTTGGTGGAATCCACAATATTTCAGGTTGATCTAAAACATCCAAACATTGATGATTTGAAAACAAGGTATAGGCTTTTTAAGGAGCAGAATCCCACTTCAAAAGAGCACATTATTTACACTCCGTAATGTGGGCAGCCTGACATAGTGGTTGGAGCCTGGAGTAGAATCAGGGTCATGGTCAGGAGTCACACCAAGGGTCACAGTCAGAGGTCACACTTCCAACTTGGCATGGGAGTTCAGTAATGAGTCTTAGAAGCAACAGAGAGTGGTGTGATCAAACTGCTGGGACCTGCAAAGTGAGTGATTTGAGCTACTGGTCAGAGCCCAGAGTTGAGCTGTGGTCAGAAGTCACATCAATGCTCAAAGCTGAGCCAGAGCCAGAAATCAAAGGTCAAACCAGAGTCACTAACTGGAGCTAAGTCAAGGAAGCAGGACCCTGCGTGGGAGCAGGAACCAGGCAAGGAGGCAGGAGCTTGATGTCAGGGATCTGTTCAGCTGCAGGCCTAGCAACTAGTTGCTCAGACAAGGGGTATGGCAGGAACAGGAAGCTTTATCCTAAAAGGTGTCTCCTCAGCAATTTGTTGTTAGATGATCCTGCTGAATCAACAGATGCAGCCCCTGCTTCTGGGGTATGAGCTGCAGTCTTTTTATATGGTCTAGTGGTGCAGAGGGTAAGGCTCTTACCCAGCAGCTCTGTGGGCCTGCGTTCATGATCTACCTAACACGTCAATTAAATTTTGCTGGTTTTATGTTTGTTCACTGGCTGACCACACTGTACATTATATGATGCCAGTCATTTTACTTTGAGAGGTGCTCAGTCGTAAAGATTAGTGAGATCAAACATTGTTGCATGACAATAGCCAAGTGCATAAAGACCAGGCTAGGAAGACATGCACCAGCAAAGCTAAAGCTGTAATCCATCTTTACCAAGGGTGTCTTTATAGTTCACAGCAGCATACTTAACCCAATTCATGTTGCACAGCCATGCCAGAAGCCCCATAAAGAGCAGATTTAATATCAGATAAACTTTATGAATCAAAAGCTCTTTAAATAATTCTGTTAACTCATAACTTCCTTTTGAAGCTAAGATTTTAATATGGTAGATTTTCCAATCATTAGAAACATACATTTACATATTAATTTCTATGCATTGAAAAAAGCCTTTAATCAAATCCAGTGGCATGCTCTGTTTGGAAGTCTGATGTAAAATAATAAATCAGTGCCTTTTAAAATAAAAATAGGGATTAATAGTAGGTGCTTTTTAAAATTAAAATAATTACTGCAAATACTTACATAATCAATATTGGAGCATATTCGCTAATCAGGAAGAATTATGCCCCAAGCCTTGCAGAATCTCTGCATGCTAAAAGCAAGGAAGAAATAAACTCTTTTTGTGCAACTGTTTCTGACACTTCAGCCATAAAAATGCAAGAACAATAGGACCAAATCATCCTGAATGCAATTCCACCCAAGTCAATGGAGATGCACTGGGCTGAATTGGTCTCAATAGCTTTGCTGTTAGCACATGATTTAAAAGTTAAGGAGAACCTGAGAATCTAAATGTTATTTTCATTCACCATCTCTTCATCCCAGTTCCTCTGGGAATGTCAGATGAGCAGAAAGGGAATAAAGGCTAATATGACTGACAGGGGTCTACCGAATCAGGGGAAAGTTAATAGAAAAGGTGGATAAGGAAGAGAAAGATGGTGACATTTATTTTTTTTCCTGCAGTATAAGCCAAATCAGTTATCAGCATCATTGATGTAACTTGAGAAAGATTGAACATATGCTATAAAACCAACTGTTTAACAAAGTTAAAGCTATTAAGTAATTAGAAGATAATATTCAAACATGCTGAATATGCTTCTTTTGATGTAAACAATTATAACCCTATTTTTGATACAGGGGAACCATCTAGTTCATTTTGCTGTGCTTGATGTTTTATGTAATGCTTACCGCATGTATGCCAATATGCCAGTGTCAAAAGGTAGCTGTAGTGTTAAAAACTGCATCTATTAAAGCCTCTGGCCGGTGTAGAGTATATGAGCTACAAAGGAAACACAAGCAATATGGAGAATAGACGATCTTTGCTTGACTAGAATGGTGGAATGTCTGCATTGCTGCTCTTCTGTTCTCAAGGATATCACCCATATTGTCATCAGTCAATGATCAGGTATAAAGACTAAATTCCAGATAAGATCATATCACTTGTTTTTCTTGGGGAATATTATCCACAATTTTGAACAGTCACATTGTTTAAGTGGGAAGGGAATTTATTATTATTAATGCAGGGAAATATCACCTTCAGATAGGAGATTGAAATCTGGTGACCTGGGATCTATTTCTAGAACTTGGTCACTGGCCTACTGTGTGACCTTGAGCAAGTCATTTCCTCTTCCTGTGCCTCAGTTTCCCCATCTGTAAGAGTGCAATAGTGATACTAACTTCCTATGTAAAGTACTTTCAGATCTATGGATGAAAAGTTTTACATATGAGCTAGGAATTGTATTAGTCTCTCTGATCATGAGCCAGTCACTTAACTTCTCTGTACCCCAGATACCTCATCTGTAAAATGGGATGATTCTTACCTCCCCACACTCCTGCTTTCCACTGGCAACATGACACTTTGTTCCTGAAGAGTATACTGAGTGTATGGATAGCACCAAATTATGTTCAGCTTCGGTAATTTATCAAGAGAGCTGGGGATAAAGACCCTGTAGTGGAGTCCGCGTGTGTTTTCCCCATGTAGTGTATTTTTTTTTTAAACAAAGCAGCCATTTGATGCAATCTAATCCATTGCAAATGCAAAAATATTAGCACTTCAGAATATTTTTGAGAGCCTCAGAACTAAATCATCCCTGGCTAGGATGATTTCAGTGTCTAGAGCGGCTGTGAGCTCCCTCTTCCTTTTAAGTTGGAAGCAGCATTTCAACAAAAAAACTCCTGGGAACTCCTTTTCCCACGTGACGCTAGCTTTGCTACGGTGCTCACAGGACTAGACTGTGTGTTTGTCAGGAATGGGAGGGGACTGAATGACATACCAGGTGAGACTCAGCCCTGTGCAGAGACCAGATCAAGGTCTCTGTACAGCTCCATGTAAGTCCTTGAAGCAGAACTTACAGGGGACTTATGGGGTGTATTAGGCCTTGTGCTAGCTTTCGGGACGAAGATGAATTTCACTCCGCAGAACAGATTTTGAGTCAAAAAGTGCCATTTTTACCACTTTTTTCACTATTCTGAACGTACCTTCATGTAATTTAAAATATTACTCAGCTAATAGAGTGAGCTTCAGAAATGAAACCGGGAAAGAAAACTGGGGACACAAGGCATAGGGAGATTACGGGGGTTGCTCAAGATCACAGAAGTCTGTGGTAGTGCTGGGTACCACAGTTTCCCCATCCACTGCCTGAAACAGAAGACCACCCCTTCCTTCCAAATGTAAATTACTTTCTTAAAGAGAACAATAGGGGCAAAGGATTTAGTATCTGAGCCTGTTTCCCTTTAAGGGGCACAGGGGGCAGGAATGGGCACAGTCACTCTAGGTAGGTGAAGTTGTGTTACTAGAAAACACTTTAAATAAAACTGCTGCGGAGACTGAATACTTTATTCCAGAGCTAACAAAAGTGCCGGGGGAAGGCACTTCTCAAAGTGATGCTTGCTCTTCTCTAAACAAGAGATGACATTCCCACTTGCTTCTGTAGGGCAAATTCTTTGGCAACAAAAGCTGCCAAGAAGCAGACTTAATGAAGCCTCAACTACTGCAGCACTAAAAAAATATAAATAGAAATCTTTTCCCAATTCCCCCAAAAAAGGAAACAAGGAAAGCACAAATTTTACTTGTTTAAAATAATGTAGAAAAACTGGTATTTCAAGAATGGGAGCCATGTAACATTTCATAGGGAGCAGGGTAACATTTTTCTGGAAGTCCCGGAAGACGACATACAGCCTGCAGCATCCCTCTTGTAAGTCTTGATCAAGCTGAAAATATCCTCAGTAGCTGCTATCCTAGAGAAAATCCACAGTCCTCCCATGCGTTGCAGCTGAGGAGATTCAATGCAATTTTCACCATCGAAATCCACACTCTCCCTTGGCTGCAAAGCACCTCTTCACTGAGCTACCCGCATTCTGTGAATCCAGGGCTGACTCAGCATTATTCTCAGACTGCACCGTGTGTAGTCATTACACCACTGCAAGATGGGTGTAAAGCAGTGGCTCTCAACCTTTGCAGACTGTACCCCTTTCAGGAGTCTTTCTCGTGTACCCCAAATTTAATCTCACTTAAGTTATTTGTTTACAAAAATCAGACAAACACAAGTGTCACAGCACACTAATACTGACAAATGACTCATGTTTACCATATAATTATAAACTAAGTCAACTGGAATCTAAATATTGTATTCACATTTTACTGTATCACATCTAGAGCCGTATAAGCAAGTCATTGTCTGGATGAAATTTTAGTTTGTACTGACTTCACTAGTGCTTTTTATGTAGCCTGTTGTAAAACTAGGCAAATATCTAGATGAGTTGATGTACCCCCTGGAAGACTTCTGCATACCTATAGGAGTACATGTACCCCTGGTTGAGAACAACTACTCTAAGGTGGCTTTGGCTAGGTGAGTAAATGACTACGCAGTATACAGCAATGAGGAATTCTTATTCTACCCTGGTCTGATTGTGCTCTTGCTGTATCTGGCACTCTTGCATACAGTGTTGGGGGACTTCAGTCATAGTGCTGAGGGAGTTCTCCAGACATCATTAAACTAGCGTTGCCCCCTGTGCAGATCATCCATGAACCACTAGCTTTGAAAATGGATAACAAAATGCCATCCCTATACTCTTTTCCAACCTCTTGGCTACAGTGTGCTTGGCTGGAACAACTCTTGGCTGTTTCCAGTTCTGTAGTACAAACGAAGAATATTCCTAGGCACTGAGAAGGGCTGATGGAAGGTTTCCCAGCAGAATGATTTAGGAGGAATTTATTATTCATTTTGGAAAGGATCAGGTCCTCTGAGTTGGAGAATGGCTTTGCTGTTGGAGGACACTGTGCAGGCACTGATCACAATGAGGTATGTGACACTGAGCCAGGGAGAGTTAAATCACCAGCAGACTAAATCAACCTGTAAGGACATATTAGTGAAGTACTGAAGTGGTGAACAGAGCCATTCCTTGTAGATGGTTATCAAAGTTATGTTAAATGGAGGACAGTTCTGTATTATTAGAGAATTAGAGGTAAATATAGATGCTCCCCAACTTACACAAGTGTTCCGTTCTGGAATGCCACGCATAGGTTGAATTTTGCGTAAGTCGGAAATGTATCTGACTATTATGCAAAAAAAATCCTCCTATTTTTTATCTTGCTGAACTTTTTCCATAAGTGTGTATTTGCATAAATCAGGTCTTGTGTAACCTGAGGGGGCATCTGTAAAATACTAAATGTATTTGTCTGTGTTTACTTATGTCTTATTACATGTTAACAGTGTAACCAGATTAGCTTGTGGATGCTAATTCCCTTTAATGTCTTAATTACATTATTTTATGTATATGGATGGTTTGGTTAATCTTAAGATCAAAGATGTAAAATATTGCAGGAAATATTATTTTGTCTGTGCCATAACAGAATGCCTTGATAGTTTGAATTGATAATTACTTTGTTAATTAATGCTAGTAGTTTATCTGTGTATACATAGGAAATAGGAGGTTTACTTCAAAGCAACAATATTACCTATTCTTCATCCAAGGAACGCCCGCTGTGTTATCTGCTGTCAAGAGGCTATTGTAGCCTGACAGAGATCTATAAAAGAACTCTAGGGCCTGATCCGGTCATCTCAGATCTGCTTGAACTTGGTCAGAGGAAGTTTAAGTCAGAAGACAGGTTTCCAGCTCCATTCTGAATTATCCTGCTATTTCTCATGGAAGACTTTAAACCATCTCCTCTCACGGAGTTGGATTACAACCTATGGAATTGATTCTGAAAGACCTTTCTACAACTCAGCAGCTCACCATCTTTGTTATGAAACTGACCTAAAGAGCTTTATTCAGACCTGTATGTCTAATGATCTGTCAACTACAGTGCTCTCTTTTTTAAAAAAAAGAGTATTTATTAGATTAGTTAATAAGAATTGGCTGTAAATGTGTTTTGGGTAAAATCTGAAATATTCATTGACCTGGTGGGTAATGTCTGATCTCTTGGTGAATAAAATTTTAAATAATCTTCACCATAGTTGACGTGGCTGTCTGGGTAGATTTCTTTAGGGGAGCTGTTTGTATGGATTCTGGGTAACAGTAAGGTATTGTAAAAGCTGTTTTGTTGCTGGCTTGGTGAATCTAATTATTAGAATAAGCCACCGACCAGTTTTGGGCACCGTATGCCCCATTCTTTGGGGTTTCCCTGATTGAGCAATCTCAGTGAGGTCCCTCTAGTGACCATGGTCTCAAAGTATAATTACAGCATCCTAATGATGAGGAGGAAAGAGAATAAGAGACGCAGGTACTTTCTTTGGGGATGCATTTTGCATACAGGTTGGCTTCCCAGTCTAGCTATGGAATATATTAAAGGCCCCAGGGGCAGATCCTCAGCTAGTGTAAATTTTCATATACCAGTCCATTGAAGTCAATGGAACTATGACAATTTACACCAGCTAAGAACTTAGCCCCACTCTTTGTGGCTTGGTTTAACCATAGCTACCTAGTGATGCAGCATCAACAGTAGTTTGAGTCACCTGTCTGGTCAGGTCTCGGAAGGTCAATGCTAGGTCCTGCTTGATGTAACGTTCCCATCAAGGAATCAGAAAACACACATCTTCATTCTATTGCAAAAGTTTACAGAGTTAGGACAAGGCATGTGAACATCTGAGAAAACATACATTGTCTCAGAGGTATTAGTTAAATGGGCTGGCAGAAATGACAAAAGGAGATTTAAAGTGCAATAATGAAAACAAATACACTGGGAAAAAGTATTTGAAAACACAGTTGGGAGAGATACTTAGAAAGCATAATTGCAAGGAAAGTTATGAACTGACAATATCACAAGGTAGCAAAAAAACAAAACCAAACCCCAAAAGCAACCCCCTCAACCCATTTTATATTGGGTTGTAAAGAAGCATAACAAAGTCCAGAAAGGGAATAATCCCTTTTTATGCAGTTTTCACATGTGGAATAACTTCATGCCATTGCCGGGGGGAGGGCACTTTTGGAGAGACATCAAGCTGTAAGGCATCCAGAGGAAAGTCACAAAGAGAATTGGGAACTGGTCTATGAAAAAAGGCAGGGACTAGATTTTCATTTGAAAATACGATTGAAAAAATCAGGTGCCTAATTTCATTAGGTGCCTTTGAAAATCCCCCCTCTGAACTCTAAATGTGCATAGCTTGGTAAACAGTTGGAGAGAAACATCCATGAGTCTAATGCTGGCCCTGGCAACCCTGTTTAAATGGTGTCGTGAACCACTTTGATTTTGGTGTTCAGAGCATCTGGCCTTTCCTGACCAGCTTTTCTCAGAACACTTCTCTGTAAATACCAGGTGACTCTTGGCTGCTTTTCCTAACTTTATTTCGAGTGTCCTGCAGATCTCTTCAAAACCCACCAACTGACTACACCTCCGACTTCTGGGATGGACAAACCACTAAACTTATTTAACCAGTGCAAAGACACCAAATATAGCAATAGGGTTCAGTAACCCTTCTAGTTCTTACTTCACTAGGGAAAGCCTAATCTTACAACAGGGGTGGGCAAACTGCGGCCCACGGGCCACATGTGGTCCGCTGGCCACCTTTATCTGGCCTGCGAGCTTGGGCCAAGGCCAGTGGCCCCGTCCTCCCGGCCCCAGTCCGAGCATGGCAAGCCATGTGGCCCCGCCCTCCTGGCCAGGGGTCTGGGGCGAGCGCAGCAAGACACGAGGCCCTGGGCTCCCGGCCTGACCGCAGGAAGACACAGGGTCCCATGCTCCTGGCCCGGGGTGCCAGGCAGAGAGCATGGCAAGACACGGCCAGGCGGAGCGCTGCGAGCCCCAGGGCCCCGCGCCCGGCTGAGCAGGTAAGTCAGTTGGGGGTGGCGCTCAGGTGGGGGGGCATTTAGTTGGGGGGGAAGTGGTTAGGGTGTGGGGGTCTCAGGAGGGGGCAGTCAGGGAACAGATAGCAGGAGGGCTAGATGGGGGTGGGGTCCTGGGGGGCAATTAGAGTGGGGGGGGGG
>ML677333.1:2320453-2519505 GCA_007922305.1 Dermatemys mawii | reverse complement strand
GGGGGGGGGGTAATCAGGGGACAAGGAAGCGGGGGGGTTGGACAGGTTGGTTGTCTGAGGGCGGTAGTCAGGGGGCGGGAAATGGGTGGGGGTCAGATATGGAGCGGGGCCTTCCCTACGTGGCCTCTGCACAATTTTGAAGCCCCGTGTAGCCCTCGAGCCAAAAAGTTTGCCCCTGATCCAGACCATCCCTGACAGGTGTTTGTCCAACCTGCTCTTAAAAATCCCAATTGATGGAGATTCCACAGCTTCCCTAGGCAATTTATTGCAATGCCTAACTACTCTGACAGTTAGGAAGTTTTTCCTAATGTCCAACCTAAACCGCTCTTGCTGCAATTTAAGCCCATTGCTTCTTGTCCTATCCTCAGAGGTTAAGAACAACAATTTTGCTCCTTCCTCCTTGTAACAACTTTTTATGTACTTAAACTGTTACCTTGTCCCCTCTCAGTCTTCTCTAGTCTAAACATACCCATTTTTTCCAATCTTCCCTCATAGTCATGTTTTCTAGATCTTTAATCTGTTGCTCTTCTCTGGACTTTCTCCAATCTGTCCACATCTTTCCTGAAATGCAGTACCCAGAACTGGACACAATACTCCAGCTGAAACCTAATCAGCATGGAGTGGGGTGGAAGAATCTTCATGTCTTGCTTACAACACTGCTGCTCATATGTCCCAGAATGATATTTGCTTTTTTTGCAATAGTGTTACACTGGCTCATTTAGCTCATGATCCACTTTGACCCCTGGATCCCTTTCTGTAGTACTCCTTCCTAAGGAGTCATTTCCCATTTTGTATGTGTGCAACTGATTGTTCTTTCCCAAGTGCAGTACTTTGCATTTGTCCTTCTTGAATTTCATCCGGTTTCCTTCAGACCATTTCTCCAGTTTGTCCAAATCATTTTGAATTTTAATCCTATCCCACAAAGCACTTACAACCCCTCTCAGCTTGGTATTGTCTGCAAACTTTATAAGTGCATTCTCTATGCCATTATTAAATCATTGATGAAGATACTGAATAGAAGTGGACCCAGAACCGATCCCTACAGGATCCCACTCATTATGCCCTTCCAGCATGACTGTGAACCACTGATAATTACTGTCTGGGAATGATGTCCAACCAGTTTTGCACCCACCTTATAGTAGCTCCATCTAGGTTGGATTTTCCTAGTTTGTTTAGTGAGACACTATCAGAAGCCTTACTAAAGTTGAGAAATACCACATCTACCACTTCCCCCCAACATCCATAAGGCTTGTTACCCTGTCAAAGAAAGCAGTCTTCCTAGGCAACTTGTTTAGTGTTTAATTACACCTATACTACGGACATTTTTCCTAATATCTAAATCTCCCTTACTGCATTTTAAGCCCATTACTTCTCCTGTATTCAATGGTTAGGAACAATTTACTATCCTCCTCTTTATAACAGCCTTTTATTGTATTGAAGACTGAACAAACCATTTTTTTTCAATCTTTCCTTGTAGGCCATGTTTTCTAGACTGTTAATCATTTTTGTTGCTCTCCTCTGGACTTTCTCTAATTTGTCCATATTTTCCTGAAGTGTGCTGCCAAGAACTGGACACAGTACTCCAGTTGAGGAGGTATCAGTGTTGAGTAGAACGGAAGAATTACTTCTCATGTCTTCCTTACAACACTGCTACTAATCATCCCTGAATCATGTTCACTTCCCCCCCGCCCCAAGAATGTTATACTGTTGACTCATATTTAGTTTGTGATCCACTATAACCCCCAGGAGTGCAGTACTCCTTCCTAGGCAGTTATTTTGCCTTTTGTATTTGTGAAATTGCTTTTTCCTTCCTAAGTGGAGTACGTTGCATTTATCATTATTGAATTTCATCCTATTTATTTCAGGCCATTTCTCCAGATTGTCAAGATCATTTTGAATTCTAATCCTGTCCTCCAAAGCATTTTCAAGCCCTCCCAGCTTGGAATCATCTGCAAACTTTAACACTGTACTTTTATAATCTGTGACTATGTGATGTTTCAGGTATGAGAGAGAGCTCATGATCATACCAGGATGAGGTAGCATTACCATTCAAAAAATGCAATATGTGAGAAGTGCTGAACTGGGGAAGTGTGGTAGAAATTGTAAAGAGAAAAAAAACAAACAATTGCCTCCTATGTTAGATAACATTCTTCTGTTTACCTACACAGCTATTCTCTAATTTTCTCTCCCAGAATCATTGTTCTCAGCTGCATTTTATCAGCCTTAAGAGGCAATGTGACTGGATACTGGTTTACACATGTGTTGTCCCTGGTGAGAGACTTTAGCTGGAGAGAAACTCAGTCTTTAAAGTGACAGGGTTTACATTTTTTTGTTTTTTAATTTGTAAAAATATGAATAAGGCCTAATGAAAGAGATGAGAGAATAATCTTTGTGTCTAGGGAAGGAGAAGGTTCCTCCTGGAACCCACAGCCAGGGGAAGAAGGCTAGAAAGGCTGTCTAGCCTCCTTCAGACACTCTTGGGAAAAAGTAAGAGGAAACAGGACTTGTTAGAGAGGTAGAGATTATTCAGAGCAGGTAGGTGGTGTAACAGAGTACAACTCACCACCATGGTACCTCCTGCTGTTCAGTCTGGGAATTAGCTCTAAAACAGTCCTAGAGTGCCCTCTGCTGGTGGTGTCCCATTAGTCCCTCACCCTCTGCTGGCATCTGGACCCGCATTGCTCTTCTTCTGGCTTGGCAGCATCCTCCCAGTAAGCCCTTATCTGATTGATTGCCAGCATGTGCAGCCACTCTGGCCTATCCTGGCCCTATCTCTCATAGGAGTGGGGCAGCTGCCCTACTACAGGTGGGTTTGGTGGAGCCTCCATAATGTAGGTTTGTATAAGCTGGGTAAGCATCCAAACTGAACTAAATCTACCAAACTTCTGTGCTTTACCCATCACATCATGGAGACGTAAACTTCATCCTCCTGGGCAGGAAACTAATCAGAGAGAACGTGATCATTTTTCTCAGTGAAGTATAAAGCAATGTATATAACTACAGGTTGAGATTCCAAATGCAGAATTTCTATTGAGATTGTATATGCTAATTTTTTGGAAAACCATCTCCCCTTTAGTATAAGGCATTACAAACAAGGCACAGCTTCTAGGCCATGCACCAGAAGTCTGATTCATTTACACTAGTGTTGTGCAGGTGTAATTCCATTGATTCAATAGAGCTATTTCTAATTCTAACCACCTGAACCCAGTTACCACCTGTATTCCACTGGATTCTGAGCAATACCAGTACCATCTATGGATGAAATTTCCACCTACTGAATCACCAGCTTCGCTTCCTGAAGCCCCTAAGGGTTCATCGGTACTGGGATTAGACATCCGGAGCTGGCCCATGCCAGCTGGCTTAGGTTAAGGGGCTCGGGCTAAGGGGCTGTATAATGTGGAGATATCCAGGCTTGGGCAGCAGCCCAAGTTCTGGGATCTTCCCACCTTGCAGAGTCCTAGAGCTGGCTCTGGCCTGAACCTGAATGTCTACTGCACAATTAAACAGCCTCTTAGTTTGAGTCAGCTGGCATGGGCCAGCCATGGGATTTAAATTGCAATGTAGACATACCCTCTGTGTTTCCTGGAGGTCTCTCTTCCAAGTACTTACATCAAATGACCCTGCTTAAAGCTGACAGCAAGGACTGTCAGGTTCCTAGCGCAAGGTGGAAAGGTTGATAACAGAGCTAAGAGAAAGACCTTGGGAAATAAGCCACACATTGATTTGCTCTTGAGATTTTGCTAGTGCATTGATCTTTGTGATATACAGTGATACAAATTGCAGTTTGTGTTTTGAAAGTCACCAGAGGAGTGAGACCTGGTTTTTTTTCCCCTGAACAGCTCGGAGTGAGCTGTGATGCTTCTCTTGTCAAGTATGTTTACTTATCCACGTACCTCTCCAGGCTCGTTCTTATTCAGCTCAACATGAAGCTGTAGAGAGGTGACTCTGTATGTGTTTGTCTACATAAAGTACAGTAGATTTGATTTGGTGGGTCAAAGTTTCATAAGGGTTTCAGCCTGGCCTCCATTTGAGCAGGTGCAACTTATACTAGAGTGTGGGTCTTTGTCCTTTGCCAAAAGGTCTGTAAACCAGGTGCTCACTGGAGGATTTAGTCCTGTTGGTCAAGCAGTAGGAACCTCATAAATTCAGTGATGAAGATCCAAAGGTCAAACCTTGATGCTGGCCTCAGTGGAATAGTAGAGCCCAAAATGTGGCCTGATCTCAAGAGTAGTTTCTATAGGTAGGGAAACGTATGAACCTTATTGTAACTGATCAGTGTAAGGAGGTTTGTGAGTCTGCTACTCCTTCAGCTAATGCAATTTGTCCTTTAATTCAAACAATAGAGGTTCTTGCTTTTAGCTCTGAAGAACTCAGGTGCAATCCTTGCTGTTGGCCGAAGTGGGGCTGTTTATACATGCATAGGCTTAACCCATGTGTATTCCTTGTAGGTACAATTTTTGTGTGGACAGATTGCCTCATGAGCAGTTCCATTTTTCAGGTGTATTTGCAAAATAAGGATGGTTCTGGGCAGCTCAGCTTGTTGGCTAATCAGGGATCAGATTTCTGGGTTTCCCCCACGCCTGTGCTGGAAAGTGTTCCTCGCCAAGTGCTACAGACCCAGCTCTAATTCTTTCAGCAGCTATGAGCTTACAGCTGTTTCCAAGTATGTGCAGCTTCTGAAGTGTTACTGCATCGTCTGTGTACCATGCCAGTTTCACTGAGGAAATCACTTTGATGGGTCAGCAGAGGAGAGGTACAATTTAAATAATGCTGTTGTTGCAGGGTACTTTTCTGTCCCATAGGAACGAGGCACACAAACAGCTATTGAATAGAGATGGTGAGTTTATTGAAGGCAAAGTGACACACCTGCAGCTGGGGCTCTGCTCGCTGCTGCCACTGAACGGGGACCTGACGCATCGGAGCAATGCCCGGGGAAGAAGCCCACTGCGCGTGGGCACACAGGCAGAGAAATAACAGGAACATTTGCATTTCATGCATACCTCATGAATAACTAATACCTTGTTTCTGTCTTGTTAGTAACACACAATACGAGTAGGTGTTTCATTTCAAGGCAAGCAAACCATAAGAGCCAAGTCTGGCATGGGAAATATGCGATAACAGGGCAAAGACTGATAACAGTGACCGAAAGTACCCTTTCCTTCCCAGGAGTGGGGTGGGGGGGAATAAGCACCCCTTCCCTCCCAGGAGTGGGGCGGGAATGAGCACCCCTTCCTTTCCTGGAGTCGAGGATGAGAGCACCCCTAGCAGTCTACCGTCACAATGTCTTGCGCATTCTTACAGCTGTAAAAAACAATGGGAAGAAATGCTGGAGCAGTTTCAAGCAAGGATATGAAAAGATTTTGAGTTGAGAATTTCATTCCTGATGATGATTTGCAAATTGTATACACAGCCAGTAATCAAGGAAACATCCTGAGGGAAATTTGGCTTGCAGGAGATGCAGTTTCCAATACTTAATTGATCAAAATATAATTCCCTGTATTAATCCACGTATAGAGGTTACATTGTCCAGGGACAAAAATGCTATGTCCAGAAATAGTGTGCTAAACCACTAGCTTGCCATGGCTAAAGGAGTCAGCGATATACCACAGTATCTTTTGTATCCAAGGGGAAGGTAGATAATCAGAGAGCACAGCATTTGCCAGTATAGTATTTTGAGCAGCTGGATGACTTGCTTTGAATGTTTAAATAATGTAAGAGGAAAAACCAAGGGCTGAAAGATCAGGCACTAGACTAGGAGTCAGGAGAGGAGCTGTGCAAATAACAGTTTTGGTTTGCTAGCAATCCTGAAAAATAAAAAAATTGTTTTGGGTCAACCCAAAAACTAGTCTTTTCTAAAAAAAATTTTTTTCAGTGAATCAAAAAAATTATTTTGGGTCAAATCAAATGTTTTGATTTTGACCATTTTGAAATGTTTTTGAATGCTCTTTTAATACAATTTAAAGGAAATTTCTAGGTGAAAAGTCACCTTGAACTGAAAAATTGAATCATTTTCTTTAGAAAATATTGAAACAAAACATTTAGATTTTGAAACAAAACATTTTGATTTTTTTTCCAGAACAATATTGTTGGTAATTTCCAACTTTTTCTGCTTTCTGTGTATATAAATGCATCTTACTTCTGTGTGTTCCATTCTATGCATCTGATGTAGTGGGCTATAGCCCATGAAAGTTTATGCTGAAATAAACTGGTTAGTCTCTAAGGTGTCACAAGTATTACTCGTTTTCTTTGTGTTTGTACAGCACCCAGTGCAACATGGCTTCTATCAGCAGATGGTACTGCAATAATTAGAATAAATAATGATAATTTGAACTGGGCTGAAGATGGCAATTCCATTTCATGATAACATTTGAGTTTCAACATTTTGTTTTCTTCTTGTATTGGAATGAGAACAAAACATTAAGTATGTTTTCATCATAGAATTTTATTGAAACGTGGTTTTTTGATTAAAAAAAAACACCTCAGGTTTTCAAATCAGCCTCTCTGGTCAGAAGTGAAAAACCTCACCCCCAAATCCCAACCCCTTCCTGACAAAAATTCCATTGAAACCGATACATCTCTGTGAAATATGTTGGTTTTGTCCAAATAGTCTCTTTCAATTAAATGAACGTCATCAGAAATGTTTCAGCAAGTTCTACTAATACTACATATCTCAACATTTATTCTGTACTTGTCCCTGTAATGTCAGAGTAAGATATATAAATTACTTTGCACAGGGAAATGTTTGTTATGTTGTTGGTTGGATAAATAGCTCCCACTTATTTCAATGAGCATTTCACATAAATATGGAATGAGTAAAAATGGAGTATTTAGTCCTAGATTTGATTTTGAGTATATTATAAAGAAGCCATTATTTAATATTAAGGAAAGAACTAAAGCAAGAGCTCCAAGAGAGAACCCCCATAGCAAGCTGTATCTGAACAGAGGTGCGTAGCAAGGTGTGGGAACTGTCATCATTTGTAAGTGTTTTACATGTTTGTGCAGAACACCAGCTATAACAAATACCAAACTACATGCACCATGGATACCTCATTTGGAGGGCTATGATAAAAAACGGACATTTTTACCTTGTGTTGTGCTCTGTTTTTTTCTTTGTAACTGAATGTAAAGAGGGTCAGTAGGTCCGCCAAGCCGCTTGGGGGCACTGGGGAGCTAGTGCCTCTTTGAACAGCCTTAGTCACACCTCCCCGTTACTGGGGAATTAGGGTCGGGAGATGCGCTGTCCAGAGTCCGGGTCACACCCCTCAGGCAGGGGAGTGCCAACAAAGAGTCTATAGTGTGCCCCTCAGGCAGGGGAGCGCCGACTAGAGTCCGGGGTGCACCTCACAGGCGAGGGGGCAGCAGCAGGAATCAGGGTTGTCTGCTGTGGGCAGCACCGGTTCCACCTCAGTGTCTGCCTCCGTCAGCCACGGGGGCTCCTGGGCTCTGGCGGTTCCTCGGGGTACTCGGCCGCTGGCAGCTCTAGTTCCCTTGCAGCGTCCGCCTTCGTCAGCCACGAGTCACTGCTGGGCGCCGGGAGTCCCTCGGGGTACTCAGCAGCAGGCAAGTCTGGAAACCCCAGTCCTTCGCCTAGATCAGGGTTCCCTGGGTCCAGGGCCTCCCCTGGCTTGGCAGCTGGGTGGAAAGGGAGCAGGCAGCGGTCTGTGTCTGTCTCCCTCCCTGGTGCTGCCCCGACTGAGCTAGGGGCCCCACCCTTTATACTTCCTGTTCCACCCTTCCCCTTCCTAGGGGCGAGGCCAGCTTGGTCTGGGCCCACCCACTCCGGCTGAGAGAGTGTTTCTTTAGCCTCTGGCTCGGAGGGAGGCCACCAAGGCTCCCTACACTGAACAACTACAACATAGTGTCACTGCTACTTTGTTCTTTCCTCCTGTTTGTATCTTAGGTCTGAGGTCTTAGCCCTAGTCTGTACTAGGGGGATGATTGATCTAAGGGCTGGTCTTCACTAGGGGGAGAGGTTGACTGTAGATACGCAACTTCAGCTACATGAATAATGTAGCTGAAGTTGGCATATCTTCAGCCGACTTACCTGCCGTCCTCATGGCAGCGGCGGTTGGCGGTGCGCTCCCCCGTCGACTCCAGTTTGTGCCTCGCAGCAAGCTGAAGTTACGGTGTCGACGGGGGCACCCTTGGCGATTGATTTCTCGCGTCTTAACAAGAAGATCGATTGCTACCCGCTGATCCGGCGGGTAGTGAAGACCTACCCTAAGATACGCAACTTCAGCTACGAGGATAGCGTAGCTGAAGTTGATATACTTAGATTGACTTACTGTGGTGTCTTCATGGCGGTGAGTTGACTGCTGGGGAGCAAAATTGGACATAGATTCCGAGACTAGAAGGCACCATTATGATCATCTAGTCTGACCTCTTCTATAAAACAGACCATAGACCTTTATCAAAATAATTCCTAGATCATATCTTTTAGAAAAACATCCAATCTTGATTTAAAAATTGTCATTGATGGAGAATCCACCTTGACTCTTAGGCAATTGTTGCAATGGTTAATGACCCTCAGTATTAAAAGACTGAAGAGCCCATTAAATATTTGTTCCCCGTGTAGATACTTGCAGATTGTAATAAAGTCACCACTTCATCTTCTCTGTGTTGAGCTAAATTAATTGCATGCTTTGAGTCTATCATAAAGAGGCAGGTTTTCTAATCCTCTAATCAATTTTTGGCTTTTCTCTGACCCCTCTCCAATTTATCAAATTCCTTCTTGGAATGTGGGAACCAGAACTGGACACATTCCAGCAGCAGTCAAATCAGTGCTAAATACAGAGGTAAAATAACCTCACCTCCTGTTCAATATTCCTGTCTTATGCATCCAAGGATTACATTAACCCTTTTGGCCACAGCATTGTAGTGGGAGTTCATATTCCACTGATTTAGAGCCGTGGATACAAAATTGATATCCACGGATGCAGATATCCATGGATAGAAATCTGATACCTGCGGAGCTGCAGGGCTCTACCAACAACCGTAATGATGAAAGCAGCAGCATGTTAGTCGCTGCTCACAGAAGCCGGCGCCCCATGCGGGCAGCTCCTCCGGCACGGCTGTACCGCCCCCCTGCCCCGCCCACTGGGGCAGGCACCAGGCTCACCAGCAGCTGTGCCTGGTTCTGCTAGTGTGTGCAAGCGACTCGCATGCCCCTGTCAGGAGTCTTTTCCACGCAAAAGTCTGTACGATTCCCGGTAGAGCCCGGCTGCTCCATGGAGATCCGATTTATATCCGCAGACGTCCACATCTGTGGATATGAATTTTGCATTCATGCAGGGCTCTACGCTGATTATCTCACATGATCCCCAAATCTTTTTTAGAGTCACTGTTTCAGAGGACCGTGTCCCGCAGCCTGGAAGTACGATCTAAATTCTTTGTTCTGAGATATATACATTAAAACACAGATTGTTTCATTGGGCCCTGCTTACCAAATGATTCAGAACTCCCTGTATCAGTGACTTGTCTTCTTCATTATTTACCACTTCTCAATTTTTGTGTCATCTGAAAACTTTATCACTGATGATTTTGTTTTCTTCCAGGTTATTGATAAAATTGTGAAATAGCATAGGCCCAAGAACAGATCCCTTTAGGACGCCACTAAAAACGCACCAGCTTGATGATGTTTTCCCCATGTACAATTACTTTGAGACCTATCAGTTAGCCAGTTTTAATCCACTTAATGTGTGACATGTTGATTTTTACATTATTCTAGGTTTTTTAATCAGTGTTGTGCTCTATCAAGTCAAATGCCTTACAGATATATAAGAATATTACATTATAGAATTCTACTTCTTTTATCAGTCAAATTAATATCAACTGAGTTTGATAGGATCTATTTTCCAAATACAAATGTTTATTGGAAATAATTATATTACCTTAATTTAATTCTTTATTAATCAAGTCCTATTTCAGCCATTCTGCTGACTTCAATGGAATTCCACTGGGGATGAATTAGTTTAGGTGGAGCAGAGCAATCCTCTTGCGGCATAAATATTTATGATTTGAGAACCAGATCTTCTGCTAATGTGCAGCAGTATCACTCCATCTGGAGTTGAATTTGGTTTAGTCCATCATACAAAGCTTAAAATATTCCCCAATTTAAAATCTTTTAGGGGAGTTAGTTTCAATTGTCAATAGAAAAATGTAAAATGAAAGAGAGAAGTTTGTGTACATACACACTCTCTTCCTGGTTTCTTATTCTGATAAAAGCTGAATTAGAAAGTAGTGTGTGTGAAGGAGGTCAAATTAAACATCTTATCAAATGTAGAATCATTACAGTGAATCCTTGTGATTTTTAACTTCACAACACAGTAAGTACAAGAAAGCTACATACCTAACCTCTCTGACCTGCTTTCAAAACTCTACTGCATGATAAATACTCATTTTTAAAAAATTTCTTTTCTTTGGAGAACTCTGTTATCCTAAGATTTTTCTCATCAATGCAGTAGGTGTGTGAAGACATTGTGCCCTTTGGAGAAGGATAATTCTCTAAACCAGGAACACTCTATCCTGATATGGATCTTGATAAAGCTAGTTTTTCAGATTCTTTAAAACCCATATTGCAGCTGCTCTACCGCTAATGATGCTTGCACCTAAATTACTGAAAGGCAATTAGAAATACAGATCACAGAGCTCAATTAGGATATAGTTCATACACAGCTAGAATAACTATCTAATTTTTCCCATCATTATGGCATGCCTGGATTTTCTTGGGAGTTTTTTTTTTAAAAAAATCAGGGAGAGCTCACATTAAATCTCAATGGATATAAATGTGATATAATAGCAACATGCTTCAATTTTATGATCCTCTGTGGTGTGGGTGGAACTCAGGCCTTCTGGTGCAGAGACCGGTATAAGATGATGTAAAGAGACTTTGGGGTCAAGATGTTCAAACAGCACTAGCCAAATTTAGGCTCATAACCCCATAAAGAGGTACCTAAATAAGCTGATCCATTTCTCATGGACTTCAGTGGGAGTTGCTGTGTATCCAGTACTTATTTAGGTGCTGAAAAACTTGGTGTAGGACAGGACAGCATCGAGTCAGTAAAAATATTGGCAGATGTTTAATGATTCTTTGCTTTATATTTGCATCCAGGTGGTAATTCTGGGGCTCTGCTGGAAGGTATATAATCTCTTTGTCACGTGTGAACATTTCAGGTGAAGAGTCCTGCCTTCTTTTCTGTTTTTTATACAGTGAATCAACATGTCGTGGTTGCTAATGGAAACAAATAATAAATACTTATTAATGATTTTAGGGGGGAAATATACCAGCCAGAAAGGTTTTCAGGAAATCCTATGCCATTCCCTATGCCAAATTCCTTGTACTTTAGTTGCTGAAGGACTGAGATGCCATTATAGTTGGCCCTGGTCTACACTAGGGTGAGGGATCAATCTAAGGTATGCAACTTCAGCTACGAGAATACCGTAGCTGAACTCGGCATATTTAGATTGACTTAGCGCAGCATCTTCACGGTGGCGAATAGACTGCTGCCGCTCCCCTGTCAACTCTGCTTGCGCCTCTCGTGGCAGTGGAGTATAGGAGTTGACAGGAGAGTGCTCGGGGATCTAGACGCATCTAGTCTAGGCATGTTAAGTTGACCTCCGATAGATCGATCACTACCCGCTGATCCAGCAAGTAATGTAGACCTGCCCCTGGAGAGGACCAGAGAGCTATCTAGCATTCATCCTGAACACTGTGGGTTGGGGGAACCAGTTAGGAAAAGATAAGAAGACACTGCATTTTAGTCAAGATTAAATAAAACTTGAACCAAGCTAGTTATAAGGAGAAGGGAAAAAAATTGTTCTTAACCTCTGAGGGTAGGACAAGAAGCAATGGGCTTAAATTGCAGCAAGGGCGGTTTATGTTGGACGTTAGGAAAAACTTCCTGTCAGCATGGTTAAGCACTGGAATAAGTTGCCTAAGGAGGTTGTGGAATCTCCATCATTGGAGATTTTTAAGAGCAGATTAGCCAAACACCTGTCAGGGATGGTCTAGATAATACTTAGTTCAGCCTTGAGTGCAGGGGACTGGACTAGATGACCTCTCGAGGTCCCTTCTAGTTCTGTGATTGTATTTCTGATTTTTCACCCTGGGGGATCACAAGCACAAGTGTACAGCAAGACAGGTTCTTTTTGTATCATTGCGTGTTGGAGCATTATCAAAATTGCCTCAACCTTCTCTTTGTTGAATTAAAAGTGTTGTTAGTTTCTCCACTAGAGGTTTTCCAGGCCCAGGAATCATTCTTATAGCAACACTTCTCAGCAATCCTTTCAGGGTCACAAATGCAATCCATCACAAATGCAATCCATGCTGGAAAAAGATGAAGTTAATACAGTAAAGGTGGCAGCAGAGAAACAAACTAAAGAATAACTATAGGCAATTTAAATTAAGGCTGCATGTATAACAGTGAATAATCAGATACCACCATGATGAGGAAACTTATAAAAACGTGAGGGAAAACCCTTGCATTCCAATAATCAGAGAGGTAGCCATGTTAGTCTGGATCTGTAGAAGCAACAAAGAGTCCTGTCAAGAAACAGAGGGGTAGCGTGTTAGTCTGGAATTACAGAAGTGACAAAGAGTCCTGTGGCACTTTAAAAACTAACTAAAGTATTAGAGCATAAGCTTTCGTGGGCTAATACCCACTTCATCGGATGCATGCAGTGGAAGTATCCAGGGGCAGGTATAAATAAGTAGGCAAGGACCAGGTGGGAGATAACAGGGTTAGTCCAATGAAGCTGAACCAGCTTGTTATCTCTAATCAGGGAGGGTGAGGTGTTCCTCTAGCAGCTGAACTGGAGGTGTGAAAAGCGAGAGAGGAGAAGCTGCTTTTGTGGTTAGCTAGCCACTCGTAATCTTTGTTCAATCTTTGATTGTATCAAATTTGCAAATGAATTGCAGCTCTGCAGTCTCTCTTTGCAGTCTGATCTTGAAGTGTTTTTGCTGCAAAATGCTGACCTTTAAATCTTTTATGATGTGTCCAGCGAGGCTGAAGTGTTCTCATACAGGTTTTTGCATATTGCCATTCCTGATATCTGATTTGTGTCCATTTATCCTTTTTCGTAAGGACCTACAGCCAAGCACTGAGGTACAATCGTATTTACGCCAACCCCTCAGACAGAGACCAACACCTACAAGATCTCCACCAAGCTTTCTCAAAACTACAATACCCGCACAAGGAAATAAAGACACAGATCAACAGAGCCAGACGTGTATCCAGAAGCCTGCTGCTGCAAGACAAGCCCAAGAAAGAAAACAACAGAACACCACTGGCCATCACCTACAGTCCTCAGTTAAAGCCTCTCCAACGCATCATCAGTGATCGACAACCCATCCTGGACAACAATCCCTCACTTTCACAGGCCTTGGGAGGCAGGCCAGTCCTGGTCTACAGACAACCTGCCAACCTCAAGCATATTCTCACCAGCAACAGCACACCGTGCCATAATAACTCTAACTCAGGAACCAATCCATGCAACAAACCTCGATGCCAACTCTGCCCACACGTCTACACCAGCAACACCATCACAGGACCAAATCAGATCAGCCACACCATCACTGGTTCATTCAACTGCACATCTACCAATGTAATATATGCTATTATGTGCCAGCAATGTCCCTCTGCTATGTACATCAGCCAAACTGGACAGTCCTTACGAAAAAGGATAAATGGACACAAATCAGATATCAGGAATGGCAATATACAAAAACCTGTAGGAGAACACTTCAACCTCGCTGGACACACCATAAAAGATTTAAAGGTCAGCATTTTGCAGCAAAAACACTTCAAGTCCAGACTGGAAAGAGAGACTGCAGAGCTGCAATTCATTTGCAAATTTGACACAATCAATTTGGGACTGAATAGAGATTTTGAATGGCTAGCTAACTAGAAAAGCAGCTTCTCTTCTCTCGCTATTCACACCTCCAGTTCAGCTGCTAGAGGAACACCTCATCCTCCCTGATTAGAGATAACAAGCTGGTTCAGCCTCATTGGACTAACCTTGTTATCTCCCACCTGGTCCTTGCCTACCTATTTATACCTGCCCCTGGATACTTCCACTGCATGCATCCGACGAAGTGGGTATTAACCCATGAAAGCTTATGCTCTAAAATTTTAGTTAGTCTTTAAGGTGCCACAGGACTCTTTGTCACTTCTGCAATTCCAGATTAACACGGGTACCCCTGTGATTCTTGACAACATGCAAGGCACTGCATTTAGCCGTATGGAGTGGAAATCCATCAACCTCATGAAGAAACTTGCACAAATACAGACAGATATCATCTTTCTCTCCAAATGCAAATGGATGGACATCATACCAAATGGACTGAAGGTAAAAAATCCATTGCTTTCTACATACCGCACAGACTACAGCGAGAGATTATGCCAGACACTATCTAAGAAACTGAGGAACCACCTGATCAGCATCCTGTACAGAAAAGAGCTTTCCAACGTGGAGACCTTGATAAACAACCAACCTTCCACACAAACAGACTTTACTAAAATGAGACAGGAGATCTATATTACACACTTCACCTCTCTACAAAAGAAAAAGGACTGCAAGCTATCTAAAATCCTGCCTGCCATATGGGGCCACAGCAGTGGTACCCCAACTCACCCAGCAATATCATCAATTTATCCAGCTACACACTCAGCCCAGCAGAAGAGTCTGTCCTATCTCGAGGACTCTCATTCTGCCCCACCACCCCCACAAACATGATGCAATTCTGCGGTGATCTGGAAGCCTGCTTTCGCCATCTCCGACTCAAAGAATACTTTCAAGACAACATAGAACAATGCGCTGATACACAGACACCATCCCACCAGCAGCACAAGAAGAAGAACTCCAGATGGACTCCTCCTGAGGGTTGAAATGACAGTCTGGACCTATACATAGAATGCTTCCACCAACGTGCACAGGCAGAAATTGTGGAAAAACAACATCGCCTGCCTCACAACCTACGTCGTGCAGAACGCAATGCTATCCACAGCCTCAGAAACAACCCTGACATCGTAATCAAAGAGGCTGATAAAGGAGATGCTGTTGTCATCATAGACAGGTCTGACTACCAAAAGGAGGCTACCAGACAACTCTCCAACACCAATTTCTACAGGCCACTTCCCTCAGATCCCACTGAAGAACATACTAAGAAACTGCACCATCTACTCAGGACACTCCAGTTCAGCTGCTAGAGGAATACCTCACCCTCCCTGATTAGAGATAACAAGCTGGTTCATCCTCATTGGACTAACCCTGTTATCTCCCACCTGGTCCTTGCCTACCTATTTATACCTGCCTCTGGATACTTCCACTGCATGCATCCGACGAAGTGGGTATTAGCCCACGAAAGCTTATGCTCTAATACTTTAGTTAGTCTTTAAGGTGACAGAGTCCTGTGGCACCTTAAAGACTGACAAAAGTATTGAAGCATAAGTTTTTGTGGGCTAATACCCACTTCATCAGAGGCATGCATCCGACGAAGTGGGTATTAGCCCATGAAAGCTTATGCTTCAATACTTTTGTCAGTCTTTAAGGTGCCACAGGACTCTTTGTCGCTTTTGCATTCCAATGTTTACTTTAAAAAAACCCCAAGCATATGAAAGAATGTGTTGCATCTGAAGGTCAAAACCAAAAGAATGTTATACGTAATAAGGATTCATCTATTCTGAATAAACACCAGATGGTTGTGATGTTTCAATGGAGGAAATGTATACATGACGACAAGAACATCACAAGCAGTTACAATAAAAGAACAGAAGTAGATATAAAAATGCAAGTACAAAACCATTTCTTGCACGGCATATGGCATGTTACAGATACAGAATCAAAGTATGAGTGAGTCAGCTGCCAGAAAGTATGCTAGGTACAATAAAATCCTACACAACTGGGCTAATGAAAGCATGATTAGAAATGGTATTAAAGAAACATTAACTTGGCCCTAACCCAAGTCTTAAGAAGTTCCAGTTTTCTCCTTCTGTAAATTCTTATTTCTTGGAGAAAGTTTAAGGTGCATGCAACTGACTGGAGATATTTTTAAACCCTTTTATTGTATCTCAACTCCAGTACATACTATAATGTAAGTCATTTCTATAGCACCTTTCATGTGAAACATTACAAGGTGCTTTTAAATGAAAACCTAAAACAGCAACTACATCCTGAAATGAGACCTCTGACCAACACAGAGGTAAAGGAAGTGCTTTTGACTGGAGGCATGAGTCTTAAGTCACACAGGTATCACTAAGGATAGCGGGCAATGGCGGATCCACCTGCCATTGTTTCATGGGGCACTGAACTTTCCTGAGCTGCAGATGCAATCATTATTGATTGGCACTTTTTGCAAAAAAAACCCCTAAATACTCTGCAATGGTTGGTCCCTGAATTCCTCCTTCTGCTGTTTTGGAACCTTGAACTGGTACATGTGCACAAGCACTAATATCTGTATTGTGTCACAAGCCCTATCCGATAAAGCGCGTAAGCGTGTGTGTGACTTTGAGCTTGTGAGTTGTTCTGTTCACTTTAGTGGGACTAATCACTTGCTTGAACTTATGCATGCTCCTCATGCTCCTAGGGCACTGAAACATCTGACCCTCCACAGATCTTTTACCTGTGTGATCTTTGGTAATTCATGTAACTGCTCTGTGCCTCAGTCTACCTCTCTGTAAAACAGGGATAATGAAGCCTTCATCAGGTTCTTAGGAGGTTTAATTAATGAATGCTTGCCAAGATATTGGAGGTTCTCTCATGGATCTACATGAAGAAGGTCAAGAAGGGAGAAAAGATGTAGGGAGGGGAGGAGGAGGAGCAGGAGCAAAGATGTATCATTTCAGCATTCTGTTTTGGTCTGTCATTGGTGTGTATCACTCTGGTATGGCTGATGGAGATATGCCTTGTATATATTTAATAACTGAAACAATCTTTCAAAATGGAACAATTTCTAGCAATTAGGGATATGTTGCTCCAGGCTGGATGACTGATTTGTTGATGTGCCTGAACCACAGAACTTGGACTTTTCTCATACATGGCAGGCCGGGTTGCCTGATTGACTATGACAACCATCAGAAAAATAATGGGCATTTGCTCCAGGCACTCTTGCTGCCCAACATCTTACTCCATAATTGATTGGTAGCTACTTCTGATGAGAAGCAACCTAGAATTAGAATGGACTGATCCAGTATTTCTACCACGTAGTTGAAATATCACTATCTTAAAGAGATTCTGAAGCTAGCTAACAACTGTTTAAACACTTGAAATCAGGATAGCTCTTGAAAGACTGGTCGCAAACGAAAGGGTAGCATTTAATCAAATATATTAACTTTTTAACCAGCAAAGCAATGGTAGCAGCTTGTCTCTACAAAGTCTAGAATAGTGACAGTGTGTGTGAGACCCTCAGTTAGTGCAAATCAAAATAGCTCCATTGCTATCAGTGAGCCTCCATATGTCCTTTGTGTGTTGTGTCTCAAAGGGGGGTATGAGCAATTCTGGAAGCTGTAGTATAGGCAGGGTGCAGGTGTTTTTGCCACCGTGTCTGTAGTAACATCCTGAAAAGGGAATGGTGTGGAACTGGCACAGTCGTTGAGGGGAATAAATGCCACACCCTCATAAAAGGTGTATTGGCAGGTGAAATATAGACAAAACATATAATGCCACTTCACTCCTGCAATTAGGCAAGAAAAGCATTATTTCCCATGCTTGGCATTCTCTGCAATTCACTGTGCATAGATCTGCATAGTCCTTTTTTGGACTCAGTGCTGTACTCTACTATAGTATCTCTTGTAACACCTTCATCATGATAGTTTCTGAGTACCTTTTACTAGAGCATTAACATATGTCCTGTGTGGTTCATTCTTTCTCATTCCCTCCCCATGGAGAGAATTGTGTGTGCAGTAGGGTGTTGGGTTGTGTATTTTATTTTTAAATACTTGGTTGTTAGAGAAGGCATGTTGAAGTGCACCTGGCACTGGAATGGAAGGTGGTCTGCGATGGTCCTTAGTTCTTGTGTGAGTTTGTTCCACAGTCTTGAAATGGCCATTGAGAAAGCTCTATCCCTTGTACAGATGAGCTTTACCTTGAAGATAGAAAGCGCCATTGTGCCAAAAGAGCAGAGTTGCCAACTTTGCTTTTCATCCTGGAGTTTTAGGCAATATTTAGGTATTATGGGTCCAAGCCATGGAGCACCTTGAAGATAAGGAAGAATTTGGGGTGTGATCAATTATACCTTCCAGCAAAACCAAGTCTCCTTGGCAGCCATACGTGGGTTCTTGTTTCGGTGTCCTACTGAAACAGATGAACCTGATTGATTTCAGATGGGGCAGTCAACTAGCTCCATGATTCCCTTTGCAGGTCTGTAGACACAACGATGTCAGTTTGCTTGTTTGGTGAGTTATAGAAGGTTTCTCTGTGTGGAGCCTCTTGTGCAGAACTAGCCATATCCTTCCCTTTGTGTAATGAACCAAGCTGTAGGGTATTTAAATAGAGCCACTGGGAAAGCAACACATGCTGTGGGTCTTTTATTGCAGCACAGACATGCCCCTATTGTGGTTTTGTCCTGTAATGATTACTTTTGGAACATTGATATTCATATATTTTGTCTTGCCATTGTTGATGAACAAACCAGCTGCTTGTATGTTTGCTGAATTGACCAAAAGCTGGGTCTTTTCTTTCTTTCAGCATGTCATCACCAAAAACAAGGTCATGCAACCATGCTTTACCATTTGTCCATAACATTTCTCAGTTGTCTTCTGCAGTTACTTTCCTCATGTCATAGTCAATGAGCAGTGCAAGTAACAGTGGGTACATAATACACCCTTGCCTTACTTTCGTTGTCACTGTACAACATTGGCTAAAGTCACCATCTCCAATTCCACATCTGGCATTATCATATACATCCTTGATTATCCTAATTATTTTTGCTGGTATTCCATAGTTTTCTATAATTTTCCAAAGATTGTCTATGTGTACACTCTCAAACGCCTTCTGACAAATCTACAAAATTTATCACGAGAGGTGGTTGTCGCTCCACACTTGGTTCTATACTATATCTGAGAAAAACAGCATGGCATACACATGACCTCAATGGTCTAAAACCTACTTGTTCCTCTCTAAGTTGAAGGTCTATTTGTTTCTTGATATGTTCCACTTTGCACATGATTTTCCCAGGCACTGAAAAGGAGCCATTGCAAATTGAGAGATTCCACAGATAGACCTTACTGACTCTGTCAGAGGGTAGCTGGCCCACTGAAAGGTTTGGGTCCCAGCCTACCTCTGACAGACTTTTCAAGGGGAATTAGGCAGCTCAGGTTCACCTGAGTATAGTTAACTCCCTGAGTCACTGGATGACAGTTAATTAGGCTGGGAAGCAGCTGGACATGATAAAAAAAATTAAGGTCCTCAGAGAAAAACCTCCTGAGGCAAAAGATGGTTGTATGAGAGAGAGGGTTTGCTGAGAGTGGATCCTTCCAGCAGACTACTGCCAAACAAATACTCCAAAAAGGAGAAACAGGATAGGAGGCAAAGGAGGACTACAAAGGTAGGCAGTAGCTCAAGGAAGAGCAAGGGCCTGAGAAGGGCTGGCTCTGTCCATTCCAGTGAGGGCCCTGAGCTGGAACCCAGCCGAGTGGGTGGACCTGGGTTCCCCTCTCTACCTCAGCCAGGGACTTGTAGAGAAGAAATTCACAAATGTCAAAACCCTTTGAGCAAAAATTATGCTGCTTAACTATTACCACAGTGTTGATGTGTATGGATAAAGGCTGTGCCTTTTAATGAGAAATAGAGCAAAAGGAAACAAATAGGGGTGTTTGGGGGGGGGGGGGGAGAATGGAAAGTAACCTCTAAGGCCAGAGTCTGCTCTCTTTATTAATGTCAAGTAGTGTTTTACTCCACTGAAATGCAGGGTACTGTATGTGCACTGTGACTCCCCCAGTGGCTGGGTTGCAGGTGGAAGTAGTTTGGGAGTGGCTGGGGAATGGAAAATGATGGTGTTTGTTAAGGAGCGGAGCTAGCTTTGGGAATGGGAGGGGCAGTGAGGCGAAGGAGGCAGCATGGTGCCCTTGCTGCACTAAAATTTTGTTGTGTATTTCAGAGCTCGATCGCTCCTCACTCATTCAGAAACACTTCATGCTCCAGTACGAACAGTGGAGTAAGGCACTGGTCCGCGTGTGGAAGGGTAGCAGAATTTAGCCCACAGTTTGCTACTGACTAGCACAGGAGCCACAGAATGAAATGTAACCCTGCTGTGAACGAGTGTGGCTGCATTAATTGTGGAGGAGTTCTAGGGTGACCAGATAGCAAGTGTAAAAAATCAGGACAGGGAGTGGGGGGTAATAGGTGATTATATAAGAAAAACCCCCAAAATTGGGACTTTCTTATAAATCTGGACATCTGGTCACCCTGTGGAGTTCCATACACACCAGGAATCAGTTTAGCTCATGAAATTCAAGCTGAGGTTTCACTCTTGATGGCCTCTGAGTATGAGGACAAGCAGGGAATAGGTACCTATGAATGTACACGTGTCTTGGCCTATGGGGATTGGGTACAGTGCCTATTGGTGTTAAGGGCATGCATTGATTGATGGTATGATAGAGCCAGAAGTGATCTAGCGCTGAATCACCTAGTGTTTGTCAGGAAGTGTTTTACTCCAGTCTAATGCCATTGATTTAAGTGGAGTGGCAACAGCATCAAACTGGCATAATGGAGTAGTGAATCAGGACCATTGTCTCCTACTCCCTACGTTTAGACACTATTGCCGTGGAGCTGAAAGAATTAAACATAGAAGGGCCCGATTCTTTTCTCCTACAAGGATTTTTGTGCTGGAATAGCTTCAATGATGTCAGTGAAGTTCCTCCTGACTTACACCACCATGAGAGAATAGTTAGATCCATGCAGTGCCCAGGAGAATCTACATCAAATGGTGCAACGATTTCCACTAGTGACAGAGGGAAAAACTAAAGCAAGGGAAATGGATCTGAGATGGAGCACTCTGATGGTGAAGACAGGAAGAGAGGGGAAAAGCATCTTCACTATAGCCATACTGCCTCTGCCTGACAACTAAGAGCAAAAACAAATTAAAGCAGCTGAAACCTGACCAAGAGCAGAGAGAGAGAGAGGCTTTAAATTAAAATGTCACTGTATTTAGACAAAAAGAGAAACCGTATCTGTAATAAGCAGAGGAATTAGACTCTGCAGCCAATCAGTGTGATGAGAGAGAAGGATTAAATGAAAGCCATAATAAGTTCTCCAGAGAGAGAAGAATATTTTAAAGAATAATAAGGTAATCTTGAAACACTAAAATAGGTGGGAAAGCAGAACAAATGTTACATTATTGCATTGAGACTGGGCAATATACATCAATTACACTGAGCGTGATTGGATAGGAAATCATGTGAAAACCTTTCCACACAAATGTTTTGTGTCACCAGCTCTTGTGATTTTTATTGTGAATCTCATGACATTTGGTGTGTTTCTTAAAGCCCCATCTCTTGAAATCAGGGAAGTACATGAGATTCTTAGCTTGCCATATAAAAATGTTTCTAGCCCTCATGGTCGTGGGGTAAACCTAGAAAAGTGACCTAAGTTCACCCTCAAGGTTAAAACCAGAAGGTAAATGTAAAGCAGCCAATATGTATTATATTGTGTTTTCAAGATTTTTAAGACAATCACATATGTATTTTGGGGGGATAGGGGAGGCTGGGAAAGATGACTCATGATTTTGAATATTTGGGTTGATACTGGATATTCTAATGGTGACTTCCAAGGCTTTTTTGAAGTCAATGGAAGTCTTTTTTTCTTGGTGTTTAAGGGGGATTGGATCAAGGTTCACAGCTGGATGAATGATTTATTATGAATAAAATTGCTATTGCTATTTAAATAGTATTGCAATAATACCTAGCGGCATCAGTTAAGATTAGAGCCACATGGTACTAGGCACTGTACATGCATACAAGGGCTCAATGAGCTTACCATCTAAATGAAAAGACACAGCAGGTGGATGTGGTGAAGAAGAGCACCAGGTGAGAGTCAGACGAAAATGAATTGTCTGCAAGCTTGTCCTGATCTCCTAGTTCTTAATTATTAGAAAATAAGCGTGAGTAACTTTCAGCCTATGGGAAGTTTGCAAACTTTTCACTTTTGGTGAAATTCACTCCTATGCAGCTGGCCAGTTTAATCATACACACGTGTCCTCAAAATGAGGCTTAAGTGGGACTTCAGAAATGCCTGTCTTGTGCTAGTCCTCAGCACAGGGATACTTAACTATTATTTATACTGTGCCTAAATGTGGGCAGGTTGTGGGGACTGGGGGCTAGCAAACAGGAGCAGTGGATGGGGGAGTTTTGTAAGGGAGTTCACCAAGTGAAGGAGGAGAGACTATATGATCATGGGGGTGAGCTGTTTGCAGTGTGCTTGCCTGAAGATTATGTTGTGGTCTGTTTTGGGGGCTGCATGCTGAGTCAAGCGGCCTGCTAGGCCAGACTGGGTTTATTAGCTTTAGTGAGGCTCTAGCCTTTCTATCCTTATGGAGCAAGTGAACTGGGAAGTGTTGTTTATCCCTTTGCATAACACAAGAACCAGGTCATCTCCAAGGAATTTAATAGGCAGCAGGTTTAAAACAACATAAGGAAGTACTTCTTCACTCAGTGCACAGTCAACCTGCAGATCTCATGATCGGGGATGTTGTGAAGGCCAAAACTATAACTCAGTTTAAAAAAAAGAATTCAATAAGTCCATGGGGATAGGTCCATCAATGGCTATTAGCTGAGAGGGTCAGGGATGCGGACCCATACTCCAGGTGTCCCTAAACCTTTGACTGCCAGAACTGGGACAGGACAACAGGGGATGGATCACTGGATAATTGCTCTGTTCAGTTCATTCCCTTTGAAGCACCTCGCACTAGCCATTGTCCAAAGACAGGATATTGGGCTAGACTGACTATTGGTTTAATCACAAATGATAGGAACATATGCTAGAGAAATCTCAGATCTTTATCATTGGGGGTGGTGGGGCGGGGGGGGGGGAGAAGTTACATGGGATTTCTAAACAGATACAGGCAGTTTAGGTCAAACACTGTGTCTTCCATTCTTGATGGTTTCTTTAAACAAGGTTATTTGGTGTTTGGTGACTTCCTTCAGAGAGTCCTCCAGTATATGTTCAGTTGACAAAAACACCAACTCCCTCAAAGATCTCTACAGGATGAACTTCTTCTGGCCAAAAGAAACAAATGAGACTTCCCTAAGTTCCCACTGAAGCTCCCTCTATCTCAGCTAGAGAGGTGTCTGCAGCACAGGGCATGTAGCTGTGGTCACCAAGGCTTACACAGGGAAAAGTAGGAGAGAGGTCTGGGAGGCCAAATTTAGGCTACTAGAAAAGAGATTAAAGTCTAGGACCTCTATGGTAGCATTATCTGAAATGTTTCCCTATCCACTACTTAACATATTAGGAACAGAAAGAATCCTACACTTGTATTCATCCATTTCTAGATGGAAATGGTAGAATTATCAATAATAATGCAGAAAAGGCAGAGGTGTTCAATACGTATTTTTCTGTAGTTTGGAAAAAAACAGATGAGAGTCTCATCATATGGTAATGATAATACTCTTTCCACTGCACCAATATATCTGGTGGATGTTAAACAGAAGATGCTAACGTTAAACATTTTGAAATTGGTACATCCAGATAACTTGTATCCAAGAATTTTAAAAATGCAATATCTGGCATTCCTCTGTCTGGAAAAGACAATGGCCTTGTCTAGACTAGAATTTAAAGGTGTGATATTAGCTTCCCCCTAGGCTTTATCTCAACCATTTGGGCCTGTGATCAAGGCAGTACAGCTTTTTTTACATTCGACTTTTAAATTGTGTAAACTAATGTGCTAACATCAAACCTTAAATCCTGGTCTGAACAAGGCCACTAGGAGCATTGTAGTGGGCATGTGTGACTCCACTACTGGGGAAAATACTTTGGAAAGAGCGTGAAGAGGCCATGCTAGCTCTTTAGTTCAGGCTACGGGCAGGCAGAGAAATGAAATTTGTTAATGTTGCATGGATGCTACTTTAAAAAAAAAGTGAAACCATATTCTCAGAAGCATGAGTAATGCTGAATGAAAAGGGGAAGTAGGCAGGCAAAGAGTAAACCGATATGGTTAAATGACAAGGTTCGAGAGGCTATCAAGCCAAACAGAAAACATTCAACGTTTTGGACTCTAACCGCAGTAAATTACAGCAGACAATAACTAAGAGGGGAAATCAGAAAGGCCGAAATGGATTTTGAAGAGCAGATAACTTAAAGATGTAAAAGCAAACCAGAGATTCTTTAGGTACAAAGAAATAGGAAGTTTGAAAAAGAATTAGTAGGTTTGCTGGATTATCAAAATTTAAATCAGTAGTTAAGAAAGATAAGGACATTGATGAAAATAAATCATTTAGCTTCTCAGCAGTCTTTACCACTGAGGATGCTGGGGAGAGTCCTATCCCAGATCTGCTCTTTACTAGTAATAAAGATGAGATTGACAGATAATTTAAAAGTAGTAAGTCAATAGTCCCAGAGGGTAAAAGTTCTAAAAGCTTACGTATGGAGTAGCTGAGTTGCTATCAAAAATATTCAATCTCTCCCTTAATCTATCATTCCCTATTTCTGAGGATTGAAGGGTAGTAAATGTGGCATTTATACTTCAAAGAGGCTTTAAGGTGTTCCAGGGAATTGTAATAGGCTAGTAAGCTATACTATTGTACCTGGCAAACTCGTTGAAATATTAACAGAATAATATAACACCTGGAAGAGCATGTTATATAGTTTCTAACCAGCATGGTTTCTGCAAAGGAAAGTCTCACTAAGCTCGTAGAATTCTCTCACTGTGTTAATAAAATAATGGAAATGGAGAACCAGTTAACATAATTCACTTAGACTTCCAGAAGACTTGACAGAGTCCTGTATAACAAGTTACTGAGAAAGTTCAGTAGTCATGAGGTCAGAGGCAAAGTGATCTGTTGGACTGAAAAACTGGCTAAGAAACAGAAAACAAGGTAGGAATAAAAGATGAAGTTTTATCATGTTAATAGTAGGGTGCCTTAAAATTCCACACTAGGTCCTGTGTATAATATATTCAGTAATGACCTGGAAAGTAGGTTCAGGTAACAATTTACAGATGACACAATTATTTAGGTTAGACATGGGCAGAGAGGACTGGGAGGAACTTCAGAAAGAGTTAAACAAAGCAGGTAAATGTACAACCTGATGGCAAATAAAATTCAATGTTGATAAATGCAAATTAATGTGCATTAGTGGGAAACACTGAAAGTACTCATACACCTCAGAGGGTTCCACATAAAGTCTATCAGCTCAAGAACCTTTGATGTCATTGTAGAGGATTCTGTGAAGACCTTTGTTTAATGTGCAGCTGTAGTTAAAAAAGCAAACAAGATGCTAAACTGCATAAAGAATGAGCTGATACGTAATCAAAGAACATAATGTCTTTATCTAAATCAATGGTGTGGCCTCACTGGGACTATTTTGTGTGGTACTGGTCACCCCATCTCAAAAAGGATATTGCAGAACTGGAGGTGGTTCAGAGAGAGTAGCACCCATGATCAAGGGGATAGAAAAAAATCTCAGACACATTGAAAAAAATGAAATTATTTTAGAAAGGAAGTGAATAAGGGGGGACACAACATTATATTAGAAAAGGTAGAGCAGGAACTTTTGAGCTTCCTATCTTATAATACAAGAACAAGGGGGCAAACAATACAAACCCCACACTCTACCAAAACACTACATTGCCCACACACTTCTCCCTCTGGGGGGAGAGATGTAAGTCCTGTTGTTTAATGAACACTGGAAGGTGCTTGGATATTACAGTGAGGAGGATGATATAAGAACCCATAAGCAACACATGAAATAAAATTCAATAAAAATAAAAGTATGGGGGAGTTAAAACCTAATAAATACTTTCCCACATAATAGATCATTAAACTGAAACTCAGTGCCACTTGAAGTCATTTAGCCAAGAACTTAACAAGATTCAAAAAGGATTGATATTTATATTAATATCAAGAATATTCAAAGTTGTTATAATTAATGATGACAGAAAACTTGGATATTAAACCTCATGTGTCAGCGCTTATAGTAATTATTACAAATCAGGATGAGACTTAAGGTGGGATGCAGATTATCCTTCATGTGCCTACTGCAGGGCTGTTAACACCTGCTTTGGACATATCTGGTAGTGATCACTGTCCTAGATAGATTACTGGACAGACCTTGACTCTGATCCATCAAGGCAATTCTTATGTTCCTGAGTCGATCAAGGACAAAGGCATTTTTTACATCTGCCTCCTATGTTGTCTAGCTATCAGGAAAAAATCCTGAGCAGGGAGATGTACTTAACTGTAGACTAGTTTCCCAAGGGAGAGGGTGGAAGCCCCATCAAATGAGTGACTATAACAAGATCAGATAAAGCACTAGGAAATGTAAGGAACGATCAATGTCATGGGGATGGACTAAATAGTGTTTCTCAATCACCAGTCCATGGACTGGTGTCAGTCCCTGAGATCTCCCTGACCCAGTTTAGGAGGGCAGCAAACTGGTGCCTAATATCAAAACGGTTGAGAAATATTGGTCTAAAGGACCAAATAGATATTTTTTCATCTCTTATTTCTATGATTCTCTTCTTGTGGGTCTTGAACTTTTCTCCATGTGTTTCTCTTGTCGCCTCTTGTGAAACAGCACTACGTGCAAGAAGAATCTCTTCCTTGTCACATGCAACTAACATGTATCTAGTTCAGAAAGACCAGATCCATCTATAAATACCTTCATAGAATCATAGAATCTCAGGGTTGGAAGGGACCTCAGGAGGTCATCTAGTCCAACTCCCTGCTCAAAGCAGGACCAACCCCAACTAAATCACCCCTCTTCTCCACATGGAACTTTATTGGCCATTGTTGCATTTATTTTATCTTTATGTTCCTAATTAGTCTTGTTCATTTTAGTCCCTTTCATTCTGCTATATGTTTAGAATCAAACCTGAAATACTATAGTGATCTATGGCGCCAGATGCTCAGATGGTATAAATAGGAGTAGCTCCATGGAAGTGGAGCTGTGCCAATTTACACCAGTTAAGGATCTGGCCCATAGTGTCATCATGTAACTTCAGTAGTGTGGGGCTGCAGAAAAGGGGGAAACGCGTGGAAGTACGGTACGTCTAGTGAAAAGCCCCTAAGAACCTCTTCCATAAACTATATCTGTCAAAAGCAACCACTTCACACCATCTCATGTAGTTTTCAGTATATTTGACCTTTGCTTAAAGGCCACTTCTGCTGGGTGATTGGAATTTGCTGGTCCCTTATGTTGTTAAAATAGGCTGCACTATATTTTATTACCTTGCAACTCAGGAAGTAATTTTTGTTTTGTGCTGTCTCCCGAAGACCATCTTTCTCCTCCAACAAAAATATAAAACACTTCAAGATCAAGAGAGGGAAATGTGTCCTCACCTGCAAGCTAAAATATTTGATTGTTAGCTAAACCTTGTCCACAAACATGTATAAAATCATGACAGTTTGCACAAAGGAGGGGGGAAATATGGCAAAATGTAATGATTACTTTGCAGTGCAGTGAGCCTCTGGGGAAAAAACATTGAGCTGTAATGTAACTGTGGCTCACATAAGTGAATAGGAAAAAACTGAGGGGTTTTCTCCTTCTTGAAGCTTTTTGGCACCTGGGAAAATGTGACATTGATGTTTTTTGTTTACTGTTTTATCTAAAAAAAATACTCATAAAGAGACATTTGACCCTCCTGACACCCTAATGCTGCAGGAGGTGGAGGCAGAAAGACATTTTCTATGAAATACAAACCGGAACTTGCCTATAAAATCAGTCAAAGGACTGGATTCCTTCAAACTCTTTCAACATGGATTCCTTCAAATTGTCTAATATAAAAGCTTTTGAGGCTGTTCATAAGCATCTCCAAAAGAGCTGATGCATTGACAGAGCTGGTGAGGCAATCCCTTCACCTCTCTTTCCTCTCCAAGCCACTGTTTGTCTTGTCTACTTTCTCCAGAACCTCTTAACAGCAGGGACTTTGGCCCAGATTTTTAAACGTATTTTGGCATTTCTGTGCTCAGTATTGAAATGTCTAATGATTTTGGAGCCTCTCATTTTCGAAACTTAGGCACTTAGGTGTTGCAATGCTGAGTGTAGTAAGGCCTCAATATCTTTTAAAAATCTGGGCTTATGTGTGTTTATGGTGCCTAGAATAATGAAGCCCTGATTTTGATCAGGGCATCTAGATGTTAGTGTAATACGAATAATAGCAAATCTTTAACTGATTCATTTAAATTATGGCTCCAGTTGGAACACACCTCTCCTCTTCTCATTCTCTTTCTTTTCCTTCATCTTAGCTTCTTCCTCTGCTCTAGGAATGTAAGGAACAATCAAGATGAGGACACATGAAGTACAAAAGCAAAATCCACCCTGGTTTTGTCCTTCACTACTTTTTAAGGATAGATGAAGACTTTTTCAGTTTGCACATGGCATATGCAAGCCTGAACTTTTTAAAAAATCAGAGACCTTCTGAGGGCATTCTGTGCCCAAAATAAATTCTTCACACAGTATTTTAAAATGCTGCAAATTTTATTTGTCAAATAAATGTGGAGGCTCCAGCATGGCATTGGGAGCACAGGCCACTGGCTGCACAGAGGGGGGAGATCACTGTGCAGCTCTCCCCCCACGCGTGCCCCGGACACAGACTCAGCAGTGAGACTGCACCCAACCCTAACCCAGCTCAAGGACTAGGCCTGCCCTTCTGTGACGGGCATACCTGGTGTGGGCAGGCAGGCTCAGTAAGGCAAGATCCAAGTATGAAGGGCCCTAGTGTGGAGGGGATCCAGGTGTGGGTTGAGAGAGCTCTGTGTGGGACAATTTGGGTGTGGGTGGCTTAGTGAGGGATCTGCATGCAGAAGGGCTCCTTGAGGAGTTCTGGATGTAATGGGACTTTGCAGGGGGGTCCAGGTGAAGGTGGTTTGGGTTCAGTGCTGGAGTCTGGATTGCAGGGGCGCGGGGCGGGGGGATAGAGGTCAGCAGGGGTGTGTGGAGATCAGTAGGGTGGGCATCCAAGTGTGGGTGGCTTGTTGGGGCGGTCCAGGTGCAGGGGGAGTGGGTTTCAGTGAGAGGGGGTTCTGAATGCAGAAGTGTGAGTCTCAGCAGGAGGATCTAGGTATGAAGGGGTCTAGGTACACAGGGGTTGGGTGGATAGGGGAGCAGCTCCCTGCAGCTGAGGAGGGATGGGTGCAGGAAGCGGAGGTGGAGGATGTTTGTAGAGTTCCTCCAGCTGTGGGAGAAATCAGGGTGTGGGTCTGATCCAGCCTCATATGCCGTGCAGAGGAAGAGGAAGTCCCATCCTTCCCAGCACAGCCGGGACTAGCAGCTGAGCCCAGGGCAGGGTAGGAGCTACCAGCTGGGTTTTCCCCAGTCCCACCCCTGCCCCACAGTGATTTACCTCTCTGCTAGCTTCCCTGGGGACCTGAAAAATACTGCTGGGTAAAATCACATGACCGCTCTTGTGGCCTCCTTTTGCTTTCCCATTAGAAAGTCATTTTTCTGTGGGAAAGCAAAGAAATTTGCAGGAAACAAATTTTGTGCATGCACAGTGATGCAGAATTTCCTCAGGAGTAGAATCAGAGATATGAGGTCGTTCCTCCTTCTGTTTGCTGGGGAGTCCTGGCAGGATTTGGAGAATCTGAATAGAAGTTCCTTGTGGAGATGTGAGCTGAGCTGAAAAATGAGTGTGTTTAGCCATCTGGTATATTTACACAGAAGCAGTGAAGGGGAGGGCACAATCTTTCCTGTTTTGACTTTTATAGCCAACATTTACAGAGAATAAGGATGGGATGAAATGTCTCATTATTCTGGAGTTGGATCTGGGATATGAATCTTGAATAGCAGAGACCTCAGTGCTCTTCTATTTGCCTGTGCTGGAATAGTAAAAGCCAATGAATAATGAGCCAGATCCTCAGTGGTGTCAGTCAATGGATATCTGTTGATTTGCAGTAGCTGATCTGGCCCATTGTGTCTTAGCCATGTCCCAGTTATACGAATATGTAGAAGACTGACAAAGGAGCGTATACAGTTCTTATTTAAAACCTTTGATCATGAGTCAGAACGTACATAAATACCTTGGAATTCTTAATCCCACAGTTGTAATTGAGACAAGACCATGGGAGCCTCAAACTATAAAATGATGGAAATCAGAATGGAGTCCCGTGCTCCAGAGCAGAAACACAAAATTAGGGTAGATTAATGAACAATGGCCACAAACATGAGGCATAAAAGGAAGCCCTTATTTTGCTCCTGAGAGTGAGGAATAATACAGGTCTAATGAGAACATAAAGGTGAAGGGAATACCCTAGGATGTGGGTGAAACAATTTAATCTTAACAAAGAGTAATTCTTTATTGAACAGAGAGAACTAAAATGAATCCAGAGTGTGTTGTAAGATGTCACGCCGTAATGAGAACACAGAGGGTGGTACACAAAAGGTAATTAAAAAGTTAGGCAGGAAGAAGTAATGGGATGAGGTAACTGGCTCAATGAAAGAAGAAAAAGGTTTGACAGGTTAAGTTGTTAAGTGAGATCTTGCTGTTGTTAGATATATCATCTTCTTATGGGTAGGGAATTCCCATTGTCATTAGTGTATCAGGCAGGCTGTTTTTAAAAAGGAGTTACATTAAAAGAACATTAATATTGCAGCAGATACGAGTACTCATAAGTTACAAAATGATATAATGAAAATTGCTTGTGCAGCCTTCATTCTAGTCCCATGTGCATACCCATTATGATAGTCTTTAATTTCATGATCACATTCTATTTATTTCTACCATCCCCTGCCTCATTCAGTGCACAAGACAGGACCTATGATGAACAGTTGAGCTGTTCCAATTCCATTCATCCAATGGGCAATGGTGTGCATACAGACTAGCCAGTTCAATGCAATATCATGATTTCATTCAATCTAAAAATTAATTACAGAATGTGCATTCCTGGGTGAGTACTAGTACACTCAGAATCCCACACTCAGAATGCCACACTTCCTGTACACTCTAGAGGCAGTCTTTGGTTTCTGATGATACAAGGGCTTCCTTTTATGCCTCTTGTTTGATGATTCTGGAGCAAAAAAAGGATCAAATTCTCAAATTTGATTAAATTTAATCATTATTTATTAATGATTGATTAAAATAGTCAATTATTTGAACAATTTTTTTATTCAAAATCAAATTTATTCAATAATCAACCAATTATTCAAATAATTATTTACTAATTATGGATTAACTTTAATCAATTGATTAATCAAATTTGATTAATCAAATTTGATTAAATTTGATTTGTTTGGATCAATTTGATTAAATTAAATTAAAAATTGGATCACATTCAAATATAAGGAAGCCCCCAAAATCCAGAATTTTAAAATTTTGCTTTTTTTTCAGAATGAGAATGAAAAGTCAAAATTTTAAAATTTACCAAGCACCAGAACTTCTGTAAAACGTAGATTTGGAATCAAATTTGTTTGATAGTGTTTGGACATAATATATTCATTATAGTATTACAAATTATAAAATAGTTTTATATTTAATATTTTATAATAAAGTTGAAATGAATGTTTTCAAACTTTTCTGGTTTTTTTTCAGGATCAACACATTCCCATAAAATGTTTAGCTTTAATCTTGAAGTGCAGTTTCATTAAAAACTGTTCTGTCAAAAGTTTTTCAACCAGCTCTACCCAACCATGACTGAGGTTGGTAGAGAATGAGGAGAGACCTCATTAAAAATGTGAAGGTAAAACTACTACAGAAAGAATTTTGTTTTGTTCTGCAGTGACTAGATCCTAGAAGTTGTTTTTGCTTTGTATGTTTCTTTGCTCCTGTTCTGGAAGGTTAGGGGCCAGCCAGAATGGAAACTGACTGTGGAAAACGAGCTTTAAAAAGTGCATTTTGAGGTGAAATTTGAAGAATGAGAGTGAGGGATCTTGGCTCACAGAAAGAGGGAGGCAGATAAAGCTATAAGAAGAAGTGTCGGGAGGGGGAAGGTAGTGAAACAAAAGATGTATTAAAGAGAGAGTAATGTGGTAAACTAGGTTATCTATTATCAATCTCAATCTGTAGCTTCTATGATTCTATTCCTATTATTGTAAATTTATACATTTAGGATTGAATGTATAAATATATATATTCATTTAGGATGTATATATATGTTTAGGATTGATCATTTTTATGTAGTGCCATATATTTTCATGTACTGAGCTCTTTTCTTCTAAACAGGTATCTCGTGTCTGGACCCTCTCCCTCTAACTGTCCCACCATTTCACACCCTCCCACACCAGATTTTTTTAATACCGTGCCTTTTGCTCAAACTGCACTTTACCAGAGATCTGTGAGCTCATTGTGTCCCCTTTAGCTCTCTGGATCAGGGTACCTGTCACACTGCTCTGCTAGTGACAAGCAGCCCCTTCTGGCTCTGCTCTCACACAGCCATTAGCATGTAAAGACACACGCAAAGTTACATGCAGGCTCTCAGAGCCTCTCATGAATTATATACATGGAGACACAAGCAAATCCTTCCAGCCTTGCACCCTTGCTCTCTCAGGAGACACCAGAAGGAGACTCCAGAAGGGACGCTCAGGGATAGTAGGTTCTCCTTAATGGACATCAACACATGGCTGGCCAGTCGTGATGTAAATCTGTTTTGGGTATATTAGTTGCTTCTTTGTTGCCTCTGAAAGGCTAGCTATGGGTGTCTCTGAAAGGCTAGGTGTGGGTGTCTCCCCGACTTACAACATATTTCAGTAACATACATATAGCAAAATGTCATCACATCAGTGATAATGCATATAATTCAACAGGACCGTAATGTTCAACAGATAATGACTTTTAAAATGATACCTCCCAAAGCATACTCAGTACAAAACATATCATAATTATATACTAATTGTGAATATGGGGGTACAGGTCTTATTTTGAGATGGTGTGTCACGCTAGGTTCCCGTCTGGGATTACTAAAGGCTAAAATGTGAACCCTTTACCCAAAAAAGTGAACTCACAAGAAGATTATTTGTGTAATTGCTCCTTTGTGGGAGAGAGGAGTTTGCAATGGAACCCAAACTCTAGCTGAATTCCTAGTAGAGAAGAGTTCAAACCAAACCCCCCAACCCAAATCCCTCAAAATAAACTTCATAACTCAGGCTTGTTAGTTCTTTGTTTTACACTACAAACCTCAACAAGGGGAAGGGGCAGGAATGCGGCTTCATGGCCCTGGCTCCCCATGAATGTGACTCAATCCAGAGCTAAAAGCAGCAGTATTAAGTGGGAAGAACAAACAGTGGTTAGACATTCAAGGGGCCTGGAAGAATCATAAAGGCATAGGTAAAGTGTCCAAGGGGCTCACCGGAAAGCATGTGTGTGTTCCTGTTGCCTTTGCTGTTTACACAACATAAAGGATATGAGGAAACCACGTGGGCACAATTGGGCTCCAACTAACTGCTTATTAATTATAGGCAAATGCATGAGGCCTAGCTACACATGTATGTTAGTGTGTATATACGTTTATATTGTGTTTGTGTAGGCTTCTGCAATGCAAGACAATGAGGCATACTAGAGGGCTCTCAAACTAATTAAAGCAATACTACTGGTGAGAATAAAAGGGCCATGGCTGAGAACTTGAAAGAGATCTCAGCTGGTGAGAATAAAAGGGCCATGGCAGAGAACCTGAAAGAGACGGAATTCTTCCTAATATATATGCAGAGATTTAAAAGCCAGGGTTAGGCTCCAGAGTTGTTTATTGCTAATATTTTTAAACTATAACTTTTAAGATGTCACTTTGCTCTGGAAAATCCATGGTTTCCCTCCTTAATTTACCATGGCAAAAATGCAGCCCTAACTAATATGTTCATTATCACACCAATTTTTTTAAAAAATATCTATTAGATTACAGATAAATTATTCCCTGACCATGGAGGAGAACGGCAAATGGGAATTTCATATCTGCCACACAGGCACTGTCAGCACATTGTTTGAACTTGTAATTAAGGAGAGCATGATCTGAAACAGGTGTCGGGAGCAGAATAGACAGCATCTGGCAAACAATTTTTAGATCTACAATTAATTCATTTATCCTGTTGTTCCAGAACACTGAGTACATGGAATTTTACAGAGTAAGTTATTACAGCACTGAGCTGCAGAGGCAAACTCATTGCTCAGTTTCTGTTTTTGTTTGTTTTAAGACACATTCCTCGGCTTGGTTCTCACTGTAAAACTGATTAAAAAGTTTGGGCTATTTTTTCTAGTGGTAGGCAGTTTATATTGCTAAAACAATCAAATCAAGAGCCTAAATGGCCTTTGAATAGAGAACATGAAATTCACTTCATTATCATCTCAGTTTCCAGAGTGAAAGTGGCATAAATTGCAGTGGAAATAGAGCTTAGCAAAAGCCCATCTCCAAATCCATATCTGTCTGAATTGCCTCAGAATGAGGGTTGTAAGAATTCAGCAAAACCTACATTAAGGTCTAATCATACTTTAACCTTTCTGATCCAAACATACCAGGCTTATCAAAGGGCATAATCGGCTCTACATGCCCTGGCTGCTTTTCATCTTGAGTCTTTTCAAGTGTAGTTCTTGCAAAAAGTGGCTTCAAAAAGGTGACCCCGTGGCAATGTCTGGAGCATCCTCAGTCATTCCTCTGTGGGTTGCCTGTCGATTTTGGCTCCATTTAGCAGACTAATCTCTGACTCTACCCAATAATAATATCTCAAGTAAATTAATGTCACCTTCATCTTATGTTGGTGCTGCTTTGCCACATCTCCATGTCATGATATCAGAGCACAAAATCCATAATGCAAGGGGTTTGACCTAGAGGGAAAATTTTAAAGGTAGAAACAGCAAGTAGATATTTAGAATTGTTAGTTATTTTTGACTGAATCCAAATGTGTATTAGATGTTTTATGGCCAGATGAAAATCCCATGGAAGCCAGTGGAAAGTTTTCCAATGACTTCCATAAGATTTGGAACAGCATGTTAGTGGCTGAATCTGCAACGTGAAAGACACTGTGGGATTTTACCTTGACCTCAGGGTGAACAGAATTGGGCTGTTACAGAGCAAATAGAAACATAGTTCCAGATCTTAAAGAGTTAAACAGAGAAAGGAAGGGCTGAGTGGACTAAAGGCTAGGGCAATCTGATCACCTCAATACTCAATGCAGGCATATGCATATTTAAATAATTGATTATTTTTTTGTGAGCCTCACAGAAGAAGTTGAGAACATCCAAGTGACAGCACAAAGTATAATGGGAAACACGGAAGTTCTCAAGAATGATACCACTATGATTATGTCCTAGATCACAGTCTTTGATGCCACCTACCAAAAAGGCCAAATAATTCCACCTTACCATTTCTTTGTTGGTGTGCTAGAGAAGTGTGGTGTTTAGCCTCTCACTTGAGTGCAAATTCCTTGAATGTCTCTGAAGCTAATTGGGGTGCATTGTTGGTGAATACTGTGTCTGGAATGACATCTCTCACAAAGTGGGCCTTCCATTTGCCAATCACTGGCTTGCTTCATGTATCAGGCAGGGCACTGACCTCCCAAAAACTTGAATAGTAGGCCACTGTATCAAGTACTGCTTTTCCCTGAAGGTAAATGAGTGTGTTCCCACCTCTTCCCATAGTAGGGTGGGCAGCTCATTTGGTAATAGTCTCTTTCTACTAGCGTTTATCACAAGACTGGCAGGTGTCACATCCTTCTATTAAGGAGCAGAGTTGTGTTTTCATTCCTTGCCAGTATACACAGTCTTGAGCCCATCCATGACATCTGTTGATGCCCAGGTATAAGACACATTTTTTGCATGACATTCTTACTTAATGAGATGAAGACAACAGCTATCTGACTTCAAAATATAATTTCATCCTGCACACTCAGTGCTCTTGAAAATCCCTTTAGGTGCCTATGTGCATCTTTAAGCATCTAAATATGCTTACTCGATTCCTAAATCTATCCTGAATATTATTAAGGGTCTATTTACAGAAGAAAGAGATGAATGTCTAAAAAACAATATTCCGAATGGAAAGTGTAATATCCAAAAGAAACAATTCAGTGTACAGAGAATAGGCTAGATTCACGTGTAGGCTTAGAGATTTTGTGCTGCCCTGCAGATGGAAAGCAACCATCAGCTGGGTTTAACTGAATAGTAAACCTGGGTTTATAGCTTCTTTGCATCACCCAAATGGCACAAGTCCTCTGAAAAGTAAATTGGCCAAATGCTATGCAGCGTATCCTGAGTTGATATAAATTGTTATAACTCCATTATTGACTTCAGTGGTTCTATGGCAATTTATACCAGCTGAGACTCTGTCCCAGTGGATCCCATCCTAAATCTTACTAGTCAGTAAATAATTCCCAAGGCAAGTAATCCACCTGGATTGAAAGGGATTACTCACAGGATTGCAGATTGCTCATTTTGCTTAAGGTTTAGTGCTGGGCCCCAAGGCTCCGATCCTCAAAGTAGTAAAGTTATTGTACATGATTAAGACAAGAAGAGAGATTTACTTAACTGCATGTATGAATGACAAATGTCTACCAGCCTTAGTGCAGAAGCAGTTGCACTGAAATCAATTTGGCTGTTCTTGGACAAGGAACTATGTGTGAGTAAGGGTAGCACAATCTTGCCCTGTGTGTTTAAAATTAACAAAGTATATTCTGACCCAGAACAATTTGATGTAAGAACTAATATATTTTTAAAGGTCTGTTCTTTGTAGAATATTTGTATTAAAAGAGAAATACATGTATTTTCAATTAGATGATTTCACTTAATGTTTTCCTTCAGTTTTGCATGCAACAGGCTTTTGAATACTAGGTTAAACCAAAGTCTTGATCACTGGTGGCTGTTAAAGATCCTATAGAACTTTAAGGGTAATGGTTCTAAATTTTTGGCCAAATTTTCTGCCTCTCTAACTCTCACCTCACACCCTCCTCAGTTCAATTGAATATAGTGGTATTCATTTTCACATCCTATCATGAAGTGATGAGTAACGTTAATCTGATGTTAAACAGCTGCTGTCCACCCTCCCCACAATCTAGAAGTGGCTGCATTTCAGAGTTGGGGAAATTCATCTGAATGTATCATTTGAAGTAGGATGATTTACTCATGTGAGTAGGGACAATTCAGAAAAGAAGTCCCATTGATTTTACCCATTAATAAGCAATTCTATTGTTTCTTTTGGGCTACATGATTGAAATAAATGGGACTACTTACCTGAGGAGGCGCTCTTTATATTAGTATAGGCTTGTAATACCAACTGCTAAGCCTGTAAACTGCATTAAGAGTAACAGTGTTATATATGTGTAAGAAATTGTTTTTATGCTCCCATTTATTTCTCTGTATGCTGAATCACTGTTGACAGCCTCTTGGAGTCAGTGTTTGAAAAGCCCGCAATGATAAATGATATCTATCATCAATAAAAACTAAACATTTGGGAAGTTTCAAAGATATCTTTATAACAAGGATAGTAATTAGAACAGGATTTATTTTAACTAGATTCAGGGACAATGATCCGTCTCCAGCCCTTTGCTCTTTAAAGGCAGAATCTTTCCATCTTTTCTGAGACAAAACTGCCAGATGAATTTATTCAGATTTCCATGGGAATTTTGCCCAAGCAAGGACTTCTCTACTGTACATAAGGAGGGAAAATAATAAACAAGAAAAGCCATGTTGGAAGGAGTTGCAAGAGGATAAGATTAAAACTCAAAATGATCTTGACAAACTGGAGAAATGGCCTGAAGTAAATAGGATGAAATTCAATAAGGACAAATAAAAAATACTCCACTTAGGAAGGTACAATCAGTCGCACACATACAAAATGGGAAATGACTGTTTAGGAAGGAATCCTGCAGAAATAAATCTGGGAGTCATACTGGATCACAAAGTAAATATGAGTCAGACATGTAACACTGTTGCAAAAAAAGCAAACCTCATTCTGGGTTATATTAACAGGAGTGCTGTAAGTATGACACAAGAAGTAATTCTTCCACTTTACTCCACACTGGTAGGGCCTCAGCTGGAGTACTGTGTCTAGTTCTGGGTGCCACATTTCAGGAAAGGTGTGGAGAAATTGCAGAAAGTACAGAGAAGAACAACTGATTAAATGATTAAAGGTCAAGAAAACATGAGCTATGAGGGAAGACTGAAAAAATGGATTTGTTGTCTGGAAAAGAGACAACTGGGAGGGGACATGATAAGTTTTCAAGTACATTAAAGGTTGTTACAAGGAGGAGGAAGATTTTTTTTTTCTCCTTAACCTCTGAGTATAGGACTAGAAGCAATGAACTTAAATTGCAGCAAGGGCAGTTTAGGTTGGACATTAAGAAAAAAACTTCCTAAACATCAGGGTGGTTAAGCACTGGAATAAATTGCCTAGGGAGGTTGTGGAATCTCCATCATTAGGGATTTTTAAGAGCAGTTTGGACAAACCCATGTCAAGGATGGTTTAGATAATACTTAGTCCGGCCTTCAGTGCAGAGGACTGGACTAGATGACCTCTCGAGGTCCCTTCTAGTCCTATGATTCTATGATTTTATGTACTGGGATGGAACAGATCAACAACTTACAGCACCTCACAAACACCACCTTTATGAGTAGAAGGAGTATTGTAAATGCATATGCATGTATATGCATTAATTAATACTACTAATTTATTCTTTTTTGGCATATAGAGCAGAGGGCCTGCTTGATTCTGGCATAGCCCCTGATGAGCCACATAAGGACTATAAGATGTGGAGTCTTGAGAAGTGAGTTTTGGCAGCCACAATCTGACTGATATAAACCAACTGTGCATTACTGGTATGTAAATTGGCATTCTAAATGCTACTGATATACTTGCATATTTGGAAAATGGAAATTTCATCCCCTGAGGAATTTCAATATTCTGAAATTAGCTTTTGTTCTAATTAGCTTTTGGTTCAATAACCAAACAGCAAAAAAAGTCACCATTTCATAGGATAAAAATTGCGCTTGAAAATATGGACATGAAAAGCTTTTCATTTCAACCTGATGTTCCAAAACAAAACAAGTTCTAGTTTTGAATTCCCTCTTTGGCGTGTTGCCATTTCAGTGTTTTGAACCAAGAAACTGAAACAAAACCATTTGTCCAAAAGATACAAATTGACATTTTGTTTTGAAGTGTTGCTGCAAAATAAGAATTTTCATTTTGACCTTCCTGCCAGAAAATTGAAACTCTTCATCAGAATGAACTTTTCCTGTTAAAGTTTCACTTCTGATAAAACTGTATTTTTTGTAGCAAAATTTTCCACATGAGAAATGGCAAACTGCTCTAAAAGAAGCGCTGTTGTGAAACTTAATCGATGATTGTAGAACACATTGGGATGCTTGGTTGAATAGTGTGATTTTTTTATAAGTGCAACATATTTAATTAAACAATAGTAATGGCACTATGTGGCAGGGTCAACCTCCACATCACTCTCTTTATTGTCCACCATGGAACTGATCATCCTGTCTCCATTTCCTCCAAAATCTCTGAGCACATCCTTGGCAATGTGCTGGTAACAAATTTAGACAATAGGTCCAAGTGCAACGTAAGCAAAAGCCTTTCACAGGCTCACGCTCAGTTCTTTCCTGCTCTTCTACAGTGTGCTGAATCTCAGGGCTTCCCGCCATGGGAGCCATCTTGTAACAGAGCCAATTACTGGAGCCAACCTTCCTCCTGCCACCCTCCTCGGCCATTCTCCAGGCCATCTGCCTCAGAGTTACCCTCCTCCAGGGCCTACCAGAGGAGCCACCTGATCTTCTGCAGCTCCCTCCTCCCAACAGAGCTTTCACATCTCTTTGAAGGTATCCCATGACCACTTGCTAGCTTGACCCAATCATTAAACAGGACTATCAGCTTGCGGGAGGGAGGGGAGATGGTGATGGAGAGATGAGAGAAGTAGCTGATTTGTCATAGGCATGGCTGAGCCAGCCAGTCTGTGGCACAGTCATCTGACTGTCATCCATATAAGAGCTTTACTGTATGATATTGGTGGCAAATCTTGTAGCAGCGGTCAATGCCCTAGAGTTAATTTTTGTTTGCTTGTCATGCTTTGCTGTGTGAAGTGGGGGGGTGGGGTGGGGGGGCTGAGTTTTAATTGTGTTAAATCCCTATTCCATTTGCTTTTTTTCTAATTCTTCCAGCTCACATTTATTTTCACTTCACTCAGGCTCCGTTGTTCTGACAAACCCACTTTGTCAACTAGTTTTTATAGCCTGGCCTAGCAGTAAAAGGTAATTCCCACATATGTCAGTGACAGTAGGGTTGCCTTGTTTTTGTGTTATGTGGCAATGCAACAAAAAATACATTGTTCTTTGTTTTTGTTAGCTGTTGAATTCCCTAGTCCCTATAGAGACCAATTTATTTTTCTATTGGAAGACAGATGTTTTTGGAGCTATACAGCCACGTTGCTTGTTATATTTTACAACTGGGCTAGACAAAGCCCTACAAAATATACTGTTGGGACCCATCCTGCATGGGCTGGGACATGTAATAGGTCTCTTGTAGCTCTAATTTTATGATTCATTCCTCTTAGGGCACCGTTTCTCCATAGCTAGTACTGAGACCTTCCATTCCAAATGTCAGTGAGTTAAAAAAGAAACCATCAAGGGGCTAGAGAGCATCCCTCAACCTATTGCAATCTGTTTAATTGACTCAATATTCTTTGCTGGTGGAGCTGCTGCAGACTAGCATCTGTAGTAAGAGACTGGCCCTTAGAGGTCAACTCTTGCTCAGAACTGCCTTGCATTAGTTTGATCATTCTCTATAAGCAAATGATAAGATGATTTTAAGGATAGTTTTTCTCATTCAGTTTAACAGCTAGTTTGCAAATAACAATCTTCTCAGTCAGCATCTTTGGGACCCAGCTGTAATGAAGGAATGGAAGACAGAGTTGAAAGCTACATGACAGTGTGTGAGGATAAAGCAACCACATGGGGTTAATTGAGTAGTAGGTGAATGTAAATAGGAAGCACTATTGTATGCTATGTATTTCCCTGCTGCCCACACAGCTGAGGACTAAAGGGCAATGCAAACACTGACCTCCCTAAGGAGACCGAAAGACAAGTAGAAATGTATATCTTTGCGTCAGTCTGTTGTATTAAACCTGAAGAGTGACTTTGCTGATATTTTGGCCTAAACAAGATTTGCATTATAGCTATGGACTGGTTATGTGGAAATAACTTTAGAAAAAGGAAAGTTTCTTGGCCCAACATGCCTAATTTTTAAATTTATCTTAAGCCCGTCACTCCCCCTTTCCTGCTTTTTTTATGTGCTGCCTGCCCTTTTTCCAGAAATAAATCTACAAATAAACAGAACAGGGTAAAAAAAAAAGATTAATCTTTTTTTTCTGTCAGAACCAAAATGTTTAATGGAAATGTACCATTTGAACAATGTTTCTAGCAAAGGTTTATCAGGTCCAGGTTGGGATTTTGAGAGACGCCCACCACCCCAGAATATCCAGTGCCCTAGGCTGTGAGAGAGCCAGGTTGAAGTCATCCCTTTTCCAAATCATGTACAATAGGCACTTGAAATTCCCCCAAGCCAGTGTCCTAATCATTGGTCTACTGGCTCTCTCTTGCTGGCCCAATGAATATTCAATCATTTATAAAAAGTGGAACAGCTTCAATGGAAGAGACATTCTGAATAGTCTGGTGGCCAGGGCATTGGTGCAGGACATGGGACAGCTATGTTCAAGGCCTCACTCCAAACAAGGCAGAGCAGAGACTTAAATCTGGGTTTCCACATCCCATGCTAGCAACCTAACAATGGGGGTATTGGCTATTCTGGGTCTATCCTTCTCTCAATGGAATTGTTGTTTTCCAACCTGCCCTACAAATAAACACTCTTTGATTCAGTAGTCTTTTGGGTAACTTATTCTTAGGGCTTCATGTCTGCAATGGAGGTTCCATGACCTTCTGCAACTTCTGTGACTTCTGCACCACACAGTGTAGCTGGCCCCAGGGCCAGTTTCTCAGGTGGCCCTAGGGACAGTCACACCAGCCACTACTGGAGAAGTCCTGGGGCCAGCTGCTCAGATTGCTGCACTAGCCAGCTGCTCGGGTGGCCCCGCAGCCAGCTGCGCCAGCCACTGCTTGGGTGGTTGGTCCCGTGGGCCACCTAAGCAGCTGTCCCAGGTGGCCAGAGCAGCTGGTACTGCTGGCCCCGGAGCTGCTCTCCCTCCTCCCCGCCCCCGAGTAGCAGCCCCCTGGGACTTCCCCGCTAAATTTACTAAGGGGTACAAATCATGGTCAGGTCATGTGAATTTTTGTTTATTGTCTGTAACCTGTCCATGACTTTTACTAAAAATACCTGTGACTAAATCGTAGCCTTACTTAGTCTATATGTTCGTCTATCAGATTACTCTGTGAGACGTTCTTATTTTTCACTAGCTCCTTCAGCTTTGGATTATGTCCTCTACTTTTCAAAGTGCTCAAAGATCTGTCCTGACTTTATCAAGGTGATAAAATCTGCCAACAAGCTCTTTCTATTTTGGATATGATGAAAGTGAATAAGTAAATTAGGTACAGCCCTACAGCTCTGAGTGAGTGGGTAATGTGACCTTCAGTGTTGTAAAGTTTGAGTCCCCTAAGTCTAGTTTCCACAGTTGTCTACTGACTCTTACTTACTTGTTTGCCACTTTCCAATGCTTGAGAATGTTCTTCCAAATCCTGAGAACTTAGCTATTGCATGTGATTTCCTTCCTTCTTTTAATACTCATTAATGCATGTTTTCATTGGCCTCATATTTTGTGCAACTCAAGGCCCTAATTTCCACATAGGGGAACCTAAATTTAGGCACCCCAAATTCATATTCAGGGACCTTAAAATAAGCAACCTGATTTTTCTAAAGCGCGCACTGCTTTAGTTAAATTGTCCCACAGCAGGTTTAACACATCTGAAAATCTGGCCACATACTTAAACAAGATATTCATTTAGGCAGTAACTTTAGGAACTGACATTTGAAAACTTTGGCCTGGGGAACTGAGATGAAGTGAATAGGAACAGAAGAGAATGGAGAGAAATGTAGTGACTAGCCAAGGTTATACATGGATCTGGTCAGACACCCCAGCTGAACATCACCAAAGTTTGTGGAGTTCTGATTTGACCCATCTCTGTGAAAAGAATATGCTGTAAAGTAGCTATTTTAATTGCAAGCATCTGCAGTCAGATTAAGCCAGACACTGGTAGAAATGCTTATTCCATTAGCCCTTTGCAAGGATTTTAATTAAGCTGTCTGGACGTTTAAACAAGGAAGGTTAAAAAGGCATTAATGATGTACATTATTGATCTGACTAGGCCTCTGAAGCTGAGACCAGAACTTCTGTAGAAAAGAGATGTACAGGAATGCTTAGCATAACAGAAGCTGATGATTATACCCAGTCATTTGTCCCAAATATGGTGTAAACCTGTAGGTCTCCTGCAGTAATATAATCTTTCACTCCATTAATTGTGATGGATGTGTATATGTGTGTGTGTGTGTGTGTGTGTGTGTGTGTGTGTGTGTGTGTGTAAAACATGACTATCAGGGAAAAATGTGGTGACTTGACATTATTAACCAAGCTGAATGTCAGTGAAGATTTAAAAATCCAATCCAATGTTGTATCTGAGGAACACACAACACAGCTCATGAGGGCTACAAAGATGTAAGTTTTCTATAGAAGATTCACAATAAATTTCAAAATTGCAAAAGGATGGAGATATGTTAAAGCAAAAATAACCAATGGTTCTATAAAACAAACTGAGTTACTTGGACGAGGAGAGTTAAACTCAAGTTTACTTTAGAAAGTCACATAAGTCCTCAAACCAGTGTTATGTCCCCCATTTTTCACTAAAAATGGAATGACCACTCCCATGAGTCACTGTGGAGGTTCAGGTAGGTGCAGAGGTTAATGTAGATCTGGCTCAAAATATTTTGAGCTGACAAACCAAATCGTTTCAATTCAGTCAAAAACATTGACATTTCTAAATTGAATTTTTTTTTTGAATTTTTCTTTTCACAAAAAGTTTTGATAGTCTGGCTTTCTGTCCTGATTCGGGATGAAAACAACTATCAAAATATTGGATTGGATATTCCATTTCTTTTCCATCAGCTCTGCTACAAATGGAAACTGCTCTATACATTTTCAAACATATTTTTAAAAGTATTGAGCATTCACAAATATAATGCAGTTAACTCACATGATTAACCAAAAAAAAAAATTAAAAAACTTAATTGCGATTAATCGCACTTTTAATAGCGCTCTTAAACAACAGAATACCAATTGAAATTTATTAAATATTTTAGATGTTTTTCTACATTTTCAAATATATTGATTTCAATTACTACGCAGAATACAAAGTGTACAATGCTCACTTTATATTATTATTTTTGATTACAAATATTTGCTCAGTAAAAATGATAAATAAATAGTATTATTCAATTCACCTCATACAAGTATGGTAGTGCAATTTTTTTGTCATGAAAGCGCAATTTACAAATACAAATTTTTGTTACATAACTGCACTCAAAACCAAAACAATGTAAAACTTTAGCACCTACAAGTCCACTCAGTACTACTTCTTGTCCTGCCAATTGCTAAGACAAACAAGCTTTTTTTACATTTATGGGACTTAATGCTGTCTGCTTCTTATTAACAATTTCGCCTGAAAGTGAGAACAGGCATTTGTATGGCACTTTTGTAACCGGCATTGCAAGTTATTTACGTGCCAGATATGCTAAACATTCATATGGCCCTTCATGTTTCGGCCACCATTCGAGAAAACATGCTTCCATGCTGATGACGCTCGTTAAGAAAAAGTTAATTAAATTTGTGACTGAACTCCTTTGGGGAGAATTGTATGTTTCCTGTTCTGTTTTACCTGCATTCTGCCATATATTTCATGCTATAGCAATCTCGGATGATGACCCAGGACATGTTGTTCATTTTAAGAACACTTTCACTGGAGATTTGACAAAACGCAAAGAAGGTACCAATGTGAGATTTCAAAAGATAACTACAGCACTCGACGTAAGATTTAAGAATCTGAAGTGCCATCCAAAATCTGAGAGGGACGAGGTGTGGAGCATGTTTTCAGAAATCTTAAAAGAACAACGCTCCCATGCAGAAACTACAGAACCCGAACCACAAAAAAGAAAATCAATCTTTTGCTGGTGGCGTCTGACTCAGATGGTGACAATGAATATGTGTCGGGCCGCACTGCTTTGGATCATTATCGAGCAGAAACTGTCATTGGCATGGATGCCTGTCCTCTGGAAGGATGGGTGAAGCATGAAGGGACATATGAATCTTTAGTGCATCTGGCATGTAATTATCTTACAATGCCTGCTACACTGTTGTCACTTTCAGGTGACATTGTAAACAAGAAGCAGTCAGCATTATCTCCTGAAAATGTAAACAAACTTGTTTATCTCAGCAATTGGCTGAAGTAGGACTGAGTGGACTTGTGGACACTAATGTTTTACAATGTTTTATTTTTGAGTGCAGTTATTTTTTTAACATAATTCTACATTTATAAGTTCAACTTTCATGATAAAGAGATTGCACTACATTATGTGTATTAATTGAATTAAAATACTATTTCTTTTGTTTTTTACTGTGCCAATGTTTGTAATAAAAATAAAATAAAGTGAGCACTGTATATTTTGTATTGTGTGGTAATTGAAATAAATATATTTGAAAATGTGGAAAACATCCAAAAATATTTAAATAAATGGTATTCTATTATTTTTAATATTTTTCTATTATAGTTTTTTTAATCAGACAATTAATCACGATTAATTATTTTAATCACTTGACAGTCCTAGTTTGGACTATACGTGAGTAAATTGATCTGGATGAAATAAAAAATCTCTGTGCCTTCGCTCAGCATGAGGAACAAATGTTTAGTGGGGAGCTTCAGAAAGTCTATTACCTGTTTCTCTCTCCCTGGCCTCCACATATATAATTTAAAATTCTCTCACTCCCCTGACCTTTGTGTTCTTGCTGTAAATGGAGAAAAAACTGTTGGTCATGGAATTCTATCCCGCTTTTGCAGACTAAAGAGGCTCATATAAGTGACAAAAGTTTTTGTAATCATGCAACAATGGAATAAATAGAAATGAGAAGGAAATCTTGAATACAGCTGAGAAGCCTCAAGAAACCATGGACTGGCTATATGTGTGTGTCTCTCTCGCTCACACTCATGCTACACTCTACATGTAAAATTTAGATCTGTGGATTGCAATACTGTCAGTGCGCGTGTGGGGTGGGGAATAGAAGAGCATTGTAGGACTCTTTGTAAGACCTTTTGGGCCATGTTAGGTCAAGAGCAGAGACATTTTGAAACACCACAGTGATGCTTTCTCCTCCTCTGTTGAGTTGCTGCTGCTGACAATCTGTGTCTACTGTGTGTTGAGTTTTCATTTTGAAATTTTTATTTTATATATAATACAAAAAAGAGATGATTTATAATATGTAATACAAAGTAAAAAAAAAGCAAAACTCTTCAAATTACTCAAAATGGGAAAAAAATCAGAATATTCATTTCTGGAAAGATCCCTTCCTCCTAAATTTTTGATTTCAAAATTTTAAAGAAGCCAAATTTCAAAATATCAAAATCCTTTGTAAAATGGAACATCCATCCTCTTCAGAGCTCTATAGTAGAGTTTGTGTTCACTAATGTTGTACCAGCAGAGTTGCTTTCTATTTCTTCTTTGAAGGAATTTAATTTCTTCAGATTTAAAGTGTAAATGGAGATATGGGGCTGAATTCTGTTCTCAGATTGTAATGCAGTAAAATAATTGATTGACGAGAGTCAAAATATAGCAGTAGATGTTCACAATGGGTTTTATAAACCCATTGATTGGAAGTCCATGAAGTTCTTCAACTGATGTACACCCGGTTGGGATTGGGCCCATCACGAAGATGGACTTGTCTCTTATCATTGCTGACTAATACTTCCAAAAAGTTTCAGACACCAGAGATTTGTCAGAGTTTACAGGCTGGGGCAACTGGTTAGCCAATGTATTTTTAACTTTAGAGTTACAAACGAGAGGAAGATATTCACCATAATGTGAGTGACATCAGATTTCTGAGAAAAATAAACAACTCTCAAACCTTTCTGTAATAATGAAGGATTCATGTTGCCTGGCCAAAACATTAATTTATAGTGCACACCACTACCTTTGCCTTTGACACTGCTTCTTATCATGTATTCCAAAAATGGGATGAGATTATATTAGTGAAACTATTCTATTATATCTTTTCAGTTTTCATAATACTCCATCCTTTCCATCATATAGGGAGTTTTGCCACTTAATGTAAACAAAGGGCTAGTTTTCCCCAAGTACTGCTCAGAAACTACTAGCTCCTATTTAATGTAGGAGGAAAATTATTGGCTGATTGAAAGATTTCTTCTAGTTTTCCTGGTGCTACAGCTTGTACAAAAGACTTCAGTACATGTGAAACAATATTACTTACATTATTGCTCTCAAGAGTTTGCTTTTGGGAGAAAAGCTACTATATTGCAACAGAAATCCCTGTGGTTTATAGTTTATTCTGTTTATTGTTTCTTTTTTCTCATTACAGTAGAAATTGTAGATTTATGGTACTGTTAACACTTCCTTTTCTCTCATCTGTCGCTTGGTAGCAGGGTCAATGACAGATCATAGCCTGGAATGAACCAGTCCTGGATGGAACACTTTGCTGGTGCTTCTGTGTCCTCATCAACTTCTGAAGAATTTAAACTTTCATTTTAAAAAAATGGCCAACTCCTGCAAACCCTTGTTTATGAGCTTAGTTGTACACATGGAAATAGTCCCACTGAAGCAACTAGAACTCCTTGTGGGCTTACACCTATCTGGTATAAAAGGACTTGTTGTAAAGTTAATCGTATGTTTCAGGATTTGTAATTGTAAGAGAGGTGATCAAAAAAATGAAAATAATTTTGAAATTTTATTTTCATTTCACAGAGTTGAAATGGACCCATCTGTGGTCTCCATGATTCCTCTGCAATGCGTTTAGTTGAAATTTTGATCAAAACTTCAGATTTTGACATTTTAAAATGCTTGTTTACTGGACACTCATTAGATAGTAAGTAAAATTTATAACCATTCTGATAATGATTTTAATGTTGACCTCTTTTGGCTGAAAGATTTTGAAACTAGGCCATTTTTCAATGAAAAAAAATTGATTTGAAAAGAGACCCACCAGCTCTGATTTGTATTTTGTGTAGCTCACTTGAAAAGCTTCCTTCATAAACAATGTGCTCTCATCTTCCTGAAACTAGACAGACAATCTGGAGCATTAGCCTTTTTCTCCCCATAAAAATAATCCAGCACTTTAGGGAACAAATTATGACTGAGTCATGCTCCCTAGTCAAGAAGTGTGGCAATCTAGGCAGAAGTGTACAATAAATGGAAGAGGGATGAGATGCAACCCCACCCTCCTCAGACTGAGTGAGTGGTGGTAGTCAATGCATGTCTTCTTTCACATTTTTTGTCTTATATTTACACACACACACTCCTGCTGAATGCTGAAGAACTGAGTTTTAAGGGAAGAGAGGTTTACACACACACACACACACACACACACACCCTGCTGAAGAACTGAGTTTTAAGGGAAGGGAGGCTGGAAGCCTGGGGGGCAGGCAGAGAAGAAAGCACAGAGCTAGAGAGTGGTTGAAGAAAAGGAAGAAACATATGGGGCCAAATCCTCAACTGATATAAATCAGCATAGCTCTCTTGGAGTTTCATGAATGTTTGCTGATTTATAACAGCTGAGAATCTGGGCAATTACCTTTAACTATATAAACTCTTCTCCCAGTTGATGAATAATTTGGGTACAGAAATGCATGGGCCATCACACACAGCTCTTTCCCACCAATGGATGCATGTGCTGTTGCAAGTCCATTTTATAATGCTTTGCTGTAGAACAATATCAGCCCGATGTCTTTAGTAAAACTCATGGTACAACACTGTATTACAGTAAAGAAGATTTTCCTGATAATAAATTTTCCCTTTCTGCTTGTGATGTTGCTAAGGACTTAGCGAGGCCTCTTTCATCTCCAACATCTCTGATTCTTCAATTATTTAGCTGCTTTAAGCAGTCTGAGATAGGAATTGGTGCCTTTTCAAAATTCTTCCTATGGAAACAATGAAAAGAAAGTCTATTTGGAGAATGAATTATTTGTTAATAAACTTTTATTTTTCAGCCATTAAAGCCTGAAACTGTGTTTTTAATCAAAGTTTATATAATTAATAGCTACTGACATTGAGGGAATAAAAATGCATCTAGCCTCCAAAGATAAATATTTATAATGGAAACTGGCTTCATAGCTGAATAGCAGAGTTAAAGTATCTTATCTCATTGTTCTTCCCTGTCATTGGCCTACCTATTGCACAGGATTCCTTTAGTACTATTAAGTATTTACTGTGCAACAATATTGTGAAACATGTTTAGCTATTTACAGTCAGCTTCTATAAATCTAGCTCAGTGGTTGATTGTAGTTGATCATTTAAAAATCCAAAGCATCTAAGGGTTTCACCATTAAAAACCAGCGTATAGGCATGTGGGAACAGGAATTTTGATACATTATCACTGAGAGCAGCAGGATAAACATAGCCATCTTTCTTGGAAATTTGTTATCAGCATAATCTTGTTTTTAGTAATGGAGTGTTGTACCACGGATTTTTACTGTATATTATAATTAGAGCTGACTGGGAAGTTTTCAACATGTGCTTTCATCGGAAACAGCCAATTTGTTGAAACCAACTTTTTTGTGAATTTTGACAAATAATTCCACATGTCAACAATTTTTTTAAAAAATCAAAATTGTTGAAACATCCAGTTTTGACACTTTTAAAACCCTTTTTTTTTTGTTCAAAGCAACTTTTTGTTTAGAAATTTAAGCTAATAATGATTCATTTGACCTGAACCAAAGTTCTTGGGTTGTTGGGTTTTTTGTTTTTTTGGGGACGAATTTTGGTTTTTGAATATTTTTGAAACTCACTTTTTGTCCCAGTTTGGGACAAGAAAGTTTTCACAGGACAGGAAAACAAGTTCCAGCTCTAATTACTCCATATGTGCAAAAGTTTGGTTTTATGTTTTGGAAATTCTTTTTTTGTTGTTTTAAATTGAAATGTAAATCCATACAGTCAGAAAGATCCAGTGAATGGGACTGGTCAAAATGGCAGTCCTAGGGGGAAGGCATTGGCTTGATTTTTCCAATTAAGCAACAGTATAATATTAGTTAACTAATGGAAATTAATAAGAGTCACAAAGGAAGGTGTTTGATCCAAAAAAGACTATACAGTCATATTAAACAGTTCAAAGTGGAAAGAGTCTGTGCAGTAAAGTGGGTCAGAATTGGAAGCAACAGAATGGGGAAAGGTAATTTCATATCTGACTGTGTGGGGTGTGTGGGAAGTAAGATGTTAGAAGAACTCCAGGAAAGGTGGCAAAAATAGAAGTGACAGGATGTGTCTGAGAAAGGAAAGCAGAGGGAAAGGGGTAAGGGATACTGGCCTAGATGGACCATTGTTGTGATGCAGTATGGCTCTTCTTGTTTCACAATATGGAAGCATTTAGCTTTAACCTCCCACCCCCAAAATAGATGAGTGCTGTATATGTGAGTGTTACTATCCCACTGGGGATTGAACCTGAGACCTCTAATGAGAAGAGTCTAAACTACTACAGCTTGACTTAAAAGCCAGACTTTTCGGAGTAGGCCTGTCAACTTCTGTGGATTGGACCCAGTGTAGGACCTATAACGCACAATGACCAGCTGGTTACATATGTAGCTATGAAGCTGCACTTTACATTTCTAAGAACTAGGACTATGATCAGAGACGGCTGCCATTTTGTTCTCAGAGTACTGCCTTATGTGCAAAGAAGACAAATACTTTGTGCTCTTTCTCATGGAGAATTTACTTTTGTTCTCTTGTTTTTCTCACTCTAAAGTAACATTTATGGAAAATCATAATAATGGAGCCAGGCAAAAATAAAAGTAATTACTATGAGGGGAATGTGCTCATGCTGAGTGAGGCCTGAGAAAACTGTATACATCTTAGTACAACTGCAGAACTGAAGTACAGGTTAGCCACTGCTCTTTTTGGTTCCATTTGCAAGGAAGGATGCAGCAAATTCTCAGAATTTATTCCCAGGAGAGCATTGCCATTGTATGTGCTATTTGTTCATATATGATTCCAGGATTCTACACACTCTTTTGCATAATTTGAGAAACAGATGCGCATTTGGGCCTAGATATTAGATGGTGCTGAGCAGCTCTGAGAGTAGAGGCCAATTTGTACCTCCTGGAAATGCTCAGTGTCATATAGTCCCATCTTGTGGATCTGGGAGATGTGAAATGGAAAAGAGGCTAGAGAGAGACAGAGTTTAGGAATTCTCTGAGTCAGACAGTGAATCCATTTTTCTTTTTATTATGTCAGTTGTAATTGTTCAGTATAATTTTCACTGAGCCCTGGGATTCCCTGGTCATTAGATAACTCTATGCTTGGCACCTTCTAGGATCAAGTCCTTTAATAGGAAACTATAGCTAAATATTTTCTAGTATGTTTTCCTCATAGATAATTAGCTCTTACCTTGATTTAAAAAAATCCATGCTACCTGATTGTTACCAAAGGAAGCATCTGATTATTTTGTAGTTATTTTGCTTCAGTAGAATGCAAAAATTACTTATAGAGTCAGGCTCATACACTTCATCCAAGTTAAAAACCAGCCCATCTGGCATTCCAGATAGGACCTTGAAATGACAGCGAGACTCTAGGAAGAACAGATTTAGCTTGTGTTGTGCCAGTTTCCATTGCTCTGATAATTGCCGAAACATTAGACTACTTTTATAGCATTCTTTTGATCATTGTTAAAATCTTTATCAAATCAATATAGTATCAGAACTGTAATGACAAATACATGTTTGCTGGGTAGAACAGTGGGCATTCTGGGTCAAAATAGGTACTTGAAAGAAAAAAAAGTAGAGGGCCAATGGGATTAGAGAAAATTAAGTGTCTAATTTTGCTGCCTGTTGAGCAGTACCTTTCTTGGAGCTTGATGCAAAGTCTATTGAGATTAATCAGTACGGTCCTCCTATAGACTTCAATAGTCTTTGACTTGGTCTACACAAAGTTTTGCCAACATAGCAATGTCAGCTAGGAGCGACGCCCCATTGTCAACATAACTATGCTTACCAAAACCTCGGTGTAGACGCTTGTGTCAGCTTAGCTAATGTAATTCAGGGAGGTGGTGTGATTATGCATTCAGAACTCCTTCTGCTGGCATACACTGCATCTTCATTAGGGAGCTTTGTTAGTATAGGTATATTAGCAAAAACTTTATCATGTAGGCAAGCCCTTTGGATCAGTTGTTATTTAAATAGTTCCATTGATTTCTACTCAACATGAGAAGGTTGGCAAAATCAGGACATAAGGAACTATTTTTCTACTTTACCATTCTCGGAGCCAGCTCCTGCCAACACTTCAGTATGTGAGTGTAAGCAGAGTCTGAATGAATGCTTCCCTGACAGTTAGCTGGGAGGGGGACAGACTTTAGGTGTGTTTATGTAAATACAATTTGCTTAGATATCCAGCATATCCAGTGTTTTGCTCAAAGTAATCAACTTTGGCTGGTGTTGGGTTACAAATCACTTCAGTACTGAATGCAGGGGTAACAAAATGATTACCAGTGTTGCAATTATTGTAGGAATATAGAGAAGCAGGACTGTGCTTAACCTGTCCCACATGATGGGGGGGTCACCCTCAGCTGAAAGGACCTTGTTAAGCCAGGGGTTTGAATGCAAGAGCCCTGTGAAAGTAAGAGGGGTGGGGATAAGTGTTTTAGTCAGGAGGGTTTCCCCTTGGGTTTAACCTGTTTCTCCTCACTGTTTAAAGATGGGGCTTAATAGGTTTCATTAAGAGCCTCTTTGTTGTATTAAACGCTCAATCAGAGCTAAAAATCAGTTGTGGTGCTACTGTGTTTCTACCCAGAGCTGAAAATTGCTGAGAACTGAAAACACTTGTGGTAAGACTGTTTCTGCCCAGCCTGCCCAAAACTAAAAATCTCTAAGATATTGACTGGCAGAGGTCAGAGTGGAGAAGCAGGTGTCAGGCATGGCTGACAGGAGGGGGCAGCCGGTGCAGCTAGCGGGAGCAGGCTCCCAGTGGGAGCCCAGACAGGAGAGTGAGCATGATGGCTTTTAATGCCCTCCCCACACATGCTCATGGCAGGAGGTGAATTCGTACAGGTGCGCTTCTGAACTCTGGGTCTATACTGGCCAGGGACAACAACTGTGAGTGGGGCGTTAAGGGGAGGGAGACACACTACAGGAACTTTGGTGTTGGACTCAAGAATCTGAAGCAAAGGACACTGCCCAGCATACTCTGGGGAAGGTGTATTGCTCATGCTTTTATGATTATGAATACCGCTTGTGCTCTTTTCTCAGATTAATGCTAAATTACTTTTATTAAAGAAACTCTTTCTACCTCAGACTCTGTTCTTGCAAAAGAGGAAGAATTGCCTCTTAGAGGTGCCCAGAGGGTAGAATGAAATTTCCCTAGGTTCCTGGGTAGGGGCTCGAGCCAGTTCTGATTATATTGTTGAAAAGGAACCCCCTGGATGTTGAACCCAGCCCTTGTTGCTGCCCACTCCAACTGGCGGAAGGGTCTCAGGAGTAATGTTTCGCATGTGAACAATTCCACTGAGATTGAGTTACCTGAGCGCTGAAGGGTTTGCGGGGTTGGACACTTTGTTTTTTCCCACTGTTTTCAGTATCATCTTGGGAATTTTAAAATAGCTTTTTGGTTCTGGTTTTATTCTTCTGGCATGAGTGGTGATGTTTATTCTTCCCCTTCAACTTCCTGTGGCTCTCAGGAAATGACTTTGCATTGATTTAACCTGAATTTTTATTGAACGATGGGAAAACGCTATATTCCTTAAAGTATATTGTCATTCCGGAAGGTGTTGATGGCAGCCTGTGATGGCTCACAGTCATCCTGTGACTGACCAATACACTCAGGGCTTTCTTCTCCTTTTTCTTTTCCAGCTGATATGTCCCCAGCTTACAGCACATTCTTGTCGTTAGTCTCTAAATTCATTGACCTTGTGCTGTGCACCATTACATTTCATCCCCTCTTTCCAAAAGTACCTTAGAGGCTATACAGGCTGAAATGCAGCTACTTCTGGGGCATGCAGTATAACAGTATGAGAGGATAGGCAGGAAGGGGAAGTTTTGATCAAAAACATCAGCTCCTACACTTCCATGTAATTCCCGTTTAGTGTACTTAATGTTCATGCACAGCAGATGGAATCTTCCTTTTTAAACTGTCATCTAAACAATGACAGTTGACAATGACAATGCACTCAGACAATGCAATGACAATGACAATGCACTCAGAGTTAACTGCATATCAAAATGGATCCATTTATATTGAAAGGGTAAAGGGCGGAAGTTATGTTATTATTCAAATGTTTAGGCCAAGGGAAACTGATTTATCACACCTAATATGCTTAGACCATCAAACTCTCTTGCCTATATACAAGGCTGGCCCTAGGGAAAATGGCACCTGGAGTGAACTTGTATTTTGGAGCCCCTGTGGGCGCCTGACTCACCCCTCATCGCTGCTGGCCCCTACAGGTTTTCTAGGTTCCCCATATTCACCCCATTGCCCTCAGACCCTGCTGCCTCCCTCAGTGCTTTGCAGTACCACATAATGGCACCCTTACTTCTGCGCTGCTGCTGGCAGCAGTGCTGCCTTCAGAGCTGGGTGTCTGGCCAGCAGCTGCTGCTGCTCTCCAGCTGCCCAGGCCGGGCTGCACAGGGGGAGCTTCTGAGCCCAGGCCATAGTGCCCATGGGAAATAAGAGACCCAGAGGCTGGCCAGCTGGCTCTGCCAGGGCAATCTCTGCTACCGGTACTTCCCCACCAAGCTGGCAGCTCGTTGTGTGATGGGGGAAAAGTCAAGTCCAAGGGGTCTCTAGTTGGAAAGCTAAAGTACCCAACACCAAATGTATGCCTTGGCCTGAGCGAGGCCATTAGTATGAGGGAATGCAGTTATACAAAGGCTAGTAATTATTGTTCCGAGATCCTCACTAGGATCTCAGAACAATAATTCTGGGACATTTAGTCATTGAAGCCTGGCCAGCTTAAACAGACATGCATTCCTGAGTGTGATGTTTTGTCTTTTTGGTTATTATGTCAGAGTCCTTGGATGGCTGTCTTTTTTAAATGCAGACTGAATACACGGTATCACAGGCATAGTCTGTGTTGTACACATACAAGAATAACATCTCTCGTCAGTAGCCCCTTGATTTTGAAACATACATGGGAGAATAAAGTAGAATTGGTTCAGTGCAGGTCCACTGCAATTTAATATCCATTATAACACTAGTTCAGTCAGTCTGAAGATAAGCTGGACAGGGAGTGAATGCTATTTGCAGAGACCAGTGGGTAAGCCCAGTCCCTCCCTTGCAATCACACTAACCCACTCTGCTGTGCCAGCATGCCAAGAAACAACACATCGAGATGGCAGTAGCCCTTGCCAAGTTGACATGTTGGCAGGTAACAATCCATTTGTTACTATACTGGAAGCAGCATTACCAGAAATTACCTGGCAGCACCAGAAACTGGCAACTGGCGGGTGCTGTGATGTCAGACATGAAATAAACAGAGTCCACTTGCAATAGGGAAGGAGATTCAGTCTCTGCTTTACTGGTGACTGTTAGGAGAGCAAAGTGTTTACTAACAGAATCTGAACTGTTATTGGACAGGAAGAGGTTTCTTACAATTTTACCTGTTCCTTTGAAATCATTCAGCTATTGATATTTTTTACTGATGAGAGTACAGGTAAATCCCAGAGTAGAGTTGCTTGCCTAATTCAAACAGATTCCAGCTATTTCCCTATGTTAGTGCTACTTCTGGTATTATATAGAATCAGAGGGGTAGCCGTGTTAGTCTGGAATTGCAGAAGTGACAAAGAGTCCTGTGGCACATTAAAGACTAACTAAAGTATTAGAGCATAAGCTTTCGTGGGCTAATACCCACTTCGTCAGACGCCTACAATACTGGTATTGTAGTGTGTCTAGAGATCCCCCATTAGGAAATACCTTACGTTAAAAAAAGGGAGAAGTAACTGTACAGCTGTTGTAAGCATTGAATTGACTGATTCAAATTCCCTATCTTAATCTGAGGTCACATTGTTTATTAATCACAAGTATTCAGAGGAATGACCATTTATTTGTGAAAACGTAAGCAAGTCTCAAAAAGTGTAGCATGAATTTTAGCATGAACGAACATTCTTCCAGAAAGAGGTACTGGAACTCCATTGTTCACTGCTCAGCATTTGACTGTTTGAAATTCCACAGATTTTAAGATAAGGAGGGATCATCTAGTCCAGGGCTGGTCAAACTACGGCCCACGGGCCACATCTGGCCCACGGGACCGTCCTGCCCGGCTGTTGAGCTCCTGGTTGAGTAGGCTAGCTCCTTGCCTCTCCCCTGCTTATCTCCTTCCCCACAACCTCACCTCGCTGCACCACCAGCACTCTGGGCAGTGTAACAGCGTGGCTGGCTCGGGCCAGGCGGCACGGCTCAGGGGCGGATTTAAAAGTGAACACAGGGGACCGGCATGGGCCGGGCAATGGGGCAGTTCAGCACTGGTGCACCCTCCCCGGGGGGGGGGGGGGCTGGGCTGCACTTCGGGGGCAGGAGAGGAGGGAGTGTGTGCCCCTGCTTCTCCTGAGTTCTCCGTCCATGTTCGGGGGCCGCATTCTAAAAGGGCTTGGGGGGTGGGGGCACGTTGGATAGGTGACGTTCCAGGGTGGTGGTGGTTATGGACGGGGATCCAGGAGTGACCAGTCAGGATATGGGAAGAAGGGGGTGCTGGATAGGGGCTGGGAGTCCCCAGGGGCGTGGGCATGGGCATGGGGGTCAGTCAGGGGATAGGGAGCAGGGGGGATTGGATAGGGAGTGAGGTTTGGGGGTGGTTAGGGATGGGGATCCCAGGAGGGAGTGGTCAGGGGACAAGGAGCAGGAGGACTTAGGGGGTGGGGTCCCGGGGGGTGGTTAAGGTTAGGGGGGTCTCTGGAGGAGGTGGTCATGGGACAGGGAGCAGGGGGAGTTGGATGGCTCGGGGGTTCTGAGGGGGACAGTCGGGGCGGGAAGTAGGAGGGGTCGGATAGGGGGTGAAGCCAGGCTGTTTGGGGAGGCACAGCCTTCCCTACCTGGCCCTCCGTACAGTTTTGGAAGCCCGATGTGGCCCTCAGGCCAAAAATTTTGCTCACCCCTGTTTTAGACAGCGATTGAATCCCCTCTTAGCCTTGTCTTCTATAGACTAAATAGATCAAGCTTGTTTAACCTTTCACTCTACAGCATGTTTTCCCCCAGATCTCTAATCGTTCTTGTAGGTCTTTTCTGACCCTTTTCCAATTTGTCAACATCCTTTGTGAAGTGTGAACGCCAGAAATGGACCCACCATTCTAATAATGGAATGGTCTCCCTAATGAAGTATATAAAGGTAATACTACCTCCCTACTTTTACTTGCTGTTCCCTTGCTAATACAGCCAAGAATTGTGTTCACCCTCCTAGCTGCAACCTTCCACTGGAAGCTTGTGTATAACCAGTTATTTACCATTGCCCCTCAGCTCTTTTCAGAGTCCCTGCTTTCCAGTCTACAATCTGCCATCTTATAAATGTGCCCTACATTTTATTTGTTCCTAGATGTATGACTTTTCATTTGGCTCTATTAAAACATACGTGTGTTTACCTCGACCTGCTACTACGTGTTAAAACTGCAACTGCTTTGTCTGCGCTAGGAACTGAGTTACTTAACATGTGTGAACTAACATATGGTAAAAAAACCAAACTTTTTTTTCTCTAGTGTAGACAATGCTTTAAAGGGTTAGTGGTATTTTTGTTTTCCTTGTTTCCATTAACAGGCAATTTCAGTTCTTCCTTTATTCAAAGCTTTTTAGGACAGAAGCAAACATCATGATTATCTCTTCTGACCTCTCACATAACACAGGAAATCACTGCTTGGAATTCAGCAGTGGAGGGAAAATTCTACCTGTGCTTCAGGAGTAGCCTTCCTGTAGGGTGGATTCAATTGCACTATACCGAGTTCTTGTTTAAAAAACCAGACAAAAAATCCGGTAGGATAGCTGGAATGTTAAGGCTGTGGGACTCTGTGGTGATGTAAGTTTCATGTTGGGTGTAAATGAATCCAAGCAGTAAAACAATATAACTTTTCCCATTTTGGCACAGAGGGTGTGCAAAATGCCCACATACTGAGATGACAAAAATGGTATAATAGGAAAAGGACCCTCCATGAGGTTATAAGATGATCAAGCCCTGCTTACTTTTATTTATGACCAGCACAGTTCTCAGCACGCCCAGGGCTTAATTTAATCTTAACAAAAGAAGCTGCAACGACCACTGAATCCAATTTCTAAGAGAAATGATAATAAAAACCAGACTGTGAGGTTATGAAATGTCGTGATGCACCATTAAACGCCAATTAAAGGCTGCTGAAAGTGACATTTACTAGGACTCAGAAATTAAAAGAGCAAGCACTGGAGTGCATGGTTTTCTCAGATAATTCCTCTCCTCAAATATGGCAAAGGGACTTGCATTTGGAAGAAATGCTGATTGAAGGTATTAGAGTTTAGTGCAAGTGAGTTTCTTTCTCCAGATAGAAGAGGCCACCTTTTACCCAAGGTGAAAGAAATGAATAGATACATGAACCTTCAGACATGTTTAGTTCTTTCTGCTCTGGCGCCCCAATTATTCATTAAAATTATTCACAAAGCGCTGAGTCACTGTTCAAACATTTTAAAGATGCAAATTGCACTGACATTATTTCATCTAATATTTTGGATACCTTAAGTCTTTTTCATATCTCAGTCCCTTCTGACCTTTAATGGAAACCACATCCAGGGAGGATATTTTTAAAAAATCGAAAGGGAGTTCCACAAGTAATCGCAGAAATGTAGGGCTGGAAGGGATCTTAAACTTAGGGATACCAACTCCCCACATTGAGGCAAGATTAATTATACATACATCATCCCTGACAGACCTTTTCTTTAAAAACTCCAGTGACAGATATTCCACAACCTCTCTTAATAACCTATTCTTATAGTTAAATATTAGGAAAAACTTTCTAACCTAGATCTTCTTTTTCAAGACTAAACATATCCAGTTTTGATAACCTTGTCTCATAGGTCACGTTTTCTAAACTTTTTTATCGTTGCTCTCGTCTGGACTTTCTCCAATTTATAATCATCTTTCTTAATGTGTGGCACTTACAAATGGACAAAATTATCCAACTCAGGGCTCACCGTGTTGAGTAGAGTGGGACAATTACCTCCCACGCATTAACTGGATGGTGGATAGAAGACACCACAGAATTATATTAGCCTTTTTGACAACTGCATCACATTATTGAATCATTTAATTTGCAATCCTCAGATCCTCTTCAGCAGTACTACTGCTTTTATTGTCTATTTTGTAGTTAAGCATTTGATTTTTCCTTCATATGTGTTGTACTTTGCAGTTTTCTTTATTGAATTTCATTGTGTTGATTTCTGATCAATTCTCCAATTTATCACATTCTTTTGAATTCTAATCCTGTCCTCCAAAGTGCTTGCAACCTCTGAGGTTGATGCTCTCTGCAAATCTTTTTATAGACATGTTCTCTACTCCGTTATACAAGTGTTAATTTAAATACTAAATGGTACCAGATCCAGCACAAATGCCTGCAGGACCCCATTAGATACGTCCTCCCAGTTTGACAGTGAACCACTGATAACTAATCTTTGAATATAACTTTTCAACCAATACTGCATACATCTAATAGTAATATCATCTAGACCACATTTTGATGGTTTGTTCATGAAAATATCATACGGGGTGGTGTCAAAATCAAGATACATCACATTTATTGCTCCCCACTAGGTACTGGGCCAGTAACCTAGTCAAAGAAGGCAATTAGGGTGGTTTGGCATGATTTATTCTTAATCCATGGTGTTATTACTTATAACCCAACAGCTTCTAGGTGTGTACAAACTGATTGTTTAACAATTTGTTCCAGAATGTATCTGATTATTGAAGTTAGGCTTACTGATGCCCCCAAAATTTAATCCTTGAAAAATTATATGCTGGGCTATGCCACCTTGAGTGCTGTAGTTTTAGGATTATTACTGGTATTAGAATAGAGCTTCTGATCAGGAGCTCAGTGATTGTCTAGAATTCCCTGGGTCTTCCTTGTTTCCCTTTTTAAAGACAGGTACTATGTTTGCCCTTCTCCAGTCCTCTGGGACCTCACCTGCTGTCCATGAGTTCTCCAAGATGATCACTAATAGTTCTGCGATTGTATCAGCTAATTCCTCAAATACCCTAAGGTGAATTTCATCAGGCCCTGCTGATTTGAATATATGTAATGTATCTAAATATTCATTAATCTGTTCTTTCCTTATTCCAGCTTGTGTTCCTCCCTCTTGGTTGTTAATATGAATTGTGTTAAGCTTCAGATAACAATTCATCTTTTTCATTGATTAAAGCAAAATAGGCATTAAGCACCTCAACTTTCTTGATATGATCCATTGTTAGCTCTCCTTTCCTACTAAGTAGCAGATCTATTCTTTCCCTCATCTTTCCCTTGTTCTTACTGTGTTTATAGAACCTCTTTTTACTGCTTTTTATGTCCTTTGCTAGGCGTGACTGATTTTGGGCCTTACTTTGATTTTGTCTGCTTGTACTCATTCTTAGTAATGTGTCAGTGTTTCCACTTTTGTGGGGATTCCTATGACAGAGTTGACATTAAACACCTAATGATGGGTTTATCTCAATCCTATTAAAGAAAAAAACAGTCTTGAGTTGTATTATATATTTAAAAGAGCTTTCTACTTGAAAGCCTTGCTCAGGGGTACTCTGTCCTACTAGAGCTAGTCAGAAATTTTCCAGTGAAGCATTTTTGTCAGAAAATGCCAATTCATTGAAATTGACTCTCTCTTTTGGTAGAAATGTATCATTTTCAACATAACTTTCTCAGATCTAGGATGGGAATTGCTGGTCTAAAAAAGTGATCCACAAAGAACAATCTGATGATTAGGACAATCATTTGGGGATCTGCGTGTTCAAGTCCCTTCTTTGCCTGACTCAGACCAGGGACTTGAACAAGGCAATCCCACCTTTTAGGTGAATGACCTAGCTACCAGACTATTTTGGAGTGAGTGTCGGTCAATCTCTCCTATCGGTGCTGTTTCACTTTGTATATATAATTGACTATTCATTGGGTCCGAGAGACTGACCGAATGGTTAGGACACCGAATCAGGCAAATCAGAGACTTAAATCTGAGCATGCCCACAGCCTGGGGGATTGCCTTAACTACCAGACTATATACTAATGTGGAAAGAAACGAAATGCCCAAACCTCCGAACTTTTCACAAAATAGAATTATTGTTTTCTGGCCTGTCTTATCTCCTGTGCGTTTGTCCTTCTGTTAGGCCATCCTTTTTCCTTCCCACCCCTATTTGTCTGTTTCACTCGTTTACTTCAACTACCCAGACATCTGTTGGGAAATAACACAGCAGGGCACAGATTATCCAACAAGTTCTTGGAATGTATTGGAGACATTTTTTTTATTTCAGAAGTTGGAGAAAGCTACTAGAGGGGAGCTGTTCCAGATTTGATTTTGACAAATAGGGAGGAATTGTTTTCTTAGCCTCTGAGGATAGGACGAGAAGCAATGGGCTTAAATTGCAGCAAGGGAAGTTTAGGTTGGACATTAGGAAAAACTTCCTAATTGTCAGGGTGGTTAAGCTCTGGAATAAATTGCCTAGGGAGGTGGTGGAATCTCCATCATTGGGGATTTTTAAGAGCAGTTTTGACAAACACCTGTCAGGGGTGGTCTAGATAATACTTAGTCCTGCTAAGAGTGCAGGGCAGCAGGCTAGAGGACCTCTCGATGTCCTTTCCAGATCTATGATTCTATTATGTCTTCTCATAAACTAAGTTTGTAAACTCTCTGAGACAGGGAGAGTTTTAAGGTATGTCCATAAAGAACTCAGCTTGACAGGGCCCTGACCTGATTCGTTCTACCTGTTTATGTACCAGTGGCCCTGATCGTGACATCCACTGAGCTCCTGATGCGAGGTGGGGGGTGAGGAGCACTATTCTGATACCAATAATAATCCCAAATACAGCACTCGAGATGGCAGATCACAGCAGATAATTTTTCAAGCATTCAATTTGGGGGGCATCAGAGTGTTAAAATTTAAATACAGAAATTTCAGTTTGGGGTCTTATTTCTGATTAATTGTATTGTGAAGTATGTAGCTGGTGGAAGACTATGGATTTTATAGCATGTCCCTATGAGAGATACCTTCCATCCTTCCACCATCTCACCACTACCTCAGTGGAAAAGAACACCACCCAGCTGCCTCTTTAGTTCTCTAAGACTTGACACTGTGAGGTACAGTATCGTTAAGTCCCATTCAAACCAGTGGGAGTAAAAATGCCAAGCACCTTGCAGGATCAAGCCCTGTGAGAACAGCTGAAGTGCCCAAAGCACTGAGCATCCACTTTCCCATAGGACTGTAGATTTTCTGGACAACATTTTATCAGAACTTTGCTATCTTCACCTCTAGAGCCAGATTTGGGGACCCTTACCCACATGAGTATTCCCACTGATGCACATGGGACCACATTCATCATTAAGTGCTGACCAAAGTAAGGCTTGAACCCTCCATAGGCAGGAGAACTCCTGCCTCTATGTCAGATTCTGCCATCCTTCTGCATGCTAATACCTTGATCCAGAGTAATCCCATTGAAATCAATGGGGTTTCTCATACAGTAAGATGCTACTCAGTGTGAGTAAAGGGGTGCGGGGCTGACATCTGGCCGTGTGAGTTCACCATTCTGTTCTTGAAAGCAGAAAAGGAAGCCAAAAAGAAATGTTCCACATGAACAACTTCAGTGCACTTAACTCCTCAGGGCACAGGTACTGTGCTCAGCCTTGCCAAGCCTGAAGTATAAGCTAAACAGTCTGTGTGTTTTACATGCTTCAGAAATTAATAGGGATGAAGTAAGTAATTATTCAAAATTCTCTCCCCCAGGAGGGCTGGGGCTATTTAAAAATTTGGTTTTGGATCCAGGTCAGACATCGATATTACACCCAAGCCCATATCAGCCATGCCTGAGACCTGCTCCAGCCAAGACCTCTGAAAGGGACCTGCTTCCACTGAAGAAGGCAGAATAGGAAGATTTTATATCCCTTTGCATTAAGTTTTAAGAAACTGAGTTTTAAGAAAGCATTACTGACTAGCTTAGGATAAAAATGGGAAAAGCTCACAAGTCAATAATCTGAGTTTAGATAAGCAGCAAGGAATCCAATTCACATGTGGGTACAAAAATATGGATATAAAGTTTGCAGCCACAAACTGCACCCATATACGGAGCGTGGAACATTTGGCCTTGTATTAGTATTATTGTTACAAGCAAATGAAGATGGTCCAAAGTGTGGGCATATGTGTGTTTCACCCTGGCAATGAGTATAAAAGTGACCTTGCACTTTCAAACCTCTCCAGGGGCCATTGTGCCTTGGGGAGCTTCTGCTAAATCAGTGGGCAACTGCACCACCCCTGACACAGGGTGGCTGCTTAAAAATGCAGTGGGTCTGATAACCTTCTCACTGGTATAACTCCGTTGACTTCAAGGGAGATACCCCTCATTTTACACCAGGGTGAGAAGAAAATCAGGCTTAAACAGGTTCTGAAATTCCTGAACCCTTAGAGGGAACTTTAGAATAGAGCTATTTGGAACTTCTGTTTTTCCTCACAGAAAATTTTGACTTTTTATTGACCCCCCCCCCAAAAAAAAAATGTTGACCAGAAATGAGGAAAAAAATCTGATTTCCAACAAGAAAATCAAAACTTTTCTAGGAAAGTAGATCCTCTCCATGAACATTGTCATTTTATTGAAAGCCCAGTTTTCTGTCGGAAAAAAGTTTCAGTGGAAAATTTTCAACTGGTCGTGCGTTCAGCAAACAGTCAGTGGTGCTGTAAAATGTTATGTTAGGAGATCCTTCTCAGTTTGGGCACAACTTAAAAATATTTCAATTTCCTGTCCATGGGAGCTCTCAGCATACTGTCAACAATGAACACTTAAAGATTAGATTTCACAATATGCTTATTTTATTTGGACATTTGGATTTTAGCCAGAATTGTTTACATGCAGAGAATAACATGAGACATTGAGGATTGTAGCATGACTGGAATTTCATCTAGATCTAGTCATTGTTTATAACTGGCAGAGTGGTACTGTGCTCCACTCCTCCTTAACACTTTCTGTGTGAACCAAATAATTTGCATATTTGCTCAAGGTCATTCTACTTTATTAACTGCATTTTTTTTAAGAGAGGATCTTATTATCCACCATCATGTGGCATATTCTTGTGCATTTTAAATTGATTGACAAGTGAGATTGGAGAACAGAAGTATCAGAAAGCAATGGAGGAGCAGAGGAAATGACAAATGTGAGGAGATGAGAAGCTTCACTTGACTGGAAATGCATGGAAGACAGGCTTTAAATGATACAGACACACAGACATCAGTTGAACATTGCAAGAAGCAAAACAGAATGTAGTAGAAGACAAGAGAAGACATGAATGGGAAAGTATGAAAAATATGGACACTATCAACCAAGGGTTAAACAGGGACTACGAGTGGCTTTGTCATTATACTAATTGAATGCATTTCCCTGTTAAGTTCCCTTAAAAGATTCTTATCACCTGTCAGACACAGATCCACTACAAAAGGTTTTTTTCTCCTGCTGATAATGGCCCATCCAAATTAAACAACCTCTTAGAATTGGTATGATAATGTACAACTTTTTTTTTTTTTTTGCTTTCTGTATATATAAATACATCTTACTTCTGTTCCATTCTATGCATCCGATGAAGTGGCCTATAGCCCACAAAAGCTTATGCTGAAATAAACTGGTAGTCTCTAAGGTGCCACAAGTATTCGTCATCTTATTTACGGATACAGACTAACACGGCTGCTAATCTTAAACCTATGAAAAATATGGATGCTCTCTGTGACAAAGGAAATAGGGGTGAGCACAGGGAGACATGAAACTCATGGGGAAACTACAGAGGAAGGGAGAAGTTGTACCTCTCCTTCAGTTTGAAACCAGGAGTCAAAAAAAGGAGTAAGGGCCAGGTCCTCAAAAGTATTTAATACCCCTAAGGATCTGGGCCTATGTGTTTAAAGTGCAGCCGAAGAAAGTTTGAGCCCCATGACTGATGTCTTTAAATGTAGAATGAGGAAAGCATTGCTTAATAATCATGAATTCAAATGTCTTCCATAGATCCATCCAGGAAGTACAATCAACCACAATGGTGTGTGGTCATTGTTGACTGAAGGGAGGAAAAGGTCCTCTTGAGGTTAAAGCATATGGAATTATTTGCGGGAAGTTCTATGGCCTGTGTTATGCAGGAGGTCCGACTAGATGATCACAGTGGTCCCTCTTGATCTTGGAATCTAAGAATCTACTATGGGCATTAGGATAACAAGAATTTGTTCCTGATTCTGGGCAGACTTCCTGAGTGAGTTTGAACAAGTCACTTAAGCCCACTTTTCAAAAATGGCCTCTAATGCTGAATGCCTCTGAAAATCCTACATCAGGGATCAGCAACCTTTGGCATGTGGCCTGTCAAAGAAAGCCGCGGGCGGGCCAGGATGGTTTGTTTACCTGCAGTGTCCACAGCTTTGGCTGATCGCAGCTCCCACTGGCCGCAGTTCGCCATTCAAGGACAATGGGGGCTGTGGTAAGCAGCGCAGGCCGAGGAACGTGCTGGTTGCTGCGTCCCACAGCCCCCATTGGTCTGGAATGGTGAACCACGGCTAGTGGAAGCTACAATCGGCTGAACCTGCAGGCGCTGCAGGTAAATAAACCGTCCCGGCCTGTCAGCAGATTTCCCTGATGGGCCAAGTGCCTAAGGTTGCCGATCCCTGTCCTACACTATGTGTTTCAGGTAGGATGCCCACAAATTAAAAAAATCTAGAGTCCACATTTGAAAATTTAGCTCTTAATCTCTCTGAATTTTGGTGTGCCATGTATAAAAGATAGTTAATAACCCTCATCTATCTCAAAGGTATGTTGTAAGGCGAAGTTCATTAATGTTTTTAAAGTTCCCTGAGAAGTTCTCAGAGTAAGAGCTATGAAATTGTTATTAAAGACAGTTCATATAAAATACATTATTATAAAAATTAAATTTTGATAAGATATGCATTTGATTTGATCTTCAAAGTTCTGCAGAGTTTCCAAAATGATTGTTGCTAACTCAAAATTTGGGCATCCATGTGTGATGGGCTATATAAACCCCACATGGGACAGAAGGGGTTAAGAAGCACGTCTGAGCCCAGGTAACCCCACCTCACCACACCTACACAATCTGTTCCGTCTGGAAGAGGAATTTAAAAGAGAGCCAGACCACTCAGAGAGGGGAGTGGATGGCATGAGCCCAACACAGTAAACTCCCTCATGCTCTTAGGGTCCAAATGGGGGTAAAAGAGATAAGAGAAAAGGAAGGATTAGAAAAGATGATGATGTGTAGTTTTGGGGCAGTAAATTATACGTGGAAAATTGTCTTTCTGGTTGTGGATTTAGAATTATATAATAAAATAAAGGGAAAGTAAGACTTGTCCTCAATGATAGATAAGTTTGAGTTTATGTATGGTAAATTGCCAAATATATACTGATTGAGCTAAAACAAGTAAAGTTGGAATAGCCTTTTGCATCCCTGAGATTGGTATTAAGAAATATAAAATAATGTCTAATTTTGTAGCCATGATGGCAGCCTAATTGATGAGAATGTTAGCATGAAACTAGATAAAGGACATATGGCCTACCACAGCTGTTATCTTTTTCAGATCCATTATCAGGCATTTTGGCTATGAAAAGGGGGTATCTCAGAAAAAAGGAATGATGTAATAAATGAAATATTATATCTAACAGAGTTGTTATACTCAGGAATAAATATAATACATGGATTCCAGCACATGCTGGGATATTTGCCAATGAAATGGCAGATAAAGAAGAGAAAAATGCCTTTAAAATTTGGGAAATTGATATAAAGATTCCTTCAAGTAAGCTGGAAAATTTAAAGTTTAGTTTAAAAGGATCAAAAAAGGAATGGCAAGAATTGTGGACCAAGGAGAAAAGAGGATGACATATGCCCCAAACTAGAAGCTAATGCACTAGTCGAAGTTTATGAAAGGATCAGTGAAGTGCTCATATTTAGACTGTTAATGGGCCACTGTGGTTTGAGTAATGACTTATATTTATTGAATAGATACCAAGATGGGTTATATAAAACATATCAGGTTAAAGAACTGGTTGATCACCTGATATGCAAATGCAGGGAATGGTCCCAGGAAAGAAAAGCTCTTTATGAAGAACTTAGATGCTTTAAGACTATACTATAGACTATACTATGAGGGTATTGGGAAAAAGGGGTAACAGTAAAAAGCTCTACTGTTCTTTTAAGGATATAGAGCAGGGTAAGAGACTGTAGTGGCATGTATGTATGAGGAATAGAGTAGGTGGTGGTTATAGAGTTGGCCTCTGAGTCTGCTTCATCATAAAGCATAAGAGGAAAGAAAGACAAAGAGTGTGGGGAGACAAAAGAGACCTATCTTGGGAGCACATCAGTAAGGACACAGCATGTGTCCTGCTTGTATGGGAGAGGTCTTCGAGTGGCGGCTATCCCAGGCCCTAGAGGAGGGACTAGCCTTTCCTTAGGACTAGGGAACCCTTCTTCAGTCCTTCTCCAATGGATCATTTGTGAGCCTTTTGACCAAACCTTGGATTGGGAAAGTGAGTGACAAGTGGCCCAAGGAGGCAGCCCAGAAGCACTTTGGGGTGCTTGCTACCATTCCCTTTCACAGGGCCTGCGTCAGAGTCCCATGGAGAGGGACACTCCAGGCTCTCCTATCAACCACCCTTTTGTGAAGGGGCACAACTCCCCCCGCCCAGACATAAGGAAGGATGATAGGTCAAAGGTTCAAACCCACATAGGCCTGGAGGTGGGCCTATGTTGGATTGACTATACTTTGCTGGACTCTGTTACCCCTTAAGAGGGCAAACTCAACTGGTGACCTGGCTGCAGGGCTGAGTCCCTATCTATTGGAGAGGGGATTGCTACAGCCCCAGAACAATTTCTGGCAGTAGATCCCAGCAGGGCATCAGTGACAGGACCACTAATGGCACCACTGGTAAGACCAGTCCTGTCACCCCATGATTAAACAGTACACATCAGAACTTCTGTTTCAGCTTTTAGCAGTGCTGCCTAAGTTGTTTCCCATATAGAAGCTTTCTGCTCTTCTATTTCTTATTGGCAGGCCTGAATTTTACAACATGGCACTTCCAAAGTAAGAGAAAATACTTTTTTTAAATCACATAATGCATTGTTCTTAATAAGCAATTGATTTGGGGGTTTCACACATACATTCCTAAAATATTGCACTGGGAAAAGTCCAATAGGTTGAGGAAAAACCCAGGATATTCTGTATATCAGGAAAAGATTCAGTTGCAAGATGAAACTTGTAAAAAAGTAATGACAAATACTGCAGCAAAGGAGGAAAGAAGCCAGGAGAAAAAAGTAAGCCAACAAAACAGAAAAGAGAAACTAAATGATGGAGTGAACTGAATAAATAGAGAGTAAATATAATGTAAAACAAGCTGGCTGATTGGAAAACAGAAGAGCCATCAAAATACAAACACAGATTTATGAAATGGTATAGAAAATTAATGGAACAGATAAAAGGTTAGCAAGCTCATCTGAAAAAAACAAAATACAGTGAACAGAGGCACTGGTTGGCTGAAAGGTTTGGTAAGTGGGTCAGAAGTACTTCTGTTTTAATCCCCCTCAGGTTGTTAGTAACTGACAGTGATCCTCTGATCGATGTTTGGTAACTGATGTGAAATGAGTTTCTGGTCTCATTCCAGTATCTAATCAGCATCTGCAACACAGAAGTCATTATCACAATTGGCACGTAGGCTCAGATCCACAAAAGTATTTAGGTTCCTAACTTGAAATCAACGGACGTTTAGGAGCCTAAAAATCTTTGTGGATCTGGGCCTTAGTTAACAAACTCTTGGCAGTCTCCGCAGAGCGGTCTAGGGGTCAGCTGGCATGGGATCTGATCTCTTTCCTTGTCCTTGCCTAGACATAATGAGTTGTAGTGATCATGCCTGGAGCGAATGGATAAGCCTGGCTAGGTGCTAAGTAAATGGACTTGATCTCTGTAATCATGGGTTCTTTTCTGACATATCCAGATCCAAGTAAATCAAGCTGCAGGGCAGGACATTCAAAAGAAGTATCTACATTTATCATGCCACAGTATCTGACTTCATTGTGGCACAGTAACTGCAGAATTGTCTATAGATACAATGAACAAATAGCAAGGTAAATGGAACTGAAGTGGATGGTAAATGTAAATATTTTAATGGTAACCACTGTATCCTGTAGGGTGCTTCTCAGAACCCACCAAAGGACTATGCAGTGACTAATCCCATCAATTTATTGAATAAATTTCAACAGAAGTTCAGTGAAGACTTCAGCCTCACTGCCTGCCAAGGTCTATCTTCCAAGGTCAAAATTTTCGAAAGTGGCCACTGCTTTTGTGGTGTCAAATTGTGCATCCAGAAAATGGAGGCACCTGCAATCAGGTAACTCTTCCTAAAGAGCACTCCCATCAGAACAAAGGGTACAAAATTGCGACAATTCCATCTACACATTGAATTTGTATGACTGACTGAAACAGCACAAAGAATAGGTAATGGTTCTCTGGAGATCTATAATGACAGGTTGTCTCCCCTGAGACAGTGAAGAATGCAATGATTTTCAGTTCTCCCAGTGTCAAAGCTCCTTCAAAGTGTGGGTCTTGTGGAGTCCCCATTAGGGACTGCAGTCTAGGACATACTGAGTCACAGACTTCTCACCGGGAAATGTGTTTATTACAAGCAGATGGGATGTCAGGTTAGGTGATTTCTAATTTAGTGTGGTTTTTCACAAATGACTACACAAGGACTACAGTGAAACTATCAAGACACTCTACGTGCTTGTCACTGTCTGTCTTTAATTTCAATGTATCTGGTATTTTCTGTGACTGAAATTCTGACATACACAGTGTGAGTTTGATGGTGGCATAACCAGCCCAGGCAATTCCAATGCTCTGATGTCCATGTGTTGTGTGACACCACCATTATGTTATTGCAAGAGCCAAAATTATTCTGGCAGCAGAGGTAAAACTGACAAAAATGAAAAATACAAAGGGAGGTAGGACTGGAGAAGAGACATTTTAAGATACCCATTGGAAAAGAAACAACTAAAAAGAAATGTGTCCTAAGGTTGTCTGAGGCATCAATTGCCAGACACAGAACATTATTGTTAAAGAGAAGTATTATGGTTCCACGGTTAGGTTGCTAGCCCAGAACTTTGGAATCCTGGGTTGCAATTCCTTGCTCTGTCTACAGACTTCTTGTTATGATTCCTGATGTCAGATTTCTGTCCATTTATTCTCTCTTGTGTAGAGACTGTCTGGTTTGGCCAATGTACATGGCAGAGGGGCATTGCTTTTATATATATCTTCCTACTGTATGTTCCACTCCATGCTTCTGCTGAAGTGGGTTCTAGCCCACAAGAGCTTATGTCCAAATGAATTGGTTACTCTCTAAGGTGCCACAGATACTCCTTGTTCTTTATGAAGGGGAAAGAAATCCAGGAGAGCTGGCTGTATTTTAAAGAATCCTTATTGACGTTGCAGGAACAAACCATCCAGATGTGTAGAAAAAATAGGAAATATGGCAAGTGTCCAGCTTGGCTTAACAGTGAAATCCTTGCTGATCTTAAAAATTTGGAAGATTGGACAAATGACCAGGGAGGAGTATAAAAATATTGCTCAGCATGCAGGAGTGAAATCAGGAAGGCCAAATCACACTTGGAGTTGCAGATAGGAAGGGATGTTCAGAGTAAGAAGAAGGGTTTCTTCAGGTATGTTAGTAACAAGAAAAATATCAAGTGTGGGCCCCTTATTGAATAAGGGAGGCAATCTAGTGACAGAGGATGTGGAAAAAGCCAATGTCTTCAATGCATTTTTTGCTTCTGTGTTCACGAACAAAGTCAGCTCCCAGACTACTGCACTGGGCTGCACAGCATGGGGAGGAGGTGACCAGCCTTCTGTGGAGAAAGAAGTGGTTCAGGACTATTTAGAAAAGCTGGACAAGAAGTGGTTCAGGACTATTTAGAAAAGCTGGACGAGCACAAGTCCATGGGGTCGGATGCACTGCATCTGAGGATGCTAAAGGTGTTGGCTGATGTGATTGCAGAGCCATTGGCCATTATCTGGTGATCAGGGAGGTCCTGGATGACTGGAAAAAGGCTAATGTAGTGCCCATCTTTTGAAAAGGGAAGAAGGAGGATCTGGGGAACTACAGGCCAGTTAGACTCACCTCAGTCCCTGGAAAAGTCATAGAGCAGGTCCTCAAGGAATCAACTCTGAAGCACTGAGAGGAGAGGAAAGTGATCATGAACAGTCAGCATGGATTCACCAAGGGCAAATCATACCTGACTGACCTAATTGCCTTCTATAATGAGATAACTGGTTCTGTGGATGAGGGGAAAGTAGTGGATGTGTTATTTCTTGACTTTAGCAGAGCTTTTGATATGGTCTCCCACAGTATTCTTGCCATCAAGTTAAAGAAGTATGGGCCGGATGAATGAAATCCAAGGAGGATAGAAAGCTGACTAGATCATTGGGCTCAACAGGTAGTCATCAATGGCTCCATGTCTAGTTGGCAGCCGGTATCAAGCAGAGTGCCCCAAGTGTCAGTCCTGGGGCCAGTTTTGTTCAATATCTTCATTAACAATCTGGAGGATGGCCTGGACTGCACCCTCAGCAAGTTTGCAAAGGACACTAAACTGGGAGGAGTGCTAGATACACTGGAGGGTAGGGACAGGATACAGAGGGACCTAGAAAAATTAGAGGATTGGGCTAAAAGAAATGTGATGAGGTCCAACAAGGACAAGTGCACTTAGGAGGGAAGAATCACATGCACTGCTACAGACCAGGGACCGAGTGGCTAGGCAGCAGTTCTGGGCTTACAGTGGATAGGAAGATGGATATGAGTCAACAATGTATCCTTGTTGCCAAGAAGGCTAACGGCATTTTGGGTTGTATAAGTAGGAGCATTGCCAGCAGATCGAGGGTTGTGATCATTCCCCTCTATTTGGCATTGGTGAGGCCTCATCTTGAGTGTTGTATCCAGTTTTGGGGCCCACACTACAAGGAGAATGTGGAAAAATTGGAAAGAGTCCAATGAAGGGCAATAAAAATGATTAGGGGGCTGGGGCACATGACTTATGAAGAGAGACTGAGGGATCTGGGATTATTTAGTCTGCAGAAGAGAAGAATTGGACGGGGGAGGGGGCGATTTGATAGCTGCTTTCAACTACCTGAAAGATTCCAAAGAGGATGGATCTAGACTGTTCTCAGTGGTAGCAGATGATAGAACAAGGAGTAATGGTCTCAAGTTGCACTGGAAGATGTTTAGGTTGGATATTAGGAAAAATGTTTTTACTAGGAGGGTAGTGAAGCCCTGGAATGGGTTACCTAGGGAGGTGGTAGAATCTCCTTCCTTAGAGGTTTTTAAGGTCACCCCTACTTTTTAATCTAAAGAGTGTGTTCAATTGAGGCAGGGATACTTGAACTGTTTTGATAAAGAGAAATATTTGCCCTGAAACTAAACTGAATCCATTTTCTTTTGAGTTCACTAACTTGTAGAAACATTTGGTTCCACTCTCCTACTGGTGTGAATTGTTGAACCTCCACTGAAGTGAAAGGTGCAACATCAATTTACACAGGCTGAACATCTGGCTTATTTTCCAGTTTCACTTAGCTCAGCAACTGCTGGATTCTGGTGGAAGTGGATTTGCTACAAACCTACAAGCAAGGCTGGTAGTATTCTTTCAGGATGGTGGAACCGGGAAGCACCCAAAATTACAATGCTGGCTTTTTGTGTGCTACCTTTCAGCCTAGGATCTTAAAGAGCTTAAAGATCCTATCAGCACGGTAGGAAAGGGATGTATAGGAATTGTTCAGGACAGGCAGGAGAATGCAGAACAGGGATGGAGTTTAAAGTGTAAGGCTCCAACTTTGTTACCTTTGAAATTTAATAAGGGGGAGGGCATTAGCCACTCTCTGCAAAATTCCAACCATGACTTTGGGCATAGTGTAGTGTTAATGGGCTCAGTACCAAAAAAATCCCAATATTGAGGGTTTACTTGATTCAGCCTCCCTCTGAGGTAAAAAGAGCAGGGTACACGTCAGTACGTGATGGCATAAGATCTCTCTTTGTTCCTCCAGGCTAAGGGCCCACCAGTTATCTCATGGATCTAATGTTTATCCATGGTAGCTGGCTCCTCTGACCTGTCATTGGCCACAAGGTACAATGAAACTATAAACTCTTATAAGTTTATAAATTTACAACTCTCAAATCCTGACCTTACTCCTTATTAACCCACTTCATGATAATTCCCCATTACAAATTACAGTCTGAGATCTATCAATTAGCCAATTTATAATCCGTTTAATGTGTGTCATGTTAGTTATAAATTGATTTAGTTTTTAAATCAAAATATCTTGCAGTACCAACTCAAATGCCTTACAGAAGTATATTACATTGAGGCTATTACATTTACCTATCAAATTTGTAATCTCATCAAAAAAGATACCTAGTTAGTTTGACATGACCTATTTTCAATAAACCCACACTGATCTGCATTAGTTACATTACCCTCCTTTAATTCTTTATTAATCAAGTCCCATAACAGCTGCTCCATTATCTTGCCAGGAAGTGATGTCAGGGTGACAGACCTATAATTACCTGGGTCATCTTGTTCAAAAATTGGCACAACATTAGCTTTCTTCCAGTCTTCTGGAACTTGCCCAGTGTTCCAAGCCTTGTCCAGCGAGCTCCACATTCAGCTCTTTAAAACTTTTGGATGTAAGCTATTTGGACCTGCTGATTTAAAAATGGTGGATACAAGATACCCAGGTGACAGTTCCTGGGCTGCATCACGCATAGCAGAGACTTGAACCCAGTTCTCCTATGTTCCTCCTGAGTGCCCTGATCCCCAGATTACTGGCTAGTCTGGAGGGTGGAAAGTGGGTGTTCTCTCATTTCTTGCAAAGAAAATAAAAGTCTCTGTTTCATCCCAGTGAGGAATGGAACAACGTTTAAACTCTCACATGTTTATGGGATAGGAAAACCGTTTGCCACCCACCTCTATTTTGTATCCTCTTCCAGTACCAAGGGTACGTCTATACTATCCGCTCCTCCGGCGGGTAGTGTTCAATGTATCAGAGTTCGATTTATTATGTCTCTCCTGGACGCGATAAATCGGTCCCCAAAAGTGCTCCCTTCGACTGTCGTACTCCAGCTCTGCAAGAGGAGTAACCGGAGTCCAACGGGGGAGCTGCCGTGCACCGTAGGGACCGGTGCGTAATTTGAACTAAGGTACTTCGACTTCAGCTACACGACTAGCACAGCTGAAGTTGTGTACCTTAGTTCAAACTCCCCTGCTAGTGTAGCCCAGGTCCAAGTGAGTGTTCTGTTTATGAGCTTGTGCCCTGCTTGTGATTCTGGGGATTCTGTTTGTGCTGATTTACCAATAAGGAGACTGTGAAGTCACAAAATAGCATTACAGGAGCACAACCTGGCATGGTATAGCTCCAGGTGACCTAAAAAAAAAAATCCTTTTCTCATGTAAGTTCCCCCCTTAGTAACCCGAATAAACAGCAGTTGTCAGTGTTTTAGAATTACAGGAACCCTATATATATATATGTGTATATATACACACAAATACCTATATGTCATGCTGCACATGTCCTGAACACTGTACTTGCACTGGAATGGCCTCAAAAGATTTTTAGTGAATTTTATTTTATAATCTTCTTTTAAGCAAAGCAAAGAGTCACTGGGGTGTCCTGAAGCTACCGAGACATTTGTTAGCATTTCCTTTAGCAGCCTGCTGTCTCACGCAGTTGAAACTTACATTCATTTTTTATTGAGTTCTGATTACTTTTCATTTTCAAATTTTGCCTATTTTTATACATAGTCCTTTGTAAAGCTCTGAGACCTGTGGATGAAAAGTACTATAAGCGAACTAAGCATTATTCTCAAACCTTATACGTTCCATTGTCTCTCTCTAAATACAGTTTTTGTTAGCGAGTGCTACTCTCTTCAGTAAAATTTTAGGCAATTGACATAAATAAGAAGGATGATGCAATTTCACGGAGATTTGTATAAAAAGAGCTCTATTTGATCTGTGCAAATACAGAATATTGACATATTAGTCTCATGAATTTTCAGCAAGAATGAGCTCAGCAAGTTTGACCAAGTGCTGTATAACATACAGAAAGGGTTCCCTGGCTCTCTTCAAAAGAACGGGGGTGCCCACCCCTATTTCCTGCTCAAATTCCAATTGAGATAATTATATTCTACCTTCCTAAACTTTGCTTGTATTTTCACAACAGTATTTTGTACATGGGAGATAGACTAAGGCTTCATCTACACTTGCAGCTAGGGGTGTGATTCCCAGCTCACACAAACATACTCACACCAGCTCTCATCAAGCTAGTGCACTAAAAATATTAATGTAGCTGCAGGAGCACAGGTGGCAGTGAGCAGTGGCATGAGCGAGTGAGCCCAGTTATGCATCTGTGGAGTCCAGGTAGGTTTGTACTCAAGGTGACTAGCCCGTGCTGCCTCTCGCTGCTGCCTGTGTTCCAGTGGCCTCATTACTACGTTCAGTGCACTAGCTGGAAGAGCGCTAAAGTGAGTATGTCTGTATGAGCTGGGACTCAAAACCCCTAACTCCAAGTACAGACATAGCCCGAGGGCTGGTCTATGCTACCGCTATAGCTTAAGTCGATATAACTTATGTCGCTCGAGGGTGTGAAAAAGACACCTCCCTGAGCGACGGAAGTTACATCGACATAAAGCAGTGTGCACACCACGCTGTGTCAGTGGGAGAGCACGTCCTGCTGCCATTGCTTCTGTCTCTTGCAGAGATGGAGTAATTATCCCGATAGGAGAGCACTCTCCCATTGGCACACAACGTCTTCCCCAAACGCACTCCAGCAGCGCAGCTGCATCTGTACAGCGGTGTCGACGCAGCATGTGGCATAGATTTGCCCTTGTCTTGTTTTTCTGAGTAAGACTGTGCCCTGTCTGGTTAGAGAACCCATATCGGTCATCAACATGGCGGGTCTATAAGGAGAGGGGGAAGAGAAACAATCTGAATTAAATAAATCTCGGGAGTGGGATGCAATTTGTTACTCTGACATTAGGGAGAATTTGTTACAAGGGCCAGATGCCAAATTAGCAGTGAGTCAAAAAAGAGCATCACTATTATCGTTATTACTATTGTATCTTTACACAGGACATTATGTTCTTTTACATCAGAATCTACCCCGCCCCTCTACATTTATAGAGCTACTATGTGCCAAGTTACACATACAGGTATGCCAATCCTTTCTAATCATCAAGGCTTTTAAGTGATCTATTCATCCAGTTTGCCTGTCCTTCATATTTATAGGGCCTTGGACAGATCTGTAGAGGTATTTATGGACTCATAGAAGTGTAAGACTGGAAGGGACCTCAATAAATCAGTTCAGGCAGAGCTCAGTAATAAAATCCAGTAATTTAAGTGCTTCATAGGATTTTTCAAAAGCATTTTACCTGCATCTTTTAGGTGTCTAAATACCTTTTTAAAAAAATCTATCCCCAGCAGTTATGTAGGTGTCAGTATCTGCTGCTTTCCTGGGTATGTCACACTTCACTGAGTCTGGATGTCTCCATTTTACATGGCACTTCACCATCCTTTTTTATTTTAATTTTAGGAGAGACAGACAAAACACTAGAGAGGAGAAAAACCACATCAGGCTTAGAAAGTTCGACTCAACAAGACCACAGATTTAGAGTCTGATCCTGTACCCACAGGGGAGGTTGTATATTATTGTTCTCTAAATACAGGTGATCCATCATTCGAAGGCCCTGGGAGCTACTGTGTGTAGATATTAAAATATTATTAATCATACGTGCAGGACACTTGATTCTGAAGGCAGCTGAATGTTCCTACTCTTCCTCTGGCCATAAAATTTCAGTAATTCAGTGAAAAATGTGACTCTCTTTCCCCTCCTGGACCATGTTATAATAAAGATGTGTCTTTACAGTAACATGTAAAGACCACAAATGAAATCATGGCTCCAGGATGCTAGGTACTTTACAGACACAGTCACTACTTTGAAGAGTATGCCATTAGGGTTGCCAACTGTCTAATCACACAAACCCAAACACCCTTGCCCTGCCTCCTACCCTGCCCCTTCCCCGAAGCCCCGCCCCACTCACTCCATCCCTCCTGCCCCCCCCCCCCCCCACTTTCTCTCACCTTCACTCACTTTCACTGGGCTGGGACAGGGAGTTTGGAGTTCAGGAGGGGGTGTGGGTTCTGGGCTGAGGTGTGGGGTCAAGGGGTTCCAAGTGTGGGAGGGGGCTCCAGGCTGAGCCTGGGGCAGGGAGGTTGAGTACTGAAGGGGGATCAGAGTTGGGGCCGGTGATTGGGGTGCAGAAGTGGGAGAGTGGTGTGGGCTCTGGGAGGGAGTTTGGGTCCAGGAAGGGGCTCTGGGCTGGGTACGGTGTTGGGGTGCAGGAAAAGGTGCAGGTTCCGGCCAGGAAGTGCTTACCTTGGGCTGCTCCTGGTCAGTGGCACAGCCGGACTGAGCCAGGCACTCTGGCTTCTGTGGCCCTGCACCACTCCCAGAAGCGGCTGGCACATCCCTGAGGCTCCTGAGGGGGCCAGGGAACTTCAAATGCTGCCAGTGCCCACAAGCACTGCCCTCGCAGCATCCATTGGCTGCAGTTTTCAGCCAATAGGAGCTGTGGAGTCAGCTCTTGGGGCAGAGCAGCATGCAGAGACCCCCTTACCTCCCCGTAGCTGCAGGTATGTGCCAGCCACTTCTGGGAGCGGTGCAGGGCCAGGACAGGCAAGGAGCCTGCCTTAGTCCTGCTGCCCCACCAGATTTTTTCAGCATCCAAAAACTCCTGGTTTGGCTTTGGAAGATAAGGTGTAATTCCGGGAGACTCCCGGTGAAACCAGGAAGGTTGGCAGCTCTAGCATACACTCTAAATAAATGAGACAAACTGCCACTTGGGTATGTAGTGATGTGGAGTGGCTAGAGTGAGGGACCACTGCACTCCCCAGGAGTGAAATCAGACCTGCCCCTTTTGCCAGAAGTATGGATTGGAACAGGAAGTATAAAAGGAGGGCCCAGTAGCTCAGTTGGGGCTGGATCAGGGGTGTGGGTAGATGGCTCTTCCAGAAAGTCATGCCCGCTGCAAGATCACAGACCAGCAGCAGAGCAGAGCAGTGCCCTGCTGAGTGAGGAGGCAGAAGGTCTTGTGGAGTTACCAGAATGGATGCTGCCTGACTACAAAACAGTGAGACAGAACCCAATCCCAATGGAACAACACCATCTGAGCGGGATAGGATGTAGCTGAGGGAAACCAGACTTTAGCCTGGTTGTGCTATCGGGAAGCAAGGCAGTGTTTTGTGTTTCCCAGCTGACCCAGGGGCGGGACCACCTTCCACTGTTAGAGCCCTGAGCTGGGACCTGGTGGAGTAGGGTGGGCCTGTGTCCCTCTTCGCCGTGCCAGCCCCGCTCCCACATCTGGGGGTTAGCTGCCTACTCACCTGAGGCCAGAAGGCCCGCTCCTATACACTGTTGCCTGGAGGCCTAGGGCTAAAGACTGCTTTTTGCTCTCCCAACCTAGAGGGCCAGAGCCCCACACTGGTTATTGCTGTCTGCCCCAGCTAGGAGGTTTAGGGCTACAATCTGCTTGTTACCCGCCTGGCTGGCAGTGCCAGTGAGCCCAACTATTGTTGCCTGCAGTCGTGAGGCAGAGAGGTCCCCCTGATAACTTGAGAGCAAAGGACTGCTACAGTGTAAAATACTCTTATGTCCATTTTACAGATGGGGAACTGAGATACACAGAAATTAAAGTGACTTGTCCAAGTCTATGTTAGTATGAGGGGGTTGAACTCAGGTATCCTAAGTCCACAAGGTCATTCTTTCCTTTGATTTCCTTTTGAACAGCACTCAAGTGATTTCAACCTTCTCTCTCATTTCTCTGGCATAGCTGTCCGTCAGTAGATTCTTCAGTACACAGAACACAAATGAAAAAGCCAATTAAACATTAGACTCAAGCTATTCACCTACAGTGTAGGAAAGAGGGAGATTTTTTTAATGCTTGGCAGCACATAGATACTGCACTGATGCGTGCTGTATAAACTCCTTGATAGATTTCAAATATATAAAATATTGAGTGGTTGAGAGAGTGGGAGCTTTTGTTCTGCTAGTCTCCTACACAAGAACAAAGAAGTGTTCAATGAAACTGAAAGGTGGCAAAAGCAGAAGGGATGACAGGAAATACTTTGTAACTCAATGCATCATGAAACTGTGGATCTCATTACTGCAAAATGTCATTGACGTCAGGGTCGTAGTAAGATCTGGAGAGGGATTGGATGTTTCTGGAAATACCAAAAATATCCAGTGTTATAGTTAAGACTATGAAAACCCCTCTTGCTTCCAGAGTTTAAACTAATCTCTAGATACTTGGGGTTAGGATGAAACCTTCCTGGGAGCAGATCACTCCATATCTTTGGGATGTCATGCATCTTCCTGTGAAGCAGCTAGTACTGATACCGGACTAAACGGAGAATAAATCTGATCCAGTGTGGCAATTCCAATCTCCCAACCAAAAATAGAAATTGGAAATGCTTGAGATCCCCTGCTCCTCTGAACCCCCATCCTCAGCTAGCTTTGCTGCTGTACTTCCAGCACATGTAACTGAACAGAAGCATTTTGCAGAACATTGCTTAGTCTGAAGAACTCCTTAAAAATATTACCACTATGAACCCTGCACACTAATGAGGTAAAGTGAGAAGGGGAATGAATCATGTACCTGCCAGTAGAGGATATATATTCTTTGGGCTGCAGGGACTGACTGGCACTGTCTTCATTTCTATTCTTTTGACATAATCTGAATGATATACAGGGCCGGCTCTACCCTTTTTGCCACCCCAAGCAAAAAAAGAAAGAAAAAAAAAAGCCACCCGAACTGTTGGAGCAAAACAAAAAAAAGGCGGCCAAATTGCTGTCCCAAGACTCTCCGGAATGCCGCCCCTCACAATGTGCTGCCCCGGGCATGTGCTTCCTCAGCTGGGTGATGGAGCCTGCCCTGTTGATATACATGCATGTGAGGGAAAAGTTCTGATAGGTTTGTTTGTCTGAGAAAGTATGGGGAGAGGGAAAATCCTAGGTTTTGATTCATGGTGTTAGTGCTGGGTAGCTGTTTCTCAGAGTAAACTCAGTGGTAGGTTGCATTGTTAGAGCAGGTAGGACTGTCACTCTAAAGGATCATGATAAATCACCAGGGACTGGATCCACACAATACATAGAGCAATGCAAGCCTGATTAAGCTCTAAGTGGACTGACCAAGCCAGTCAGACCAACCATTACCATTCCTCTCATTGTAGGTTACATTCTTTAGGGACCCTTATTTTATTTCTATTTTGGTTATGGCTGCAGCTGCAGCTGGTAGGGCAAAATAATGTTGGTAGGTGAGCCTTGGACTCTCCCATATTGTCTTTGTCATGTACTCCATGAACATGGTATATTGCAGGGCTGGTGCTAGCAGGCCAGGCTTCTGCACCATATTTGGACTGGCTACAGAACTTTGATCATGGAGAGAGACACAAGAGATGTGTTCTCTCTAAGACAGTTTAATGCACTGCCAGGTATGGCTTTTACCAGGTCAGGTAAGGTATGTTATATTTTACACCAGCTAGTGGCTAAACATTGTCATACAGTTCTAGCATTTCTAGCTCAGCTTTGTAGAAGAAATGAGGGTGTCAGGCTTACATCTAATTAGAAAGAAGGCACCTCTAAGAGTAATAGTCCTTAGAAGTGAGCTGGAGCACTGATTCAATTCTGACAGAGGACAGTGACACTGAATCACCAGCATCATTGTGTGCAAGACCATTTTATGTTACTTTTTGGAGGTCTCCTAGCCAGGGCAAGGGCAGGCCTGAAGCTTCCTAACTCATGAGATCTAACAAAATTACAGCCCAACATGGCATGCAATAGGAGAACCTAATTCTTTTGCGCAGAATACTCATTAGAATTAATGTCCCTGCATAGTCCTAATCCAGAAAAGTCCTGTCTGGAGCTGAGCTGAGCTGGTTTTCCTGTTCCATAAGGATGTATTTTTGATATTTTGAGAACTGTTCATGTTCCAATTCTCGACAAAAAGTTGAAATCTCAATTTTCTGTAAACAAAAAATCTGAAAAAAAAAATTAGAGGGGGCCAATCAAAACAGTTTCAATTTCAACCTTTTAATTTTTTTTCTTTTAACGATAAATGATATTTAACTTAGTTTCAAAAAACATTTCAACCTAAAAAACACTTTGAAAATGTTAAAAATGGGTGTTCTGACCATTTAAAAACTATTTTCAAAATGGGAAATTCATCAAAGCCTACCTTTCCTCAAGACCACTCTTGATTTGCATGAATCCACATTTTCCAATGAAAAACATTTTATCATAAGATTCCTGGCCAGCACTGGAACCGTGCGCCTTCACATCGCAGTCAAGAGCAAAAGAAGATGCTCGTTTGATACCTCACAGAATCAGACTCAGTGCTCCAAGTTGTTGGTGTGTGGCTCATTCTTTGGCTTAGGGCATCAGTCCAACAGCTTTATATTGATACATTGGGAGAAAAAAATCACTATTGGTTTATTTCTCAAAAGCCTTTCTTTCAGAAGAACATGCTCTCTTTTTTATGCTTTGTATTGAATGCACGTCTTCTCTGACCACACATGTTCCTCTCAAAAAGCTAGGCTGCATTATGCTGGGATACTATTAAATATTTATTTCCTGCAGCATAATGCAGGACTTAACTGCTAAACTTGCCATTTCTGCCAAACAAACATAAACCAGAGCAGGGTTTATACAGTTATAAGATCCAGATGGTGATGAATAAGTAATGTTGCACCCTAGGCCTAATTGCTCTAGATTCCTGCAGAATATAAATTATATGTTACAAGTACTGTTCCCTGCCCTGAATGTTTCTTGTTGGCATTTAGAACACAAATGTAGCACAATAATACCACTGCAGTTGCAAGGAATTTCTCTTCGAAAACCTCTTTGCTTATGGTTAATAAGTAGATTAAAAAACTCAATGGCACTGATATGACATTTTAAAAGTTCCTTAAGGACAGCCTTAACCCTACAACAAATGTGAACTTTCTTGCAGCAGTTTCATTGCTATATACTGTTATATATATTTTTTTTTAAAAAAGAAATGCTATGCAATTGTTATATCAGCTCTCCTCTTCTTCCCTAACTCAGTCCCTGCTCCAAGTAGAAAAAGATGCAATAGCTGCTTATTATGCAGGTCACTCAATGAAGCACAACCGATATCAGGAAAGATGACAGATCTAAAAACATGGTTAATGCATTAACAGGAGAGGAGAGACGCAATAAAATAGCCATTAGAGCTCATACTTAAAAGCTTCTCAGGACATCATTTCTGCGCTAGGCAAAGGAAGTTTGGGTAGTCTAGTGTGGTAGAAGCATTCATTAATATATTGCATGGGAATCGAATGTTTGCACTCCTTGGTTCACTGTTTTGTTTTTTGAGGTTTTTCTGTAACCTCTCAAGTAGGTGGTGGAAATCCCATCTTACTCGTTAGAAAGTGTATGTATAATTCAGTGGTATCTGGGAAGTATTGTCCAGCTCACTTAAGACTGGAAGAGAAAAAAACAACACGTGAGAATCTGCTGAAGGGAAATATCTTACCTTGGTTATTGTGGGCCAACTTTTGCTCTTACTCAGGTAGGACTGAAAGCAGAACCTAGCCGTTTGTTAAAAAAAGTTACTTCCAACTAGACTGCTTAGTGCAGGGGACCAGAACTCCTTAGAGGGCTCATCCAAAGCTCACTGAAATCAATAGACTCCCATTGACTTCAGGGGTCATTCAAATCCCAAGTGACCATCCAACCCAGGGAAGTGTTCACAGAACAATCATGAGTGGAGCATGCCTTACGAACAACATGAAATGAGTTGATAGTTTGAGGTCAAAATCGTAGTGACCCTCTGTCCATATTACAAGAAAGTGAAGTTAACATCTGTGCTCTCCACAGTGTCTAGAAACTTCAGCCAGCATAAGAAAAAGCAGTTGCTTCTTTCTTGGGTATAGAAAGGTATGAGAATACAAGTGTGTTCTGCACTGGCTACCCGTTCATTTCAGTGCACAATTTAAAGTATTAATTACAGTATGTAAGGGTAGTATTTTCAAAAGCCCCCAACATCAGCCTATCTCTACGCTTTTTTAGTGTTAGCCTATCTCTACTCTTTTTGATTTCAGAGGCTATAGAGGTAAGGTAAAACCAAGCACTTCTGAAAATCCCATCCTAAAAATCTAAATGCTCTGGGAATTTACTGTGTAAAGATTTTTGTTTTTAAATAAGACCTATATAATTAAATATTGTAGAAAAATATGTGCCTCTTGTGTGCTATAAAATGCAGCAGTAATTGTCCTGGTTCATCCCAATGGATGATTTACACTTTTGAGTTTGTCATCTTTTAAATAGCGAACCCAAATAAATAAGGGAACTACACAGAAAACAGCATATACTCTTCACAATGCTAAGGCAGCTGGTACGCTGTGACCCCCTTTTTTCAGACTGATCATCATTTTCTCATTGTTACCTTGTTGTTTTACTTATTCTTTTTTGCTGTAGCAAAAAGACAGTCTCTGCCTCAAAGAACTTACAATGCAAATATGTTTGTACAGCACCTAGCACAGTGGGGCTCTGGTCTATGACTGGACTCATATAATAATAAAACTTATACATGCATATGATACAGAGTATGCCTAAATGAGTGATGCTATATAAAAGACTGACATATGCCAGATGGCTCTGAAAAGTTAAGTAAAAGTCACATTTGGAGTAGTCCGAGGGAGCTTTTCTTCAGGCAAGGAACCCTGTGTAACATTATAGTGCCTGAGGCGTTTACACTTGATAATTAGTTAGTGAATTCTATATGTTTGGGGTTTGTGCCCTGGTGCTTAACAGTCTGCCCTGAGATTGGTACTCACACTCTTGAGCCAGGAACCCAAGCCCCTGCAGGACAGCTTGACAAGAGGCGATGAACAGGATACAGAGATGGGTCAGTCAGGCAGACCTTTAGTAGTCTACCTTGTGATGTATACTATTGCCCAGCTGAGCTGATTAATGTGTGGTTTCAGCAACATTTTATGGACTTCAACATACAAGTCACGGGGTGAAATTCTGTGGCCTGTGTTATGCAGTGTGTCAGACTAGATCCATAGTCATGGATTTTAAAGCCAGAAGGGACTGTTAAAATCATCTCGTTGACCTCCTGCATAGCACAAGCTAGAGAATTTCACCAAGTGATTCCTGCATTGAGCCTAGTCTTCTGGTTGAGCTAGAGCATCTCTTTTAGATGGGCATCCAATCCTGATTTAAAGGCATCGAGTCACAGGGAATATACCACATCCCTAGGAAAATTGTTCCAATGGTTAATTACCCGCCTTGGTAGAAATGACTAGATGATTGTAACGGCTCCTTCTCGCTTTTAAATCTGAGCCGATGAATTATTTTTCTGACTTCAGAAAAATTACTAAGGATTTAGCTAATAACTTTTTCCATGTGGCAGGGTAGCTCGGCAGCAGAAGTAGGGGAAATAGAGGGAGGATTGGGATGCTGGCCAGCTGAGAGGGAAATCTCAGATTATCCTTCTGTGGAAGAGAGATGTGGGATGCTCAGACCTGGGGACCAGGAAACAAAGTGGGAAGCTGGACAGGACCCTTCAGACAACAATTGTTATATTACCACAAACCAAAAGTGTGTCCTGTCCGCTTTGGTCAAATAATATGACTACACATACCATGAGCGCAAAGCAGCCTGTCTCAGCTCAGCCTACCTGATATGCTTGGTCTTGGTCCATTTCAGTTCTCCCAGTCTAGGAGTACCCTTCAGTTTCCCTTAAGAACTGACCTGTTTTCTGCTAGTCTCCTTCAAAAGCAAGCAGCCCTTCATTTCCTCCCACTGATTGGTCCTGCAGATCTTGAACAGTATGGGCAAGCAGCTGTGCTCCTTCTATATCTAACATGGTGGTTAACGCTATGTGTGTTCCCTGTAAGACTGATCCATGGAGTATGAGAGCTGCCTGCCAGCCATATGAGCTAATGGACTTAACTCAGGTGGTAGGGAGGCCTATGCTTTGGAGCTAGAGGTCTAGGTATAATTTTCATTGACAACCCAGATGTCATAAGTGGCGCCCTGATGTGGGTTTGAACCTTTGGACATCTCTGATGCTCAGGACAAGCTTCCACTTGCAGGGAAATGAGTAACCAACTGACCAAATGTGTCTGTCTCTATATAGGGACAGCTGCCTTCTACCGTTCCTAGCTAATCAACATAGTGCTTCACCTCAACAGGTAAAGGGTTGTGCTTTGGAGTTAGACCGCTGGGAGTCAGTTATCAGTGGTGACTCAACAAGGGTGATTGTCACATATGGACAAGCAGATTTTAGTCTCTTCTTCACTACCCCAGAGATGGAGCGTATTTGCCCCATTGCCACCATAACTTGCTGTAATTTTCCTGCCATCTAACTGATGGCTGTGACATATTGTTTCTATATATTAGGCCATGTTGAACTTAGAGCAGCACAATTGTACCGATGCAGCTGCACAGCTGTAAGATTGCTCATGTAGCCGCTCTGTGCCAACAGGAAAGAGCTCCCCTAATAAAACCACCTAACTGAGTGTCAGTAGCTAGGTCGGCAGGAGAGTGTCTTCCTGCTGACCTAGCAATGTGCACATGCACATTTATGCTAGCAAAACTTATGTCACTCAGGGGCGTGATTTCTTCACACTCCTGAGCTATGTAAGTTTTGCCAACATAGGTGATAGTGTAGACATGACCATAGATTGTGGTTGTCCTTAGCTGACTACCATTGGCATCAAATGCTATGACTCTTTATTTCGCCAGGTATGTTGTTGACCTAATTACCTGTTTGTCTTCACTGGCTGGGTTGGCTCTTAGTTAAATTCATGATTGGATTTGTTTAGTGTGTGTCCATGCAGAGCTTCGGCTGCATGTGCTAAATCTGGATCCCACCCTGTAAATGCAGAAATACATCCAGAACATCACTCACATGACCAGACCCCACTGCTTTCAAACGGGAAAATCTATACATGCATTTAAGCTGGTGTTGTCAACTGCTAGAATTTTTTGTGCGAGTCTCATGATACTGTCTGTTTTTCTTTCTTAAATCCCAGTGCCTGGAATCAGGAGATTTTTTTTTTTTTTTAAAAAAAAAGGGAAATTGAGATTTTCAAGTAAGGTTAAGTTTCTAGCCTGTCTGGTGAGAGAGAAAAAAGCTCAAAACCCATGATCTCTAAAGGCTTAAAAGTTCAAAACCCAGAAAACAAACCCCACTGGAAATAAAATTAATTGCTTTGGGCTGACAGTTACAATTGGCAGCATTTTTGCCTTCTTCAGTCAGTCAAATACTGCAGTAAGCAACCTGAACCCATGAGCAAACCAGAAGCCTTTCTTTTCCTCCTGTTATGATTATTATGACAACAGCACAGACTGTTATCCTCTCCAAAGTGTCTTTAAACATCTTTTATTAATAGCACTGAAACATATAACTGCATATTTTATAACGGTTTAAAGGAAAGGAGAAATGGCTCTGTAAATCATTCATGAAGTGCTTATAATTTAATGACATATTGCAGCATGCGATCTAATTGAAACATTAATAGAGTTTTAATTCAAAGATAATTGTCAGCAAATAACGTGGTCTTATTCCGTACAGAAAGCATTTATGGTGATCATTGCATTTTTCAAGTACACAGTGTCCCAGGCTCCACTCCCACACCCTGAATTTCTCTTTAGACTCTTACATAAGCTCATCCCAGTGTACTTTATTTACAATGCCATATGCAGCTTCATGTCCCAATACCATAAGGGTCTTTCTAAGCTTTAACCCTATGTACAGGTTGGGGTTGCACTTCTCTGATCTCCTGAGATCCTTTGCCCTTCCTTCCAGCCTTCCCCTCTCTCCTTCCCAATCTCCCATTTAGCGGTCCCCAGTTGACAAGCTGCTTCCCTTTGCTAACTGGTTAATCTCCCACTCCCAATCAATTCTCTCTCAATCGGGCCCATGCGGGGACGCATACAAAGTGCACAGAGTGGTGAGACAGCCCTAGGCTGCTCTCACGCTGTCACACACAATTTATGATCACTCAACACAGAGTAGTCACAAATCACTCAGGGCAAGTTTGTGCCATCTCAACCCACCCTTGTGGTAGGGCCAGGGCCAAATCATGGCATAAGCAGTTATAGCCCAGGGCCTGTACCTCCTCCTAAAGTCTCAGAGTTAAGGCAGGTCACCAGGAGATGACATACTTTGGAGAGGTTCCTCTCAGGGAGATAGGTGTTCGTTAGCACCTGCCTATCTGGCCACATGTGTATTGTCTGCCTCTGATGGGGCGTTCACCCAACACTTACCCTGAAAATGTTAATGAAGACAAAGAAGGGGGCTTATTAACCCATCAGGACAGAGTTGAGAGGAATCAGGTAGCTAAGTAATCTCCTGACTGAGTGATGGTGTGTGAACACAGGAAGGGGCACCAACCTCAGAGCTAATCCCCATAGTGACCAAGAGGAGGTGCCAGACTAGTGGTGAATGATGCACCCCAAGACACTGCCTCACACTGTATAACCACTTACATACTGAGCCAGGCGTCAATGGAGAGATTAGGAAATCTAAAAGAGAGGAATGCTAAAGGAAGAGAGGGGTGTCCTGTCTATGGATACAGGCGAAGGATTGGTCTGGTATATCTTAGAGCGCAAAGAGACACACTGAATCCTTCACTGAGGAGGCAAACTGACTATGTTTGTCTCATGAAAGAATGGATACAGTCTGCCTGGGTATAAAGAGATGCAGGGATTTCGGATGAACAATACTTTATTAGACGTGAGGCCTGGTTAATTAAGTCTAGGCTCTAGACCAGAGGTGGGCAAACTATGGCCTGCGGGCCACATCCAGCCTGCAGGACTGTCCTGCCCAGCCCCTCCCATATTGCCCCCCCACCCTCGGAGCCATACTGCCACACAGGTAGTGATCTGGGGGGCAGGGCTATGCTCTCCGGCAGGAGAGCGGGGCAGCATGTCTCGCGCTGGCCAGGCCATCAGACATGCTGCTCTGAGCGGCATGGTAAATGGGACTGGGGCTGGGGGTGTTGGATAAGGGGCGGGAGGTCCCAGGGGGTAGTCAGATGACAGGAACTGGGAGTGATTTGGCCCTGGCCCTACCACAAAGGTGGACTGAGATGGCACAAACTTGCCCTGAGTGATTTGTGACTACTCTGTGTTGAGTGATCATAAATGGGGGTGGTGATCAGGGGACAGGTGGGTTAGATAAGGGACAGGGAGTCCCAGGGGGCAATCAGGGAGCAGGGCTATGGATAGGGGTCAGGGCAGTCAGGGGACAGGGAGAAGTGGGGGTTGGGTAGGGGTTGGGGTCCTGGGGGAGAAGTTAGGGTGGGGAGTCTCAGGAGGAGGTGGTCAGGGGACAAGGAGCAGCGGGGCTTAGATGGGAATAGGGTCTGGGGGGTGGTTGGGGTGGAGGATCTCTGGAGGGGGTGGTCAGGGGACAAGAAGCAGGGGGTTGGATGGGTCAGTGGTTCTGAGGGAGGCAGTCAGGGGGCAGGAAATGGGCAGGGCTTGGATAGGGGGCAGGGACAGGCTGTTTGAGAAAGCACAGCCTTCCTTACCCGGCTCTCCATACAATTTTGCATCCCTGATGTGGCCCTCGGGCCAAAAGGTTTGCCCACCCCTGCTCTAGACTGCATGGCATGATTTTGTTTTATATGTAGTCTTTTGTCTGCAATACTTCTACCTGCTAGTATTTGAATCTCTGCGCATTGTTAAATAAATTTATACTTGATTTCACTGTAAACAAATCTAGGATGCCAACCTCCTAATCACACAAACTCGAACACCCTAGACCTGGCCTTTTCCTGAGGCCCCGCCTATGCCTTGCCTCTTTCCTCAGGCCCTGTGCCCCGCTCGCTACATTCCCCCTCCCTCAGTAGCTCGCTCTCTCCCATCTTCACTCATTTTTGCTAGGCTGGGGAAGGGGGTTGGGGTGCAGCGGGGTGAGGGCTTTGGCAGGGAGTGTGGGCTCTGGGGTGGGGCTGGATATGAGGCTTTTGGAGTGCAGGAGGGGGATCCAGGCTGGTGAGTAGGGCTGAGAGATTTGGAACGCGGGAGGGGGCTTGGGTTGAGGAGGCAGAGGTTTGGCGGGTGTGGAGGGGATGAGGACTCTGGGCTAGGGGTGTGGGCTCTGGGCTGGGACCAGGGATAAGGGGTTTGGGGTGCAGGAGGGGGCTCTGGGTTTGGGGGGGGGGCTCAGGGCTGGGGCAGATGGTTGGCACTCAGGGTTGGGGTGCAGGTTTACCTCGGGCAGCTCCTAGTCAGCGGCGCAGCGGGGCTAAGGCAGGCTCCCTGCCTGTCCTGGCTCTGTGCTGTACCCCAGAAGCGACCACCAGGTCCGTTTCTTAGGTGGGTGGGCCAGGAGGCTCCGCCTGCTGCTCTTGCCCAGGGAGAAGTGGGGGTTGCCCAGAGGCACCCCCCCCGCTCCATTAGCCATGGTTCCTGGCCAATGGGGGTACGAAGCTGGTGCTGCAGGTGGGGGCAGAGCCCAGTGCCCATCCCCCTGCCCCCTGCCTAGGAGCCAAAACTCTTGGCCGCTTCCAGGGAGAAACACGATGCCAGGACAGGTGGGGACTAGCCTGCCTTAGCTCCACAGCACCAGCGACCGAACTTTTAACAGCAAGTTGGCGGTGCTGACAGAAGTCACCAGAGTCCACCAGGGAAACAGGACACCTGGCAACCCTGAACAAATCTGAGCACTGCGAGGTAAGTGGAGTGGTGAGCTGAGGTAGAACCGGCAAGTTGGGGTGTCCTGCTTCTTTGGAAGCATCAGATCAGCGAATACCACGAGTGCCCAGTGGAGCAGACGTTGGACGCTCCAGGGAGAGGCGCGGTGGGCTCAGGCGTTGGAATGTGCCTCTCGCTAACCTGCAGGGGGACAGCAAAGCCTGTGAGGTCTAGAGGGGAATGTTTAGTTTTCCAGGGGCTGGTCAGGTTGGGGAGCTGACTCCTGACTGGCACAAAGCAGCCTTCCTTGCACTAAGGGCAGATGGTAGAGAGGTGCCTCCCAACTCCGGTACTGCTGGAAAGCAACACACTTCCCCCATGTTCTGGCTGCAAATGGGCTGGGCAGAGTCTAGCCTGCTGAGACAGACAGTTATGGGAGCTAAGATTTACAGCCAGGTCATCAATGATATCCTCCACCAACGATGGCTAATGAGGAGCGCTGCTGCACAGCTGCCTCTGGAATTGACTTCAGTAAACTAAGTATCTTTTTTTTAAAAAGTCCCCGATGTCTTGAATCCATGATCTGTGTTTCTAAATTAAAAACTGCCCACATGTTCAGTAGAAAAATAAACGAGTTCATAAACATTATCCAGACTCGTATCACCGGTATTGTAGAAGTAGGGTGACCAGATGTCTTGATTTTATAGGGACAGTCCCGATATTTGGGGCTTTTTTTAATATGGGCTCCTATTACCGCCCCCCGACCCATCCCCATTTTTCACACTTGCTGTCTGGTCACCCGGTTTAGAAGGTATTGTACAGAAAACTGCCAGCTGAATAGGTAAGCCTGGGGGTTTGCCTTCATTGATAATTTTACTATTCCAAAACAAAGGCAAGCAGCTACGATTAGCCATCCCATCCTGAGCTGTATCATCACCTTCTCCAAGGAGACCACCATCCAAGCTCGCTTGCTAGGCAGTGATTTCAAATTGCAGCACAAGCTGGTGTCAATTCCAAAAGCAAACCAAAAGGCTTTCTCTCTTTGCAGCCGTGTCCCTCCCAGCAAATCAAAACCAGAGGGAAATGCCCGAGTTTAAAACAAAACAAACGCTCACTTTGATTGGTCAGCATCCAGAGCCTATTTCCCAAGCTTTCTTAATTACCCATTTTCTGGTGCGGTGACTGTTTACCTGTCATCACACTGCTGAGTAATTGCTGCACAGACTTCCCTTTACATTATCCACTTTGCAAGTGCCAATGGAGTAAAGCACTGATTGAGTGGAGCTGCTAAATGGAAATGTTTTAAAAAGTGCCTGGAACAGAGCAGTTGCAATACACGTGTATGCTCTTGAGCAAATGGTGACATTTACTGGCTGGAGTTGTTGAAGTCATCATTGCATCTTTTCCAGTTGAGTGTCCCCGGGCTATTTTTGATTGGATCCCCTTTCATCAGAAAGGATCCAAGTTATCTCATCTAGAAATCAGTGCTGTCCTCTAAAGTTTCGCTGTTGCATCACTTGTCATTCTGCAGCATTTGTCATGTAGTGATGGGAGGTTTTTCTTGTCTATATTTGTTTGTGAAGGTTATTGGAGTGGCTGTGATAAGAGCCAAAGGCCTTTCCTTCTTTTTGAATTGTTCTTGTTAATTTAGTGCTGATTGAAGGGTGCCACATAGAAATAGCCCTAGAGACGGAAGTCCTCTATCCATAATGACAGGGCAGACTTCCTGACAATGCACCTCTACCTGGGCCTGGAGGTAGTTCAGGTTCCGTATCCAGTAAGTGTTTACCTCTCTCAGACTGTTACAAAGGAATTAATGTGGAGTCAGGTAGTGGTTTTGTGATGTCAACATCAGTTCCCTTGAAAGAAGACTGAGTCACCAAACTCCTTTTTGCCACTGAAGAATCCAACTGGCCTGGATTTGAAGCTGCCACCTAATCCTCCCTTCCATCCACAGACCCTGGTCCAGCCACGGAGCTACAATGTGAGCTTCCACACCTAGTCCTCAGCTAACTCCTGGAGAAACGTTTTATGGCATGGGAGGTAATTGGGTCAGCTCAGCTGGCAGGCTTCTTCGAAGCAGCAACTACCAGATGTGCACATTTGCATCTAGCAGTTCAATGTTGATGTCAGTCTACTGGAAACTCGTAACTCGTGTGTGTGTGTGTGTGTGTGTATACACAATGTCAGCGATTCAAAGGGTTGGAATGAATTAAATCCATCCAGAGACATAGATTAGTGAGCAGTGGGCAGATGCCACAGTTCTGAAATTTATCATGTGGATATTCCTTCTATATAAGTGTGTGTAGATCTCTGTGGGTGTATTTGTGAGCATAAAAGTATGTCCCCATTCTAAAATTCTTCTAACAACAACATGAATGCTATTTTTCAGACACAGATTAACCCCATAATAACAAACCTGATTGATCCAAAGTTCAGTTGTGTAGAGCTGTGTTATTATCCAGTGTGCATTGATCCAAACTTTCTTCAGAACAATATTAGGTTTTCTAAAAAAATATTCGTATTTTTACTCATGTTCAAAAGCTAAGTGAAGTGATAATCATCAGCCTGCTTGCTCAGCCATCAACAGTGGACTTCCATTGTCATTTTCTCTCTTAAATCTTTGAAAAGAAATACACAGGAAAGCACTTTGGGTTACAGCTGGGAGGGGGTTTGGTGGGGCTGTGGGAAAGTTGAGGTCTAACCTCCCAAAACATTCATCTGCAACTGGGGATGTGGCAGGGGAGGAGAATGCTATAGCTCTTAATTCTGTTGCCTCCGGCATGCCTCTGAAAACACATAAAAGGAAACATGCTCTTCTTTTAATCGTTAGTGTTCTTAGTTTTGTTGCTAATGTGCACAATTTCATAAAGAAAACATTCACTCGGCCCCTATTTAGCAAAGTCCCTAGGCAAGTGCTTGAGTCCAGCCCCATTCAGCAAAGCTGTAAATCGTGGGTTGAAGTATTTTGCTGAATCATGGCCTTAGTAGGGTGACCAAGTGTCCAGTTTTTGACCAGAACACCTGGTCTAAAAGGGATCCTGGTGGCTCCAGTCAGCACTGCTGACTGAGCCGTTGAATGTCCAGTTGGCAGTGCCGCGCAGCAGGGCTGGCAGGCTCCCTGATAGCCTCTGTGCCGTGTGGTTCCTGGGAAGCAGTTGGCATGTCCAGCTCCTAGGCTTAGGGGCGGCCAGGGGACTCTGCGTGTTTCATGTCCTACCCCTGCCCCCGGCGCAGCTCCCCTTGGCTGGGCCAGGTCAGGGCAGGGGATTAACTAGCATGTCTCACAAGTGCTCAGCAGAGGTTGAGAGGTCATGGCGCGCTCTTCTGCTGCTGCCGGCCCGCTTCTCTTCCTCATGCTCCACCTGTGGCTGGGCTCGAGCTGCGGCACGTGCTCCTGCCCCTGCAGTGGCCCACGGTCTGTCGCCCCATCGCTGGCACCCAGCAGTTTGGAGTATCCCTATGTCTGAGTGCTGGGAATGGGGCTGCTAGACAGTGGGGTAGAGGAGGAGAACGAGACCAAGGCCGGCCCTGCAGGTGGGAGGAGGGAGGGGAAGGGACCTGAGATATAGGGGGCAGCAAGCCAGGTGACTTCTCCGGAGCAGGGGTGCCCTTCCTCACCCCTGCTTCCTGCCATGTACAGCCACTGCTGCTGCTGCCCCATTCTGGTGCAGGAGGGGGATGCTGAGGTTATGGGCACGGTAGGGGTTGGGTCTGTAGCCGCGCGACAATTCACCCCTGTGGTGCCTCCTGTTGGCCGTCTGGGAATTAGCTCTTCCAGCTCGGAGTGCCTTCTTCAGGCTGGTGTCTCGCCATCTGCTGGTCCCTTTGTCCCTCCCAGACCCCGGTGCTCTGGCAGTATCCCTACACTCTGCCTCTGGGTCTCCCCTCCCTGGGGAACCCCCAACCCTCTAATCCCCACCTGGCCTCAGTCTAGGGCTACTGCCAGTCAGCATCAAGCCCCCACACCCCGGGGCAGGCTGCAGTGTAAAAACCACTCATCATAGGTAAGGGGGCTTTAGACCAGCTGCCTTTGCCTAGCCCCCAGTACCGTCCTTAGGCCTGCATCCTGGGGAGTTTCTAGGCTGGAGCTCCCCAGGTCCCTTGCCTATTCCCCCAGCACTGTTCCACCTGAGGTACCCTGTCCTGCAGGCAGGCAGCCAGGCCCTGCTTCCTCCCAGCCTGGAGAGAGACTGCCTCTAGCCCCTGGCCACAACCCTCTTATAAGAGCCAGCTGGACTCTGACTGGGGCCCCAGTCAGCCTTTCACAGCTGCTTTACCCCAGCCACAACCCTCTGCAGGCTGTTTTAATGCTGGAGTGGGGCAGCTGCCCTACTACAGGGGTGAAGAGGGTGTAGTGCAGGGGTTAGTGGTGCAGGAGGAAGGTGCAGGGGTAGGATTGAAGGGGGTGCAGATTAGGGGTAAAGGGGGCACCATGTAGGGGTTAGGGCACAGGAGAGGGTGAAGGGAGGTGGGGAGCCCATGGGGGTGGGGGCGCATCATGCCTCCGGGGGCCAGGGGGCCAAAAACTAAGTTCACCCAGGGTGCCATTTTCCTAAAGCCAGTCCCAACACGAGACTGCCCCTCTCGGGGCCCTGTGGCCGGTGGGACTCCTGTGCTTCCTCCCCCATAGGGCCCCAAGAAAGTGTATGAAAAACAGTCTCTGTGTAGGCAAGTCTGTGCATCTCCCACATTCAGACTGTTGCAGCTCCTGGCCTTCTCTGGAGGCCTGTCTGGGCCTTGCAGTGAAAATGAGCAAGTGAGTGAGAGTGGGGAAGAGCGAGTGACGGAGGGAGGCGGGGAGTGAACCGGGACAGAAGCTCAGGAAGGGACCGAGTGGGGCCTCGTGAAGGGGTGGGGCAAGAGTGTTTGATTTTTCTGGAATTAGAAAGTTGGTCACCCTAGGCCTTGGTGACAAATGGGGAGATACAAACTTCTGCTGAGGCTGTTTTAATTGTTTTGAAATGAATGTTCCTTGGTAATGCAAGCCAGTATGTTCAGTATTCTATATTGGTTCTTATACTGTTCACTAAGGCTTTGCTATTGTTGAAACTAGCTCGTAAAGGTCAAACAACATGGTTATTGACCAAATTGCTTTATTTATTTTGTTTTTTCTCTTTAACCTCCAATGTGACTTTTGTGCTGCTGCTACTCCTCTCTGGATTCCAAAGGTGGAAGACTAATTTGTCCTCAGTTTGTAGTTATAAAACTAAGCCATTTACACTAGTTAACTGCTCTGGCTTGTATTCTTTTTTATAACGTAGAGGCAAAAGCCTATGGTGAGGTTTTATACTCATTCTTTGTTTGTTACCATTATTCCAAATTTGGGTTAGAATATCTGGTTCTGATGAATGTTTTTCCAGTTCTGTGGTTGACAGTCTGTTTTTCTTACGTCTGTCTTTACAATTTCCTTAGAATTATAGGATAATTTCCATTATTTTTGTGAAAGATGGAAACACAAAAGTGTACAGAATGTTTGCCTGTTGTTGAGAAAAAAGAAACATCTGTGGCAAGATAATCCAGGGTTCTGTGAAAGTTTTTCAACAATCTAAATATTGTAAAATGTACAGAGGTTTTATAGTCCATCTAGTAACTATAACAATGTCCCGTCATCTGTAGCCCAGGGTCCAGTGTGCTTCAATAGCAGCCATGGGAACTACAAGTTGTGGGCTACAAACTACAATATGTTGGGCGAACTTTCTGGTTCCTGCCAGGATGTGCCTTCTGTCCCCAGCAGGACATCTCAACACTGACAGAGCTGGGAGCATGCAGCAGGTAAGCAGAGAGGAGGCTGCTGGACTGGACTGTAATCCTATTCCAGGGATCGGCAACGTTGGCACGCAGCCCCCCAGGGTAAGCACCCTTGGTGGGCCCGGCTGGTTTGTTTACCTGCTGCGTCCACAGGTTCGGCCAATCGCGGCTCTCACTGACCGCAGTTTGCCGCTCTGGTCCAATGGGGGCTGCGGGAAGTGGCGGCCAGCTTCCTGCAGCCCCCATTGGAGCAGAGCAGCAAACCGCAGCCAGTGGGAGCCGCGATCGGCCGAACCTGCGGACGCGGCTGGTAAACAAACTGGCCGGGCCCTCTAAGGGTGCTTACCCTGGGGGGCCACATGCTGAGGTTGCTGATCCCTGTCCTATTCTACGTTCTTTACAGAATAAAGCCTTGTTCCTGGTGGTTTGTCTAAGAGGGTCCGATCTGAGGTGAACACACAATGACACACAACACAGAGTACACAGAGGAGCCTCGGGCCCAGTTTCCCAAAGTTGTGTAAAAGTTTCAAGGCAGGCTTCCACTATCTTGAACAATTGCCTACTGGGCCAGTGAACAGGATGGGGGCCTACACTTCTTTCTCTTTTCACCTGATTATGTGCTTTTCCTTTAAGTGTTTATCTGTGAACATGGATACTACAGTGAAGGGTGCCATATGAAAACCTATAGAGAGCTAATATGGCTTTCAATGTGTTCATACTTGCAGACCCTAGCGTTGAAAGGTAAATTTTCCCACATTTTAGAGATGGGTAAACTGAGACAGGGAGAGTTACATACGCAAAGTTACATACAATGGTGATTCAGTGGCAAGAAGAGAACCCAGGAACTCTGACTTCCAGTCTCTGTCTCTAACCACTGGATTTTGTGTCCCACTGACTGGCCCCTTTAAGGGGATATGTGGCCTGCCCCAACTACGCCATAACTAATTAGCTGCTTCCCAGCCTGAGAGGGTGGGACTAAGCAGGTCAGGTGATAGCTTAATGGACACTGGACCTCACAAAAGGGCTAAGAGAGATCAGTCTGGGTTGTGGAATTGCAGAAAGTGGGTGGGTTCCTGTGGAAACCCTGAGCCAGGATCTGCAGGAGGCTCGGTACTCCAAGGGAAGGAGCCTTTGTGGACCTGTGCTCTATATCGGAACAGGGGAAGATCCAAGGAACAACGCACAGGAGGGGTTGGGAATGGTAGTCCAGGGGAAAAACTTAACAGTAGTCTAGAAAGGGACTGAGATCAGGGCCCAGAGAGGGGGCTGAAGAGATGCCCCCAAAGGTTTGAAGAATCTTTTTGTTTGTTGAGACTCTTTAATTGAACTTTTGTTAACCTGGAAGGGGTTACGTTTGTTTGTGACTTGGCTGAAGAGCCATGCTACGTCTCCAGAACTGGCCTCCATATGAAAGCGGAGGAGACCCATCCCAGAGAAAGCAACTGAGGCAGGGAGTACTATGCTTGAGTAGAAGAGCATGCTGTGGGGGTAGACCTGTCCTATGACACTCTCTCAAGAAGCCATAGTCACAGCAGGTGTATAGGTTCACTGACTTCAATGGAGCTATATTAATATAGTATAGCTGAGAAAATATACACAATTCCTGTATCAGTAGGCCTCAATCTAGAGACAGAGATATGGATATCCAGAAGGTATTAGATTAAGTCCCCTTGCTGATCATTTCTAAATAAATATACAGATGGCAAGTTTAAGGACAAACTAGGCTATACGAGACTCTTTTCTGAATAGTTTCTTCAATTCCTGGTAGTGTCCCTGAACTTGGCATTCTGGAAGGGCACAAGATACCACAGGCAATCTTAACTCTGAATTAATGAAGCTTTTTCCTCAATGAATTGTGTATACGTTCTGATGGGTTTGGTCACAGAGATTCCCTGGGGACTGTCAACTGCTGTGCTGAAATTACCTCTGAGCCTGTTTTCCCTTCCAGTTTGGGACTTCAGAACCCTGCCTTATTGAGCCAGACACGCTAGCCTGCTGCAACACACACCCAGGGTCTGGACCATACCCCCAAAACTGCAGCTTTAAGTGAAAACTGCTTAGCAGGTTACCTACCTCCAGCACCCAGACATCCAGCTCCCAATGGGATCCAAACCCCAAATAAATCAGTTTTACTCTGTATAAAGCATATACTGGGTAAATCCATAAATTCCTCGCCCTCTATAATACTGATAAAGAGATATGCACAGGTGTTTGCTCCCCCAGGTATTAATCACTTGTATATTAATAAAAAATGATTTTATTAAGTATAAAAAGTAGGATTTAAGTGGTTTCAAGTAATAACGAACAAAGTAAGTCACAAAGCAAAATAAAATAAAACATGCAAGTCTAAGCCTAATACGTTAAGAAACTGATTAGAGGTAAATCTCACCCTCCAAGATAGTCATAGAATATCAGGGTTGGAAGGAACCTCAGGAGATCATCTAGTCCAACTGCCTACTCAAAGCAGGACCAATACCCAATTAAATCATCCAACAAATTTTTGCCCCATATCCCTAAATGGCCCCCTCAAGGATTGAGCTCACAATGCTGGGTTTAGCAGGCTAATGCTCAAACCACTGAGCTATCCCTCTCATCCCAGGGGGGATAGCTCAGGGGTGGGAGGGATAAGTGTCTTTCACAGACTAGACTCCTTCTTCATCTGGGCCCAATCCTTTCCTTGGTACAGTCCTTGTTAGCTCTAGCAGACATCTCAGGTGGTAAGCAGAGGTTCTCCCATGGTTGCCCCCTTTGTCCTGCTCCACCCCTTTTCATGGCTTTGGCAAAGGCGGGAATCTTTTGTCTCTCTGGGTCCCCACCCCTCCTTCTAAATGAAAAAGTACAAAATTTAAGATGGATTCCAGTATCAAGCGACATGATCACATGTTCTGTGAGACTCCAGCTTTCATTCTTCCTGGGCTGGCCCACACATACACAGGAAGGTTTGCAAGTAAACAGAATCATTTACAGTTCATTGATTCTAAAGCATCCTTAATGGCTTCCACTTAATATGCTTACTTCAGTAATACAAATTTATATCTTATTCTCCTAACTCCAGACATAGAAATAATACGTGCAAACCAACAAGATGAACACATTCAGTAGAGTCTAAGCTTTGTAATGATACCTTACAAGAGACCTTTTGCATAAAGCATATTCCAGTTACATCATATTCACATTCATAAACATATTTTCATAAAGCCATACGGAGTGCAACGTCACAATGTTGTTGTGACAGAAGCAGGCAAGAACAGACATTCAAACTGAAATATAATTTATCCTATGTGTTAAAAAAGGATGTTAGAATTACCTGTTTAAAATGCTAACTCTGTCACTCAACCTTATCTCTAACAAAGTAACAGTATTCATTTGTTTACAATTAGCTGAGCTTTCCACATGAGCTACTTCAGCAAATAGATTAATAACAATACAAAGAACATGTGGTAAAGAGACCTAGCCTTGGAAGAACAATTCATTATGTTGAGAAAATAAATTGTGAACAGATTACTTAAACATGATCTTTCTTCTTGTTTTAAATAACGAGCTGTAAAATCTTATCATTGCACCTTCAGTGATATGATACTGTTGTGATTTTTGTTACACCACTTGGGCCATGGACTGGGAAGATTACTGAGTGACATGACGTGTTATCTAATTGTGCTTAATTAGAAATGTCTTGTCTCTGTGTACATTCTGCTGAACAGATATTTCTTACACTAAGGCTCTGATCATGATACTAATATAGCTGGGATGGCCAAACAGGCAGATACTCACCTTCAGATGTTTAGATTTCTATTTGGAAATCATTGTGTTAAAAACATAAGAATGGCCATACTGTGTCCATTTAGCCCAGTATCTGTCTTCTGACAATGGCCAATGCCAGGTGCTTCAAAGGGAATGAACAGAACAGGTAATCATCAAATGATCTATCTCCTCTTGTCCACTCTGAGCCTCTGGCAAACAGAGGTTAGGGACACTCCGAATATGGGGTTGGATCCCTGACCATTTTGGTTAATAGCTATTGATGGACTTATCCTCTTATCTAGTTCTTTCTGGAACCCTATTATAGTTCTGACCATCACATCATCCTCCGGTGACAAGTTTCACAGGTTGACATTGTGTTCTGTGAAAAAGTACTTCCTCTTGTTTGTTTTAAACTTGCTTGCCTATTAATTTCATTGGGCACCCCTGGTTCTTGTGTTATGTGAAGGAGTGAATAACACTTCCCTATTCACTTTCTCCATGCCAATAACAATTTTGTAGATCTCTATCGTATCCTCTCTTAGTCGTCTCTTTTCCAAGCTCAACAGTCCCAGTCTTTTTAATCTCTTCTCATATGGAAGCTGTTCCATACCCTTAATAATTTTTGTTTTGTTGCCCTTCTCTGGTCCTTTTCCAATTCTAATATATCTTTTTGGAGATGGGTGACCAGAACTGCATGCAATATTCATACAGTGGCATGCCATGGATTTATATAATGGCATTTTGCTATTTTCTGTCTGATTATCTATCCATTTCCTAATGATTCCTAACATTCTGTTAACTTTTTTGTATTCTACTGCACATTGAGTGGATGTTTTCAGAGAACTAGCCACAATGACTCCAAGATCTTTCTTGAGTAGTAATGGCTAATTTAGACTCCATCATTTTATATGTATAGCTGGAATTATGTTTTCCAATGTGCATTACTTTGCATTTTTCAACAATGAATTTCATCTGCCATTTTGTTGCCCAGTCACCCAGTTTTGTGTGAGATCCCTTTGTATCTGTTTGCAGTATGTTTTAGACTCAACAATCTTGAGTATTTTTGTATCATCTGCAAACTTTGCCACCTCACTGTTTACCCCTTTTTCCAGAGCATTTGTGAACATGTTGAATAGCACTCGTCCCAATTCAGACTGCTGGGGGACATCACTATTTACCTCTCTCCTCTCTAAAAACTGACTATTTTTTCCTACCCTTTGTTTTCAGTGTTTAATCAGTTACTGATCCACGGAAAGACCTTCCCTTTTATCCCATGACTGCTTACTTTGCATAAGAGCCTTTGGTGAGGGACACTGTCAAAGGCTTCCTGAAAGTCCAAGTACACTATATCCACTAGATCAGTCTTGTTCACATGTTTGTTGACCCCCTCAAGGAATTCTAATAGATTGATGAGGTATGATTTGCCTTTACAAAAGCCATGTTGACTCTTCCCCAACAACCTATTGCCACAGTTAGTACCACAGTTAGTAGTTCTGTTGGGAGATTATTAGATTTCAGGAGAAAAAAAATCCTTGCCATAGAAATAAGAGAAGTAAAAGTTGATGTATAATGGGCAGGAAAACTATGGTTTCTCCAGCAGCACAGAATTTGAATGTAGTTTGCATGTTCCTGCTACACTAAGGCAACACCGTGGTAGAATCCATAAGAGCTGGTATCAGGTGAAAGTAGATAGTATGAAACATTTTCTGTGTGTCACTTTCCAGCAGTATCCATTGTCTATTGAGTTAAAACAAAAATATTCATTTTTCCCTTTGCTTATGGAATGGAACACACTGCACCAGATTATGGTGGGTTGTCAGGGCATATCAACATCTAGGATTAAAGGTCGCGAGTTAGAAATTGTGGTGATGTTTACTGTGTACAGAAGATGAATGTACCCTTTATTGACATTCATAGACAAAATAACCCCACCTTTTGTTGTGAAACGGATAAGTTTATTAAACCTATAGCAAGAGTCAGCAACCTTCAGCATGCGACCCATCAGGGTAATCCACTGGCGGTAATCACTGATGGATTACAGGAATAATCCCTGATATATTACAGCTTGTTTACATTGACCATCCACAGGCATAGCTTTCTGCAGCTCCCAGGGGCCTTGGTTCACCGTTCCTGGCCAATGAGAGCTGCGGGAAGCAGCAACACAGCAGTATCGGTGTGGTAGTGTAGTCTAGCCCTTACAATGGTAGGGTAAGAAAAGAGAAAGAACATTATCATATTATAAGTCACAGGAAGTTCTCAGGCAAATTGGTCAAACAGATTCCAGATTCTATGGCTGAGAGCAAAACTTGTTACTGAAGTGGAGCCTGTCCACATTGAAATGGATGAAATCTTTATTGCAATTCACACCTGTCTTTCAAAATGCTGTGTTTATAAAGTCTATTGATTGGTCATGTAATTTTGTTTGTTGGGTCAGGATCCACCTAGTAAAACAGGAAGGCATTTGGTGGGACGGTGGACTACATGTTCTAAATAACTCCAATTCTGAGCTGCAGAGAACTGAAAGAGAATTAATGGCAAGGACATTGGATGAGAAAATCCAAGAAAGAGAATTATGGCAAGTGGAGAATTGATGTGAAAGTTACAGATCTTCCCATTCATATGAAATGTGCAAAATGAAGAGAGATCATTCATAAGAGTTCTGGTACTGAAATAATACAGTGTAATGTGTGCTACCCAAATAAACATGTGGAATTAGCAACTGGCAACGGTAGCTGTTCAACAAAGTTATTCTCAGACGCCTTCTGCTCCTCCTCCATGAGTGCTTTATCTTTCATTGTATCTAGGGAGACAGAGAAAAGGGCAGATTTCAAGGAGAATCTCTCTGCCTTTGTGGGGATCTTTAATAATAGGAAGATAATGGCATTTGCAGCTCTAGGAGTGCACTAAGGGTAGAGAATATATTAACTAAGTCAGGTATACAGCACAGCAATTTTTTTTGCTGAAGCTGGCTGGTTTTTTGGGGTTTTTTGCGCGCTTTTATCCCTTTCAACTGCCTGTTTTCCCCAAGAGACATCTTATCAGACAAATATTGTTCTGGCATCCTAGAACATGACAGACTGTCATTAGATAAAGAAGAAGGTTAATAAAATAGAAATTCAGGCAATCTTTCCCAGCCAGAGGCATTCCATGAGTTGCTATAAAGCAAATAGAGTAGTCAATTGCAGCAGGTTAGTTGGGAGGCGATTGCCAAATACCCACTTGTTAGTTTGTAATTCATGCACCTCAGGGGAAAGACAATATTTTTGTAAAGCTTCTTGGACTGCATTGTATGCCAGCCTCCTCCTCCCCCACATTTTGATAACTTGTCATTGCTAGGAGCATGAGGCGGTAGGGAGTACTGTCTGTGCAGTATGGCTATGAGTAAGTTTAAAGAATAAAAATCCCACAAAACATGTCTGATAGGGTTCTGGGAAGACCTGAGATCCTGGGTCTGTGTGGGTAGGTTTGCTGTTCTGAGTACTGTTTGTTATATTCCTTTTTCTGTTCTACTAGTCTGCTTGTGACATCAGTAATAAACATTTATAACGTTTGGAGAGCCCCTCTGTGCCAGACAATGCAGAAACACAGGTAAGAGACAGTAACTACCCTGTCTTAAATCACAGTCTTAAATCACAGCAAAGGGTAGTGGTCGGGGAGACAACATTCAAGTAAATGAATATGATGAGCAATTGGCACAGCTCTGCCAGTTAAATGGATGTGGGGGTTGGCTCTTTTTGTTGTTTTTGGAGTTAGAGGCAGCGTGCAAGAAAATGGAAAGAGGAATTGCTGCTGCTTGTCATCTGTCATGATCAGCAAGGCTGGGTTTTATACGCATCATGGCAGAGGAGTCTCTTTAAAAGAGAGGCCGACTGGTGGGCACTAAAAGCTGAGAATGCTGGTGGAATGAAGGCATGGAGGCGGTCAGCTTCACAATAGGTTACTAGATCAGCTTGGCAGGGTAGAGCTAGGTTGTGAAGAGCCTTAAAGGTACATTGTAGATTATTTGGGGAGGGTAGAAAAAACATGAGAATGATGAAAGGATTGGAAACATGCCTGATAGCTAGATAGAGCTTCTATAAACAATCTTTTCAGTTTAAAAAAGACAAGGTTAAAGGTCACAGCCCATAAATACCTACATGGGGAACAGATATTTGATAACAGGTTCTTTAATCTAACAGACAACAGGTATAACAAGATCCAATGGCTGAAATTGGAGCTAGATAATTCCAACTAGCAATATGGTGCAGATTATTAACAATGAGTGTAATTAACCACTGGAACAATTTACCAAGTGCTGTGTTGGATTCTCCATCATTCAGTTTTAAAATCAAGACTGGATGCCGTTGTAAGACATGCTCTAGTTCAAACAGAAATTAATTCAGGGAAGTCCTCTGGCCTGTGTTATGCTGGAGGTCAGACTAGATGATCCTGCTGGTCCCTTCTGCCCGTATAGTCTATGAAACCGTAAAGATAAGAAGCTTTTATTTAATGCTGAGGAAATGGGTAATTTTAATTGACTGTACATTTGGCATTAGGGCATCTAGAGTTTATGTATAAGCATACGTATTTGTAGTATGAATTTCTTTGAAACTGAAGGAATAAATGATGGGAAACAGTACGGAAAGAAAACATAATAATTTATATCAGTGGAACTAGCTGATCAACACTAGCTGAGGAGCTGGTTCACCATCTGACTCATAGCAGGGTTGACCCAACCAATCATTCTTCTAAAGTACATAAATTAATTCCATGCCACCTGAATGTGTCAGTTATCCCTTTAGACTTCTGTCTCCCTCGCATATACTTAAAGATCCCACGACACTCTGATAAGAATAGGGCCTTGCAGCAATATTCTTAGCAAAAAATTTTCCTCCCTTCCAACGTGTTGTCCATGTATGCTAGAGAAGTATGCATATAAGGTGGGATTTTTCAAAATGGCTCAGCGTTAGTCTAACTCTGCTCCTGTAGGAGTCATTGGCAAACTTGTTGACTTCAATGGGAGCAGAGCTAAACCAATTCTGAGGGTTCTCAGACATCCCAGTCTAATGTCTCATGTGCATTTGGATTTTTGGAGGGTGAAGTGTATGCATAGCAAAAGAGTTTGCATAAAACCTCTGTAAGTGAATTGCAAATCAGACCTGGTGCCTTTATTTTATTTGTAAAATAAATGTAGGAATGGCCTTGGTGTGGTTTAGGTATGAGACTGGAAAGGGAAGACAGGATTTGCATGACAACAATAAAGGGAGAAACCAGATTTCTCATTCTGAGAAGCAGGGAGTAGTTTTAGGAGGATTTGGGGTGAATGGACTGTGGGTGGTGTGGCATTCTGTGCTGAGAGCCTAGGTTGTATGAGAAGATAGTGGGCTGTAGACTGTAAGGGAATTTGGGATGGCAAGATGCCTGGAAGATGAAGATGACGAGACTTAAGGGAATAAGGGCTGGAGACTGAGGGAAAGAGGGACAGATTGTATGGGTGGGATAATAAAGAGAAGTTTGTGAGATTGAGGTGCTGAAGCAGAGAGGAGGTATGAAAGTCTAGGTGGAATAGGGAAGAGGAAAAAGGAAGGAATGAGGATTGTTGAGGATGAGAAGACAAGGGAGGGATGGCAAAAGAGGAAGATTAAAGGATTTGTGAAGTACGCTAAACTGAATCAAGGCCACTTTAATTCTGGATTAGGGTATTCAGACAGGGGTTTAATGCAGTTTAACTAATCCACTTTAAATTAACATCTGCAGTTCATTCAGTTTAATTTTCCTAGATGTCCCTGTGTAGACAAGCTCAACAAGTAGGTAACAATAAATGCTAGACATGAAAACTGTCTACTAGGTCACCTAGCCCAGTGGGTCTCAACCTTTTCAGATTACTGTATGGCTTTCAGGAGTCTGATTTGTCTTGGGTACCCCCAAGTTTCATTTAACTTTAAAATTACTTTCTTATAAACTCAGACATAAACATACCAAAGTGTCACAGCACACTATTACTGACAAATTGTTTGCTTTCTCATTTTTACCATACAGTTATAAAATAAACCAGTTGGAATATAAATATTGTACTTGCATTTCAGTGTAAAGTATATAGAGCAGTATAAACAAGTCATTGCCTATTTGAAATTTTAGATTGTACTGACTTCGCTCGTGCTTTGTATGTAGCCTATTTTAAAACTAGACAAATATCTAGATGAGTTGGTGTACTCCTGGAAGACCATCCTTGGCATACTCCCAGGGGTACGCATACCTCAAGTTGAGAATCACTGACCTAGCCCCTTCCCTGGCAGTACAGAGCAGTCCCTTGAAGTACCTCATCGAATTTTTTTTAAATGTACTGCACAATGGAGCTCCCAACACTGCTCATGGGACACTGTTCCAAAAGACTTGCTGCAGAATTATTGTCCTATACTTGCCGTAAGCTTTCCTTTCTTCATTTCATTCCATGGCTTCTCGTTATACCTACATGTACCAGCCTAGGTAATTTTCTTCCCAACCTGCTATTTATATCCTTCAGATACATGAACATTTATCCAATCTATGTTTGGTGAAATATTTCACATTTTCTCTATATGTCAGCTCTTCCTGACTCCTAATTGTTTTTGTTAACAGCATTTCCTACAATTTGTGCTTTGGGGTTCTTCAGGTTGCTATAGCATTACATTTAAAATGCCAGCAGCCTTCAGTGCCTTGTTTACACTAGGGCTCTTGATGTTTTTACTGCTGCTGGAGCTGAACTGGTTGTAGCAATAGTGGGACATTTCAGGAGGAAAAAAAGGTTAGCGCCAAAAACTGCTATACTCATAGCCGAGATTCTGAAAGTTTTACCTTTTGTAAGTGTAAGAAAATACTGTACCATGGAATCTGATACAGCTGCGTGGGAAATGTGGGTATATGTTGCCATTTTTAATGAGAGCGAAGGTGGGTGAGGTAATAGCTTTTATTGGGCCAACTTCTGTTGGTGGAGAAGACAACCTGAAGAGGGTTGCTTTTCAGGTCTGGAAAAGGGTACCAGAGTGTCACAGCTAAGTACAAGAGGGTGGGGGCGGATTGTTGAGCATAAGGGGTTAACGCGTTGCAAGAAACAACTTAAAATGAAATGGGCAATTAACACCTCTGCAGTGACAGAACACAGGAGGATTGAGAGGTAACAAAATGTTGTAATGAGCCATAAAACCAGTTGTGAATTGAAGTTCCAGAGCTTGTCCATTGTAAAGGTGTCTTTGGAGGACAAGGATTGAGAGGTCAGATATGGAATGATTGCTTTGTGAAAAGGGTTTGCCCATGGATGATAGGGTGTTTTTTGTCTTATATTTTTTCTGTATGAGTTCATTCTAGAGTGTAGTGGTTGTCCGGTTTCACCCACATAGTTGTTGCTGGGGCATTTGAAGCACTGAATGAGCTACAGCACATATAGGCATGAGTAGGACCCATGGATTCTGAAAGGAGTGTTGTGCGCAGTATTGATCATCACACCAGGGGAGATATGTCTGCAGGTTTTGCATATTTTGTTCTGGCAGCATCTGAGTTGATTTATCTTGGTGTGCAGGGAGGTTGCTTCTGATATGGGGTTGGTGAGGAGAGGGGGATAGGTTGAAGATCAGAAGAGGGGACTGTGGAAAAATTTCTTTGAAGATGTGGTTTTAGCTGTTTGATACCCTATATGAGTTTCAGTGTGAAGTGGTAAGTGGCAACTAGGGGTGTGTGAGTGGTGTGTTTTCCTATACCGAAGCAAATCCTCTCATGGTGTTTGGGTGGCTGGTCCTATAATGCAATCTACTTCTCTGATGGATTATCCTTTATTTGGTGATGGTGGTTTTAAATGCATTAATGTGTGTGTCCAGACCTTTCCTGGCATATTGTGGTATGTGACTGGCTGGCTGTAGATAAGATTTCTTTGGTGAAGCTTGAAAAGCTTGTGTCATCTACCAACAGGAGTGGATCCATGTAAGGGTAAAGTCACATCTTGAGCTCTGCCGAGTGGCATGGTGCAGGAGCACAGTCCTTTTCTCACTCTTGTGCCCTTTGTAGGCTGCTGGCCAAGTCACAATGTCACAATGAAACCCTTCCAGGGTATTAAAGAGTACAGTAGATAAACTATGTATTTGCCCTTGCTAGGGTCTTCATCCCCAGCTCTGGGCCCTTTAAATTCAATTTGGGCTCCCAAACCCCTGTCTCCTTTAGGGGTTTACACCACTTTACCTGTGGCCAGCAGGTGAATCCATGCCCACCCTCTGCTCTAGGTTCCAACCCAGGGATCCTATAGACAGCAGCCATGTTCTGCTTACTTCTGTCTTTCACTGCTATTTCCCCAAGCCTCTTCCTACCAGGCCCTTTTATCTCCAGCCCTATCTTAGGGCCAACATCCTCAGGTTCTTCTTTTTTCACAATCACAGCTATATAAATTCAGCCAGCCATAAACGTTGTCTAATTGTTGGGCTACTTTGGCCAGAAAGGCTCATCCTTCTTCGCTCCTCTGGCCCCAGCCAGGAATTAAACTGCTAAGGCCAGCCAGCTCCTTTTTATCTGAGCCAGCAGGGCCCTGGTTGGCTGTTGCTAGGCCCTCTAGCCACAGGTCTCTGTGGCTTCCAAAATGGCAGCTCTGGGGAGTCCTCTCTAGGAAAGCTTGGAGAGCTCACCTTCACTCCTCTTTTCCTCTCAGCTCCCTCTCTCTTGGGGCAGAGTGCCACTGAGCCATGGTGTCCCCAGCAGGGAGCCCCAAATGTGGAATACACCCCATCACAATCCAGTAAAAGATATTTCCTCACCCACTTCGTCTTGCTCATAGTTTGGGGGCTGCATGGCTACAACAATACTCCAAACAAAAGTGGAAGATATCAAATTTTGCCGTTATGAATGGCAACCCCTGTACAAGTGATGTGAAATCAAACTGTAGAGTCACGTAGCAGAAAGGAGTACAAACACCCTCTGAAATGCCGTTGAGCAGATATTTAAGCATGCGCTAAGCTTTAAGAGCTTAAAGTTAAGTATTTTGCTAAATAGAGGGAGATTTAAGTTCATATAGACTATGCTCCTTAACTTTAAGCAGGGAGTTAAGCACATGCATAATAAAGTGGTTGCCTGAACCAGGACCTTAGAATGTGTAACTTTCTGTTTTTTCTGTTCCCGAGCCTTCTATTCAAGTCCTTTTTACTAACAAGACACTGGGCATCTTGTCACCGTTCTGCTTCATTTTTTTCCAGCACTTTGTTTGCAGAGCCTCCTTCCCTAAATATCTGCTTTTAGTGGAGCCTAATCAGCGTGGCTGGATATGCTGGCAGGATCTTGGTAAGATATAGGTATATTTGCACAAGGACAGCAGGGAGTCATATGGAATTTTCTGCTCTCAGTGGAAATGCAAATAGAAATGTCCTTGTGACTGCTGCAATATCAGAGTCTGCAAGAAGTGAATGTACCATAATGCAGATTTGCTGCAGAATGCAGCATGCCACAAACTCAGGAAGCTGCCCAAGTAATCTTTGCTTTATATCCCTTTGGTCTTCGACAGTATATTAGGTGTGGAATATCTCTAATTAGAGTAAATAACAATTTCTACTGGGAGAGGATACGCTAAATTACAGGATAATTAGGCCGTGTTATACAGTAGATAGGCACTGGACCTGAAACAGGAGTCCTAGGTTCAAATACTTGCACAGAAATCAGGACTATTCAGCAATTAGTTATGAACCAAAAAAAGGTCCATTCAGCATGTACATTATAAGGAAAAAGAGATTTGTGGAGCACTATTTAGATCTGAAGCTTTTTATTTAGTTTCCCCAAGTGAAGGTTACAAGGTGATCATGGTCTGTGTCTACATAGAGAGAAGATTTCTGATAGTTGAGGGCTCTTGAATCCATTAGATAAAGGCATGACAAGAGCCAGGAGCTGGAGGTTGAAACTAGACAAATTCAGACTAGAAATAAGGCATAATTTTAACAATAAGGTTTTCTCTAAAGTATAGCCAATTGCTTGACTACCTCTGTGGTTTTCTAATATGAATGTTTTGAGAGACCAACTAACCAGGTTTAGCCAAATTTTATTTGTCAAAGACAAAGAAATACAATGCAGAAAGGAAAGAGTTAATATATTACCAGTCCTTCTCGGAAACTATTTTCTCAGTGTTTAGTTCACCCTACACAAAAGGTTTGCTCTGATGTATTCATTCAAACTAACTGTATTTGTAGTAAGGTTGTTTACAAGTTAGAGCACATTCTATACCTCATCTAGGACTGAAATCCACCAATCAGCTTTTTACCGAGTTTTTCTATATTAGCCTTTTCCTTCCTTATCTTTTCTTTTGGACACCACGTTCCAAATCCCAGTTGGGCTATGGAAGTAGATCCCAACCTGAAATGGGACATGCTATTCTTGTATCTTGCCCTTGACAGGCTTTGTATATGTCAGAGCCAAAGCTGACTTCAGATTTGCAAAATGTTGTGGGATATAGATCTTGCCATAAGTGAATGGAATTGTGGGAAGAGCATAACACATATCAACATGTAATGTGTAATACATACAAATATACTGGCTAACAAAGGGTATTGTTGAGATTATCCATGACTTGAAATCTTAAAATCAAATTGGATGTTTTTCTAAAAGATATGTTCTAGGAATTATTTTGGGGAAGTCCTACGGCCTGTGTTACACAGGAGGTCAACCTAGAAGATCACAATTATCCCTTCTGGCCTTAAAATATATAAATCTATTTGAGCTCATTGAATATTTGTCAAATCATGTATTCAATTAGTTTATAATCTTCAAATAAATTATTTGGTGAATATTTTAATATCATAATTACCATTCTACCATGAGAATAAGATTAATGGAGGCCCCAGTGCAGCAAAACACATGAGTATATGCTTAAGCCCCATTTGCTTAAATACATGCTCTGTAGAGCAGGGCTGGCTGTGTACCATTAAACAGGCTAGTTCTACTGCAGACACTTCATTTCAGTAGTGGGTTAAAATTATTCAGGTATTTTAAAGTCCATGTGGCACCTCCAGGTATAAGAATTTGACTGCTTTCTATCACAAGCTCAGTTCCGATAAAGCCCCAAACCCTTGCTCTGACTTCTAGTTTGCCAAAATATTTTAACTTGTTGAGATTAATAGGACAAATTGTTTATTTGATGTATTTTATGAACATGTGGTAAATAAGAGGTGTTCCCGTTTCTGAAAAGTTTTAACATTATTTTGGAAAATCATATCTCAAAAATGGCTTGACCTAGGAACACAAAATGTGTTCTTTTCATTTCTCCTCAGTGGGAACAAGAGTCTGTTAGTATTAACTTGAAGTCTGGGTGTTTAATTGTAGAGTAATTCATTCTGTGTTGACAAGCCATTTTGATTTAAGGTGGTTACAGACTGCCAGCAGAACATATGATTTCAGTAGTATATTGTCTTGTGTGTTTTCTATAACAGGCATCATATTAATATCACACTCTATGTTCTATGAACATAAATATCAGATGAAAGCATAATAATCCACAACTAATGAGTATGGGGAAAAATTCTGGACCTATTGGAAGTTGTGAGAGGGTATACTGGGCTTTGTGGCCCCTGCCGGAGGCCCTGCTAATCTATTACATCCTGCACCAGGAAAGAAGCAGCAAAAGTGGGTCCTCCAGGCCTGCCTACAGAGGCCTCACAGAAGCAGCCAATCAGAGTCTAGCAGGCTCAAAAAGAAGCTGCAGGGCCTTAGCGGGTCAGTTCATGGATGAGACCAGAGGGCAAGTAAGGGTTGCTCCTCTCTGGGCTTGAGGGATAACCAGAGTTTGATTCTGAATGCACTTGTTTAAACTTGGAGAGAGGACCTGAGAACTTTAACCCTAAGGGAAGGGGTGAAGATAAAGGGGCAAGGTGGGAAGAGGCCCAGGGAAGTAGGAGTAACAAATTGAAAGAAGCAATATATGGCTGCTGGTATAGGGTCCCTGGGTTGCAACCAGAGTAGTGGATGAGCCTGGGTTTCCCCACTGGCCACCAGCAAAATGCCATAAACCCCAAGAAAGGGACAAGGCTTGTTTGGAAGTCTGAGCTAAGGGCTCAGTTTAAAGAGCCCGAGCTGGGGCTGAAGACCCTGGTGAGGGCTGATAGACAGTTTTATTGAACTCTGTGCTACACCAGAGGGAATCCATTTTGAACGTGTGACCTGGCCGGAGGACTGAGCCACTGACGACCTGCCAGGCAAGGTTGACAATCTACAGTGGGCACCAGGAGCAGGAAAAGGACTGCAGTACTCCATGCAATAGCAGGACGTTCTCAAGAGGTGAACGTCCCCTTTACAAAGGTCAATGACAAAACTCCTGGTGACCTCAATAGAGAGAGGATTTCACCTGTAAATCTTAGTTAATCATAGTCTTAGTTAATCCTCACCAGGAACATCATCACTTTTTTTTATTTTTTTTATCAGTGACAGTGTTAATTCTTCTTTAACTACAAAATGTTTGTTCATATTGTTATACTAAGCAGAGCTTGTTTGTGTTCGTAAAGAACAAACCATCCAATGTGATGAGTGAAGAGGAAAAGCTGAATGAGCATAGACTATCAAAGTTTTTCTTTTGCTCAAACACTTGTTCTGTAAAATTAGTTGAAACAGTCTTCTGCTGGCAAAAACATTTTGAAAGCCAAAATTTTTTGCAAAATCTTATTCACTTTGATGAAACTTCATTTTCAGAAAAATATGCAACTTTTTTTTTTAAATGAAATGTCCCATTTTGATATTTTTTTGAGAAAAAAGCTTCAGTTTTTGTTTCAATATGTCTTTTAATATTTAAATGTGTTTTGTTTTATATAAAATGTTTTGATTAACACAATTTTTTCCAGAATTTCACTTTGTGAAAACATTTTTGAAGTATCAATTTTTCATGCATTGGAAAATTTCTTCTCTGACTAGCTCTACTGTTTGGACTAGCTCATCTGACTAGCTCTACTGTTTGGAATTTCATTGTAAACTCATCTGGAACACCAAAATACTAGGAAAAAATACTACTCAACAGTAGTGACACCACCATGCACTTTTTAAAAGAGTATGATTCTATTTTTGTATAAGTATTTTGCAACCTTTGGAGTATTGTCACAAAAGTATCCCAGTTTTAAAATGCTTGCAGTAAACAATTAGTAAGTGAATAGTTTTCCATTTGAGTCTTATCAGTTGTGACAAAGTTCCGAGTCTGTATTTGTGGGTCCTGCGCTTCCTGGCAGATTTAGGGGCCTCAGAAACTCATCTAGGCCCCAGAGTGACCTCCCTTTCTCAGTAAGTAATTAGGGGAGACAGAAAGGGGGGAGCCCGGGCCCGTCCTCTACTCCGGACTCCAGCCCAGGGACCCTAATAGTATCAGCTAAGATGGCTGACCTTTTAGCCACAAAACACAATTCCCTGGGCTACTTCCCCACAGCAGTCTCCATTTCTTCAAACTCCCCTTCACCCTTACCTCGGGGCCTCCTTCCTTCTGTACGATATGTTGTCCAACACTCAGTCTCACCAACAGCATAACTTCCTTCCACAGCTCCTGACACCCACAGCCCACCTGACTAACTGGGAGGTTTTTATCTGGTTTCAGCCAGTCCCTGATTGGCTTCGGGTGTCCCAATCAGGCTAGCTGTTTCTACTCCTTTCTAGAAGGTTCTTAATTGGCCCCAGGTGTCTTGATTGGCCTGGAATGGCCTTTGTTTGGCTATTCAGGGAACAGGGACCTACACATCCTGAGGCTGATATACCTGCCTTCCAGCACTCTCCTATACCCTTCTGGTCTGACTCCGTCACACAGTGTATATACTACACCATATTGTCATCTATTTTGGCAAAACACCTTTTAAAAGACTTAAAAAGTGGGTATTGGGATGACACTGACAGAAAATAATGTTAACGTTCATTAGGAAGAAATGGGGAAAGTACTTATTTTTCAAAAAGTTTTTCATCGGCTGTGGTCTAAGTCTTGTCTTAAACAATAGTGAAACAATTTATAACCATCAGAGTATTAATGCTAACAATAGATATTTAGAGCAACACATGGGTTTGTGTGCTACATATCCATCTGTGTCCAACAAGTCTGTTACAATCCCCAACTAGAGAGTCTGATTCTTCAGTTGCTACAGGTTGAGCTAATCTAGGGAAGTGGTGGGATTTCCCTCCTTAGAGGTTTTTAAGGCCCAGCTTGACAAAGCCCTGGCTGGAATGATTTTGTTGGGATTGATCCTCCTTTGAGCAAGTGGTTGGACTAAAAGACCTTGTGAGGTTTCTTCCAACCCTCAATTTCTAAGATTCTGTGATTCTAATTCTTTAAGCTCTGGTGGTGCCTTCTGAACTCATTCTGTTGGCTAAGATTCTGTCCATCACATAAGTGGAGACTTGTCCAGGATTCAAATTGCCATCCAAGAGTCAAACAGATGCTCATGACAAGTTTACTCTGTCCAGGGGAAGTGTGTAACCCCTGGTCAGTGTGTGGTATTTTACCCCCAAGTGCCCAGTCCATAGAGGTTGTGAATCTGTCACAGGCCTGGCTCATCGGCATAAACTGAAGAGTTTTGTGTGTCTAACTTGGGAGGTCCCCAGTTCTTGTAGGACTAAAATGTGGGCTATCTTATTAGCACTTGCAAAGGCATTTCATCAGACTTCAGAGGCACCTCAACTTTCTGTGCTCTTGGGAAGTTTATGAATGAGTCATAGGGCTTGTCTTCACTAGTGCGGGGAGAGATCGATCTTATGGCGATCGATTTATGGCGTCTCGTCAAGATGCAACAAATCAATCGCCAGCAGCGCCCCTGTCTACTCCGTAACTCCAGCTCGCCAAAAGGCGCAAGCTGGAGTCGACGGGGGAGCGCGCCGCCACCCGCCGCTGCCGTGAGCACGGCAGGTAAGTCGGCTGTAGATACGCCAATTTCAGCTACGTTATTAACGTAGCTGAAATTGCGTATCTACCGTCGATCCCCTGCCCTAGTGAGGACCAGCCCATAGACTGCGATTGTGCAATCCCCAGCTAGGGTCCCACCCCTACAACAGCTGCCCCTACATTCCCACAAGGCCTAGGGCCCCCTATAACTGTGAGTCTGGACCTTGTCTTGTTACAGGGGTTTTAACCTTTGTCACCCTAACCATAGTCATGTGACTAAGCCCAGAAATAAAATAACTTTCTTTCCCAGCCTCTCTGGCTGTCCAACTCTTGCTACACCAGTCCCAGCGTGTTACCTTTAGAGGCTGAAGGTTTGCCACACTTGCTACTTCAAGCGAGATGACCTTTGTGTTCACTATATGGACCTAAGAAGCTGCTAAAAATTCAAAAATTCAATCACCAAATTCATTTCCCACACGATAATGAATAGCTATTGTACCTATACAGTGGGAGACTGTATCTTGGAAACCTGTGGCCCATGAGCTGCCTGCGGCCCACCAGGGTAATCCGCTGGTGGGCTGTGAGAAAGTGTTTACATTGACCATCCACAGGCATGGCCACCCACAGCTCCCAGTGGCCGTGGTTCACTGTTCTCGGCCAATGGGAGCTGCGGAAGTGGCATGGGCCACAGGTTGCCCACCACTCTTCTGTTCTTTTTAGGTCCTTATACCTGATGAGTGCAGAATCTGAGCACCTTCCTGTAATGTATGAAGCATGCTAACTCAGGGGGAAAGGTGCTAGAGTCGTTACTAATACTCCATTTTCAGATGGTTTCTGCATTGCAGAGGCCGATTTTTCTCAATACTCCTTAATGGTTCTGTCAATGTGCTTAGTGAGGGGAGTGAACAGTTAACATCATTAATCAAAGTCTGACCCAAAATCACACCCAGAAAGCAGTTTGCCTACAAGTAGCAGCCATTGGGTGGTTAGTACATGAACACTTGGTTCAGGCCTTGCTCAAGGACTATGTATGATTACAATCTTTTACTACGCAGACTGCAGGGATTGCTAGTGGCTACTAATACTAGCCATATGGAAGGTGACAGGGTGGAGAGAATTAATAGAACTGGCCCATCACAGCGGGGAACATCTGATGCCCTTTCTATAAGGGTGGTGTACTGCCTGCAGTCCTGGGGCAGGTACAGTGCATCTCGGAGCTGCGCCCTGGGGGAGACAACAAGGAAAACTGAGCCCTCTACAAGGAAACAGAAAGTTCCCCAGAACAGAACTACAACATTCTCTGCTACCTGTTAAACCATTATGTAGCTCACTGTAATAAATACATCTGGCCCTAGTGGGTTTGGGTGAGGGTGCATGGGGACATCTACGCTGCTATTTTGAGCTCTGTAGTGTGAGTCCCACAAATGAGTCAGTTCACTCAAGCTTAGACTCTTTGACACACATGGTCATGTTCAGTGTAGATGTACCCTTAGTCACAATTACAAGCCATATACAGCGATGACATAGTCTGATTATATGTTCCCATTATATCCTGTGTATCCCATATACAATTTCATAATTTGCTCACATAATGGTACTAAAATATTGTGTAAGTCCTTGTAAACACTAGAACATAAGAATGGTCATACTGGGTCAGACCAATGGTCCATCTAGCCCAGTATCCTGTTTTCCCACAGTGGCCAGGTGCCCCAGAGGGAATCAACAGAACAGGTAATCAGCAAGTGATCCATCCTGTGTCACCCATTCCGAGCTTCTAGCAAACAGAGGCTAGGGACACACTATACAAAAAGTGATAATGTAGTTGCTTCTCAGCTACATAACAGTTCTGATGCAATTGGTACTTGACAGTTAATATTAAGCATTGTCTGTATGGAAATACTCACTAGGATTATGATTGCATAATCCATTTTAGCGTAAAGGGGATGTCCCTATGATTGCCCATCTGTAGCTGAAAGTTACCTACACTACAGAGCAGCACATAAAAGCACTGTATTTTGGAATTTGACTAAAAGCCCAAGAACTTAAATAAGCAGACTTCTAGCATGTTAATATTAAAGCACTAAAATATTAGATTTCAATTATTAAATCTCTCTGGTGAAATAAAATATTAATGTTTATGTGGCATCTAATTATTTTTCCAACACTTTCCTTACTGTATATTAAATTACAGCAGACTAGAAAGAAGAGAGTATTATTCTAAATTGACTGCCAAGTTTAAATGTGATAGTTACTCCTGACACTGTATGACTGGACTTTGCATTAATACCTTGTAGAAGTGCATGTAGTTCTTCTGATATATGTCATGGCTAGCTCTTATTGTTCTTGCCAAAATACTTTTCAGCTTTAAAGAAATTACTGTAGAAAAATCTTCAGAAACTTTTTCTCGTAACTATGCATTTTGAAGCCCTCCTGTATTGGTACAAAGCTAGCTGGTGTTTTGTGTATCATTATTTAGTTGATCATCTGTCTGTATGCAACACTTCAGTTATCCTAAAATAAGCTTGTATTTGTGCTGTTGCCAATGTATGCAACATTTCAGCAGAATATCCAGCTGGCTTAATATTCCTATTGTTTTACTCTACTGTACTTAGGTGGTGATTTCTTACTCTGCTCTGACCCTGATTTATGCACTTTTGGCAATAATTATAAACATTGCAAGTCCAGCTAAGCCCAAAGGGCTATGTTCTGATACCCTTACTCATGCTAAGCAATACATGGCTTCATGGAATTGTAGACTTTAAGGCCAGAAATACAAAATTCTCCAGGAAATGTAGAGACGTCATGCTTCACGTACACTCTTCATGCAGCCTTTGGGTTTCCTGTGACATGGTCGCAGCTGGGACCAGAAGAAAGGTGTCCAGGACAGAGCTATCACAAGCTACAGACAGGGAGTTCAGTTACCTTATTTCTGTAAATTGCTCACATCCACAATAAATGGTTTATCTTTAAACCAGTCTGCTTGTCTGTCAGACACTACAAGTGTCATTCGGATCATGTAATCTGGAGAATTTAATTCAGTAACTTCTACATCTAGCCTGCTAGAGCATGTTGTCTAGAAAGGCTTTCAGTCTTGGTGTTAGTGAGACCACTCCCCTAGCCAGTATGTCAAATCTGGCCCAAAATTATAAGGGTTTGAGTGGGATAACGGCAAAGCCTACACTTGGAGCTGAGGTGTGATTTTGGCTCAAGGAGATATACTCATGGTGGCTCTGATTGTCTTAGACTTAGAGTGCTGCTGCAACAGTGCAAGTTGCAGGACAGGCTAGCTGCCCTGAATATGGGTCTGTGGTCTTGGATTGGTAGATACACAGGGCAGCTAGCCCACCCTGCCATAGCTGTGCTCTGTTTTTAGCATGCTAGCATGATACAAGCTAGCCAGAGCATGTCTCCTCAGGTTAGGAATTGCACCCTCAGCTCCAGGTACAGAGGGGGAAACCGGATCTTTAATGAGCAACCAGCATAGGGACTCTTATCGGCCTGTCCCTTGGATGGAGTTACAATGGAGTACAACTGTCAACTATTGATCCAATAGGCCTGAACGATCAAAATCCAGAACACAAGGCCAATTTGATTTCACAATCTCAGGAGATAAGTAGTTCTGAGAGTGGAAATTTGGAAAGTTATTTCCAAAATGTTCGTGTGTACTAATAGCGCTGGGAAAAATTACTGATATAGGGGGGAAGTTCTTGGATGATTTAGTTCTTTTTCCTTTGTCACCACTTCTAAAATGTTGATCATACACTTTATTGTCATCACTCTCCCCCTATACCAACCACTGCCGAATTCTGTTAATAATCACTTTATTGTGGTACCACTTTATTCTGGGCCCTATTTAGGATCAGGCCAACCTCTCTGAAAATGAAGATGAAGAGAAAATACCTGTCCCAAAGAGCCTACTCATTAGGGCCCTGATCCTGCAAAGACTTGCTTGTGTGCACTACAGCCAGCCCTGAGCCACGACAAATCATGACTCCTCCCTCCCCCACATCAGGACGCTTTAAAAAAATCAATGAGGACTTGGGTTTTTATGTTGTGCCTTCTGAATTTTGTGCCTTTCATTGTTTTCAAGCTGTTCTCCTCAACCATGAAGGGCAGAAGAGAGAGAGAGAGAGAGCGGGTGGGCGGGTGGGCGGGTGGGGGTGGCATTTTTGTTGTAATGACAAGTTGACATTCTTGTGTAATTGCATGACTCCAGGAGCTGGGCCTTTGAGAAGAACACACCAAATATAATAAAATCACAAGAGTTGGCAACATTGCATTTGCTGAACTTCAGTCTCAATGACACCAGTGGGGCTACTCACATGCTTCAAGGTAAACAAATGCATGTGTCTTTGGAGGACCAGGTTCTATTTTGGCAGACTCCTAGTGTAGCTGAATGGTATATTCCAAGGCCAAACACAACTGTTGTGAATAATATTGGTGCACATCAAAATCTACCTAATGAAGGGGTAGCCATAACTGCAATTTCTATAGCACTATCAATTCCATTTGAACTGAGCTAGTAATAGATGAATAGCTGGGCACTACTGTTATCTTGGCATGCCCCATATTTCTGCTGAGATTGTATAAAACAGTCATTCAAATGGGAAAATTTGACAGATTTGTCTGTTTATTAATAGATTAAGTTCAGCAGAACTTGAGATGCTAATTTATTCCTGGCCTATTTTCCTTTATTCGCTTTTAGTCTTTGCCTTCTCCCCTGTGCTTTCTTTCCTGCTGTTTGTTTCCTAGTTGTCTCTCATTCGAGTCAATAATGTTAAGATTTGTACATTTTTTGATCTCATATAACTAATTGGATTAACGAGGAGCAGCTGACATTGGGTTTGAGAGCCTGTTGCCATTTTTCTTCCCCCTCCCTGCAATGTTGAGTCTCATTAATTGCAGCTTCTGGGCAAAGAGCCAAATGTGCCTCTTCTTGATATAATTTATTTATTACATCACGGGGCCTAATGTGTTGGGGTTGAGGAACACAGCCCCTCATTCCGAAGGCGCAAGTCAGAGCAATGGAGCAAGACAGCAACCCTTGCACATCTCAGACGCTTTTGAAACTTTACCAACATTTAAAGGAGTAGCAAAGGGAGAATGGAATGGTCCCAAGATCCAGAATTCATTCATCTCTGGTTCATTGAATCAATTTCAACTCAGGTTCAGCATAACTGGAAACTGCCAGTGACCATGGGGAAAAATTCCTACTTGCTATCAATGTTCCCTCTAATTTTTGACAGGCTGGGTGTGCAAAAAAATTCTTCTGTGCAAATTTTTGACAGGCTGTGTGTGCAAAAAAATGTCTTCTGTGCAAATTTTTGTGTGTGCGGTGTTTCGCCGTGTACGTGAGGTTTAGAATCTGTGTGCGTGTGCACATCTTAGAGGGAACAGTGCTTGCTACTTGCATGATAGCCTTAATCTAAACACCATAAAGCACGAGGCAAAGAAGAGTTACTTAAATCTCCTACCATCACTTTGCAGTAGTACCCTCATGTTATAAGTGGGGAATTTGATGTGCTGAAAGGACATATCACTAAGACATGAAGTTGCACAATAAATTAAGGGCAAATACCATCACTTTGCAGTAGTACCCTCACGTTATAAGTGGGGAATTTGATGTGCTGAAAGGACATATCACTAAGACATGAAGTTGCACAATAAATTAAGGGCAAATCTAGGAACAGAACCTAAATCACCTGATTCTCAGTCTTGTAGTAGTTTTCCTCTAGGGCCTGATCCAAAGATGTGGATGTTTGCACCTTATAAAGCCCTAATTTTTGTGGCATATCTATATCGGAGAGGACTCCTCTTTCCTGGTTGCAATTAGCAAAGGTGCTTAAGATAGCAGGAATTTATTCCCTTCAGACAAAAGCTGCTGGCAGGTGATTATTCCCTTCTTCTTATCATTAGTTTTACAGTAGCTCTGTTTTACTAGACACTGTGGGGATGTATAGTGACCCTTCACCAAAGAGATTATAGTCTAAATCAGGGGTAGGCAACCTATGGCATGGGTGCCAAAGGTGGCACGTGAGCTGATTTTCAGTGGCACTCACACTGCCCAGGTCCTGGCCACCAGTTTGGGGGGCTCTGCATTTTAAATGAAGCTTCTTAAATATTTTAAAAACTTTATTTACTTTACATACAACAATAGTTTAGTTATATATTATAAACTTACAGAAAGAGACATTCTAAAAATGTTAAAATGTATTATTGGCACGCAAAATCCTAAATTAGAGTGAATAAATGAAGACTTGGCACACCACACCTGAAAGGTTGCCAACCCCTGGTCTAAATAGACAAGAGGCAGGAAGGGAAACCCAAAGCACAAAGTGAAGTGATTTACCTTAGGTTACCCAGCAGACTTTCTCCTACAGCTGATCATAAAATAGAAATTCCATGTCATGCTGAAATTCTAGTATTGGGACTGTTTTGATCCTGAAGTGGGGTGAAAAGGTGCAATAGCATAACTTTTTTAGAACAAAAAGTTGTGAGCTAGAATAAAAAATGTCAAAATGTTTCTGATTAGTTTAACATTCATCTGTGTCTGCCTGAGCTGTCTCAGTGCTTCTTGGGAGTTCTAATTCTGATGACTCACTTGCATCTGTTCTCCCACATGGGCCATACTCCCTGGCTGGACTACATCTCCAATGATGCACTTTAGCGGTTCAAACAGCACAAACCACAATGCCCACCAGGAAGCACGGCAGCAGCTTAGGTGGGCACTGATTAATACCAAACTTGCATGAAACAAAGCAACTTGATTTTTCCCAACTGAAAATTGAAAAACTTCAGTAAAGTCAGTATTTTTTTTTCCTGTGGAAAATATCAGTTTTCCATGTGATAACACTTTCCAGTGAAAAGACACTTAGATGAAAAGTTCCTGACCAACTCTACTTTCCCCTTGGTACATGTAAAGACAGACTTCTTTGCATTCCATTACTCTTTTCTCAGATGTTGAAGGGCAGAAAGGTGCCAGGTGTTATAGTAGCTCAGTTCATTACTGATGGTGGTCTAGGCAGTCTATGTTAAATATGATGATCATCTATTTTATAGTGTATATTTAACTGATGTGGAAGAGCCCATCATTTTTAAAAAGTATGGGTGCTTCTCATGAATCAAAACACATACAATAAAGCTGTATTATTAAGGCAGTTTAGATGGTGGAAGGATAGATATACAGCTGGCGACATCATTGAAAGTAGGTTAAACAGTTAAACTGGAGAGTCTTCTGGCAAATTCAGTAAATAGAAGATGGTGGCTAGAAAGGGTTTGTTTAAGTTTTTGACACTGAGCAGGATTTACACTCTGATCTTTATTATTCATAAAGTGCAGGTGCTCTGGGGTGTTCAGCCTGTCATTTTTACAGATGATGCTAGTATTCAATCACGGCTCATTTATAGATATTGTGAATAATCCAAGACACACAGAAGTATTTAGTGTGGCAAAGTCCAAGATGTTGTTGCACATCTAAGGAAAAAAACAGATTAAAAATTAAATTTTTATGCAGTGCGACATGATTTAAAAAGTGGTAACAGAAGGATGGCAGAGATAATAGTGCAGTGTCTAATACATGACAGCTAGGCTGAATCTTGGCCCAGAGAATGGAGATCATGCCCTTAGGACGCAAGGACTCTGCCCTCCTTTTGTCATTTGGATTTGCAACTTGAGGTTTTGTTTGAAGCTTAGGTTGCTCCTGGTTCTCTAGATAAGAACAGTACCTATAAGCATTTTTTATCTATGCATGCAAAAAGATGGTGAGCTTTTTTGTTAGAGGTGGACCTTACCAGACTGCTCAATGCCTTGATCACCTCCAGACTGCAGGACACCTATAATGGAACTTCCTCTGGAGATCTCTCAAAGAACATGTCTGCCTTCCTGCTTACCAGTGTGATCTAGTGGCTAAGGTATTGGACTGGAACTCAGGAGTCCTGGGTTTTACTACCAACTCTTCCATTGCATGCTGGGTGACTTTAGATACATTATTTCACCTTTCTGTCCCTCATTTTTACCAGTGGTAAAATAAGGATAATAATACTGACCTCCTTTTACAGCATGTTGAGGTCTGTGGATGAAAAGCATTATATGAACCAGATATTATGACTTTGTGGTGCTGCATTGAGGGAGCACATTACATCTGTACTATCTTCCAGGTTCTTGATGTCTCGGTGGTCTTGCCACCCTAAGTCCACCTCTCTACCTGTGTTTTGCCCTGGCAGTTGAAGCAAATGTGGATGTTCCAGATTAAAGACCATAGATGTGCTCATCCAGAAGGAGAGGGGTGGGCCATTCTTAGTAGCAGGCGATAGACTCTGGAACTTAATACTGTTCTTTGTCTTACAGACCCAGAACTTGTTGGCTCTCAGGGTCATGTTGCTAAGACTGTTTCTTGCCCTAGGCTTTTCTATAGGATCACTTCAGACGTGGTGCATAAGTAGAGAGAGAAGATTTAAATTTCAGTGGGTTGTGAGCATCATAATACTGACATTGCTTTAATCTGAACTTTTTGTAATTTTTTCCCATTGACTTCAGTGGGATTTGGAAAAGGGTCTACGAACCTTGGATAAACACATCATTCTTTTGAAATCAAATAAATTTATATTGCCAATCAATTTGTCCTGCTGACTCTGAATTACCTTAATTTGACTTTATACAGATGGAATTAATTCTGAACTGTTATAGTTTGGATACTTGCTATTTAAGGCTTGACAACAAACAGCAGCAATTAACCATTGTTTTATTGTTCTATTGTTTTATTGTTCTATTGTTTTATTGTTGAATTTCAGTCTATTTTAAACATATTCTTAGTGAAGGGCATGTAAGAAGGGATGTCATTTTTATTTGGAATCAGAATGTCACAGTCAATCTTTCATCATTATAAACATTTACATAAAAAGCCAGAGTCTTCCATCCAGCTGTCAGTGTTGAGTCCTGTAATGCTTTGTAACTTTTTTTATTTTTAGATTAATGTTACGTCAGTTGTGGAATCAGGTAGTGTACTCTGCTATGAATAGTGTGTTGTCACAATAGACAAAACTGAGTGTTAAACTGCAGATGGTAAGAAATTCTAAATCCCTTGGTAACAAACTGATTAATTCTTCACTCCCCATTCCTGCCATGCAAGTGGACTACAGGAGTGTCTAGGAGAGCTATGTGGACTGTTGCATGTTCCCTTTGGAAGGCATTGGTGAATTTTTATGTAAGCGTCTATTTCAGTGGTTCTCAAACTTCTGTACTGGTGACCCCTTTCACACAGCATGCCTCTGAGTGCGACCCTCCCCCCTTATAAATTAGAAACATTTTTGAATATATTTAACACCATTATAAATACTGGATGCAAAGCAGGATCTGAGGTGGAGGCTGACTGCTCGCGACCCCGCCCCCCATGTAATAACTCGTGACCCCCTGAGGAGTCCTGACCCCGAGTTTGAGAACCCCGGTCTATTTGTAGATTCTGAAGTTTGGAAAGCCTGTAATCTCAATGAATTCAGCTTTCTCAGGTTTGAATCTCATTGCAAAATGAATGGTAAGATTTCAGGTTCAATGGAACAATGAGTGTGTGCTGCTTCATTGGTTCACCAGAACTAGAAGTTGAAAAAGTCTCATGAACAGAGCACAGATTTCAAAGACCCATTTAGCTTGGTCTCTTGAACAATGTAACAGTACAGCTTTGCTGAAATCAATCCATTTCTGCAATAGTTTGATTTATTTTTTTCAGCAAATCATCCAGTTCTGACAAACAAATGTTTTGTTGGAATTTCTTTGATCAGGGGCTTGTCTACACTATAAATGCTACAGTGCCGCCGCTGTGCTGCTGAAGCACCGCAGTGTACTGGAATAGAAGGGGTTTTTCCATTGCTATAACCAATCCGTTGCTCTGAGAGATGCTTGCTATGGTAGCTTCTCTCATCCTGGCTGCTTCTTTATGAAGGGTTTGATTGACCTAATTATGAAATTTGCGGGTGTAAATTTTTCACATCCCTGAGCAACATAGCTAGGTCAATCTAATTTTTCAATGTAGATCAGGGCCAGTGGTTACATTGGGTAGTAAAACTACTCGGGTATCCTTTCTAACCAGAATTTCAGTGCTGCTGTTGCCTACACAGAGCCACCAATGGAGTACAAGTAAGATTTGTAACATCTGCACCACAGCATTTACATCCCTTTATTATAGTTTATAGCCACATCTCTTCTTGCCCTCTGGTCATCTTTAGAGGGATTTTTAATGTATGCGTGTGTCCTGAGATGCAGTATTACCTGAATTCTTCAGTTGTCTAAACAGTACTGCAGTGAAAACTGCGATCCTGCCAAGCATATCCAAACACAGATGCCTTGTCAGCAAATGGAAAAGTCTGATGTGTGAATATAAGTAGTTGGCTGCCTGCAGTTTGTCTGGTCAGATGATAAACCTCACTATCAGCCAAATGTATCAGGTCTGAGGCAACAGCACAGAAAATCTTCCCTGAGGATTTCAATAGAGCCTAATTAATACAGTATTTTTATTTATTATTTCTATTATAGTAGCACCTAGGAGCCCCTGTCATACATCAGGGACTCATTATGTTCGGTGCTATATAAATGCAGAACAAAAAGTTCATGCCCTCAGATGCATATAGACCAGACATAACATGGCTATAGGAATCAGGAGTGCTCAGTGCAATAAAAGGGATTTTTTTCTGCAGTAAGCTCAGCTGAGGATAAAGGATTCATACACCTATCTGACTGAATTGCTTTTTTTCATTATGGTAGAATCCCTGTGTAAAGCAGCTGTCCTACATTCATAGGATCTATGGGTAGCTTCTGTGGGCAGGACCCCCCTCCCCTTCTAAGACTCCCTCTAGGGCCTTAAAATACACAGTGTAGAGTATAAACAGTTTTGACCTCTTTTTTAGAGGCTGTAATACTTAGCTACAATCTTACACATCTGAGATCCAGTCACTGCAGCAGCCATGTACTCTTGGCTTTCCATATTTCATCCTCTAATGGGAATTGCCACCATTTCCCTCCTCGGCCCCCACAATCTCTGATTTGGCTTGGCTTTGATACATATATCGTGCAGAACAGTCTTCATGGTGGCTTCTACGCTGGCTTCAAGCAGCTACTAGCTAAAGCTTGTTGGGAAATTTTCCATCCTTTTCTATTTTTAAAAACAAGGGCAGTTTCCACAAACAGTGCCAACATTTGTAGATATTTGTTGGGGAAAACTGAAATGAAATATTTCATTATTGGCTCAGGTTAACCCAATTTAAAATATTTTGGTTTGTCAAAACAAATGGAAACATTTTATTGCGGGAAAGTTCAACATTAAGCTGTGTCTATTTGAGTTGTCGTGGTGCCTGATGGGAATCGTAGTTCGGGTGCTTCATGTACCCATCTCCTTTATGGGTTGGTTCTACATCTCCCATGATATATTGCAGTCACCTCTGATTGAATCTACATGATGCAACATGGGAGTTGCATGATCACAGTGCATCATGGGATATGTATTCTATTGGGGGAACCCCACCCATAGAGGAGAACATTAACATGAGGCGCCCAAATTACAAGTCCTGTGAAGCCCCATGATAGCTCAGGAGGATGCTGACTAAAGTAAAATCGACAAAAAATGAATTGTTTTTAGTTGGTTAAATAAACTAAGAGAAAATAATTCAGGAATTTCAAAAAGTTTCATTTTAACTGGACATGTCAAAACACTTCACTTTGAGAGTTCTGAATTAATTTTTTTCAGAATTTTACATTCTGTAATTTTTATATACATTTCCGTGTTTCATCCTGATTCACACCAAAAAACAGTTTTGAAAGTATTGAAGTTTCCCTCAGGATGGAAATTCCAGTCGTTATTTTTTGACCAGCTATATTCCTTATATCCCCCTCCCCACCACATACACCCTCTCAGTTTACCCATGCAGTACAGGGCTGGTTTGGCAGTATCAGGATCTACCTAGCTATACCTGCAACAAAACAAAATTCACTGCAAGAACCATTTCAAACATATATTTCACTAATCCCTTTTTATTGCGGTATCTACATTTAGCAAGTATCAAAGAACCAGAAATCCCTACTGCCCAGGAGCATTGAGGCAGAGATGAGTATAACCTACACATGAGTAAGGTAAGCAGTAGATCTGGTTTTATGAGGAAAATGCAATCGGCATATATGTTAATGAAAAACAGCTTTAATTCAGATTTATTGTTATGTGGGATCATTAGTCACAAATATCCAGATGACTGACAAAGGACTTTAAAAAGTTAAAAAATACTTTAAAAAAGTCCTTTTAACTACAGTCTTATGGAGTAACTTTGTAGTTCGAGAATCTAATTTTGAGTTTGTGTAAATGTGGAGTCACTCCACAGATGACAACAGAGTTACTCTGGATATACCCTAGGATATTGGAGAGACAAGATGGGTGAGCAGTGCTGCATGCAGCTTGTCTTTCTTACCAACAGAAGCTGGTCCAGTAAAAGATATTACCTCATCCACTTTGTCTCTCCAATATCATGGGAACGACACTGCATATTAAGATAACAGACAGCTGAACTTTGACCCCTGATGAATCAAGATCTACAGTTCTTCACATCTTAGCCCCGTGATAAATTCCCATTCTGACACTGAAAAGATTTAGGGACCTGATCTTGCATTCCTTGTACATGCCGAACTTTCCATGCCAAATGCTCCAGCCCTCTGGATTTGCCCCATTGATATTAATGGGCTTTGGATCATGATCTAGAGAAGTGCTCCAGTTTTTCTGTTAGTACTCCATCTGCTTATTAATTACTTGCAATCCTTTTATTTTTATCTGTCATTACATAAAAAAATCTTCAAGGCCAACTAAGTAGATCAGACCACTAACTCCCTGAACAAATAATGACTTCAGTTTCTCATGGCATAAAAAATAATAATAAAATATTTCCCTCTTCATTTTCCAATTTGAGCTTCTTGTGGCCTAAATTAACTTTTGCTGAATGTTAGCAGTTCAGAACATGCACGTTAAATGTCACTGTGGCTGACAAAACAAGATAGCACATTGCAGTGTTAATACTTCTTACTATTATAGACACTGTAATCTGAAAACTTAATGCTCCAAGTAAATTTGCCTACAAAACTTTAATTATACATGGTTTTAATGCAGCTGTACTTGTAAACCTAACTTGGATAAGTACTGTTCTAAAGTGTCCTGAACAGTTGGTTGGGATGTTTTTGCTTTAAAAAAACAAAAAAATCCAGTTTCTTGAAACTGAAACTGTTTGTAGAAAACTGTTCCTTACTTAAAAAAAAAAATGTATTTGGGGTTGGGGAGAAGCTTCACAATTGCTGAAACATCCTGTTTTAACATTTTCAAAATTAATTTCTATTTGTAAGTTTTATACATTTCCACTAAAAATACCCCAAAATCTTTAAAAAAAAAAAAAAGATTTTTGTTTTGATTTCAATGTCTTGACTGACCTGAACAGCACAACATTTTGGTTCATGGAAAATGTTTGCAATATCACTTTTACATCCCAATTCAGAACTGGAATTTTTTTCACAATCTTTAAAATGTTATAGGGATGGGAAAACTGTTTCCTACTCAGCTCTAGCATTGAAGCATTTGCACTTTTATGCAGCCCACTGTACGTTTTTGTGGCTGTTAAATAATGGACATACTACACACGTCCAGAGCCACACATTGGTGGAGGATGATGCTGATTTTGATGGAGCCCTTACCGGTTCCATTGGAATTTCTAGGTCAGTATTCTGTGGCCACCTAGGTTCGATTCCTCCAGAGATGCTGTTTGTGTCTATCTTTAGATACACAGAGCTGGGGATGATGTTGCATTCCCGGTTGTCCTAGCCCAGGACCCTCCAAATCTCCCTTTATTGCCAGCTCTTATGATTTTTATCAGCCTGTGACTATGTGAGAATCTAAGCTTTCACTTTTAGACATAAGAAGTTTCAAGCCATCATTGTGGTTTAGAAGAACTTGCAAATGTGAACTCCAAAGGCTCTGACACCACAAGACTTATGATCCCAACATTTATTTTCTTTGACTTTAAATTAGTGAAATTTTAATCTCATTTGGGGGGGCCTGGTTCATGATTTCTTTAAAAATTGGGCTTGCATTAATGTTTTCTTCCTGTGCTCCCTTCTTTCTGTGCTCTGGTTGTTGCATACAAGGTCTGCAGCACTCCCTTCCAAGGTTAATGTTCCAGCTTCCTAGTTATAGAATAATAGAATCATAGAATCTCAGGGTTGGAAGGGACCTCAGGAGGTCATCTAGTCTAACCCCCTGATCAAAAGAGGACCAACCTCAACTAAATCATCCCAGACAGGGCTTTGTCAAGCCTGACCTTAAAAACCACTAAGGAAGGAGATTCCACCACCTCCCCAGGTAATCCATTCCAGTGCTTCACCACCCTCCTAGTGAAAAAGCTTTTCGTAATATCCAATCTAAACCTCCCCCACTGCAACATGAGACCATTACTCCTTGTTCTGTCATCTGCTACCACAGAGAACAGTCTAGAAGACTCTAGATCTATCCTCTTTGAAACCCCCTTTCAGGTAATTGAAAGCAGCTATCAAATTCCACCTCATTCTTCTCTTCTACAGACTAAATAATCTCAGCCTCTCCTCATAAGTCATGTGTTCCAGCTCCCTAATCATTTTTGTTGCCCTCCTCTGAACTCTTTCTAATTTTTCCACATCTTTTTTGTAGTGTGGGCCCCCAAACTGGACACAGTACACCAGATGAGGCCTCACCAATGTCGAATAGAGGAGAATGGTCATGTCCCTCAATCTGCTGGCAATGCCCGTTATGCAGCACAAAATGCTGTTAGCCTTCTTGGCAACAAGGGCAGACAGTTGACTCATGTCCAGCTTCTCATCCACTGTAACCCCTAGGTCTTTTTCTGCAGGGCCGCTGCCTAGCCATTCAGTCCCTAGTCTGCAGCAGTGCATGGGATTCTTCCATCCTAAGTGCAGGACTCTGCACTTGTCTTTGTTGAACTGCATCAAATTTCTTTTGGCCCAATCCTCTAATTTGTCTAGGTCCCTCTGTAGCCTATTCCTACACTCTAGCATATCTACCACTTCTCCCAGTTTAGTGTCATCTGCAAACTTGCCGAGGGTGCAGTCCACGACATCTTCCAGATCATTGATAAAGATATTGAACAAAACCGGCCCCAAGACTGACCGTTGGGGCACTCTGCTTGATACTGGATGCCCACTAGACATGGAGCCATTGATCACTACCTGTTGAGCCCGATGATCCGGCCAGCTTTCTATCCACCTTATGGTCCATTCATCCAGCTCATACTTCTTTAACTTGCTGACAAGAATACTGTGGGAGACCATATCAAAAGCTCTGCTAAAGTCAAGGAATAACACATCCACTGCTTTCCCCTCATCCACAGAGCCAGTTATCTCGTCATAGAATGCAATTAGGTTAGTCAGGCATGACTTGCCCTTGGTGAATCTATGCTGACTGTTTCTTATCACTTTCCTCTCCTCTCCAGTGCTTCAGAACTGATTCCTTGAGGACCTGCTCCATGACTTTTCCAGGGACTGAGGTGAGTCTAACTGGCCTGTAGTTCCCCGGATCCTCCTCCTTTCCTTTTTTAAAGATGGGCACTACATTAGCCTATTTCCAGTCATCCAGGACCTCCCCCATTCGCCATGAGTTTTCAAAGATAATGGCCAATGGCACTGCAATCACATCTGCCAACTCCTTTAACACCCTCAGATGCAGCGCATCCAGCCCATGGACTTGTTCTCGTCCAACTTTTCTAAATAGTCCTGAACCACTTCTTTCTCTACAGAGGGCTGGTCATCTCCTCCCCATGCTGTGCTGCCCAGTGCAGTAGTCTGGGAGCTGACCTTGTTCGTGAAGACAGAGGCAAAAAAACCCAACACTGAGTACATTTACTTTTTCCACATCATCTGTCACTAGATTGCCTTCCCTAAGGGGCCCACACTTTCCTTGATTTTCTTGCTGCTAACATACCTGAAGAAACCCTCCTTGTCACACTTAACATCCCTTGCTAGCTGCAACTCCAACTGTGATTTGGCCTTCCTGATTTCACTCCTCCATGTCTGAGCAATATTTTTATACTCCTCCCTGGTCATTTATCCAGTCTTCCACTTCTTGTAAGCTTCATTTCTGCATTTAAGATCAGCAAGGATTTTACTGTTAAGCCAAGCTGCTAGCCTGCCATACTTATTATTCTTTCTACACATCGGGGTGGTTTGTTCCTGCAGATCCTTTAAAATTCAAAATTAATTCAATAAGGATTCTTTAAAATACAGCCAGCTCACTTGGACTCTTTTTCAGTCTGAGCCATGCAACCCTGAATGGGGAAGACAGCTCTTTTTATTTCTGTAAAGCTGACACTGCTCCATTCCCCACCAAATTTGTCTTGCTGCCCCCAATACGGCTGCTATCCATTAGGGGAGGATTGCATCCCAGGGGGCTCTGCAAGGACAGAAGGAGAAAACAGATGAGCACAAATAACATTTGGCAGTTCTGGATTTAAACTCATGAATAATGTCTGAAATGTTGGTTAAAAAATAACAGGATGTTTAACATCAAAAGGAAAAATTGGAGAAGAAACAGGTGCTGGGTGGACAGGGTGCTGTGGCAATTCACTCTCACTATCATTAATGATGAGATGACAGACCAGTCTATAAATAATAAGGGATCAATCTGTAAATGAATAATTAGTAACATACTTCTAAAGCTCTCACTCTCTCATGCGTTAATGAGCCTTTAATTAAACAAGGCCATCATTTCTTCTCCTGACTCATTACATCAGTACTTTCTGATGAGAGACAAATAAAGGAGATGAATAATTAAGCTGTTCCACTCAACTTAAAAATCATCTTGATTCTAAGTAACCAAGAAGTTCTCGCTGCAATTTATTCTGAATTAGCTCCTGCAAGGCCTCTTTCTAGTCTGTCAGGTTTGCTCAAGTTGAACTCACCTGCAGACAAATGTGGTATTATGCCACCCATTGCATTCAGTCCTTCATCATTCTGAATTGTGGTTTGTAGGAGCATTTGTATTGCAACAGTTACTAGGAGCCCCAGTCCTGGGCTTTGTCCATGGTGTTAGAGGCTGTGCAAACACAGAACAAAAATATGGCCCTTGCCCCAAAGAGCTTACCTCAAGGAGTCTAGATAACTGAGGTCAGTACATGCGTGGATCCTTTACTGTTTGCATAAAACAATTGCAGTTCACCTCCTGTGTCACAGAACTGCATTTTGCCTGCTGGAATAATTGGCTGTATCAGTATTATGTGTGTGTCCAGCACTTAAATCACCAGGCAGTGGGCATCTCAGAAATATCCAAGAGATGTTCTTTGCAAGCATCTTATAAACAGGTAGTTTCACCGTCCATGATGCATTGTTTGACAAGTCACAACTGCACACTGATAACATGTCCCTTCCTCACCTGTGATGTCCAAATTTTAAGGCTATGTAAAATGTGTCTATAGAAACAGGTGGGCTGTGCTGTGTGTGACATCAGTTAAAGGGTTAATTTGAAAGGAGAAAAATGCTCAGCTAGAAATACTGCCCTGCCTTCTGGGTGTGATTGCCTGGGGAGAGTTTGTCCTGATGATGCACATCTTATAACTGGAGTTGCTGCGGGAGAGCGTTGGTGGGGGTAGAGTTTATGATGAACAAGGTAGAACTGGAATTACTTTTCACTTTCAATTGTAATTTCAATTATCCTCAGTTGAATTAATTGCTTGTGGCATTAATAAACTGGTTTTTTTCCTAATTTACAGCTGGACTCATGGAGCCTAATTCTCCTCGCACTTACACTGGTGTGTAACTCCATTGGCGTTAGTGGAACTACGCCTGGTTTCAACCTGTGTTAATGAGAACCAGGTGTTTTTATTAATAGTTATTTCAAAACACAACTGGTCTCTCACATGCTCCACTAGTTCAGGGGTGGCCAAGCTGTGGCTCTTCAGAAGTTAATATCCAGCTTCTTGTATAGGAACCGACACCAGGGTGGAGCAACTGGCACCAACTTTCCAGTGTGACAGGGGGTGCTCACTGCTCAACCCCTGACTCTGCCACAGGCCCTGCCCCCACTCCACCCCTTCCCTGAGCCTGCAGTGCATTCGCTTCTTCCCCTCACTCCCCAGAGACTCCTGCGTCCCACAAAACAGCTGATCAGGCGGTGTGGGGACAGAGTGGGAGGTGCTGGTCGGTGGGACTGCCAGTGGGTGGGAGGTGCTGGGAGCGGAGTGGGGCTGCTGAGTTATTACTGTGGCTCTTTCAAAATCTACATCAGTAAATTCTGGCTCCTTCTCAGGCTCCGGTTGGCCACCCCTGCACTAGGTATTGTCTTGCCCGTCTCTGGGTCCTGTTGGTGGACTTTTGAGGTTTCCATCTGAATCCTTTGAGCTGGCCATATGTATTGTGTTAAACTTCCCAATAGTAACTAATGAACTGCAGCAATAAGCTTAATTTAAACATGCTTTATTTCTCAGCAAGCTTTAGTTTAACACTGTCTGGATGAAATATTGTTGCAGTTCTAGCACAGATCGTTGATAGGTATTTTATTGTAATAGCAGAATACCAGCTGGCAGGACGCTCCTCTGATTTAAAGAAATTTGGGCATTAACAAAAGCAAATTAGAGGCCAAAATTGGGAAACAACACTGCAAAGGGCATGAGCCCCTACTTTGTTTTACTCTCACCATCCCAGCTTTCCTACAGAAAGAAGTATGACCCCACTGATTTGGGATCCAATTCAAAATTGCCCTTCTTAGAATTTGAAATAATCCATGAGTTTGCCCCACTCAGCCTCATCGACCCTTCTATACTCTGTTGCCCACCCCGCCCCACCCCACTGTGCCCTGCCCTTAGTTTCCCCTCATCTCCCAGCTTTCTCTGTGCTCGTCTACCCATCACTAAAATTATTAATATGAGAGCCGCCATCTCTGCAGTCCCAGACATCTGCCACAGCCTCCCTGTATCTCTCTCCCTCCCTGACTTACATTCACTTCTCAAATAGCTGCTGACAGCAATCTCTTGTCCCTAGCCTAAAACTCTTCATTGTTTCCTTCCCCTCAACTGCGATTTCTCTCCATAACTGTGTTAATTAGATTTTTTGGTCTTTTGGGATTCAGTTCTTATAAAGAGGCCACTCAATCTGAAGCAGCTTTGTATTGGGAACAGCAGATTGATGGTAAAAAATTCTGATTTTGCTTCTGGAAAATCACAGTTGCATTTCAGAGGAAATGGCATAGTCTCTTTCTCCCAATCGAAGATGGCAAAGAACTGAATATGCCAAGGTATTGCTTTGAATGCAATTATCTTCGTGCCGCTTCAACGCAGACTCAGGGGAACTTGTACAACAGGGAGAAAAGAAAAACTACTGCACTGCAGAGTGAGGTTTCTTCACTCTTGATCTAAAAGTCAGTAATCATGCAATCCTTTTGTGTATTATAGGAGCATTCAGATTCCCCAACCCAGATTGGTAACCCATTGTGCTAGGTGCTGTACAACGAGAACATAGATCCTTCATCTGAATAGATGAGAGAGACAAAGTGGCTTGCTGAAGGTCACAGAGACATTCAGCAGTAAAGTCAGGAATAGCAGTCAGGTCTTTCAAGTTCTAGTCCACTGCACATGCCACTAGACTACAGAGAAAACATCACTCAATGGCAGGTGAACAGATTCAAAGAGGCAGAAGGATTGGGGGTGGGTGGGAAGCATCTGCTCTAAGAAGCTGTTAAAAAAGAAAGTGTGGAGGCCCCTCCCTCCCAATATGCAACACACCACTTCCTGCTCAGGTTAGCTAGTGCCACTAATAAGGCCTATGTTTACAAAGAATGGCAGATGCAATCCATTCACAAGACACTGCCTGTACCATGTTACCAGGAGCCCCATGAGAGCCTTCATAAAAAGGCTAAAAGCTGATAGATATTTTTAATACTGGTTGTTAGAACTCTTGATTATTTTCATCTGACTAGCATGAAACAGTGAGAAGGAGCAGAAACACAGAAGGCTGCAGAGACGAAGCAAAGAAGCCCTAGTAGTGTGACAATTTTGAGGGTAAGCTGTGGAAGAACAGGCTGAAGGAGGCTTAGAACTGTGAGCAAAGAGACTGTCCCCTCTATGATGCCTGCTGTGTTCAGGAAAAGGGGCATTTGTACATTCTTTGTTAAACAGGACTGCATCAAAGAAACACCTGAGTCCATCATTGATTTCACCTTCTCACAGAGATATCCCACTAGATCCCCCAAATTGACTAACTACTGTCACTTTTAAGGTCAATGGAAGTTAGATGGTGCCATATATTTGATCAAGTTAAAAAGCATAGTACTAACAATACATTTATTCATAAGGGCTGTTTAAAATGAATGTCTACCAGTGTTCATTAGCAGTGAAGTGTTGTTAATTTGATTAGGCTCCTGGATAAATAGGTTTGCAAAGGCATTATGTGCCATGGTGTTTGATTTTCAAATCCTAATGCAATTTCTCTAATGACAAAGCACTTTAGATGAGATATTTCAAGTCAATGTCTTTATATATATATATATATATATATATATATATATATATTAAGTAGACATTTGCCTTTTTATGTGAGCATAATTTTAAGGTGCAGGGAAATGGAGAAGTTAGGACATCTGTATTGCCTTGGGATATAGGAAGAACAGCAGGAAAAAATTGTAATTTTTCCTGAAGCCTCATTATTTAGGTATTTTTAAAGCTTTTGGAGCAGAAACTGATATCCTAAATGCTTTCATTAAACTTGAGTTTTCTTTAATGCACTGTTTAGTATTCACTCTTTAATTCAAAATGGCTTTCAATAAATATTTCAGTGCTTAAATATGGTTAACATGGAAACTCAGGTTTTAAATAAGCTATTTTCTAATGTTGCATCCCCTTTACCAGAATGCCTAAGAGGAATGGAAAACATCTGCTGTGTACTGATTAATTATAAATCATCATGCTGTATGCAAGATGATAGCACACCAGAAAAAATGCCCTGCTCCCTTGGATTATGGTGCCTTACCACAAGAAGTCTATCTTACAGCTTACTGCTCTAGCATTATAATTTTTAGTTATGTATAAAAAGCCAATTTTTTTCCTTTTTTTAAAACCCTGCTTGTGTTTACTGATTGGGGTCAAGAATTTCAGATGTAGGAGCTTAGATAAATGGCCTGAGTTTGCAAAAGTTCCAAGCACTCAGAAGCTCCCATTGGTGTCAGTGGGAGCTGCTGGGTGCGCAGTACTTTTGAAAATCAGGTGGTTTATTTGGGAGACTAAAGGACCATTTTTCAAAGACACAAATGGCAGTTAGGTGCCTAGGCCCAAATCAATTGGAGTTAGGCTCCTAAATACCCTTGAGGATCTGGGCCCCGATTTTCAGTTGGAGTTAGGGGTACATTTTTTCAAATTGCCTAAAGTGAGTTAGGGTAAAATTTTCAGTCTGATCTGATTTTTCTCCTAAACTCCTAATGCACTCTAGGCAATTTGAAGAAGTTTACCCTAGATGCCAAAACTGCCAATTATGCCTCTTTGAAAATCTTTTGCTAGATAAAAATAAGGTTTTGGTTAAAATTAATTTAACCAGTGATTAGCGTTTGGATGAAAGGAATTCAACTGTATATATAACTTGAAATTCAATCCAAAGCAAATGAAACTGGGATTAATCTAGGCCAAAAAAAAAAAAAATGCTTCTATCTAGTTACGCGAATAGTTACGGCCCAATCCTGACAACACGAATATAGATACATACCGTAGAACCCTGTTTCTCCTAATGTACAAGTCTGAGAGCAGAATCTCAGCCAGTTACATCTGTTTAACTCTGCTAATTTCAATAGAGTGCATGGGTTTAAGGTACAATAGAAGCTGGCTGTTTATTGTACAAGAATGAGGGTATTCCTGGCACTAGTGTAATCACTAGATTAACCCTTCCCATGTTACACTCCCTGTCTACAGTAGCACCTTGTAATGCATTAGTTTATCATTTCACTGAATATAAAGGAAAGGCTCTGCAAATTTCCATTGGGTCACCCTTCTCTGATGGCTACATGCTGTATATCAGTAGACACTCAAGAATTTAACATTTAAAAAAATCTAAAAATCATGCTGACATGAAAGTAAAATTCTAAAACTGCCTTGAAATTTGTTGGGGAAGCTGTAAGCCTGTATATACAGGAGAGCATAAAAAGCATTTCTCTGATGACTTTATGAGAAAAAGTCTGAAAAATGGATCAGGAAATTATTAGAAATACGTGGCTCCCCTATGTTTAAAGGCTTGATTTAGAGAGGCTACAGGACAGTAAGTGTTAGGGTGGAGTAGTGTGCATCGTTCGATGTAAGGGAAGGACGCTGTGGGATTATATCCCATGTGCAGGGAGTAGTCTCTGCTTAATTCTGGCTACCATTCTAATTTTAGCAGGAAATTTTGTTTGCCCAAAAATTAAAAGATCTTCCAGATTTGCTTTAAGTCAAAGGGAAAAGATTGAAACAAAAGGCTCCACCACGTAACATCCAAACACCTGCGCTTCTGGTTATACTTGGCCACACTGTTCGGAAAAGCCTAGAGTATGTTTCTTTCTTCCAGGCTGCCACCAGCTGCGTCTGCCAATTATTGGTCACCACAATCTTCAGCTGACATGACTAGCCTAGTTAATGCTCCCTGACACACAGACTCATTACCAAGCAGGCTCTCAGCCCACAAGCTTAATAAGCTCTTTCCCCAGAAAAACAGTGCCCTAAAAGAGAAAATGTAACAGGGTGGGCTCGTCCTTTCCTACAGGCTAGAACAGGGGTGGGCAAACTATGGCCCGCGGGCCGGATCAAGCCCATGGGACCGTTCCTTCCGGCCCCCCCGGCCAGTGAGGCTGCCCCCGCCCCTCCTCCGGAGCCGCGCCGCGTAGCGCTGCGGCCGGGGCTGCGCGCTCCCCCCTCCTCTGAGCTGCGCCATGTGGGCGACACTCTGGGGGCTGGCTGGGGCTGAACCCTTAGCCCCTCCCGTGGAGCCACGCCGCATTGGCGGCGGTCCGGGGGGCTGGGGCTGTGCGCTGAACCCCTCTCCCGGAGCCGCGCTGCACGGGCGGCACTCCGGGGACTGGGGATGCGTGCTCAACCCCTCCCCCAGAGCCCCGCCACTGGGGCAGCACTCTGGGGGGCCGGGCCTGTGCGCTCCCTGAAGCGGCGCCTCACGGGTGGCACTCTGGGGGGCTGGGGCTGTGCGCTCCCCCTCTTCCCCCAGAGCCGGGACAGCACTCATGGTAAGGGGGCAGAGGGGGATTGGAGGGTTCCAGGGTGGTGGTTGGGGGGGTAGTCTGGAGGAGGCAGTCAGGGAGCAGGGTGGGTTGGATAGGGGGTGGGGTTCTGGGGTGGTGTTTAGGGGGTGGGAGGGTGGATAGAGGTCGGGATGGGAGGGTGGATAGGGATCGGAGCAGTCAGGGGCCTGTGAGCAGGGGAATTGGGCGGAGTTCTGGGGTGTGGTTAGGAGTCTCTGGAAGGGACAGTCAGGGGATGGGAGGGGATTGGATGGGGATTCTGAGGGGGCAATCGGGGCGGGAAGTGGGAGGTTTCTGGATGGGGGCAGGGCCTTCCCTTACCCGGCCCTCCATATAATTTTGTAGACCCAATATGGCCCTCGGGCCAAAAAGTTTGCCCACCCTGGGCTAGAGGGCCTGGTTTCAAGCCCCAGTGGGTAGAATTCTGGCTGTCCTAGTTCCTGAGATTGATGAGAGTTGCAGACTCTACAGCATGGTATGCTGGGAAGGGAAGGGCTGTGTCAAAATGGCTTCCTTCTCTTGCTAGGTCCTGGGATGTTGAAGTAGTAGCAGCTTTAGAAGGAACTGTGTGGAAAAGAAAAAGCAGGACAGGTAAGTTTGGGTTTGAGGTTGTTTTATGCAGACTCCTAGGTAGAGGAAGAAGGGTAAGGAAGTATACAAAGCTTGGTTGACTGGACTGGGGACTTCTCTTATTTCCTTCTGGAATTTAGCCTGGAAGGGGGAAAGTTTGGGTTTAGCTGCCCTATTAAACTATCCCATTGGAAGGCAAATGAGGCAATGGCTGCATCTGCATTAGCAGCTGCTTCCAGGTGCCAATATTATTTCCCCCCTCCCCAGTAAATGTGGCAGGATGGACACTTTCTCCCATCTGAACAATGTGTTGGTCTCTTGCTAAAATAACTGTCACCCCTCACCAGGAGACTTTTTGTTTTAGTTCAAGCACAACAAAAGCCAGTTAGAATTTTTTTCTTTTATTCCCATAGTGTGTGTGGGGGGGGGAGGTTGATTTGTTTTCCTAGCTTCTTTACCTGATCAGATGAACTCTTGATGCCTTTCACCCATTTTGAACAATCCAACCTGTCTAGTTAAATATATATTTTTATATTCCAGCTAAATTTCAGATTGTATGCACTACAGTTAAGAATGAAATTAGGTGATCTAGTCTCTTGTAGGGGTGTGTGTACATAACTTGCATTACCGAGAGCTAGGTGGGCCTTACTTTCCCTTGATCTGCTCAGTATTTTTGAGGTAGGGAACAGGGAGAGAGAACGAGGCTCTTGATGGCTACGTGCTCAGGGGAAAAGAGTTGGAAATGTAAAGCAATTTCTCTGTGGTTTTTAGGAGAATTTGTGTCATTGTCAATGTAGCTGTACAGTGAATATCCAGCCCTCTCTTTGTGTTTGACGTAACAACTGTCCCATAAAACAGATGGCATTTTTTTTTAACTTTTTGTATTTCAAACACTGATCCCACAAATTCTTTCAGCGTTGCGCTCTCAGTGTGTGTCTGTGACTGCTTTGGTTACCCATCAAACTAAAATATGAGAAGAATTTTTGCTGAGCTAAAAATTACTATATTTGGGAGTCTGAAACCTGAAGGGGACCGATTCTAGAAAGTCTTCTAGAAAGACTTTGGCTTCACCAGTACAATCCAACAAGTTGACTACAACTGCAAGATGTATGGAGTGAGATTGGGGAGCCATTATGATTTTACATAATAAAAAGTGTGCCTATAAGGGAAAAATATTAGCTAGTAAAAAGTAGGGAGTGGGGGAAGGCAGGTGTGTGAAAAGATTTATTTATTTTTTTAAGACAAAAGTACAAGGTAACTGAAATAAGCAGTGTATGAAAGACAAACCTCGGCTTTATTTCCCTTCAGATTTCAAATCTGACATTTATATGAAAGGGTGGAGTTTGTTCTCCAGCTAGCATACTGAAGAAGACATTGTATAAAGTCTGTAATGAGGCATGGTAGAGGGCTCTGAGCTCTGATCAGGCACTCATGAGTTCTGATCTTGGCTCTGACACTGCTTCCCTCTGTCTCCTTGTGCATGTCACTTAGGCTTATATTGTCAAAAGTGGTCTTTAATTCTGCACCTCTTAGAGTTTCTTGGGGAGTACTCAGTCTGAGATAGGTAGAGGCCTGACATTCAGAGGAAAGCCCCCACCACTCTAATGAAGTCAATATGAGCTACAGGTCTTCAGCTTCTCTGAGAATCAGGCCCCAAAGCCAACACTTTTGAAAATTGGCTAGTTTTGGATGCCTCCATTCTGAGAGTGGTTTGATATGCTAAGCCTTAAGCTCTCAAAAATCAGGCTCCATGTTCCTCAGTCTCTCCTGTTGAAGCTGATCCATTGTGGATAAATGAGTCCCCTTGCTTCAATCACTGGATCTGGGGTCTCCCATATCCTAGGTGATTGCTCTATCAGGCTGAAAGTTGAAAGCTGGGCATCACCACCTCCTCTAGCTGTTTTGCTTTGAGTGAGGCAGGTGCCAAATTCATTCCCCCAAGAAACACCTTAGATACCTAAACTGTCTGAGTCCAGGCAGCAGGAATCCATTGCAGCCTGGATTTAGGAGCCTATCTCTGAGAGAAGTAGAGCTTAGCACAGACCTCTCTGGTTGGCATCTCTCATCAGCTAGCTTAGGTGGGGAGCTGTCTAGCAAGTGGGCTTTTGTGAAACGCATTCATAGGCACCTATCTTGCCACTTTTATTGTGTAGGAAGCCTTGGTGTGTAACTTGGCTTGGGGGATTGCAATGTTGTTCCTAGATTTGCTAGGTGCCTAAAAGTGAAGTGCCATGTTGCTCAGTGCTGCACCTGAATCCCTTTGTGTATCCCACCCAAAGTTCCTTCCTCCTTCAAAAGCTTCTTTCTATGTGTGTTGCTCCACTGGGGAAAAGGAAACCGAACACACATCGGTGTTGTACAATCATATATACTAAAAGGAAAAAACAGCATGAAAATGGAATTGAACAGTCCATTAAGGGGCAAAAGTAGAAAACAAAGAGTGGAGAATAACATGAAAATATGGTGGGGAGTGGACAGAAGAAGGAAAGAGAAACTTGGATAAAGAAAAGGTAGAAGAGAATAGAAAGCAGCAAGTAATGGAAAACAAAAAATTAGCCAGCTTTTCTATGACTAAGTGAAATGAGACTTGGGACAGAAAGAAATAAGTGTTAACGGATCTTTGTTCTTCCAGGAAATGATGTTGCCTTGGGATATTCTGTCTCTTAATAGCTCTGTCATCTAAATTTATCTCCTTTTACCTAAAGAAAAATGAAGTCCAGAAACACTGCAGGCAGTTCTGGGGTCGACCTCTAAACAATATGTTGAGAACTTAGAGAGGGAGCAAAAAAATATTTGAGGGCTAGAGAAAATGCTGTACAGTGAGAGACGTGGGGTTTGTCTACATGGCAGCACATTGCAGTCTACAAGGGTGTGAATTCTAGAGTGTAACACATTACAGTGCTCTACACTTCACACCCCCACTGATCACACTATGGCACCGTGTAGGCAAGCCCTTAAGGAGCTCAATCTGTTCATTCTTTTTGATAAACTACAATGATTATACTACATAAGTACCTTCACAGGGATCAAATACTGGATATGAATAGGCTCTTTAATCTAGCAGAGAGAGGGTTTAGCAAGACCCAGTGATGGCTGGAAGAAGAAACCAGACAAATTCAAATTAAAAACAAGGCATGAATTTTTACATGTGGATGATTAACCATTGGAATAAACTACCCAGGGAAGTGGTGGATTCTCCATTTCTTTATGCCTTCAAATTAAAACTGGTTGCCTTTCTGGAAATTATGCTGTAGCCAAACACAGGTTATTGGGCTCACTCCAAGGGTTATTAGGTGAGATTTTAATCATGTTTGCTAGGTGTGATGTCAGATTGCATGGACCTTTCTGGCCTTCAGCTATGAATCTAATATAATGACCTGAAATAGAAGCAAAACAGCAAGTGAACAACCGACCAGCAAAACAACACCACAGAACAGGAACAATATGTGACACCCAAGAGGCAACTTTTAAGCTATTAAAATTAATCTTGCTGAAAACTAATTTCAGCTCCACCTAGAGAACAACCTCTCTCCCACAATGAGAGGCAGCAGAGTAAAGGCAGCAGAAGAGCAGGTCAGAACAGACCATCTGTCCCATGCAGTTTCCAACCATTAACAGTTTCAAACTGGTGGGGAGATACTGTGGAAAATGTCCCTTCTTGAGTGGCATTTTGGCTGATGACAGAAATGGAAATGTATTCAAAAAAGAAATAAGTTATCCATTGTATCTTTAAACTTTGAAAGTATGTGCTTGCTCAAGATCCACTAGGGAGAGCTAGAGGGTAACTTGTTGCTCTTAGGGACTAGAGCTGAGCAACTAATTGTGGTGTTTTGGTGGTTGATTTGGTTTGGGAACCAAACTGAAAAATCCCCCTGCCCCAGATTCAGTTAGTTTCATAGTGAAACTGAATCTTGTTGAGGAAATAATTCATTTTGGATTAAGAACAAACCCAAAATGGAACTTTTTTTTGTTTTGTTTTTAGGTCTTTCACCGTTATTAGGTGCCTAAATCCAAGACTTAAAACAACTAAGCCCAGTTTTGTCATCCACCATATCCTGTAGTTGCCCAAACATACTGGGTTTGGTCCTGCTTTGAGCAGGGGGTTGAACTAGCTGACCTCTGAGGTCTCTTCCAACCCTAATCTTCTAGGATTCTGTTAAATTAGTATAGTTAAATTTCAAAAGTCAAAATGTCTTTTTTCATAACGGTTGAAATGAACTATTTTGGCTTAAATAAAACTCCTTTTTGTTTCTTGGACAAAAGTATTGGCTGAATTTGCCTTGAATTTGTGAATGCTCTCATTATCCTGAAAAATTTGCATTTCTGGCAAATTTTACTATGTGGCAAAAAATTGTTGCCTGCTTCCAATAGGGAGTGTAGTTGCATAATTAAGGGGAGGTGGTTGTGGAGAGAGAGAGAAGGCCTTTTAAATTCCTCACCCCTTAACACCCAAAGCTCAGTGTTTCAACTCTATGGTCAGGTCTACACTACCAGCTCGATCGGCGGGTAGCGATCTTTCGGAGTTCAGTTTATCGCGTCTATTCTAACGTGGTAGCCATGGTAAGTCAACCTAAATACAGTGGAACCCCGCAGTACCATGACAATCGGGGTCCAAAAATATTGACCGCGGTAAACGTAGGGTTGCAGGGTCGCGTGACATCAAAGCACTGCCTGCTGCCGCTGTTGAGAGCCATGCGCGCCCCGCGTTATAAGTGGGGCATGGTATTGTGGGGTTCCACTGTACATTGACTTCAGCTACACTATTCCCATATCTTAGGTCAATCCCTCCTCCTAGTGTAGACCAGGGTATAGTCATGTGTTTAAGTAAGTATAATAAAGCTGATCATCTTTTAATTAGTAAGGTTTTGGATCACATTTTTTTCCCCAAACCAACTCTCTAAGAAATCTTTGCCATAGGCCTCTGAAATGTAAATTTTACTAGTAGTAAAAGTTATAAAGCCCAAGAGCTTTTAATAGGTGAATCATTAAATAATGTTTTGCTTTAAAACAAACTGTTTGTTTCTTTAATGACCCTTGCTTGCCGCATGTTGGATATAACTGTCTCATCAAGGATTGAATCCTGGATCTTTACTGCCAAAATTACAGGATTCCATCTCTATAGCTGCAAAGGACCTCCTTCAGTTATTAGGAAGTAGCAGGATGCTAGTTATTGGGGGATAGCAAATAGGTGGAAGACCATGTTCTCATACATACCAACCCAGTGCACATAAGTCTTTTATAATGTGACTTTTGGAGTAATGCTCACTCAGGGTGGCAGAATTAGGTCCTTATTAGTGCCTCTAAAGCAGAGGTGAGATGTTGTTATCCAGGGTTTTCAGAAGCCAAAGCAGTGGTAACTTAACATGTTATTCTCCTTGGACTGTTAAGCTCTTACCAGCAGGGTAAACTCTCATTCGTAATATGTACATGTGACATTCCATAGGGTGCAATCTGGACTCTCCAGCTTAGGATGGCTTTGCTGGTGAACAGCAAACCCATTCATGCTCTGCTCACTCATAGCCACCAGCATGAAAAGCCACTCCCAGCTGAGTACATGAACGCTATGCCCAGCCATCTATGAATTACATAAAGGGTTACACCCATATATCCCCAGCTCCAGGCTGGCTTGCTTCCTCAGAAATGTAATCTTACATTATTCAGCACCCTCCCATGAGCATAAGCTAAATAGATCGTCCATCATTTCAGCAAAGGAAAATGATTGTGCATCAGGCTTGTTGACCTAAGCAGAGATTCCCAAGCACTTCAACCGAAGCACACTGGTTTAGATTAAACAATAAAACAAGTTAATTAACTAGTGAATGATACTTTAAGTGATTACAAGTATAGACGCATGTCAGGATGTCTTACAAAAGAATTAAAAGGATAAACATGCAAGCTAACTCCTAAACTTAACCAAGGCTAATTGGTTTAAAAGCAAGAAAAAAGACTCTGATCAAGAGCCTGCTATAGTCTGTACTGGCTTGAATACCTCCAGCTCTCCGTCAGTTCGATGGTGCTTCTTTGAGGTAGAAGTCACAGTCTCCCATTTTTATATCACACTTTCCTCTTTGAGGACTATCCCCCACCGGGGTACAGACAAACAGTCTCCTGTGTACCTGAGATTTGAAGTCTTTTTAGGATGAAGTGTAAATTCTTTGTTTATACCTTCCCCCTCCCCCTTGCTAGTGAATAGCCAATTAAGTAGTAATGGACCTTTTGTGCTTTGCTGGTGTGCCAGTTTCATCTCTCAGAAATTGGTTTGTGGGTTTTCCCCAGAATTACAACATATTTCCATAACAATCCTATAGCAAAATCTCATGATTTTACATGCAGTGTGGTTACACGGATTTCAGCAGAATAATAATATTCAGCAGACTAAATTTTTTCCATTGATACCTCACAAGGCATACTTTGAACAAAATATAACCTAACTGGATAAAAGTGGTGAACAGAGTGGCACAGTATAGTACCTAGGGCAACGAGGTTACAGAGTGTTCTTATCAAAGAGTTCCAGTTATTGCAGTGGGGTGTTGCATTAGCTCCTCAATGCTAAATACAGCCAGAGGCAGTGTTTTAAGAATGTTTGTCCAAAAACTTCTTTCTTCTCAAGTTGTTCAGGTCTTAACATTCTTTCAGTGGGGAAATAATTCATGGTTGATTAAACTAGGTCATTGCTGTTGAAGAGTTTTCAGACTGACTGTTCAACTTTTCCAGCAATGTGTGCAAACTGGTAAATTCTAAATCATTGCAGATTTTGCTCATGTGCTCAGCTAGCGCTGAAGGCCCTGCCAAAAGAAAAGCGTAAGAGAACATTTGTTTGCATGAAACCTGCAAACTTTACTTTAGTCATCCTTGCAGCCTTGGTTGGCTTTCAGAGTGCCATCGTTTCTTCATGCAAACCTTTGAGGAAAGAGAAGGTGTTGTGAATAATTGCATGAGATTAATGCTGGAAGCATTTGTGCATCCATCTTGAAAGCTCATTCCGAGGCTGGGAAAGTTTCATTCAAGGAGCAGAAATTATGTCATGTGTGTTAAGTGACCAATCCTACATTATGAATAGCAAATTATGTAGAGTGAATGTTTTAAAGCAATAGTTGCAGCAAATAGTTTGTGAGTGATTCATGGGCTGAGATGTATATTTACAGAAGCAATTCACTGAATAGTGAATCACATTATGAATGAAGAGGAATGATACAGACTAATTTTCATTATCTAAATTCAGTACTGCAAATAGTTTGGCCACCCTTTCTCCTCCCTCAGTGACATTCTCCATATTAACTGCTCAGTCCTGCTTCCCTTGAAGCCAGTGGGAGTTTTGAAAACCAAGGTACATGGCTTTACAAGTGGAGGGGTAATAAAAGATGTAGTGGAGCTATTTTTTGTAACACTTATTGTGGTAGTGCCTAGAAGCAAAGGCGGTCTGGACTCCACTGTGCTAGGTACTGTACAAATATGTAATAAATGTCAGTCCCTGCCCCTAAAACTGCCTTAAACATTTGAAAAAATAAGTGGCTTCAGGGATGGCTTTACCATGAGGCAAACTGAGGCGACTGCCTCAGGTGCCACATTGGAGGGGCGGGGTGGCGCGGGGGGGGGGGGGGGCACTAGGACCCAGAGTGTAGAAAATTGTCTCTGCTACTGGTGCATCTGTATTCTCTGTGCTCTAGATGCACAGAGATGGTGGAGTGTTGTGCGGGAGGAAGGAGAGCCTTTCAAAGTTTTGGCCCAAGCGAGAAGGCATGGAGCATCATTTGAGCTCCCCTCCTCAGGTGCCAAAATGTTGTGGGCCAGCTCTGAGTGGCTTACTCATGGTATTTGATAGTACAGAATAAAAGTGTGATTGGAATGTTGTTGGTAATAACTCCCTTGTGACTCTGGTATGTGTAAGTAATGCAGCTATTTTAAATTCATGCCTTTTTTTAAAAAAAAAAACACTCTATACCACACCAGTGCGTGCCTGTACAGAGAGAGAAAGAGAGAAATAAAATGCAGTCAGAATTTGTGGCTGTTTTGAGGAGTTAGCTGAGGAAAGACTTATTATAGCAAGCCATTCTATACATCACATTTCAAAGTGACGTTTCATAACATACCAAATGGAGTGTTTCTACACAGGCTAAAAACAGCAAGGGGTTGAGTTTAAATGAAATTATTTAATATTCATTTAAATAGAAAGCACAGAGGGTCTTGGCCCGCTGCCAGCCTGGGTTCCCTACATCCAGGCCAGCAGTGGACGCTGAGTAGGGCAGGCAGCGGGACCCGTGTTGGCAAGGGGCCAGCAGGGCAAACCCCAAAGTGGCAGCGGGCTTAGCCCTCTGCCGTGTGCCAGAGGAAATCGGCTCACGTGCCACCTTTGGCACGTGTGCCTATTAGGATTGCCTCCCCACTCTGAACTCTAGGGTGCAGATATGGGGACCTGCATGAAAAGACCCCCCTAAGCTTATGTTACCAGCTTAGGTTAAAACTTCCCCAAGATACAAGTTTCTCCTATGTCTGGAACAGTAAGCTTCCACCACCAAGCGTTAACCCAAGAACTAGGACCGGGTCACTTGGAGCTCCCTCTCGTTCCCCCAAATTCCCTCCCAAGCCTATACCTCCCTTCCTGGGAAAGGCTTGAGGGAAAACCCCTCACCAATCCTACTAGGTGAGCCTGATCCAAAAAGCCTGGATCTACACAATGGAAAAAATCAGTCAGATTCTTAAAAGGAAAATTTTAATTAAAGGAAAAAAGAAAGGAACAATATATTTCTATAAGAATCAGTGGAAAACACTTTACAATCACAAAAAGAATCTAAGAAAAACCCACACAGCAGAGGAATTCCACCCTCTGCTAAGTCTTGAAAGTTACAGAGAAGACACAGGCCAACTCCCAAAAACCTGAGAAATTCACAAGTGGAAAAAAAAGCAAATATAAGCTACAGCCTTGCCTGGTTAAACTACTTACTGTTGCTGTTTAGAAAGGTTATGGATAGATGGAGAGAAGAAATGGGTCTGATTCCCCTGAAAGCCAAGAGAGAGTGAGTAAAACAGACAAAGCACTTTCCCTCCCGCCAGGTTTGAAAGTGTCTTTGGTTCCCATTGCTTCTTTTGGACAGGTGCCAACCAGGTTTCTTTTAGCTTCTTAACTCCTTACAGGTAAGCAGGAATTCTAGGCTACTTTATGCTTATGACAGTGCCATAGGTTGCCGACCCCTGTTCCACAGGCTGTGTTATACAGGTGGTCAAACTAGCCCCGTGGCTCTCAACCAGGGGTCTGCGTACCCCTGGGGGTACTCAGGGGTTTTCCAGGGCGTACATCAACTCATCTAGATTTTGGTCTCGTTTTACAACAGGCTACATAAAAAGCATTAGCAAAGTCAGTACAAACTAAAATTTCATGCAGACAATGACTTGTTTATACTGCTCTACATACTATCCACTGAAATGCAAGTATAATGCTTATATTCCAATTGACTTATTTTATAATTATATGATAAAAATGTGAAAGTCGGCAATTTGTCAGAAACAGGGTGCTGTGACACTTCTATATTTTTATGTCTGATTTTGTAAGCAAGTAGTTTTTAAGTGAAATTAAACTTGTGGGGTACACAAGACAAATCAGACTCCTGCAAGGGGTACAGTAGTCTGGACAGGTTGAGAGTGACTGGACTAGATCATAATGATCTTCTGTCCTTGAAATCTAGTATTTGTCGTTTCTGTGCATTTTGGCCTTAAAAAATGTAAGGTATCAATGTTTAGTATTAATAGAGTCAGATTACCTCATGTCTGTGCCATATTAAGGTGATAAGTGTAACTGACTAGGAAGCACCTTGAGGAGGGTGTTGGATGTGATAGATGTTGACTCTTGTCTAGCAGCAAAAGGAGGAGAATGCTGTAAGAGTGCGCATCTAAAGTTTGTGAGAAATCAAATCCTCTTGACTCTGGCTCTGAGCACAAAACTCCCCATGTTTCTGTAGCAGCCTTGATACCAATGGCCTCATTGCTGTTGCAATGACTAGCAAATTCCTTTGCAAGGAGAGAAATTAAGTGTGAGTAGCATAAATTTTGATCAAATATTTTCTTCATGTATGGAGGTGGTGGCCACTGCCTTACTAAACTATGCCAGATAAAAAGAGAAACAGACCTGGAGCTACTGTAGCTCCCTGATCCATCTGTGGTCCCCCCTCCATGTCTGATCCATGGGATATGTGTCTGTTACAGCTGACCACCAGGGAACTTAGGCCTTTAACTCAAATGGCAGATGCTCTGGAAGTCAAAGGTGCAGTCCCTGCTGACTGCTACGCTGACAACCACTCCACTATATCCACTCTGAGAGACATGCCCATATAAGAGACTGGCAAATTCTAGTGTATCCATTCACTCAAGAATCTTGAATGGATATTTGTATTTCGGAGGCAGAGTTCCCCTGTGCAGAAGGAGCCATCTAAATGAACAAGAGCCCTGTGATCCAAGCCAACTGTTATGCTCTGCTGCATTCCAGAAGAGCAGTCCCAAACCAAAGCAAGACACGTGGGTAGGTTGTCAATCATGTAATAGCCATGAACCGGTTAGGTCAGCAGTGGCCTGAACAAAGCATAAGTCTGAACAGCAGTTATGTAGTAGCGAGCCCTGAGTAGCTGCACACACAAACACAAAGAGTCTTAAATAGGCACATGGAGTTCAGAGAACAGGAACCAGGACATAGCACAGGACCAGGGAGCAGGAAGGCAACACACATACCAGTCATCACACTGACCTGCTAAAATTGGTTCAAATATTTAATGGAATATTTGGATTTTTACGCTATTTGCCCAGCCCTAATTATCATACAAGATATTCCTGTTTAATTTTGGTTGGAGAAGCAGCAAGATGGTTTTTAAAACATTAGTGTTGCAGCATAGTATCGTCAGTCAAAAGTCTGTTTAGAGCTTTAATATCACCCTTCCTCCCCCCAGGAAAGAACCTGCTTACACAGTCCTTGTATTGTGAGAGAAAAGGGAAGGGGGTTCGGTGGTGTTGGGGGAGGGTTGGAGGAGAGAGGCCAAGGTCATTTTAAGCAGTAGGAAGTGGTGTGCAGTGGCTAGAACATAACCCAGGAATCCTGTCTGCCCATCTGATCTTAATACCTCTAACATTAGTCAGTGTGGGCAATAAAACTCTCACTGCTCTACTTTTTGCCTCTTTAAGATGAGAATTATAAAACTTACTTTCTGCACCAAGGCTCCTTAATTAATTAAACATTTTGAAAATTGCTTTCAGATCCTTAGAGGAATGGAGCTGGAGAAGTACAAGTCTTATTGCTACAAATGGACGGTATAACCTCGGTTGGCTTCTGAAAAACGCAGACTGGAAAGAGAGGCTGTGCTGGAGGGATGTAATTGTAATGTCTTCCCTTTAATACTACCCAGTAGCGAGCTGGGAAGAGATGAAGGCGTTATGAGGGGCTAGTGAAAGGACTTGGCACAGACGAAGGCCTTGTACTTAAGGGGCAGAGTTTATAACAAGCAAGTGCATACGTTTAATGTAGACAGAAAGGGAAACGACCCTGATCTGCTTATATGTTTTCTTTCCACTCTGTCTCCAAAGCTGAGGAGGAAGCTGAGCTGAACTTTAACCCTTTTATTACCAGAGACCCCGTAGAACCCCGGAACAGTGAGAAGCTTTGGAGACTGCAAGGAATTCTGGGGTGGGAGAGGGGCAGGTCCTGGGCATGTGAAATGGCTTATTTACAGCAGAGTAAATGACTTGGTTGATCATGAGAGTAACAAATGTAAACCAAAGGCAATGGCCCACATACAGTACAGATTATACCCTGTGCATTGGAAGCTTAAAAACACACTATGTCTGAGTAGTAGGAGCACAAAGAGATGACGAGAAACCTCAAACATCATTCATTTTTCTCTATTTCGTACTCCTGTAATGTATTGTGACAGAGTCAGTCCAGAAGGGTATAAGAGAGTGCTGGAAGGCAGGTATATCAGCCTCAGGATGTGCAGGTCCCTGTTCCCGGATAGCTAAACAAAGGCTACTCCAGGCCAATCAAGACACCTGGGACCAATTAAGAAGCTTCTAGAAAGCAGCAGAAATAGCTAGCCTGATTGGGACACCTGAAGCCAATCAGGGGCTGGCTGAAACCGGTTAAAAACCCTCCGTTAGTCAGGTGGATGTGGATGTCAGGAGCTGTGGAAGGAAGTTGTGCTGTTGGTGAGACTGAGTGGTAGACAACATATTATATGCAAGGAAGGAGGCCCTGAGGTAAGGGTGAAGTGGAGTTTGAAGAAGTGGAGACTGCTGTGGGGAAGTAGCCCAGGGAATTGTGTTTTGTGGCTAAAAGGTCAGCCATCTTAGCTGATACTATTAGGGTCCCTGGGCTGGAGTTTGGAGTAAAGGGCAGGCCCGGGCTCCCCCCTTTCTGCCTCCCCTAATTAGTTACTGAGAAAGGGAGGTCACCCTGGGGCCTAGATGAGTTTCTGAGGCCCCTAAATCTGCCAGGAAGCACAGGACCCACAAATACAGACTCGGAACTTTGTCACAGTATCAATTAAACAAACTGGCACACTGCTGGTAAGTGAACTGAACAGGGTTAGGATGATCTGACAGCCCTTGTTTAAGACTGAGACAGCACGATTACACACAGTGCCTGAGGAAACCCTAAATACATGGCTACCTAGCCCTCATATCTTTTCATACCAAATTTCAAGGCATCCTCATTGAAACCTTGATTGTGATGGAAACACTGACTGGGCATTAGCTGCACTTGTGCAAACCTCAACAGTGTAACTAAAGTACAGAGGTTAAAGGACTCTTCAGTGGACCCATTAGCCACGTTCCTACTTCCACTCCTCCTATTTTGTTCTTCCTTTAATGTGTCCTGACCTGACCAGCTGGTGTAGTTAGCGCCAACTACTTCCCTGTTTTCTGAGTGACCCTTTCCCAAACTCTCTCTCTCACAGGCAAAGCACTCCTAATTATACTTTTCACAGGGTAACCATCCAGCTGGTATTGCCTAATCCTCCCTGGCCCTCTACTATTGATGAGATATAAAAATAGTTCCTAGACTCCGAACTCGTTCTTTAATGAGGCTGGCTCAGAGAACACCAGCCTCATTAAAGAGGGACTAAAGGGACTCATTAAAGAGTACTAGGGACTGAGTGGCAAGGCAGCAGTTCTGCAGAAAAGGGCCTAGGGGTTACAATAGACAAGAAGCTGGATATGAGTCAACAATGTGCCCTTGTTGCCAAGAAAGCTAACAGCATTTTGTGTTGTGTAAGTAGGGGCATTGCCAGCAGATCGAGGGACGTGATCATTCCCCTTTATTTGGCATTGGTGAGGTCTCATCTGGAGTACTGTGTCCAGTTTTGGCCCCACACTACAAGAAGGAGGTGGAAAAACTGGAAAGAGTCCAGCAGAGGGCAACAAAAATGATTAGGGGGCTGGAGCACATGACTTACGAGAAGAGGCGGAGATTATTTAGTCTGCAGAAGAGAATAATGAGGGGGGATTTGAGAGCTGCTTTCAACTACCTGAAAGGGGGCTCAAAAGAGGATGGATCTAGAGTCTTCTAGACTGTTCTCAGTCGTACCAGATGACAGAACAAGGAGTAATGGTCTCAAGTTGCAATGGAGGAAGTTTTAGGTTGGATACTGGGGGGAAAAACATTTTCACTAGGAGAGTGGTGAAGCACTGAAATGGGTTCCCTAGGGAGGTGGTGGAATCTCTGTCCTTAAAGGTTTTAAGATCAGGCTTGACAAAGCCCTGGCTGGGATGATTTAGCTGTGGATTGGTCCTTCTTTGAGCAGGGGCTTGGACTAGATGACTTCCTGAGGTCCCATCCAACCCTGATATTCTATGAATGCAGGATTTCTCTCCTTCAAGGCTTTGCATACTGATTTGGCTAACTGCAAATTGTGATGCAGCACTTAGTGACTTTGAAATGTGCTTTCCAATTACTGTTTTCTCCACCCTTACTCCAAGCCTGAAACATGATCTGCGTAGGTTGGATTGTGTTGTTTTACAGTGCACAGAACAGCCCACTTAAACTGAACAGCTGCAAATAGGAAAGGAAAGAGTGTTTTTGTACTCCAAACTGACACCAAAAAGCAGTGAAGTAATCTTTTCAATGGGAACTTGAAAAAGGAACAAACTTGCCAAGGTTGCAAGTCAGAAAGTCCTCTCCAATCAGGCCAGCAAGTAAGTAGGTGTTTAATTCTCAGCATGTGTTTTAAGTGCTGTCCTGAATCTGGGCCTAACAGAGGAAATTTCAAATTCAGCAGGCTGTAAAATGAAGCCGTGAGTTGGTGGAAGAAGTGAAATTTAATGAGAGAGTGGAGGCTGGATAGGATATGGCCTGATGGAGGCTCTTCCATTGAAGTCCGTGGGCTTCAGACCTAATGTAGAGGAATGCATTGGGGCCAGAGCCTCTGGTGCTGTAGATTGGCCCCGGTGAAGTAAATGGCACCACAGTGATTTACACCAGCTGGGGTTCTGGCCCAGTTACATCTAAATATTTGAGGCTACCTACCATAAATCGCTAATATTACCAGCCCCTGCACAAAATCTGATAAAGGCAGGACATGCAATCTATTCACTCATGCCAAAAATGTTTCTTATGCAGAGTGAATGGAATTTTGCAAGGCTTTTTGTTTTTTTTTAATATTACAACCTACTATGATGAGGCCCATATAAGTACCTGGATAGATGGACAGTCATTGTGTATGATGCTGGTCATATATACAGAGTAAAGGGCAGTCCTTACCCTGAAGAAATTACAATCTAATAGACAAGGCAAAAGATGGGGGTGAGGGAATATTACTCTTACAAACAGGGAACTGAGGCACAGGGAAACCGAGTGACTTGCCCAAGGTCAGACAGGAAGTCTGTGACAGAGTTGGGAACTGAACTGAGATCTCGTCCCTGAAATCCAGTCGTCTTCTTGAGTAAAATAGTACCCATGTAAAATGTGCAGGATGACTTGATATATTTAAAAGTCTTAGGGTTGCATTTTCAAAATGCACAAGGGTATGTGCAGCAGGGAGGTGTGATTCTCAGCCTGGTAGACCGATTTGTGCTAGCTCCGCTCAAGCAACACCCACACTGCTATTTTTAAGCACGCTGGCTTGGCTGAGCTAGCATGAGTATGTCTACCTGCGCTAGGAATCGCACCTTCCAGCTGCAGCATAGACACCTCCCTAAATGACTTAAGCAAATAAGTCCATTAGGTGCTTTTGCAAATCTCACTGTTTGTGCTTACATACTATGTTGATAAGTAGAGCTGGACAACGTTTTTCTGGCCATGTAGTTTATTCATGTAGTTGATTAATGTAGAAAAAAATGCAGATTTGCAAATTTGACCCAATAGTTTCAGCCAGGGAAAAGGTTTTTCGGGGCTAGGCAACCGTTGCTAATCTGTCCCTCTCTATAACCTTATGCCCCATGGTTAGAACACTTGCCTTAGGATGCAGGAGACCTAAGTTTGAATTTCTACTCTGGAGCAGGGACTTCACCTCAAATCTTGCTCCCTCTGAACATCCCACCGGGCTATAGGTTGCTTTCACTTTTTTCTGCTGAAGTTGTTGAGATTTGTATAAATATCCATTGGGATAAATGTTTCATCAGAGTGGTAGCCGTGTTAGTATGTATCGGCAAAAAGAAGGAGACGCCCTTGTGGCACTTTAGAGACTAACACATTTATTTGGGTATGAAGGCCCTCCACCTCCTGGATGAATGCCTTACTCACCAGGCTATACAGCTGTTCTCAGTCTCTGTTTGACTCAATAAATAGATAAGCTGTTTTCTTTGTATAACTACTTCAGCAGGCAGGCTTGAAAACATCCCACCCCTAAGTAGCCTGGAGGATAGGGCTGGAGGATAGGGCGCACATCGGGCTGGGATAGGAGTCTGCTCCAGGGAAGGCATTCAGATCTGGGTCTTCTACATCCAAGATAAGCACACTCACCCCTGGGTTAAAGATTGTTAATGCACTTAATATGTCTGTTTGTTGGCCTAAAATGGACTCTTCCAATTTGCTGACAGCTCCAAAATATTTTTGGAACCAACCCAAATGTTGTTCCAGATTCTTTGGTTTGCTGACTGAACCAAGACATCAATTTTTGCCTAACGCTAGTGATAAGAACTACGGAAGAGGAATAGCTCAGTGGTTTGAGCATTGGCCTGCTAAACCAAGGGTTGTGAGTTCAATCCTTGAGGGGGCCATTTAGGGATATGGGGCAAAAATGGGATTGGTCCCACTTTGAGCAGCGGGTTGGACTAGATGATCTCCTGAGGTCCCTTCCAACTCTGAGATTCTATGAAACCTGAAGACTTCCTTGATTTGTCAGGAGTTCCATTTGTGCAAAAATTGGCACATGCGACTCCAAATCTGCACATTCCAGAAAATACCATTCTAGCCACTATCAGTGTAGAAGCTCTCTAAACCAGTGTTCCACACAAAGCTTGACTACAAGCCATCAGAAATAGTATCCCCAATAATGTCATGGCAAACCTGGTGGCTGAACTTTGTGACTTTGTCTTCACCCACAATTATTTCAGATTTGGTGACAATGTATACCTTCAAGTCAGCGGCACTGCTATGGGTACCCGCATAGCCCCATTGTATGCCAATGTTTTTATGCCTGACTAAGAACAATGCTTCCTCAGTTCTCATCCCCTAACGCCTTTACTCTACTTGTGTTTCATTGATGACATCATCATCATTTGGACCCAGGGGAAGGAGGCCTTTGAGGAATTCCACCAGGATTTCAACAATTTCCATCCCACCATCAACCTCTGCCTGGACCTGTCCACACAAGAGATTCATCTCCTAGACACTACAGTGCTAATAAGTGATGGTCACATAAACACCACCCTACACCAGAATCCTACTGACCGCTATACTTACCTACATGCTTCTAGCTTTCATCCAGACCACATCACATGATCCACTGTCTACAGCCAAACTCTAAGATACAAACACATTTGCTCCGGTCCCTGAGACAGAGACAAACACTTACAGGATCTCTATCAAGTGTTCTTAAAACTACAGTATCCACCTGGTGAAGTGAAGAAACAGATTGACAGAGCCAGAAGGGTACCTAGAAGTCCCGTACTACAGGACAGGTCCAACAAAGAAAGTAACAGAACACCACTAGCCATCGCCTACAGCCCTCCAGCGCATCATCAAGGGTTTCCAACCTACCCTGAAGGACAATCCGTCACTCTCTGACTGAGAGACAGGTCAGTCCTCGCTTACAGACAACCCCCTAACCTGAAGCAAATACTCACCAGCTACTACATACCTCACAACAAAAACACTAACCCACAAACCCCAGTGCCAACTCTGGCCACATATCTATTAAAGGGACACCATCATAGGGCCTAACCACATCAGCCACAGCATCAGGGGCTCGTTCATCTACACATCTACCCATGTGATATGTCATCATGTGCCAGCAATGCCCCTCTGTCATGTACATTGCACAAACTGGACAGTCTCTGCGCAAAAGAATAAATGGACACAAATCTAACATCAGGACTTATAACATTCAAAAACCAGTCAGAACACTTCACTTTCCCTGGTCACTCAATAACAGACTTAAAAGTGGCAATTCTTCAACAACAAAACTTCAAAAACAGATTACAATAAGAAACTGCTGAACTGGAATTAATTTGCAAACTCGACACCATCAAATTAGGCCTGACTAAAGACTGGGAGTGGACGAGTCATTACAAAAACTAATTTCCCCCTACTGTTACTCACATCTTCTTGTCACTGTTTGAAATGGGCCTCTCATTACCACTACAAAAGTGATATTTTTTCCTCCCTTGGTATTCTACTCTTAATTGAATTGTCAACTTCTATCGTTTCGTGTACTGTATATATATACCTGCTACTGTATTTTCCACTCCATGCATTTGATGAAATGGGTTTTAGCCCATGAAAGCTTATGCCCTAATAAAGTTGTTTGTCTGTAAGGTGCCACAAGGACTCCTTGTTGTTTTTGCTGCAAATATGAGTTTCAGTGGTAATCGAGCATACCAAAGAACAACTGGGTGTCTCGCTAAACACCCAGCTGCATAGATAAGTAGCATCTCCACAGATACAGTTCAACTAAGTAAATATGTGTGCGGTACATCTTCACATGGTACCTTGTGCCTGGGCCTCTGCTTCTAGTTATTTTGTTCTTAACAGTCACGAACATTGGCTAATTTTGTCACATTTAAACACATTGATTGTCCTCACAACCAGATGGTCCATATGGTCTGTTGAAATGTTGGGAATAATAAGCAGAGTGAATAGCTTTTTATTTTTTTAATTTGAAAGGAAATTTCCAAGTGCCATCTCTAATAAATGTTATTGAAAGCAGCAGCTGCACTAGAGTGCATTTAAAAACATGCTATCTTTGCGGCTTTGTTTGGGAGAATGAAGAAGATGAAAGAACTTGGCAGCTTGGAGGGGATGCAGAGGACAAGAAGGGTGGTACTGGAGGGAGCTTTCGTTAAGCGCCAGAAAGAGAGCAGAGCTACAGAAGAAACCATCTCATATGCTTTGTTTTTTTTTTTCAGTTTGTATTAATCTGTCCTTTATTCTATACATACTGGAGTTAAAAAGAGGACAAGTGTGGAAAAAAGCAATAAATACATCACTGGGGTTTGAGTGACTTCACAGACACTTAACTTTGACCCTTTGTTTTATCATCCTTTCACTACAAGCCCTTGATGGGCTATTTATAGCCTTGTAATTCACAGCTGCTTACCCCTAGGCTGCATCTCCTGCCTATTGATTGGAGTGTGCTGGAATAGCCCTGCCGAATGGCAGCATTTTGTATATCCTCTATGACATGGGTACAGGTGAGATAGGAAATCCCCCTGCAATGGCTGTATTTTAAGCTTTGGTATTAAGATGAGCTCTGATCTGTCATGCTGCCAGAAAGGTGACTACTCTTTTGTTAAAGGGACTCTGACCATTTAAACACATGTCCAGCTGACATTACCTGAGGGTCTGACAGAGAACAGTTAAGATTAGAAGAAAAATACATTCTCTCTTCAGTGGCTTTACTTTGATCACACTAGACAGCAGCACTCTTTTGTATAGCTATTTCCCCTATTTCACTCTAGTCAGGTACCTCTGGCCAAACAATGAAACCACAAAGGTTTCTCAGGGAGATTGTGAAGAGAAGTAGTGTACCTGAAAACTCACCTGTAAAAATTAACAGTGCCCCTTTCAGCTGGTCAATGATCACAAATCAGAAGGCAACAGCCCTTTCTTAAAGTAGTGCTAGAAACTTAATGAATATCATTTAATTAGAGAATGAGGCTTGGTTATGCTTTTTAAGCACAATCCTGAGCAAAGGGTGATGATTGGAGTGGCCCCTAACAGTAAACACATCTGAGACTGATTACTCCCCTATGTTTCCCTAGCATGGGAAATACAGCAATTTTACTAGTGGCATATAACAGTGGAAAATCAATATCTATTAGTACCACAGCCATGGAGTAGGGATGGAGCAAGCAGTCAAGTAGCCTTGTTTACTCCTACAGGCCTGGACCCAAAATTTGGGTGCCCGTCTAGCATGGGTTCTTTAGGAGCTATGTAAAATAACTCATTTATTTGTCTGAATATTGGTGGCATCCTAGCAGAATTTTCAGAAGCCTTCTCAATCCATCACTAGCTTCTAATACTGTGCAGCTGATCTCCTAGTCATCTGCCACACACATCTAGCCATCTCTTTGCTAGTCATCTCCTGCTACAATAAGCCACCACCATTCCTTCCATGGTAACTTTCTCCAGGTTATTTCCTGCTCTACGCCTGATGTGATCAAAGCGCATAAGTGTATGCCTGTTGAATTCCAATATTTCTAACATAAGCATTTGTTCTGTCTTCTGTCTAGGAGTCTTCAGCAGCACCACATCTTAAAAGAATCGGTTCTCTTCTTGTCAGCAGCATTCATTTCTCACAATTCACATCCATAAGTCACTATGGAGAAAATAAGCTTTTCACCTTTGTACATTCCGAGATGTCACAATTATTGCAAAGTTTTTCATCACAGAGACTGAGTAAGTGAGCCATTTCTTGTCTTCTCCTAATTTCTTTGGGACACCCTCCTTGGTGTTGATGTGATCCCAGATAACTGAATTAATCTACTGCCTCTACAACTTGACCATTGATCGTGATATCTTGTGATCTGGTGGGTGCTACCATCATGCAAATGGTCTCTATTATTATAACCAATTGTGTTAGGCCAGTGATTCTCAGTGGAGACCAGCAGGGATGTCATGTGCAGCCACCACAACTTTTTGAGGGGCATGTGGCCACAAGGGATTCATTGTGAGAAGTTTTGTTACCACAAACATTTTTTTAAAAAAGTTATAATTAGTAATAACCATGTAACTTTGGTGGTATTATTAATATAACATTCTTTACACTGACAAGAGTTTATTTCTGGGACACTTCCAAATAACCACGTGGCCAGACTGTCACTATTATAATATTTTAACTGTCAAATCTGCATCCAATGTGAGTTTTCAAAAATTTGTTTGAGAGTCACTGTGCTAGGCACTGTACAAATAGAGAACAAAAAACCAGCCCCTGACCAATAATGCTCTGAGTAGGGTTATGAATAGGGCAAAATTTCCCCTTCTGAATCTTGTAGGAAAATATTGGCCTTTTCCAGGCTTCAGTGGATATTTCTGTGCTAACAAGAGGTTATTTGGTTAAACGCAAAATACTGCCTCTAGGCTAGATCTGCTGAAAGCTGACTGCTTGCTGTTACACCTAATAGGCCAGGTATCTAATTGTTTCTTTGTAGCTGAGTCTAAGACCACCTTTAAAAGTACGTTGGAGATTTAAATTTGCATTCTGAATGCAACCTTCCACGTGACTGAAATTATTTGTACTACAATAATGCCTACAGACCCCGGTTGACATCAGGATCCTATTGTGCTAGGTGCTGTACAGACATAATGATATAATCCCTGTTTCAAAGATCATAGACTATGAACAGCGAAAGAAAGCATTATCCTGATTTTACAGATGGGGGATGGAAGCAGAGAGAGGTTACATGCCTCGATCTAGGTTACCCCAGAAGTCCGTTACAGAGCCAGGAACTGAACTCAAAATTGCTGAGTCTCTATTCAGTGCCTTAGCCACTTCCTCTCTTATTTTGCTGAAACGTACAGGCCCTATGCCTGTTTCATTTCTTCACGTGTCTCAGATGTAATGACAGGGGCCCATTCTGGTCACTAGATGCCTGTCCTATCAATTGGAACCTCCGTGCACATGGATTGCCCATAAACACATTCACCTCAGATGTCTGCTATGGCTGATAGTGATCCTGAACTACATGCGGCTCAAACTCAAAGCATAAATAATTACTAAAGAGAGCTGCCCATTTCAGCCACTAGAGCTGCATCACTACGTGAGGATGCAATATCATCACAACAGCATGTCCGGACTGCCCTGGCTTTGCAGGTCCCTGAGGGTGAGCATCACTGTTTTAGACTTGGAGAGAGTCAGCCCATTGAGCCGGTGTGTACAAAGGGAAGGCCTTTTAGAGCACAGCAATGAAGCTTGCCTGAGTCACTCCTGTTTTGCTTCTACAAAGACTGCAGGGGGAACAAGTTTCGTCCTGTTAGTGAAGCTATTCATTATTTGTATTATGGATAGCGGGAGCACCCAAAGGCCCCAGTCAGGATTGGGGTTTCATTGTGCTAGGCATTGTACAAACACACAAGACGACATGATCCCTGCCCCGAGGGCTCACAATCTGTGTCAGACCAGGAAAAGGGACAAACAATGGAATGGAAGAAGGGGATACAACACACAAGCAGAATGATCATGGTGATGATGGGCACACAATGTGGTCTTAGGCATTGTCTACACTACAAGCTAAGGGTGTGTTTCCCTACTGGCTTACTCACACTAGTTCTCATTGCATAGCACAAGTATAAATAGCAGGGCGACCATGGTAACATAGGTACTGGCAGCAGACGCTCAGTTCAAACCCACTGGCTTCAGGCAGGTTTGTACATGGCATGGCTGAGCCAGTATCTATGCTGCCAGTATCCAGGCTAGCACAGGCATGAATAGTGTAGCTGTTGTAGCATGGTGAGAGCTAGTGTGAATGTGTGTACATGAACGGGGGAATCCTATTCCTAGCTCATAATGTAGACATGGGCCGAGTTCCATCTGTTCTTTATTTATGAGTCAGGGATGGGATGAAGGAGAATGGGAGAGAGAGAGAATAAACACGAACAAGGAAGTGGGGAAGACATTGAGGGGGAGATGTTTCATGGCACGTATGTCATGTTACTGCACAAACAGTGGGGGCAGATACACGCCCTTTCGAGAAGTTTGTCCACTGAAGCTATTTGTGAAAAGACAATAGAATCTAACTTGTTTGAACTGTACCATCTGTGGACTAATTGCCTTATTACCAGAGGGATTTATATGACTAAACGAATACCAGAAAGGGGAGAATATTAATTGCAGGTTAATATTTCCCGAGGATCATGTTTGTTCGTCTATGTAAACTATAAAATATATACGTGCTCAGTTAAAACAGAGCCTCTATACAGGGGAAGGCCACAACACCACACACATTTTGATCACAGTGTCTTCGCACAAAGAAGAATAAACCACTAATGTAAATTCTAAAATGTGTCTCAAATCCAATAAAAGAGAATCACTCAATAAAACTAGAAGCTGGCATCTCTTTGCCATTTTAAATAGTGTGTGTGAATTTACTTCTTGAAAACGGTGCTGGCTTGACAGCCTTCTAGGTGGTCTATTTAAAGAATAAGTGCAAGGTGGGCAGGGTAGCACAAACTTCATTTGGAGCTGGAGTTAAGGCCCTCAGTGCTCCTGGGTTCCCTGATAGGGCTTCCAGGGGGCCTGCTTCTTGAATGTCCCATCTCAAGGTGTGGATTCCAGGTTGTGGAACTGGGAGCCAAATGCAGAGAGCACCTGTTAGAGCTGGGGCTCCCATGGTTTCTAGGTTCCCAGTTCCAAAGCAAGATGCTGGGCTGCCCTGAAGCCATGGACACTGGAAATCTGGCCTCCCCAGCATCTGGCCGGATGAACTGACAAGAAACAAAACAAGTATTCTGACAGAACCCTGCATGTATTCCAGCAGAAAATCATCGAAAGCGACATGGTGCTGTGCTAACTTTTTGATTTCAGTTAATTGGAATTGTGTGGTGGAAGAAACTTTTCACCAGAAAACTTCTCTCCAGCTCTAATGGACATAACCAACAAAGCTAGAAATTTGTGCTGGGTGGGATGGTGAGTTTGATGAAGATGATAATACCCAACTCTTCTCTCCAGCTCTAATGGACATAACCAACAAAGCTAGAAATTTGTGCTGGGTGGGATGGTGAGTTTGATGAAGATGATAATACCCAACTCTTACATAGCAGTTTTCATCAGTACATCTCAAAGCAGCTTATAAAGGGAGGGTGGTAATCATTATCCCATTTTACAGACGAGAAAAGTATGTGTATTTTGTCAAACATCAGAGTCACTTCACATAGGCTGCTGCCAGCTATCAGCTGTCATGCCAACCTTTGGTCATCCCTGATTTGAGCTATCTTTAGCTGGATGCATGCTACTGACCCTCGGTGAAAGACTCTATATCCCATCACCAGTCCCATGAGTTATGGGATGTCCTCTTGTCAGTCTAATGCAGAAACTTTCCTCCATGACAGCCACTTAAGCCAACATAGTTGACAAAGTACAAATGAAAGCAGAAATTAAAACAGTAAGTACTTCCCACCACCAAAATTATGCAAGAGGCAACACTTTCCAAGCTTGGCATGCAGATTGCTGTTGGGCTTTTCTTTTATGTGAACTGGTTTGTCTGTCCGTATATGATGATTCCTTTGATAGGGTTGTCTGCCGCTATTGAACCTGGTGCTTCAATAAGTCTAAAGATAATGAGGTAAAGTTTCAATCCTTGCAGAAATTTGGTAATAGAAGTCTCCTTGACAGCTAGCTAGATTTAGTTTATTAAAGAGAAGATTAAGGGGTGGCTTGATCAGTCTTTATGTATCAACATGGGAACAGAAATTTGATAAGCAAGATCTCTTCGATGTAGCAGACAAATGTATAGTAAGAGCAATGTCTGGAAGCTAAAGCTAGACAGATTCAGACTAGAAATGAAGTGCTATTTTATTTAATGTTTAATTATATATTTTTAATAGTGAGAATAATTAACCCTGGAATAATTTACTACTGGCCGTGGTGGATTATCGATCACTGGAAATCTTTAAACCAAGATTTGATATTTTTGTAAATGGCATGCTCTAGTTTAAACGGGAATTAATTAATCATAACCTTATGGCTGTGTTAAACAGAAGGTCAGATGTGATGATCACGGGGTGCCCTCTTGTCATATAATCTATCTTTCATCTAGACACTAGAGGAGCACAAAAACTTTTGTCATAGTATGGATGCAGTATACCTTCCCCCTGGCTTGGGAGCCTATCCCAAACTTCAGAATTCCACAGCAGTTCAATTTCCCCATACAAATCACAATTTTGTTAAGGCACCCTATTAAGACACCTGTCAGTGGTGGGGATCACATGTGGGACCTCTGGATCTAAAAGTAGGAGCGTCTACTCTTAAAACTAAATAACCAGCTTCATTAGCTCTGAGACGTTAGTAGACTACTGTTTACTGAACACAGCCCAGCCAACTGTGAAATTTCTGAAGAACCTTGTGGTCTGATGAAAATTGAAGTGGTGGTGTGTGAAGGATAGCTGAATTCTACACAGTTACAATATATGGTTATGCTTTTCTGAGATAGCAGTGTTATATCTGAAGAGACAATAACCAAATGTTCTGAGGACATCTGTGTTCCACTGTTAAGAGGCTGCCTGAGTGAGGCAACTAATATTCATTGTTCCCTGGAATAGTCAATTTTAAGGCAAGCTTAATTGTATTTTTATGGCATCTTTCATGAAAGATGTTTCTAGTACAGTATTATCACTGAAAGCTTCAGTGTGTGAGACCACATACAGAATTTTACACATACAGAAATGAAATGGGCATAGAATCATAGAATATAAAGGTTGGAAGAGACCTCACGATTTAGTACAATCCCCTGCTCAAAGCAGGACCAACACCCACTAAATCATCTCAGCCAGGGCTTTGTCATACCGGACCTTAAAAACCTCTAGGGGTGGAGACTCCACAACCTCCCTAGGTGACCCATTCCAATGCTTCATCACCCTCCTACTGAAATAGTGTTTCCTAATATCCAACCTAGACCTCCTCCACTGCAACTTGAGACCATTGCTCCATGTTCTGTCATCTGCCACTACTGAGAACAGCTGAGCTCCATCCTCTTTGGAACCCCCCTTCAGGTAGTTGAAGGCTGCTATCAAATCTCCCCTTATTCTTCTCTTCTGTAGACTAAATAATCCCAATTCCCTCAGCCTCTTCTTGTAAGTCATGTGCCCCACCCCCCCAATCATTTCCATTGCCCTCTGCTGGACTCTCTCCAATTTATCCACATCCCTTCTGAAGCTGGGGGGACCAAAACTGGATGCGATACTCCAGGTGTGGCCTCACCAGTGCCAAGTAGAGGAGAATAATCACTTCCCTTGATCTGCTGGTAATACTCCTACTAATACAGCCCAATATGCCGTTGGCCTTCTTGGCAACAAGGGCACGCTGCTGACTCATATCCAGCTTCACATCCCCTGTAATCCCCAGGTCCTTTTCTTCAGAACTGCCACTTAGTCAGTCCCCAGCCTGTAGCAGTGCATGGGATTCTTCCTTTCCAAGTGCAGGACTCTGCATTTGTCCTTGTTGAACCTCATCAGATTTCTCTTGGCCCAATCCTCCAATTTGTGTAGGTCACTCTGGACACTATCCCTACCCTCCAGGGTTTATACCTCTCCTTGCAGCTTAGTGTCATCTGTGAACTTCCTGAGGGTGCAATTAATTCCATCACCCAGATCATTAATAAAGATGTTGAACAAAACTGGCTCCAGGACCAACTCCTGGGGCACTGTGCTTGATATCAGCTGCCAGCTAGACATCGAACCATTGATCACTACCCATTGAGCCTGACAATCTACCCAGCTTTCTATCCACCTTATAGTCCATTCATCCAATCCATACTTTTTTAACTTGCTGTCAAGAATACTTTGGGAAACCGTATTAAAAGCTTTGTTAAAGTCAAGATATATCACATCTACCACTTTCCCCTCATCCGGAGTGCCAGTTATCTCATCATAGAAGGCAATCAGGTTGGTCAGGCATGACTTGCCCTTGGTGAATCCATGTTGACTGTTCCTGATTGCCTTCCTCTCCTCCAAGTGCTTCAAAATGGATTCCTTGAGGACCTGCTCCATGATTTTACCAGGGACTGAAGTGAGGCTGACCAGCCTGTAGTTCCCTGGATTCTCTTTTTTTCCTCTTTTAAATATGGGCACTATCTATATGGGTATACAGGGCAGCGGAGCAAAACAAATAGCAACAAGACAAAGGTGAGATGGGTGTGGGGACCAAAAGCAGACAGCAGCTTAAGAGCTGCTCCTGCCTGAACTTAAGCCATGTTGCTTTTTTTAATGTCCCCTTTATAAGGGAGGGGAGGCATGTGGAAACAAGCCAAAATATCATAGTATATACCAGTGTAACAAACTGGTATCATACATTCATATAGCTACAACTGCCACCAGTGGAACTCAAACGTGAGACTGATAGTATCGGTAATACCTGCCTTGATCACGCCTACCACTTGAGTTATAGGGAAACTCTTTTAGCTACAGCTAGGAAAAATCGCTGTGTAATGGCAGCAGTGTAATACTTTTTAGCTATCATTAAGCTTTTTGTGCTGCTCCCCACATGTAGCGTCGCAGTGACTCACCTAGGTAGCGCCTCCTGCTGGTTATCCAGAGAATTAGATCTCCAGCTCTGGAGCACCCTCTGCAGGCCGGTGTTTCACTGGCCATTGGCCCCGTGTCCTTGTGGGATCCCAGTGCCCCTTTACCTGGGCTGCTGCCCCTTAGCAATACCCCCACACTCTGTCTCTGGGTCTCCCCTCCCTGGGAAACCGCTAACTCTCTAATTTCCATCTCACCTCAGTCCAGGGATACTGCCAGTCATCATCAAGCCCCCGCACGCTGGGGCAGACTTCAGTGTAAAAGCCAGTCTTCATAAGTAAGGGGGGTTTGGACCAGTTGCCTTTGCCTAGCCCCCAGTACTTTCCTTAAACCTCTCTTCAGGCCTGCAGCCTGGGGAGTTGCTAGGCTGGAGCTCCTCAGCTCCCTTGCCTATTCCCCAGCACTGTTCCACCTCAGGTACCCTGTCCTGCAGGCAGCCAGGCCCTGCTCCCTCCCAGCCTGGAGAGAGACTGCCTAGCTCAGGGGTTGGCAACCTTTCAGAAGTGATGTGCTTCGTCTTCATTTTTTCATTCTAATTTAAGGTTTCACGTGCCAGTAATACATTCTAACATTTTTAGAAGGTCTCTTTCTATAAGTCTATAATATACAGTGGAGCCCCAGTATAACGCACCCCGCTATAACACGACTTCGGTTATAGCACAATTATACCGTGGCTCCCGAGTCCTCCTTCTCTGTCCCCAGCAGGCGCAGGGGCCACGGCTTCTCTCCCCTGCTGGGCAGCGAGGAGAGAAGCTGCAGCCTCTCCTGCCAGAGACAGAGAACTCAGGACTGCAGGTGGGGGCTGCGGCTTCTCTCCCCTGTGCCCAACAGGGGAGAGAAGCTGCGGCCCCCACCTGCGGGGACAGAGAACTCCGGGGCTGCAGACTGCAGCCCGGGAGTTCCCTGTGGAAGCCGCTGCCCTGCGGCTGCCGGGACAGGGAACTCAGGGACTGCAGGTGCCAGTGTCCCCTGCCACTGGCAGGCAGGTGGACAGCGGCTTCCACAGAGAACTCCAGGGCTGCAGTGTGCAGCCCCAGAGTTCTCAGTCCCTGGCAGGTGCGGAGACACAGCTTCTCTCCCATGCTGGGCAGCAGGGAGAGAAGTGCAGCCCCCCCCGCCTGCTGGGGAGTGGGACCCCACTATAATGCGACCCCACATTTAGCGCGATGGGATTTTATGGATCCCATCGGTCGCGTTATAGTGGGGCTCCACTGTATAACTAAACTATTGTTGTATGTAAAGTAAATAAGGTTTTTAAAATGTTTAAGACACTTCACTTAAAATTAAATTAAAATGTAGAGCTCCCTGTACTGGTGTTCAGGACCCGGGCAGCTTGAGTGCCACTGAAAATTGGCTCGTGTGCTGCCTTTGGCACCCGTGCCATAGGTTGCCTGCCCCTGGTCTAGCTCCTGCCTCTCGGCCCTTTTATAGTGCCAGCTGTGGCCCGATTGGGGTGGGGCCCAGCTGTGGCTGCTTTCCCAATCAGTCCCAGTTTGCTGCTTTTCCCAGCCACAACCGTCAGCCAGGCTATCTTTAACCCCTTCGGGGCCAGAGCGGGGCGACTGCCCCGCTACACCACCCTTTCTGTAGTACCTGAGTTGGGCATTCGTTTAGTTGATTACGTTAACCTGAAAGGAGTGGATTTTGTTTTAAAGCATGAATTAAATTACTACTGCACATCTCCTTAAAACAGCTTAGTTCAAGCTGACCGACTGTTAACATTCAACCCACATTGCAGCAGGCGTTTTTCATCATCTGGTGATATATTTGTCTTGGTTAAAACCCACTATGAAATTGGACGTTGGTGTCGGAGTAATATTCCAGGTATAAACAATTCCATAGACTGTGCTAAGCACTATATAGGAAATGAAGTCTTTCCGTCTTCATACGCTCGATCGCACATCCCTGGAGGCTGCGGTCTTGAGAAATGTTGATGAGGAGACCACTCTGCATGTTACATCTTCCTTGAAGCAGCACTGAATACTAAACCTTTGAATTACATTTCTTACTTTTTTTATCTAAAGCACTAGGCTGCACTTTTGGAATAGGTTGTCTTCTGAATAATGAGCTCACTTACACTTTAAATATGCATGTTGTGTATTAAGACCGTGAACACTGAAAAATTCCCAGATCTCAGAGAATTACCATATGTCCTCTGATTGCTAGGTACAACAGGCACATTCGGAAAGCAGTTAAGCTCATGCCATGTTGAGGCCAAATACGGGAGCACATGTGGTGCATTTCACCTAAAACTGAGAACTTCCTTCTTTGTCCTACTTTTGGTTACAATCCCAACTGTTCTGCTAATGTAGGGCTCATCTCTGTGTGGTTCTCTTTGATTTTGAAAGGGAGAAAAATGTGTCATTAGCGTGAGCCCTGTTGTATGGGCCTGATCCAAAGCCCAATCAAGCCAATGGAAGGGTTGTACTTTATTTCCATGAGATTTGGTCAGGGAATATCTAAATATCTGAATTAGATGGACAGTGACTTGGAGCAGGCACCAATGTACATTGTATGCATCTCTGAGCATAGCTAGAATGCACCAAAGAATAAAATTATAATTTAAACTCCATTACAAACCCTAGACTGTAAATGGATCAGATGTACTCTGCTCCTGCCTGGAACAATCAGGGTGCAAGAAGTGCCTTTCTATGTACAGGAGCCAGGCACAATCTTCTTGTGTTCCCTTCAGTGATCACATCTAGCACCACTAGTGGTGCTAGACTTTCCACCCAGAGAGAGCAAGTTTCCTGCACATTCGCTGGTCCTTCACAAGGTGAAGGAACACAAGCTGTGCACCTTCTTCTTGAGTGGTGTAGAAGCCATGCTCACTCTGCATTGCAACGGCCATTTTGCTTGTGGCCCATAAAGGCCTCGTGGAGAGTGTGTGTGGTGAAGAACATTGGCATTCTGGCCAATTTCCAGCTTACTTTCAATTTTCCTGTCAACAGCCCCAACCCCACTTAATCTCTCACCCAAGTCCCATTGCAACTTCACCTGCATAAGTTATTCTTCATGTCCCAGCGTCTCCTGGTTTTATCTAGCATTGCTGCATGCTTTTAAGCAGTTTCTGTGATTCACCTGTCAGGTGAATGCAATTTCAGGGGTAAATGAACTAAGTCCTATGTATAGTTTGTTTATGAAACTCAATGGGATTGTTCTGGATGAAATGTTTTGGATCATATTGTTCCCTTATTTTAGTCAGTGAGAGCTGCATCCATTTACAGCCAGAGTGAATTTGTCTCTGTCTTCTTCATCACTATATAAAAACATGGATAAAAGATTAGCTCAAAATGTTACCTCTCAAGTGAGGAAGTTGTGTTAACTGTGATCTAGAAGGTACGTTATGGAAATTTATAAACTTATATTTTAGATTTGTAAATACAGGAGCAAAGTTTTTACACAAACTCAACAGCTCTGGTTGACATGATTTGTGTATTGACTGACTGGGATATAATGTATTTGATAGATTGGGAGTAACTATGTAATTACCATTCTCTTTCCATTGGAATTGCTATATTGTAGAGTGCTCAAATTTTTTTTAACAAAAAATGTCCCTGGTCAAAAATGTGGAGTTTAATCTAAATTGATCTTTCTATGAGGAAAAATTCTAGTTTAGACAGTATTTTCTTACTTTCTGACAGGAAACTTCTAAACAAAACATTTCAGAAGGACATTTTGACATTGTCCATTTTGACAAGTGTCCATTTCAGAAGGACACTTTGACTGAGAAAGCTCTAATTACAATAGGAAGATATATATACACAGAGAACATAAAAAGATGATGGCAACTGTATTTTCCACTCCATGTATCTGATAAAGTGGGTTTTAGCCCACAAAAGCTTATGCCCAAATAAATGTGTTAGTCTCTAAGGTGCCACAAGGACTCCTTGTTCTTTTTGCTGATAGAGACTAACACGACTACCACTCTGTGACCTAAGTCTGTACACATCTGGGTTCATTCCTCAGCTCTGCCACCCTGTGTGACCTTGAGTAAATCACTTAATCTCTCCAAACCTCAGCCCTCCATCAGTAACGGGGAAGTTTTTTCCCCCTAGCTCACAGTAGTGTTGCAACAATAGATTAATTAATGTTGCGGAAGTGCTCAAACTATGGTAATGGATGTGTATGTGGCATATACATACCTATTTTAAATAACTGTATAACTAAAATAAAGCATGTATAACTGTCATGAACAGCAAATATTAGCTAATAAAAGACAACAATGGCCAGAGCAAATGCTGATGTCTTGGGATAGCATAGTGGGAGTCAGCTGTCCTTGTACCAATTACCCCACTCCAGCAGTACCCCCACCAATTACAAGGGGTGATGGACAATTTAGTTATGGTTCAGCTTACATGCTTCTCAGAACCAAAACCAAACTAACAACGAAGTTTCATATCTCTGCAGGGCTGGAACAGCCTGTTATGTTATACCCCTTTGTGCATCAGTCTAGGAAAGAAATACAATACGTTCACTCTTTCACGGCTGAGGATGTTAGGGAGATTCCCAAACCTGAGCCGTCTTTTGTAGGTGACAAATCTGAGGAATTGTCACAGATTGAAGTGTCAGTAGAGGAGGTCTTGGAACTAATTAATAAACTTAACTGTAACAAGTCACCGGGACCAGATGGCATTCACCCAAGAGTTCTGAAAGAACTCAAATGTGAAATTGCGGAACTATTAACTAAGGTTTGTAACCTGTCCTATAAATCGGCTTCTGTACCCAATGACTGGAAGATAGCTAATGTAACACCAATATTTAAAAAGGGCTCTAGAGGTGATCCCAGTAACTACAGACCAATAAGTCTAACGTCTGTACTGGGCAAATTAGTTTAAACAATAGTAAAGAATAAAATTGTCAGGGACATAGAAGAACATAAATTGTTGGGCAAAAGTCAGTATGGTTTCTGTAAAGGGAAATCATGTCTTACTAATCTATTAGAGTTCTTTGAAGGGGTCAACAAATATGTGGACAAGGGGGATCCAGTGGACGTAGTGTACTTAGATTTCCAGAAAGCCTTTGACAAGGTTCCTCACTAAAGACTCTTACGTAAATTAAGTTGCCATGGGATAAGAGGAAAGATCCTTTCATGGATTGAGAACTGGTTAAAAGACAGGGAACAAAGGGTAGGAATAAATGGTAAATTTTCAGAATGGAGAGGGGTAACTAGTGGTGTTCCACAGGGGTCAGTCCTAGGACCAATCTTATTAACTTATTCATCAATGATTTGGAGGAATGGGTAAAGAGTGAGGGTGGCAAAGTTTGCAGATGATTCTAAACTGCTCAAAATAGTTAAGACCCAAGCAGACTGTGAAGAACTTCAAAAAGATCTCACAAAACTAAGTGATTGGGCAACAAAATGGCAAATGAAATTTAATGTAGATAAATGTAAAGTAATGCACATCGGAAAAAATAACCCCAACTATACATACAATATGATGGGGGCTAATTTAGCTACAACTATTCAGGAAAGAGATCTTGGAGTCATCGTGGATAGTTCTCTGAAGATGTCCATGCAGTGTGCAGCAGCAGTCAAAAAAGCAAACAGGATGTTAGGAATCATTAACAAAAGGATAGAGAATAAGACTGAGAATATTTTATTGCCCCTATACAAATCCGTGGTGTGCCCACATCTTGAATACTGCGTACAAATGTGGTCTCCTCATCTCAAAAAGGATTTACTGGCATTAGAAAAAGTTCAGACAAGGGCAACTAAAATGATTAGGGGATTGGAACGGGTCCCATAGGAGGAGAGATTAAAGAGGCTAGGACTTTTTAGCTTGGAAAAGAGGAGACTAAGGGGGGATATGATAGAGGTATATAAAATTATGAGTGGCGTGGAGAAAGTGAATAAGGAAAAGTTATTTACTTGTTCCCATAACAGCAGAACTAGGGGCCACCCATTGAAATTACTGGGCAGCAGGTTTAAAACAAATAAAAGCAAGTTCTTCTTCACACAGCGCACGGTCAACCTGTGGAACTCCTTGCCTGAGGAGTCTGTGAAGGCTAGAACTATAACCGGGTTTAAAAGAGAACTGGATAAATTCATGGAGGCTAAGTCCATTAATGGCTGTTAGCCAGGATGGGTAAGGAATGGTGTCCCTAGCCTCTGTTGTCAGAGGGGGGTGATGGATGGCAGGAGAGAGATCACCTGATCTTTACCTGTTAGGTTCACTCACTCCGGGGCACCTGGCATTGACCACTGTCGGTAGACAGGATACTGGGCTAGATGGACCTTTGGTCTGACCCAGTACGGCCCTTCTTATGTTCCTATTATGTGTATTTCAGCTTTCTTATCCTCTGGTCTCTATTAGAAGCTGGTACTACAGAAGTGTTTCAAAATGTGGAAAATGTGTGCACATCTGGAGGGGTAAACCTTTAAACGGATTTTGTTTAAAACTTTAAAGTCTCCAAAAATGTTCAAGACCATCCCTCCCAGGTGTTTGTTCACCCTAGTCTTAACTCCTATGATGGGGATTCCACAATCTCCCTCAGAAGCCTGTTCCAGAGTTTAACTACCCTTATAGTTAGAAAGATTTTCCTAATATCCAACCTAAATCTCCCTTACCTCAGAATATGTCTATTAACTACTTGACCTACCTTCAGTGGATATGGAGAACAACTGATCACTATCCTCTTCATAAAAGCCCTTAGTGTATTTGAAGACTGCTATCAGGTTCCCCCCATTGGTCTTTTTTTCTCAAGACTAACCATACCCAGTTTTTTTAACCTTTCCACAATGATCAGGTTTTCTAACCCTTTTATCAGTTTTGTTGCTCTCCTCTGGACCCTCTTCAGTTTGGCTGAATCTTTCTAAACGTGTGGCACCCATAACTGGACTTCATACTCCAGATGAGGCCTCACCAGTGCTGGGAAGAGCAGGACACACTATTATAAATCTTTGAAGACCTTACCCAATTAGTTTATTTACAAGTCCACTTTAAATTGACTGCCCCTCCTAAGTGCTTCTCTGGAATTATCCGTGTCATCTGAGCCTGACTATAGACCAGTGTGGCCTGCTAGCAAAGACTTATCATTTATTTCAAAGTTTCTATTAATGATAAATTTAGCCATCTTAAAAAGGATGAGGCATGTGCTCTCAGGTTTATGCTAAATTGAAATTGCCACTTAACCTACAACGATTCACCCAGATTTTGGTTAATAGGATAAATTCCAAAGCTGACCTTTTAAAAACTACTGAATTACTGAAACCTGAGACAGATAAGAGTTCCCTTTACAAGGGAAAGTGAATTATGTGCACATGCAGGGATTCACTACAGAATAACCTAACAGTTGATGCATGTCTGACCTATGAACACAGGAATTAGTCAAGGTGCCCTAACATGGCCAGAGCTTCAGTGTAGCAGCTCTTCTGCCCTCCTCCAGCACTTAGTCAGATTTAAAGCCTGATCCTGCTCCCACTGGTGAGAGAGACACAACTTAGCAGTGCAGGATCAAATCATTAAAAAGCAGGTAGACAGTCTTATTCTGCATTGTGGAGTCTTAATATACTGTATCTGAATTAAGGGTAATATGTTCCCTTAACCATAGCCAAAGTGATTCTAGATACTGTTGTCGGACTTCATAGAATCACAGAATATCAAGGTTGGAAGGGACCTCAGGAGCACATCTAGTCCAACCCCCTGCTCAAAGCAGGACCAATCACCAACTAAATCATCCCAGCCAGGGCTTTGTCAAGCCTGACTTTAAAAACCTCTAAGGAAGGAGATTCCACCACCTTCCCAGCTCCTAGATTCAGCTCTTCAATCTTCTCTTACATTCCAACCGATACTACAGTGCAGCCTTGTCAGCTGCCTGGCACAGCTGCAGCATCATGGGCACCACACAGACCTGCTTGCAAACACTTACAGCTCCTCAGCCTGGCCTGTTGGATATCTGTGTACCATGATGCTCCTCCCACTCACCTATATGGCTCTCTCCCCAAAGTCTCCTGCTTCCCTAACCTTCCCATTTTACTTCTCACTGCTTCAGCTGATGAACTCCTATGTACTCAGATGCAGCCAACATCCCAATCCTACGCCAGCCCTCCTCATTCCTGGAAAATATCAGGAATAAAATACATTCTTGTTCTAGCCATGTGTGCATTACTGAGTCATACCAAAGTACTGAGGGTGTTAGTGCTTGGATGGGAAACCACCAAATAGTCCTCTTTATTCTGTGAAATGTAACAACATAACAGCTGAGGCGGTGTACCTGGCAGCCAGAATAAGTGGTTTACTTCATAGCAAGGATGGGTTTAAGTATACTGTTTATATACTTATATATAGTATATATTTGCATCAGTAAACCATACAGCTATCATAAGGCTATTATTCTCTTTAAGTTAGTACATGCTGCAATTCATTCAATATGGCTCTTAGTTAATTCCCAGTGAGACTATTCCAAACTCAGATTATATTTGTCATGAAGACAGTTGCAAAAGGAATCACAGTGGGTGGGGGGTGGAGAAAGTACATCAATAGACAAAACAGCACTTCACCTTCCAAATTTATACAATTAGGCAGCATTGTATTGCTTTATATCACTGGTGTATGCTGGGTATAAATCCAATTTTCTAAGCTTCTATCCTCCCTTGGAAACCAGTGTTTTTCCCACAAAGTGATTTAGTAAATGGTTTGTGTTGTAGCTACCATATTAGTCAGCACTTAGCCACAATAAAGAACATATATGGTTCCCTCACTGTTTTCAAAATTCCCATCAACACTAGTGGGAGCTATGTATACAAACTGAGCAAGGAATAGGCTCTCATCTTGCAGTTCTCAGAAAATATTACTGCATTGAAAATTGGTAAAACGTTATTTTATTCTGAGCTGAAACGCAGCACAGAGGGTCATAGAGAGGATGAAAGTCACCCCTGTGCAGAGAGCCAGCAAAAGGCATATGCACCATTTAAGTCCACAAAATAGAGCTTAAGTGGGACCTCACAGATGCATAGACTTTGTGCTGGCTTTCTGTAGAGAAGTGATTTGCACCCAGGTATATGCTGAGGCTATGTCTACACTTCGAGCTAACATCCAGTTAACATAGACATACTCGCACTAGATCTTGTCAAATTTCTGCACTAAAAATAGTAGTGTAGCCAGGGTTTCAGAGACAGTAGCAGGTGATGGCATGGGCGAGTTGTATTGACTATGTTCCCATGAGGTTCCGGGGGGGTTGTACACCGCACCACTAGCCTGTGATGCTGCTTCCTGCTGCCCATGCTACCTTAGCTACAGTATATTCAGCTACTAGCTTATTGGGAGCTTGTGTGACTATGTCTATGCAAACTGGGAATCACACCCCCAGCTCCAAGTGTAGGCATTTCACGGTGTGCTGATGACAGCTCCTGTGTGGACAACACTGGAAACCAATATGCTTCCTCAGGAGGTGTAAACAAAGGCAACAGCAGTGCAAACTTGCTGACACCAGCTTAATTTTGTGCCTCAATTTTGACTGAGAAGGGTCACTTCCAGAGAGATAATGATAGGTTCTCAGATACCAACGTGATGGATGCCTATAAGAACCTATATAGATAATGAGATTCGTCACTGGTGCCAATTTGGGATTTTATATGGCATGGACACTGTCCTATTAGAATCTAGTTGGAGGTCACTGACTTGGATCCTACAGCCTCCTGAAGAGGTGTCAGCCACTGTTGAAGTAAATTAGGCTCAGGACAATGAGCTAAATATGAAAGGGGAGAGAATATTTCTCTCTGAGATGATTTACTGTGTTTTACTTTGTCTGCTTTATTGTGTAGTTTGTTTTTAGAGGAAGTATAAAAAAAGAAACGAATATTGCTGATGGATTCTTGTGTAGGGAGGAGCAAAGACATTTAGTCCATAATTTGTGCTGATTGCTGTTTGATTTTTGAAAAGGAGCTAATTAAGGCTTGAAGTCTATTAGTCCCCATTTATGCTACAGTGACAGCTAAGGTACATCCTGGGTAGCTTCCCTAGAAGAGGCAAAAATCTCTTGTAACTGTATTACATTTTCTAAAAATAAACGTCACATTGAGAAGTCAAACACTCAAGTTAAGAAAGGACTAAATTAAAGCCATCCATGTAATCTTAATTCAGCCCCCTTGTGCAAATGCATTGTGATAGTCTATAATTGCATGACCACATAGTTGTTTTTTCCATGGGGCCCCTGCCTCATTCAGTGTGCACAATAGACTTTTGCTGGGGATGAATCAGGGTTGTGTAGTGAAGGAGGCTATTATCTGTAGGACTACGGCTTTATTTGTTGCAGAAGTTGGGTGCTGCACAGTGAATGAGCCAGGGAACTACAGAAAGAGAAAGTATGATCTCATGGTTCAGATAGTTGAATGCTGTTCAGGAGAACTGGATACCATTCCTACCCCAGCCACGGCGTTCCTGTGTGATGCTGGGAGAGCCACATAAATAAAACCTTTTCACACTTGATCACTGTGTTCTTCATTTTCTGAGTGCCTGATTTGAGACAACTAGAGTCTGTTAGGAGAAGTGCTGAGCACTCCTGAGTGGAACTGAAGACAATGGGATCTCTGCTCAGAACATATCAATGGATTATCATTATAATGATCTATCCTTTGGAAAACAAGACCCTTGTCTTCTCAAATTTGACACCCAAAACAAGTTGACACTTCTGACAGTTTTAGCCTTAATTTCTGTACCTAAGTCCTCCCACATGTAAAATGGGGGAAATAATACCACCTTGCCTGCCTGGGTGTTATAAAGGTTCATTATTAGTACTTTACAAAAATATGATAGGAATAAGCACCACAGAAAACCTCATGAGTAAATTAATCATTCTGTCTTCAGAGCAGGGTTCAAATAAAGTGCAGCAAACAATGCCTGGGGTCACACATTGAATAATGTGAATAAAAAGAAATACTGAATAGCTACCAGTTCAGTGAGTACAGCTGAGCTTATGCATTGAATGCGGCAGGGCTCCTGTGTTAAAATTAGTAGGTGATCATGTAATTAAAGACATACTGTATACACACAAAGGGCCAAATCAAGGTTGCACAGGCACTGATTCAGGCATTTCTTCACTTTTGAGTCCTTGACTCTACTACCTTAGTATTCTTTTAACATAAGAAATTACGTTTTTCACTAAAAATTCCATTGCGTGGAGCCATATTGACACTCGCCCACAGTCACATGTGTCATAAGCAGTTTTGGGCTAGAACAATTACTTACACTCGCAATAACTGTGGTTCTTCAAGATGTTGTCATTAATGTGGATCTCATTGTAGATTCTCATGGATGGGAGGCCAGATACTTTTAGCTATCAGTGTCCCTTGGGCTGCATATGCCCTTGAGTGTCCTTGTGTTCCTGCATGTCTAATTTTCTCGATAAATATATCATAGAATCATAGAATATCAGGCTTGGCTGAGTTTGCTGTACTGTCTTTCCAGCACACTCTCTGCCTTTTCTCCCTCTGCTGTAGTGACAGGACTCCCTCTGCTGCTGCTGTTCTTAGTCACTGCTGTGTCTGTTCTCTCTCTCTCTCCACCATCTCTCTCCACCTCAGCTGCTCTCTCTGTCACCTGCCTCTGACACCCCGACCTTTATACCATTCTGTCAGAATTTTCTACACAGTTCTGCTAATATATTTCTGGCATATCTTTCTTGGACACATGCCAACAGTCCAAACTGCCAATTCTATTTTTAGCCTGCAACCGTTATTTTCCTCAGTGTTATGACATGCCATTGCCACCCTTTCCCCCGACAACTCTATTTTAGTGCTAGGTGACCTGCAGCTTCCTTCTAATGGTGGAGTGACTCTTGCTTATTCAAAATGGAAGCTAAGGATTCAAAATGAAGTTTGGGGAAATTATCTGGTAAAAACGGTGTTGATGCCAATCTCAGTGGTAGGTCTGAACTTCGCATCTGTTTCTTTGCTGAGGTCTTGGATGCCATCTGTCTGATCAATGGAGCACTGGACAGTACTGGTTTGACCAATAATACAAACAGTATTGTATGAAATCTGGATAAACAAAGGTCTTACTGTTATGTTGAATGGGAAAAATTGTTCCTGAAAATCCTAGATTTAGGAAGAGGGCCAGCTCTGTGCTCAGCTTGTTTCTATAGAAAGATACCAACATCTTTTTAAAAAAACTTAGTTCTAGAATTTGGAAGGTCGTGGTGTTCTCAGAATAAGAAGGCATCCAATACAGCTGAAACAAGAAAAAAATATAAATCATAAAAAAAAAGGCACTCAAAGAGTCAGCGCATTAATTTTTCAATTTAATCAATCTCATGTGTCATTTAACATCATTTGAAGAAAAACTATTGGGAAATGAAAACACAAATCCTGTGTCTGTTCTTGCAACTTGTCTAAATGAAAGTTTCTAACATCATTCACTGTCTCAATACAGCTATCTATTTTACGCAAGGGAAAATACAACAGCTACATTGTAGCACATAAAGTAAAACAAAATGTTGGGAGTAGTAGTTGGTCTAAGAGCCCATTATGAGGATTTCTGTGCATGTGCTGAGAGCAGAATAGTGGTCAGAAGAGCCACTTGCAGATCTGAGAGCACAATTGTTTTGTTTTTGACATGGCCCTAATCCACAATCCACTGAAGTCAGTTGACTCCCGTTGATTTTAATGGGTGTAGGATTGAGCCTTATGAGGTAGCTTGAGGGGGCTTACATTTCCATAATTTCGCCCAGCATTTTAGATATGGGATACTTATCTATGAGAGCTGCATTCTGTAGATTAATTTGAGTTTTCCCTTTCCAACATTTGTGACTAAAGTTGGTTGGGAGTTTTTAATTGGAGTGGTATTTTCACAAAAAATGCAGTGTCAACAATTGAAATTTTCTAGAGGATTTTTTTTTACCACATATATTTTTCCATAAGGAAAATCTAAATGAAATACATTATTTTGGGCCTGTTTAACCCAAATCTGAACACTTAATTTCTTGAAGAGACCCAAAATATTTCATTTTGAATCAGCTCAATAAAACATTAAACTGCATTTCTCTGTTGCATTATGGAAGTTGTACTTTGAGTCCCCATTTTCTGCTATGAGCTGGATTTCCTGCAGACTGCTTCTCCTATAATGAATTATATATCCATTATGGGAGTTGTGGTCTGGCCAAGAAGCTTGCTGATAGGGGGCAATGGCTGCATCTAACTGGAACACCCATAAAGCAATGCACCACTATAGGGATAATGCAGATTAACATTGAACAGACTCAAAATGAAGTGTTTATAATAATAAACAATAGGTAATGAGACAAAATATCATAATGCACTATATAAATCTATGGTACGCCCATACCTTGAATATTGTATGCAGTTCTGGTCACTCCATATCTAAAAATATACCTTAGAATTGGAAAAAGTACAGAGAAGCATAACAAAAATGATTAGGAGTATGAAATAACTTTCCTTTGAGAAGAGATGAAAAGAATGGAACTGTTCTTAGTGTGGAAAAGGGAGCAAATGGAGAAGTGGGGGGAGGAAGGGGAATTATGTCGATAAAATAATAAATTATTTGTGGAACAGAAATTCTGGAACACTTCAATTTGAAAATGTCAAAATGTTTTGTTTCAATTTATTGACTCCCTAGCTATCTTTCTAACTATGTAAGCTAGAAAACCAGCTAACTACACAACCTGTTTGTGTTCACTTTAAGTAAAGAATCCTCTGTGCATTAACTACACCTGAGTGCCGGCTGTCTCCCCATTGCAGAGATACAATAAGCTATGCCTCACCAAAAATCCGTTTAGTTTTGCTTGCATTAGGCCTTATGTATTAACTTTTCATCTGCATGTAATACATCTGCATTAGCTCTATAATGAATATGGCCAGATGGGAGGACAAAACAAACAAATCTGACCAAACCTTGTCCCCCCCAGGCCAATTTTCCTTCTTTTCAATCAATAGGTAATTCTATTTTGGATTGATTTTTCTTCTAGGTCCTTCTATACCAGCCCAACTATACCATATAAAATGCAGGCACAACAATAGTAACATCTGCTTGCACACTCAGATGGCTCTCCCCTCCCCACCACCATATAATTTAAAGTTTTCTTTCATACTTGGCAAAGCTCTCAATTGAGGTGCCAATCAACATTTTTCTTCAGTCCCTGCACATCAGTTATGAGAAAGACCCAGGGGGAGGGAAACAGCTTTCTACCAGCAGACAAATGATGTCTTACCTCAGTTCCTAGATATCAGTCACTCAGGCAAAAACTACATTAAAAGGAGTGAGGAAATTCACAGCGTTCATAACAGCTTCTTCATAGTTCAGACACAACAGTGCAACAGGTCTGTATTTTGTATTACTCCTCTTGTGCAGATTATATCTAAAGCACTTTGCATCTTTAGATAATTGCAAACCAAAATACATAATAGCAAGAGAAAAAGGGTAGCATGGAGAGATGAGGGGGACAGGGGTATGAAAAGAGATGAGAACCCAGCGAGGTGGAAAGATGCAGGATCTGCCAAGGAGACAATGCTGAGTTTGTGGTTTTTGCATCCACACTGTCTCCATGTACTCGATAGGCTCATGTGCTTCAGACTGCAAATTGATACAGTATCTGAAGATTATAAGGCCACAGAAAGTGTAGACAGAAAAAGATGTATTAAATCAGATTTTCAGGCCTATCCCACTGTGAAGAGAGAATGTGATCTCATGATAGAGGAGGTATCCACTGGTTGTATTCATGTGCCTGAGTGTAACCAGGATTGGGATCTAATTCTGTCCGGGTGTGTTTCCAGTTGGATAGCCTTGTGGTTAAGGTATGTGGGCTCACACTTGGGACATCTGGCTCCAATTCTTGGCTCTCTGATGTGACTTTGGGCAAATCACTGAATGTCTGTTTAGTTTTGCAAGCTCATGTGGGCAGAGTCTTTTGTACATGGCCTATCATAACGGAATAAGAGATCATGGTTGAAGTCCCTGGGCACCACTATCATTGATTATTGCCAACCACACACACTCAAAAATAATGAGATTATTTTAAAAATAGTGGTTTTTAAATAATAAATTTGGCATTTACATATTTGCTTTCTGTTTTTTGAATTGTTCGTGTTCATGTTTCCAAGCATTTCTCCACAGTCATGAGGGCTAAAACAAGAACGTTTTGTCTGTTTTAAAATGAAAACTGGGATGCTTTTTTAATGCAGAAGCATTTAAAAAAACACCAACTATCATGAGACTTCGGTAAAATTATGAAAGTTGACAACATGGCATAATACAAACAGATGATAAGAGTAACGTTCACTTCATTGCATAACTTGTTGATCAAAATGATCTCCTATGTTTCCTTTTAAAATTAAAGCTCATATAGCAATTGGAAAACAATAAGCCTGTGCCATCCTAGTGCAGGGTTGTAGCAATAGTTGGCATTTCCCATGGATGGAGATAGATCGATTAGATTAGATCCTGTATTAGTTAGATCCATCAGATGATCGTGCAGTGATTTGGAAATTCCCTCACATCTCCACTGCATACACCTTCCACAGTAAGTCTTACAGTGTGGCAGCTAATGGCTTGTTTAGAGCAAATGTCCCCTGTCTTCTATATCAGTTTGTCTTCCAGAGTGTTGCCGCAATTTTTATACATCAGGGAAAACAGTGGTTAATGAATGGCAGAAAAGCATTATTTATCCTAAGAAAAAGTCCTCATTTGCAGTTTCAGGGCTTTGTTAGGTCTCGTTGGTGCAGAAATAGCATGATAAATATTTAGCTTGTAGTCACAGATACTGTGAGATGCTCAAGTGATTAAAAGAGACACACAACTATAGAGTCTGATCCTGAGGCTAGCTATCGAAAGGTGCTGATCACTCACCCTAGAGTGCTGACAATTATCTTTAATTACAGAGACCACCGTGGACTTCTGTCTTAGGCCCTGATCTTGCAATGGGTAGCATGTTGGTTGAATCCTGTGGATCCGCCCACCCAGAATCCCATTGGCTTCAATAGGGTCTGTGCAGGCACAGCCATCCACCTATGTGCTATCATTGCAGAATTGGGATCTCGTGCAAGTGAGGCTCTACATTTTAGGAACAGGAACTATTTGGTTCCCAGAACTTACCAGCCTTATTTGCTTCACCAGCAGAAATGGTAAGGTCATCTGTCTCTACTGCTACCTTGTCCTCCTGCTCATCACCCCATCTGTCAGTGTTTTCACTTCTTGTGCAGTGCCTGAATCCTAGATCATGAGCTGTCCACATTAGAGCTTGTCCCCCACTATGTGTGTTTGTATAGTGTCTACTATAATGGGACAGTGATCCATGTTTGAGGTCTTTAATTCTACTGTGGTAGACCCTACTCCTGAAAATGAGCAGAAGCATGCTAAGGGGTCTCTGAACTTTCCTCTCAGTATCCAGGGATGTCCAGAAATTAACCTTTCTCCAATATCATTGACTTGGCCATGTTACACCTTTCTGCATGTTAAATGCAGTATATTAATATTGCAGACAGAAAACTTTGGTTAAGATAGAGTTAGCATGGTAAATAAATCTCTGATCAATTCAAAACATAAGGTTGTTTTTCTAAGAAACAAGTATTTGTATTTATTCTATTGATCCTAAAATGGAGGATCCATGAAGTCATATAACTGAGTTGAGAGGTGTGCTCTATGGAACTTACAAATAGCTCTAGGCTTCTAAGAATTATGAAGAGTCCCTACTAGTTGTCCTGGAATTTACAAGCTGCAGACTTTGCAAATTCCTTCACATTACACACAAAATATGTCTCCTGACCTTGTTAAACATGGGCTGGACCTTCTGACTTTTTGAGCTCCAAAAGCAACATCTTCAGTCCTTCTAGCTTCTGTAGCAGTAATTGTGGAGTTAATCAGATGGGCAGCTGTAGCTGCTAACCTTCAAAGCCACATGGGCCTTGACTTTGTAACAGTGAGGCTCTACATTTTAGGAACAGGAACTGTTTGGCTCCCAGAGCTTCCAGCCTTACTTGCTTCACCAGCAAAAATTGCAAGGTCACCAATCCAAAGCTATTAGGCCCGTAGAACCTGCATATGAAAAAACCCACCAGAGCTATTTGGCTTCACACCTCTTTAGCCCAGCTGTCCCCCATGGAGGCCTTCTTAATATAGCCTTGATTAAGATGATATTCAGCTAGGCAAATAAAGGGCGTACAGTACTTTAATCCCTTAAAGTGGTTTGAGCGGATGAAGTCCTCAGAGCCACTTGTGTAGTTTAAGCTGCTTTCGACCCTTAGAGCAGTTTAAACCACATTGGGAGGCTAACTGTGAAGCATCCCGAGTGTGTCATTCGCTTGACTTCCCAACTGAACACCTCAAGTGGCTTGATAAAGAGTCAACCGGCACTACTTGCTACAGATCAATAAATAGAACCAGAGCAAGATCTTCTTCTCTTCTTCCCTGCCCTGTGAGCTTTTGGAGAACTGCTTTTAAGAATCACTTGAACATAAAATAACTAACGATCCATGGAGCTGCGACTTCTCGCCTCAGGTGATATTTCAACAAGTTACTGAACTACTGCACCTCTTTCCCTCTGAATGTTTTGATCTTGAGAAAGCTGCCAATGACTACATGCCACAAATGCTTCTGGTGTGTTTCTCCATTGAGAAGAACTTGCCATGTTACTGAGCAGTAAGAGCCGGCTCAATAGAGTGACCGGACAGGGCTTGCAGGTCCCTCATCGGAGCCCTGGAAGATAGGCAGTGAAATAAGCAATGGATCCATCTGTGCTGTTGTTGACTAGGCTTTTGCTCTCAATTACTGTGTTTGAATGTGACAAGAGAACATTAACAGCTTGCACTGTTCTTCATCCAGCTGTCAAATTTGCAGTCATCTGATCTTTTAGAGGAGTGATGATTCAGCAAAGACCTATGCATCACAGAAACAAAAAGGTTTATATTTTCTTATATTTATATTTTCTTAAATATAAGATAAAGAAATATACCAAGGAATGAATTCCAGTCTGTTATGCTCAGGTTCCAACAGCGTGCCCGTCACTGTTATTTAAGCACTTACCAGTGGTGCTCTGAGGGAAGTGATTAACCTCTCTCATTAGACCTGCCTAGAAAATATTTTTGTAACATCTGACAAACTTTCTATAGGTTTCCAATCACCAGACAGTAAATTTGTTAGTGGCTTCTCTTGCCGAGTTTTAAATGTTTGTTCCACCATTTCCTAAACATCTGAAAGATGAGCCCCGTTTAAGAAAATGAAACTAATTTAATGTTCCCACATTGCTCACCTGTAACGATGGCATGTGTTGTTAGAGGCCTCCTCTTCTTTGTTTATAAGTCCTTCATGCCTCCCCAGCTAGTGTTTCCTGCTAACCTCTCCCCACCACAAAGTTTAGGAAGTGCTAGTGTAGATTTTCATAATCTGAATCTTTCCCTCCTTTCCAACGTGCTTTTCATGAGAAGCAAAATGGTTAATAATTTAATGGTGACATTTTTCGAGCATTGTCACTGGCATCAAAGTTGGCATCCATTGAAACAAATGGGACACTTCTCAATTCACAGCTATTGTTTCAGGCTGAGGTCTCTTCAGTAGCGTAGCTAGCGGGGGATCAGCGGGAGCAGCCACTTCTTTCGGCGGCGGCATTTCGGTGGCAGCTCCAACAGGTAAGTTGGGGGCGTTTTTCCGGCCCTGGAAATGGAACCTTTTTTTTGGGTGGTTGCTCTCCCTGCTATTTAAACCTGGCTACACCACTGGGTCTCTTCATCATTGCAGTCAGGTCATGTATCAGAGGCTTTCTGCACAAAAATAATAGCTAGAGACTTTGTTTTTTAAAAATGAAAGCTGAGACCTTGGAATAAAATTTGAATGTCTCTCGGTAGCCCACTGCTTCCAGGCAATCCTTTGGGGGTATGCTCCATAATTTGGAAAACCTTGGTGTAATGTTTTGGGTTATGACCTTTTCCCAAGGTTTAGAAAGTTGGATGAAGTAAATGATGCTAATGGTTGGAACTTATACTGCAATGTTCTTAATCTTCAAAGCACTTTCCAAATACTAATGAAAAGCCAGAGGGATATTAGCAATAAGTTTTGGTTATAGACTGTTTTCGGGACACTGGAGGAGATATTAGCCAGTGAGCCACTGGTCCTGCCAGTAATCATTTTTACAGATGCTCTTCTAGACAAACTCAATCAATATATCAGATTTGTTGGAAATGCAACCCAACAGCAAAAAGTCTATATATTGCACAGTATAGCTGATTTTTCTTTAGTTTTTGGAGTTATTCTTTTTACACATGCATTACCCATTCATGTGCCTATGCAAAATGAAGGATTGTTTATAAATAGAACTGTATTCAATTCATTGGCTGTGCAAGTGGCTTGCAATGCCAAATAACATGAAATAATTGCTGTAGCAAAATTCACAGCATCAAGACATGATTCATTCATACTTAGGCAATCAACTCCACTTCACATCTCTGAGACCTGCCAAATCACTGTCATGTGGCTAAGCTGTACAGTCAGGAGGCAGTTTTAATAATGGCTGGCTTTTGACCTATATAATTATTATATTTTAATCTATTTATTTATTCCTCCTTTTTAAATGGCAGGTTCCTGAATACATTACTGAGGATATGTTATAAGCGATGGCAGCATGGTTGTATGGTCAGAGAACCAGACAAGGAGACAGGAAAGGTGGAACTTTTCTCCATCTCTGCCATTCACATGGTGTGAAACCTTGTGCATGTCACTCAGGGCATGTCTACACTGAAATCACATTAATGTATAGGCATACTTGAGCTAGCTTTGATCAAGCCAAAAAACATCAGTGAAGCTATTAGCAGCACATACATGGCAACATGGGCTACCGGCCTTAGTACAAATGGCAGAAAAAAATACAAGTGGGAATGAGAAAAAAAGAGTTGAAAAGAAACTTTAAATTTTTCAGTGTTTAATGTCATTGGAGTCAGATGAGGAAGCACAAGGAACACACATAAATCAAGCCAACAGCAGAAAAGGCCTTTGTCATAAATAGGGCAGAGTAAAAGCTATTTTTACTTTTTACTTCTTCTTTCATTTGAGGAGTTTCTGATGGTTCAGATGCCTCTAAGACCCCTACTTAGCCATTAAGAGGATACAAAGCGGGAAAGGAAGGGATGTAGGAAAGTGAATGAAAATGAGCAAGGACCAACTGAGATGACACCATCCCTTCTACAACTCAGTGTGACTTTGACTTTCTACACACACTCAAACCCTATGTTAAAACAGCTCCATACTCAAGCTGCTGCCCTGCTTGCAATTGTTTAATGCACTACAGAAACAGTCACACACTATAAAGTGTCTGCACAGGCATCAGATATTCACATCCCTCAGGTGTGCTATGAGGCATGAGGTTGAATTCAGTCACCCAGAAAGTGAGGGGTTCCATTAAGCCATTAGTATGCTCTCTCTCTGGAAAAGTAGGGTAATGGAGCATCGGTCTATCAGTGGGAATCCTTGTTAGACAGTTTTATGAATAACCATAGCTACAGGGCCTGATTCTAGTGGCACACTAGGGAAACTCCGTTGACTTTTATGGAGTTGATCCTGGTTTTACACCAGTGTAGATGAGATTCGAATCAAGCCTTTGTCGGAAAAACTAAAGATGGGAAAAGAACTGTTAGGTTATTCAGTTCTGCCAGTGCATACTTGTCCCAGGAAAATGCTTTATCTACTGCTTCAGGTAGTGTGATCTAGTGTATTGCACTGTCATGATTTCCCACCCCCAAAGTCATTTTTTTTCTTTTAAGTTCATCCTATCCCACCAACTGGTTCCTAGGACTTTTCAGAGGACCAAGGAAATGGTTCTGCAGGAGTCATGCAAACTTAACAGATTCCTTTTTGTTAGAGGTTGGGTGTGTATTTCAAAGGGCAGAGTTGTAGCTGCAGACTCCATACTTGGAGGTAGTGGGACTTAGTGAGCGGTGCATCTAGTCTGCCTGTGGGTTGTTTCGTTGACATGTTCGTTATTCTCTGTTATATGTTGTGTAGCTGGGATGCAGGTCACCAACTAAGCAGTGTGCCTTGCTAAAGGCTGCAAGGCAGGAGTCCTTGGAAATTTGATCAGCCCAGCTATTTAAAGTCTCACATTGGTTAATCAGTCCCTGTGGGTGAGAGGTGGAGCTGAGCTGAGCTAAGCAGGGAAGACTTGGTATAAAAAATCCTGCTAGATGCACAAGTGCTGACTTTTATTTTTCCTGGTGGGTGCTTCACACCCAATCTGCCCCTTCCCCAAGGCCCTGCCCTAGCTCTGTCTCTTCCTGCTGCCACTCCGCCCCCACCCCTAGGCCTCCCTCTCACCCACTGCTTCCTGTTTTCCCCGCTCCCAGCAGCTTAGATAACCACCAAACAGCTATGGCTGGTGGGTGCTCAGCACCCCCTTTTCATTCCATGGGTTCTTGAGCCTATGACTAGATGAACTCAAGAGCAGTGAACAGAGGTGATTGATAAAGGGAGTGTGAGAGGCTTTCCTTCTAGGTACAGCACTATGTGTGATATCAAAATGGCCAGCAATGGACCCAGTGGTGGTGACCTGAAATGGATGCGCCATCTTCTCTTTCGTGCCTGAATATAGAAGGAATTTTATTTGCATAAAGTGAAAACTGGTGGCTGTGCTGGAGGAAAAGATTCTTGGATTGGAGGGGAAACTTGAATCAGGGAAGGAAAGGAGTTCCTAGATAGGTAGTTCTGGGGAACATCAGTATCCCAGGTTCAAGGAAGAATGGAGCTGGCCACCAGGGAATCAGAGAGAGAGGAAGTCAGAGAGGAGGCCTAGTGGTTCATGACTACTGGAGACAGGTGATCTCAGTGGCATTCTACATGGATGGGAAAAGATGAGGATCAGCAGGCTGTGGCCACCAGGAATTCCACACAGCTAGAAGTTTCAAATCAATGCCAGGTACCCAAAATGGGAACTTTGGAAGATACTCTCAAATCTAGCAGGTCCAAGGTTAATGGAGTGATGTACACAACATACGTCTGGATGGCAGCTCGGCCCAACCTGTGAGAAAATCCAGCTTGCCCACAAAGAGTTCTCCAACGATTCAAGGAAGACAAATGATCGTTGCTGGAGATTCAGTACTCAGAATAAATGAAAGAACATTCTGCAATGGTGTGAAACACAACAGGACAGTGTGCTGCCTTCCCAATCTATTTAGCTATTGAGCTAAAATTCTAGTGTATCAAGAAAGTGCAGTTTCTAGGCTGAATGTACACAGGCATGAGGCAATCGATGGTGATTATGCCAGCTGAGGATCTTGGCCCTAGCATATCTGTGAAGAACATTTAAAGGCATATGGAAAATAGATACAAAAAGACTTGTCAGCTGCTCAACCTTAGTGAGAATTAGAGCTGCCTAAAACTTTTATACTAAAGCTTGAAACCAGGCAAGTTGGGCTGAAACTTGCTCAAGAAGAAATAGTTTGAGCCAGAATAGTCACCCTACATTCATCCCCTAGGAGACAAATCTATATATATAGTTCTATTAATCATAATAAGGATTTCAATAAATTATAAGGAGAATTCTGTCCCAGTTATGATGCAAACTCAGAATCCAGAGCTGAACAGAGACAAGTTAATTCATCAGTGCATTGTCAACAGAGTGCCTTAATCTTAATTAGTGATACAGCACCATGTTAATACCCTAAAATATGGCTGTCTGAGAATTAGTATAGGAGCAACCAATACGTTGACATAGTTTGATGATCCCATTTCACATATTGAGGTGATATTAGCTATACTCTGATATGTGTATTAGACACCTTTAACTCTTAGGCAGATACCCCATTGGGTTTAGGTAGCCATGGTTGTTCCAGTCTATTAGCAAAGAGCAAAGTCTTGCCCCATCTTGTGTCGCTGACCCATGACAGAGCAGGGCAGGATATGCACTAACTTTGAGCCAGTGGCACTAAAGGAACATATCAGGCCCCTGTTTCCTTGCCTGTAGCCATGGGCAGTAGGTGCTGAGTGGAGCACTTATGGGAGCAGCAGTAAGGAGTGCTACAGAGGTTGTGGCCCCCAGAACCAACCTGTTCTGCACAGGTATGCCTCCATCTTTCCATCCAAGCACTTGGGAAGCAAGGTCAAGCTTTTATACCAAATAAACATAGCAGGAGAGAGGATGGTGGAAGCTGAATCCAAGCACAAGTGCAGGTTTATTACCATTGCTTAGTAGAGCTCCACCAACCTGCTGCACAGTCGAGACTCTCTTGCACTAAACCGGCTACTAGCAGTATTCAGGGTCTCATGTTTCAGCAGTATGGTGGCCTTAAAGGGATACACCACTACACCCCATCAGTACATTACAAATGCACCAAAGGTTATCAAACATAAACATCTATAATGTTGTTCATAAAAAGCACAGACACTGTACTGTGGTTACATTCTGTAGGCTCCTGGCTCATTTTTATCTACAGTGGTATAAAGAGGTCAATGAACTGCTATGACTCACAGGCATTTGATCAATCAACAGACTTCTTTGATTTTGGGTGATTTTTATGCAACTTTTCGTCCAGGAAAACTGTCCAATGGCAGCTCCGTCTTATTAGGTGCTTCTCTGGAGTTTGGTTGTTGACTAATGTTTTGCAGTTTGCATCTGGATCCCATGATCCAAATCATCAAGTTTGCCTGTACATGTTCGTTGCCAGAACCTGTCATAGACACTGGTCAGGATCTCACCTGCTTCTTATCATAATTGTGTGACATTCTTTTTCTGAGAAAAGTGGTGAGTCAGAATGCAATAGGGTTTTTTCGAGGAGATCACCATGCATTTTGTTCAGCCATAAATCATAAATGTCATTTACTATGTTGCCCAGATGGTGCAGCAGAAGGTGTGACTTGTCATTTTAGATTTTCAGCATCAAATTCATCCAACAGATTTCTCAATCTACTTGTCCACCTCTGCCATCCCTGAGCCATATCCTCAAAGATATTAAATGCTGGAAGCTCAAGCAATGCAATTATCATGTTCCTGTCCTTTTAATTCTATTATTCTTTGACTCTGCGTATTGCTTTTCTTTCAATATGTCTCTAACCTATTGATTCTTTTCTTCTCCTGGTAAATTCTCTTTGCAGACCCGGGGATGTTCCAATTTAAAAAGGTGAGCTACAGAGGATATTTTTGTCATTGGGCTTGTGGGTTTTTTTCTTTCTTTCTTTCCTTTTCTTTTTGATTTATGATGTATAAAGATTTTATTTTCTTTCAGGTGTTGAGTTTCTTTTTTCCCCGATGGTTGTTTTAATGTGGCTGTATAGGGAATGTCAGTTGTGGCCTTCCTGGTTTGGCTGGATGATTTCTTGCAGGTCTCTGAGAACATGTATTATTAGGTCTCACTCCTTAGTTGATTGGGATTGGGTGTTGAATCTTTATCCTTATCAAATACAATTAAAGGCATATCTTATTTGCACACCATCAACCTTAACCGTGAACCATGAATGCTGGATAATTTTTAAATCCCTTGGTAAAAGGGGGATTCACCACCTTCCAGATATGTTCCCTAAACCACCAGATACAGCAACCATCTTATCTTGACTGAGTCTGAGACAGCTTCCTTTCATCCTGAGGCAAATGCCCGACATATTTTAAAGGGCACAGTCCCACTAATGCTTACTATCATGTTCAATTATGAAGTCAATGGGACTATATGTTGCATTAAGTCCACATGTAATTGTAGTGTTTGCAGGAATGGCCCAACTTATATAAAGAAGAAAGCACTTTTGACCTTAATTTATTTCAGAGCTCTTTGTCTCTGTTCCCTTGTCTCCCATCACCAGGTATGCTCTCCCTGTTCCCTTTAGGTGTAGGGGTTGAACATGAACTGTATTAGACAATGTTTTGCCTGATTTCTGTGCTGTTAAAGATGGCATCAGCAGACATGCAACCTCCTACGCTTTATACACAGTTTAAGCTTGGCATAGCCTTCATGTACTCAGTCTTTGTTACTGGTGTCCCATAAAATGTGTGGCCAATTTAATATTTCTGCCTAGTCTAGAAAAATACTGCCTGCGTTGAAATGGAAAAACAATTCAATGAAGCATCAGCTAAAGGGGCGATTTCAGCTGGTTGGATCTCTGCTGGTCTTGTTGTCAAGCGATTTATCCAGACCTGGCATAACAAAAAACTGGGCCTGATTGAATAAGAAATATGTAGGAATGGGATCCATTCACTAGAATTTCTTGCCTCTCTCCTCAGCTCTTGCCACTGACACATAGCTGATAACTAGACCTATACATTCTTTTTACTGGAACCATGACAAATCCTGCAGTACCTGTGAGGAGGAATCACTGTTAAACTGCCCATACAGGTGCCGTGGACAGAGATAAATGTCTGTTGGCAGCGTTGCTGGATCCATATTTTAAAGGGAAAATTGAAACCAGACTTTCACTAGATGCTGGTACTGCTCTCTGGGAGGATGATCCAATAAGAGTAATACAGAACCTGAGTCCTCCCCCTTTACTGAACACAGTGCAGGTCGGTATTGTACACCTCAGAGGAAAGAGCTGCCTGACATACAGGTTCAGCAAATTCACGAGGAACAATGTGCAACAGAATAAGAGGAAACTAGTACCAAGGAAAAACAAAAGCAAGCACGGCAATGAGCTCAAAGGAAAAAGTTACTTTTGTCTAGATTCTGACTTTAGCTACAGCCCGGTGAGTCACTGTTTCCCCCTCTACTTGCTCCCAGGTGCTGGCGTATACACGTGACATGAGTGTGAGACAGACAAAGGTGGACCCACGTCTATGCCAATGTCCTTCCCCATTCCAGGGAGGGATTAGCCCGCCAGGAAGTCCTGTTTTATTCCTGTGAATCTGAAACAAAGGTCCAGGTAGCCCATGTAAAGTGGATTCTGCCGTCCTATGTTTGTCTAGTACTTGTGGGTTATTGCAAAAAGTCGTCTTGATAGCAGAGTCTTCTGGAACTGGAAAGGTTAAGCCATTCAGCTAGAGTCTGGGGAAGATGTGAAGATGTATATAGCTGTTTCTTTACAGCTGTACAGGAAGCCAAGCAGAAAGGGACTATTAACATAACTCAAATTGCATAGCTTAGATCGACTTTCATGCATAATGTAGACAAAATCTAAAGTCCATCCCCTCAGGCTGAGGCAGGACCAAATATACCTAAATGGAGTTTTATTGGAAGAAAACAATATATGGAGCCTTCTCTCTTTTTTAGTATTTCTGTAACTGTAATACACAGGAAACATTCACAGGGGATTGGCCTCCAAATTCACACTTTCTCTTCCACCACTATTCTTGGGCTTTACTGCATGTGTGAGGTAATAAGGTTTGCCTGGTGAAACACCTTTTGAAAGCTGTGACATGACAGTGTAGTCTAGTGGGTAGAGGTCTGACAGAAAGTCAGGAAATTTGTGTTGTATTTCTGGTTTTGCTAATACCGCCAAGATCACTCAGTAGGTTAAGTCTCTTCATCTCTTGATTCCTCCTCCTATTCTTCACCTATCTATTAGATTGTAAGCTCATTATATGCTTTTGTATAATGTTTCACACCATATTATATGGAGCTTGTCGATATTATTGTAATACAAATAATAAATAGCACTAAGTTCTTTTAATGAGCCATGTGATGAAACTGGTGGATCTCAGAGAGAACTATGATGGTAGTGGGAAAGTCTTTTTTAGAAATTAGCAGTAAGTAAGAGACATTCCTTGTGTGCACAGAAAAGGGAGTAATTTTTGTATTTATTAAAGTGTAATCGCAAAAGATTACAGTGGATGAAAGCACACCCCACACACAAATATATTGCAAGCAATCAAAAATTCAGTCTTGACTCCCTTCCGTTTGTGTATGTGTGTGTGCGCACACGTTCAGGTGCCTGTTTCCCTATCCACTGATTTTTGTCTTGGAGACTTGTAATGACACAAATATAAGGCTTTATTATAATTGCTGATGAGGAATGATCTTCATATTGCTCTTTGTTATCCATAAGCAGAAAGGACACAATTATTAGTTTTGGTAAACAGGCTTCCAACTACAGTTCATTAGAGAAGAGTACTGCTAATAGGAAGTAGGTCTGACTCAACCCTCAAAGAGAGAAGGAGATGCTGTGAATGACAGATCTATATACTAAAGTCCTGTTTATTTGTAGAGTGAACAACTGGTTATATATAACCCTGAGTTATTTTGTTTGTCTGCGTCATGACATCCACCAACACGCAGAGCTTGTGTTTGATTAAATAGCATATCACGCTCCTGAGGTTAAATCAAGAGCGATGGGTATTAGCATTGGGTAAAGAAGACCTGTTTCTCTGCGCTGCATACTTATTTATAAAACATCTAAATGATGCATATATTGTATATGAAATTACTTACATTGTTGTATATTACATTACTAGGCTCTGTAGGCATTTGGAATCATGGATTAAATCGTGGCCCTATTGAAATGAATGGCAAAACTCCCATTGACTTCAGTAGGACCAAGATTTCATGCGTTCTTTAACCAAAAACACCTCTCCTTTTTGTTCCCCAGTGTCTTGTTTTTGTCCCCTCACTTTTCTTTCCTCTTTTCCTCTCTCTCCTCATTCATTGGGTCTCCCTCCACATGATTTGTGTACTATTCCCCATGTAAGCCATTTTGTCTCTTCTCCCCACACCCAATAACCCTCCACTCCATTGGTTGCACCTCTCACGGCCACTGCACTTCAGATACTATATCATTAGTCTCCCCTTCCATGGCTGGAGTGAAGGAAATCCACTTAAGATATTGTCAAGTCCTTACTGAGTCTGCTACAGCTGCTCAATAGTTTATTCTTTCGTTTCTCAGCCTTGTTAGGTATTAGCATGTGTATCTGGTGTGACTTTTCCATGCACTGAGCTCTAAATGGAAAGAAGTCCCTTGTCCCTGCTTCAGTGGTAGAAGCCATTTTGTTTCCCATTGTAGTCTGCAAGAGGGCACATGTACAAAAACACACACATACACCCACACTGTGCTTTCTCGTGAAAACTTTACTTTGGTTATGTTATTCTCTCAGTCTAATACAATAGACCTCCTTCCTGAGGATCTCTGGTTCCTTTTTCTGTATATGTAACCCACACACCACCTGAGTGTGGTGCTGTGTCCCACCTAGAAGCACCGAGACCACTTACAGAGAGAGGGAGATTAATTAGTCTGCTCTACAGCCTTAGCTAAGGGCCACATGGCTTTTCAGAAACACACAAAAATCTGTGTGGTATTCCTAGTGCTCTTTATAACAACAGAATTCATCCTAAACACATGGAGTCTTTCACATTTTTGAAGACACTTTGTATAAACAGCAAAGGTGGCTGGGGCCAAAACAGCTTGGAGAGTAACTTAATCAACATACCAGGTCACTTTGGGTTTGGTAGTTTTAAAAAAACTGGAACATCACTTCATTAGAGCTCTGTATCAGAAGGGAACCAAAAGGTGGAATATTAATAACTTTGTTCATGAGGGAATGATTTTAATTTGTGAGGGCAGTTCCAGTTTCTCCGCAGCGTTCCATATACCAGATGCTTCCTTCAGCACCTATTTTTATTCCTTTAAGCCAACTGAGGCCATTTTGATTACTCTAGGCAATTTGTACATCTGGATGTTCAGTGAGACTGCTCCATTAAAAAGAGGTTTTGTGGTATAGGGCTGAGCAAACCAGTTACTGAGGAAACAGCAGCCCACCAACGCCAGCTGTATCCAAGTCTGCTGAACTGAGTCTGAACACTGTTAGTACAGCTGCCCACTGGTGGCCAGTATCAAGGCCCTCTGCATAATTGATTCTCTCTTTAGTTAAGTCTCTGCACAGTGGAGTTTCTTCTCCATAAGAATTGATTCACTATATAATTAATTTCCTGTAGAACTGATTTGCTCCATTATTATTTGTCTGCCTTGCTCCATCATTAATTCTCCACACAAATGATTCAAATTATTGTTTATTCCTCTCATTTTTCCTGCATCATCTTCACTGATTCTTTGCAAAATTTCTCATCCCCTGCTCATGGCCAGCCACAGTTTTCCTGTCACTCTTTTCTCTCCCTTTCTCGGCACGGTAATCACAAGCTCTCCCCTGTGCCCCAGTTCTCACTGTTGACAGCATGGTGGGGATTATTTTGTACTGCACCTATCAGCCGCAGTCATGGAGCAGGACTCCTTCGTGTTAGGTCCTGTGAATACAACCATAGTTCCTGCTCCAAAGAGCTTCCAGTCAAAGTAAACCATCTGCCCATCTCTCTCTGGGCAGGGACCTGGGTGTCATTTTTTTGTTCCAACCTCTTTCTATCCCTGCACACCCAAACTGTCTCTGAATCCTACTGCTGCTTCCTTAATGATCTTTCTAGAAAGTGACATTTTTTCTGTCCACACAGCCAAAATTCTCCTCCTTATCTCCAGTATTGACTCCTCTGCTCTCTTCAATGGCCTTCCTGACACACTCATTGCTCCCTTCAGGTCCCCTCAGAATGCTATTGCCAAGATCATCTTTGTTGGATTGAGATTCACTTTCCCAGCAAATGAATATAACAAAACTGGATGAAGGCAAATCACTCAGCAAGTAGTGATCAGTTACTTAAAGTGAGAAGCTCTGCAGGGTGATCTCACCACAGTCCTGCCCAGCATTGGATAACACAGCTTCATAAGAACGGCCATACTCGATCACACCAGAGGTCCATCAAGCCCAGTATCCTGTCCTCTGACAGTGGCCAATGGCAGGTGCTCCACAGGGAATGAATAGAACAGGTAATCATCAAGTGATCCATGCGCTGTCACCCCATCCCAGCTTCTGGCAAACAGAGGCTCAGGACACCATTCCTGCCCATCTTGGCTAATAGCCATTGATGGACCTATCTTCCATGAATCCAACTAGCATCCTTTTGAACCCCGTTATACTATTGGCCTTCACAACACCTTCTGACAAGGAGTTCCAGAGGTTAACAGTGTGTTGCATGAAAAAATACTTTCTTGTATTTGTTTTAAACCTGCTACCTATTAATTTCATTTGATGGCCTGTTGTTTTTGTATTATGAGAAGGAGTAAATAACATTTCCTTATTTACTTTCTCTATACCACTCATGATGTCATAGACCTCTATCATATTCCTCCTTAGTCGTCTCTTTTCCAAGCTGAAAACTCTCAGTCTTATTAATCTATCCTCATCCGGAAGCCGTTCTATACCCCTAATAATTTTTGTTGCCATTTTCTGAACCTTTTCCAATTCCAATATATCTTTTTTGAGATAGGGCGACCACATCTGCACACAGTATTCAAGATGTGTCCATACCATGGATTTATATAGAGGCATTATAATATTTTCTCTTTTATTATCTAGCCATTTCTCGATGATTCCCAATATTCTGTTCGCTTTTTTGACTACTGCTACACATTGAGTGGATGATTTCAGAGAACTATCAACAATGACTCCAAGAGCTCTTTCTTAAGTGGTAACAGCTAATTTAGACTCCATTATTGTATATGTATAGTATAGTTTCCACCTTTCTTTGTTACACAGATTATTTATAAATTTGTTAATTTTTCTTATATGTGTTAGTCTCTCATTCCCATGTTAACTCTTCTCTTCTGTCAGTACAGGTTTAGTGTTAGTTCAGACTGGCCTTTTCTGGCTTTGGAGTTAATATTTTCTTTTTCTCACAAACACGGTTACTCTGCAGTGTCTTACAAATGCGCAGTTCTACTTATGCTTACATTGCCAAGTGTTACCAGATTTTTAAAATTCACAGCAGGCTTCTATCAGGCCTATATAAGTCTTCACTCCCAGCAATCTTCCTGGGCTATTTTTTCTGACTATGTCACCCCTTTATCCCCTGCCACCTCCATTGTTTCCTCCTTCAGCACTACATCAAACACAAGTTTCTGGTCCTTTAAAAGCTTAACACCTTCCACTCTTTGGTTACTGTGTTGAATCCCCTGACCTCTCCAATCCATCAACAATATCTGCTTCCATCAGTCATTCACCAGCTACTCCCACAAACATGTCTACGTCATGAAAACTGTTATGTCTGGAACATCCTCCCCAAAACAGTCCATAAAGTCACTGTCCTCTTCTCCGTCAAATCATTCCTTAACTCATTTTTGCCATAAAATCTATTGGAAATGTTCAATAGATTACAGCCACTAAGGAATTTTGATATGTATTTATACGGCAAGTGTACCTGTATACCTTCTTATTTCGGTTTCCCTTGTTCTCACTTCTCTGTTCCTTTTGATTGTTTGCTAGACATGCCTATTGCATATTGCCTTGACTAGACTGTAGGCTCCTGGGCGATGGAATTTCTTATTTTCCACTCAACTCTAATCATAAGTCCCAGTGAAGATCCATCTTTCATTGTGCTAGGTGCTGTACAAAAACATACGAAAACAAGAATCAGAGGGGTAGCCGTGTTAGTCTGGAATTGCAGAAGTGACAAAGAGGCATGCATCCGACGAAGTGGGTATTAGCCCACGAAAGCTTATGCTCTAATACTTTAGTTAGTCTTTAAGATGCCACAGGACTCTTTGTCACACATACAAAGACAAGGTTCCTGCCACAAGGAAAGGTAAAATGAGCCATCTGGGTTGAAAGGACTTGCTTAAAGCACAGTGAGGGTCTGAGTCAGCTGCCCTTAGCACTCAGGAGCTCTTGATTTCTAGTCCTGTGCTCAAAGAGAGGCATGGCTTATAGTCTTAGAAAATCCATTGGTCTGTATTTCTGATGCATGTGCACCTTACGATCCTACTTTATTAGCTGTATAGATAAAAGCTATGTGAACCAAGGATGGGGTTAGTTCCAGTCATGAAGGAGGAAGTTGGCACACAGAGCTCTAGCAGCCTACTGTATATGACAGAAAAAATGTGCACATTATATTGTTCTTGGCTGTTTCAGAAAGTCTTAAATGAAAGTTTCAACACTATAACATTTTTAATGCTGCAGCATATAAGAGCAAGATTTGCACTGGTTTATGATGGAGAGGCATTCATTCACACTGGTAAGGTAGAGCTTTGGAAAAAAGTTAAAAGTTAAGAACTTTCGCTTGGTCATTTCCTACTTTTGAATGTTTATATTCATTAAAGTGACATTATATAATAACATTTAATATTGTAATGTCCCTGGTTTTTGTTTCATTGGGAAAAAATAAATTAACCACAGAACTACTATGCTGGAGATTACAAGCCTGTTACACTTGAACTGTTTGTTGGGTGTGCGAAGTTTACCAACTCAGCCATTTTTGCCAGTGCTGTTGGTCAGATTGTAAATCCTTATATGGATGGAGTCTGTAGAAAATTTTCCTCCTATGGAGGTGAGAAGTGGGAGGGATCCTTTTTCCTCAAGAACTTAGAAACACTCTAAGACAATAAAATTGCCAGTAAAGAATGCTTTGCCTCACGGAAATGCACACCAGTGGGGCTCTAGCCAAACAATGATTTAATTTGATAATATGTTGATTTTGACAAAATCCACATGTTCTGATGGGAAAATTTCAGTCAAAAATTTTGATCAGCTCTACCATTGAGCTACAAAAATATATTTCCCTTTTCAATTTTTGGATGCTACTCAGGTTCATTCCCTTTACCACTCAACTATTATTCACACAAGAAAAGTAGTTATGACCTCAAGGCATACAAAACATATTGAGCTTTCCATGAACTTCTTAACTATGAAAAGCACCTCGCCACCTTTAATTTATAAACTTAGCTTCTTATAAACCTATTTGTGTAGGAGAGACTTAAGGAATTGACTCAGTACACATTTAATGCAGCGATTATGCCTCATTAACTCTCACTCTCTTATACCCACACTCCTTGCTTACTATGGTAAGCCAAACACATGTAATTTGTTGCAGTCTTTCCCACTACTAATGCATTTCTCACTGGGGTTTATTTTATATTTTTGTTGAAAATATTCCCCATGATTTTTGCATCTTTTGCTTTGACATTTATATGTCTCTCAGACAAGCTATTTATGCCAGACTCCTCACTGTGATCACAGAGTGCCTCATAAGAAAACGGAGTTAGGCAGTTTGATGCAAAATTGTTCTCTTTTCCCTTCACCCTCTGCAGTACTTTGCATTAGTTAGGGGTTGTTCTTTTTATGCATATATTCCTTAATGTCATGGGAAACAAGGGGGAAAAAAGAGTGTTTTCTGTTTTAGATGCAACCCAATTTTTTTTGGCATATCTGAATCTACAAAGAAAGAGAGAAAAACAGCACCTCCATGCTTTTTCATAGACATATGTTTAAGCAACATCCCTTTGAGCATCTTGGCTCACTGAAGTCAATGGCAAAACTCCTATTGGCTTCAACAGAGCAAAGAATTCACTATAGGTTGACAGATCTTTGAGGATTTGGATGGGGTGAAAAAAAGTGTTGGTGACCTGCTGGTTTGGCCAGAAATGATCAATTACACAACAAGAGACTGTCTAGCATTCTACAACTTGCTAAAGAAAAGAATCTTACACTAAAAACAAATAAAAACAAATAATAGATTAGTTATGCAGGATACAAAATGAAATTGCTGCATGTCATGATATTCTATACAAAGGATACACTTAGAGGTCAGAATGCTAAATATAATGGACAATACCCATCTGGTTATTGAATAGTGTAAGGACAGAGCTTGAGATATCCTATATGGGTGGGGCATAAATGTGCCATCAAAGATATCATAGCCAAGTGTGAAATCTGCACTAAAACCAGAAATTAGAATGTAAAAGTGAATTGGACACTCCACAAGATTTTTGATCATCCATGCTCTGTGTTTGGTACAGATTATTTAAATTAAATGAGAAGGATTATCTCTTATTATTGGGCTCCAACACACATCGACTGGAAGCTGAGCTGTTGCACGACATCAAGTAGCAATATAATAAAATCAAGAATCAGAGGGGTAGCCGTGTTAGTCTGGGATTGCAGAAGTAACAAAGAGTCCTGTGGCACCTTAAAGACTAACTGAAGTATTAGAGCATAAGCTTTCGTGGGCT
>ML677333.1:2227571-2320053 GCA_007922305.1 Dermatemys mawii | reverse complement strand
CCACTTCTTCGGATGCATCCGACGAAGTGGGTATTAGCCCACGAAAGCTTATGCTCTAATACTTTAGTTAGAATATAATAAAATAATGTAGATCACGATTTGCTTACCATGGGATTCCAGGTGAGTTAATAATAGATGATAGTCCATTACTTGTATGGGCAGAAGTACAAAAACCTTAGTGCCAGCATCTAACACACAGATTTTTGAGCCAAAGATCATTAATCCTGCAGTAGTTATATAAGAGCTGGGAAATGAAAGCAAAGTACTAAGACAAGAATGCCAGGTTTACCCTCAGTACAAGACAGAATATTAGGTTCCAAAGAAAAGGTGTGTGGCAAGCTGCCAAGTTAACAACTGTCATCTCCTCTCCAAAGTCATTCATCATAACCGCACATGAGGATCAGTCTTACATGAGGATTAGAAGATGTTAACTAAAACCAAGGACGATGGTGACTAGGTTTCCTGATCCAGAATGCTAATAGCAGTGGTCACATTCTGGCCAAAGTATCACATGCCCACCAAGCCTGGATAACAAAAGACACAGGAGCAGCGAACACAGGTTTCAGATGAGATATAGCTATTGGTAGTTGAATAGGCCACCAGAGAACACAGATCGCTATTGGCAGATTCTAACAAGAGGCGGAAATAGCTGTATGAAAGCTAGGGGCTGTATTATATCCGAGGCTAGATTTGATGGTCACAATGGTTCCTTCTGGCCTTTAACTCTAAGAAGACTCTGCCTGTCTAAGGGTTCAGGCATCTATCTTAGATGACCCAATTAATGTATTTTATTAATGGGTGCATATATTTGTGATTATTGTTGTTCATTGATAGGTGTGATTACACTTTACTACCGGTCAGTTGGAAGATCACCAGGAAAAATACCATGGTGGAAATGCTTGACCGATGGTTCCTGTTCAGCGTGTAGAGGTGTTATCCAGGCAGTTGGGTCTATGTCTACACTACAAGCTAGGAGTTTGATTCCCCTGCTTGCATACTTGCACGTACTTGTTCTATCTCTCATTGAGCAACTGCAAGTATACATAGTAGTTTAGTCACAGTAGCATAGGTAGTGGCAGTGGAGGCATGACTTAGCTTTGCCCTGTACATACCCACTGGATTCAGGCAGGTTTGTATTTGGCATGGCTCAGCTGTGCGTCTGCTGCCACTACCAGTATTACTGCAGCTACACTGCTATATATACTTGCATTAGCTTAGTGAGAGCTAGCATGTGTGTGTATATGCAAACAAGGGAGTCACACCCTTTGCTCATAGGGGACATATCCTAAGTCTCTTGAAGCATGGGGTCTTTGAGATGCCATTATGCTTGCTGCCTTCCTAAACTGTGTCAGAGAGATCTCAGTGACTGGCGCTAATCCACAGACCAGCCATGGTGAAACACTGCTTTAGACAAGCAGAAACCACTTGACCCATTTGTCACAGGGTCTGCTGACTACTAGTGCCTTCTCCTGTTTACTCTGGGGAACAGCTGATTCCAGGTCCAACCCCTCCCTTCCACTTGTCACTGCACACCTGCCTTCTCTTCCTGGCACTCAGTGTGGCAAGATGCTCTGTGTTCACGGCTTAGCCGTCCAGCTAAGTCTCATGTGTTCTCCCTTTCCAGGGTATTAAAGTCTTTTCTTATGAATGGGCTCAGGCAGTCTCTGATTGCAGCCCAGCTGTTGCTACTTCTGCTACTGGTTGAGGAACCTAGGCCCACTCTCTACTCTGGGTTCCAGCTCAGGGACCCTCTACCAGCCAAGATCTGTTCCATTCTGGACCTTATTGCCTTTTCCCTGAGCCTTTCCTAACATTCTGGCTCCCAGGGAGTAACCATAGGTTGCCTTGGCTCTGTAGCCCTCAAACTCACCTGTGATTGGAATGTGGTATAGACATGCCCTGTAATATTCTATGAATGTTTTAAAGGCTCAAGGCAACCATGAACTGACAAGGGGTGGGAACAAACTTCCACTTCAGCTAAATCATTCCAGAATAGTCCATTGGAGGATTTTTTACCCCTTCCTCTGAAATACCTGGTGTTATCATTGTTGGAACCAGGATGTTTCAATGGACCAGGACTCTGATCCAGTATGACAACTCCTGTGCTGGTAAAAGGCAACTTGACTATCATTAATCAAGTTTCTGGTGTTGTACTTGGGTAAATGTTTATGTTTATGACCGTTCCCAGCTGTATGAAAATAGACTCAGATTACACTCATCTAAATGATCCTCCTAGATAAGTATTCTTCTGGGAAGATGGAAATCAAGTCTGCTAGGTCGGATTGCCAGACTCGGCTTACTGCTCGAGTTTACAAATTATTGTTCAGCAAAGGAACAGTATTAAACTATAGCATATGAAATATTTTAAAACCTGTTTATAGGCCAACGTACAGCAAGCTGATCATCAAGAACAAATGAAAAGAGAATGTAACAATGTTAATAATAAGATTGGATTTTTTGACTGTCCCTTAGCCTGAAACAACTATATCTAGGGGGAAAAGGCACAAATGCTCCAGATTGCCGTTATTATTCTGCCATTCTGTTAGTACAGGTTGCTCTGGAGCTTCCAGGATATATAGACATTGTTCAGCTCCCTTTGTATAATTATGAATATGTGCATGTGTGTGAATTTGGATTGCATGTGTTTCAATTATTATCATTAATATGTGGTATTACCCTGACATCACTTCACCCATAAATTCCTTTATTAAATCCAAAGGCCAAAGGATATTTGTACAGTTCCTCTAAATACATCTAAAAACATAAAATATAAGCAGTTACTACAACCATACACTAACCCACTTTCAAAAGTATTTGATCAAAATACTCACCAACATACTAGACTGGGGTGCTCCCATCTGGACAAGCAGGTTCTAGAAGTGAACTCTCTAAGAGCTCACCTTCTTATATCCCTTAACAAATAAGTGATATCATTGCCAGTTGCCAACTTCAGCTAAGAAACAGTCTGCGGTAGTCTGAGACTGACCCTGTACTTTGGCCTGAAATAAACAAGGGAGCCCTTTTCCAATATAACATTGGTATGTTAGGTCAATATAAGTGCGTCACACCTTTGCCAGTTAGAACCACTTTATGTAATGTTTCTTCAAAATTTTAGAGGCCTCTCTTCCCAGGAACCTTCTGTTTTATCTCATTATCTTAGCATCCTCTCAAAATGTGTCTTGCTAGATGCCACAAACCTCCTGTATCTATTTTTCAAGGCCTCAGTACATTTTCTTAACCACCTACATTTTATTTAAACTTCAAAGCATATTTTTAACCAAGCTAATTTAATCTTTTATATGCCTACAGCATGCTAGGTTAAAATGTATGGGTTCAAAAACATTTATTTCCCCCATTTTCCCCCTCCCAGTGAACTCTTGGATTCAGGTATAATGGGTCTGAACCAGCTCTGGAGTGGATTTGGGTTTTGAAAATAAAAACCAGACTGAGTTTTTGCAATGCCATATCCACCCACGGTTTAGCAGCCCATCTCTGCTTCAAACAGATTTCAGATAAACAGATTTCAGATAAAATGAGATCTGAATCCAAAGTACCACATATTTTTTTGGATTTACAAAACAAGAACTCAGCTGGTGAAGCCTTGCAAAACCAAACTCTCATCACCTCTGATTTATGCCCATCTTTAATTCCAGATTTGTAATGAACTCCTGTTTTCTTTGAAGAATTCTTTCAGGACATACATGGTACAACATTTTTGCATGTTGTCTGCATGTGATTCTCTTATGTGAATGGGTTCAGCCATTTTTGAGGAGGGAGCCAATACTATGATGAGTCTGATGTAAATATGTAGACAAGACCTTTAACTCTTGGTCTATTCAACGTTTGATTTTCTGTAATGCATATATAATCACTTGACCATTATGCATCTGATGTCCTCTTCTTATCAGTAGGAGGTTTCTGTTATCCAGCCAGGAGGGTAGACTAAGCAACTCCCACCATTATTAATGACACTAAATTAGTACAAGCTGTTGTCTAACAAAGCTGGGAACCCTAACCTTCACCCATGCAATCATCTTTATAATACAGGTAGGGTCTGATTTTCAGAAGTGTTGAGCACCGAAAACTTCCACTGAAATCCATAGAAATTGTGGGTACTCAGCACCTCTGAAAAATGGGCTAAAAGATTCCATGCGGCCAATGTGTAGCTTAAGACCCAGATCCCTTGCTAGTGTAAATGGGCATTTGTCCATTGACTACACTTCTGTAAATGTAGAATTAATGGTCTCTCACTGTTCCACCAAATCGGTTCTTCATGCTTTCTTGTTTTTAACCTATGTCCTTGTCCCAGTCCTTCTCAGTTGTCCATTGTATTTTATAGTTATCCCACAGGAGTGGAGCAAGGCATAATAAATTAATGTTTGTAAAGCACTTTGGGGCTATCAGCTAGAAGATGCTATATAAATGCAAATTATTTTCTATAATAATAAATTTTTATAGTAGTGCCAAGAGACTCCCAATCAGAATCAGGTCTCAATGTATTAGAAAACCACAGACATGTTAAGACACAGTCCATAATCAAATAAAAGGGAAGGACGGTGTGATGGTTGGGCCACTGATCTGGGACTCAGAAGTTCTCTGTTTAACTTCCTTGCTCTGGGTCACAGACTTCCTGTGTGATTGAGGGCAAGACACTTAGTCTCTCTGTGCTTTTGTTCCCCATCTGTAAAATGGGGACAATATCACTTCTCTTCCTCATGAGAGTGTTGCAATGATAGGTATGTTAAAGTCTGCAAGGTGCTCAGATATGATGGCAGTTAGGGCCATATAGACAGATAGATAGGATGATTTGTATATACAATTTGCAATATTTTCCTAATAATTGTTGCTAGCAGAGCTGGAAGCATTATCCATTATTAAGGTTGCCTGACATTTCCCAGTGCAGAAGTCTGTTTTCAGGTGCTTATAACTTTGCCAGACTTTAAGCATTAGGGCTGAAATTTTCCTTGCTGGGTGTCTGCCTCAAGCTGAGAGTTTGGGGAAATTTTAGCCAAAGCAGTTCAGCCATTTTTTAGAAAGAACAAGGCTGGGGAAAAATTGGTTGTTTGGTCCATGTTAAAAAAATCTGGTAATCTTTTCATTAAAAAGCTATAATGCCCCCCTGCAGTGGAGTGGGGACTTGAAATTTGCAGTGTGGTATCCTTTGTCTCAAGGAGGTGCCTGTTGCCAGTCCCAAGAAAATCTGCCTAAATTTGGTCAAGATATAAGCCTTTGAAAATTGCAGTTTTCACATGCTCAGAAGAGACTTCTTAGGGCTTCTCTCTACAAACGTACTTCAGGGCAAGCTAGGTTGTAAATCTACACTGCGCTAGCTTGACATACACTAACTGGCCATGTGGGCCCTGCTGCTGTACTAATAGTTCCCTAGCACGCTTTAATCTATTTCCATTTCCAAGTGGCTTGATACTTGGAGCTTTGAGATCTGGGGCTTCACTGGAGGGCCACATCACCTTAGTGATCATCACCAAATCATCATCTGATTCATAGAGAGGGAATGGGCCCAATAGAGCACATTCCTCTCCAGAGCCAGGAATGGAACCAAAGATTTCTGAGTCTCATCATTCCTCTACTGTCTGCAAATATCTTTGAAATCCACAGGCAAAGTTTCCCTTCTATTGTTCCACCTCGCAGATGACAGCCTACTACTGCTATTAGTTACTCTGTTAGTCAGAGGTCTGTGCAGTGGATTTAAAGGTTCAAACACTATTGATGACCCATGATGGTGTTAATATGAGGCCACATGGTGGAATTTCTGGTTTTTTCAGTTTGCTTTTTTAAAGGCCTATGAAATCACACACAAAAATTATGGTAAAAGAATATTATTAAGGCTGCAAAGTCAAGCACTCAAAAGTTAGGATGTTTGCCTGTGCAACCTTCCTTTGGACCCCTTGTATGTGTTCATTACGATCAGGAAGCGATTGCAGTACTCAAGAGATACTGGAACACAAATACTGGAAAGGCTACAAGACACCGTTCCACCCCCGCATTCTCCCCCCCCCTCATAAAAAGAGCCTTAATTCACCTCCCTTGTGCATATTAAGTATGCTACAGTCTTTAATTACATGATCACATGCTATTTTTCCCCCACAGGACTCCTACCTTGTTCAATGCATGGTATGGACTGTGTGTAGTGAATTGATAGTTATTCAATATTTCTTTTTTATCCTCATCATTCCATGTGTGGGCCCATGTATTATTTAAAGACTGCCTGCTGTAATTAAAGACTGTAGCATACTTAATATGCACAAGGGAGGTGAATTAAGGCTACACAGGCAAGCTCACTTCTGGTATTTTCCTAACTTTTGAGTGCTTGACTTTGCAACTTTAATAATGTTCTTTTAAAATAGGGGGTTTGTTGGGGTTTTGGTTATTGTTGTTGTCAGTGTGTGTATGTGCATTTGTGTGTGGTAAATACATAAAACAATGACCAAGTATCTCCATATGCCCCTCCAGCCATTTTTAACTATCTGATTTCTGATTGGTATTGTGGTAGAGAGGTGGATCTTAAAAAGGGATCTAAAAAAGGGGTGACCTCATGAATGTTAGTGGCCTCATGGATGGTATTCCAAGTGTAAGGTGTGGAAGCTAGAGGTTGAAGAGACTTACTTTTTAGGTTGCCTTGCCCATACTTCTGTCAATGTAGGTTTGTCCTTTATGATATATTTTCCAGTGTTTCCCTTAGCCCTGGTCCACACTGGGTGGGTGATCGACCTAAGATACGTAACTTCAGCTATGGAAATAGTGTAGCTGAAGTTGACGTATTTAGGTCGGCTTACCGCGGTGTCTTCAGGGCGCTGAGTTGACTGCTGCCACTCCCCCATCAACTCCGCTTCCGCGGCAGTGGAGTTCCATAGTCGACGGGAGAGTGCTCAGGGATTGAAAGACCCACGAAAGATCAATCACTACCCGCCAATCTGGCGGGTAGTATAGACCTGCCCTTGGTATAAATAACTCCAGGAAATGAGTTTACTGGGCCTTGGAGGGTGCAGTATAAATGCAGACCTGGCTGTAGGATTAATAAGTTTTCGCATTGTTTTTTTCCTTGATGAAACTAGCCCATTCACGGTGCCGTTGGCCCTGGCACAGAGGTAGGCAACCTATGGTATGGGTGCGAAAGGCAGCACACAAACTGATTTTTAGTGGCACTCACATTGCCCAGGTCCTGGCCACCGGTCTGGGGGGCTCACCATTTTAATTTAATTTTAAATGAAGCTTCTTAAACATTTTAAAAAACATATTTACTTTACTCACAACAATAGTTTAGTTATATATCATAAACTTATAGAAAGAGACCTTCTAAAAATGTTAAAATGTATTACTGGCACACGAAACCTTAAATTAGAGTGAATAAATGAAGACTCGGCACATCACTTCTGAAAGGTTGCCGACCCCTGCCCTGGCAAAATAAAATTTAGCACTTTTACAGTGACGCCTGTATTAGGCATCCTCTCAAGGAATGGACAAAAATTGGTAGTTTAACACAGGCAGCCTTCTAGTGAAGCAAAGCAGAATCGTTCTCAGGATACTTTGGATAATACCTTGAGACATGAGTGTGCCTCATAAATGTGGTCAGTTGTGCAGGTTTTTCTGTATGGCATTTTTATCTTGAACACCCTTTGCAAACATGAATTAATACTGAGTTCCAACCCCCCACTGAATATGGTAAACAAGTGGCATTATCCCGAGTTTACATATACAGAAGCCAAGACAAATGGGATAAATTTTCAGCCACAACAATAGCAGAGATAAGATTAAAACTCAGGACTTCCTGACAGTGATTCCTTTGCTCCAACCACTACACCATGCCTTTCTCACCCACCTTTTTCTGGGTCTATATGCTTTAAAAAAACATAATGTAATACTGTCATAGTGCATCATCTAAAGCTCATTTAGTTAAATGGAAAGATTCCAAATTACTTCCAAAGGCTTTGGATGGGTCCCATAGTGTAAGTGTGCGCAAGACATTGTTATGGTAAAGTGCTAGGGGCGCTCTTACCCTCGACTCCAGGGAAGGAAGGGGTGCTCATTCCCCCCCCCCCACTCCTGGAAGGGAAAGGGTGCTTATTTCCCACCCCCACACTCCTGGGAAGGAAAGGGTACTCTCAGCCATTGTTATCAGTTCCTGCTCCGTTATCGCATATTTCACATGCCAAAGTAATTGGCTCTCACTGCCTGCTCACCTTGTAATGAAACACCTGCTTGCATTGTGTAATACTAACAAAACAAAAACAAGGTATTAGTTATTCATGAGTTATGCATAAGATGCAAATGTTCCTGTTATTTCTCTGTGTGCCCACGCGCAGTGGGCTTCATCCCAAGCATTGCTCCAATGCATCGGGCTTTCCCCGTCTCAGTGGAAGCAATGAAGGAAGCCCCCGTTGCGGGTGTGCCACTTTTGCCTTCAATAAACTCACTACTTCTATTCAACAGCTGTGTGTGTGCCTCATTTCTACGGGACACCAAGTACCCTGCAACATTTGGCGCAGCGAGCAGGGTCCCGTGGAACGATGCCCCTTTGGCTGAAGGCTGGGGAAGCAGGAAAGTTGTTGCTGTCCCTGCAGCGCATACCGGAATGGCCCCCGACGGAGCGATGGGGGCCAGTTACGCAGGTGATTGCCGGCTGGGTGGCCCCGGCGGATTGGCCTAAATACCACCAGGTTGCTGGGGTCACGCCAGTGCAGCTCGTAAAGGGGCTGCACTGGCTGCGGGCCAGCTGGCAGTCTGGGATGGAGCGATGCGCTATGGGTAAGTTGACGTGGCTGTTTCTAACTGCACTCTGGCCCAGCTTCTGTGTCTGCAGAGGCTTGTAGAAGGTAAAATGCAAGAGTGTTTGGCGCAAGCAAAGGCGCGGGTGGTAGCACAGAAGGTGGTGACCTTGCAGGCGGAGAGGGCTCAAGCCCCCACGTGCTGCTGTGAGGCACTTGTAGTGTGTATTGTCAACAAGCGACAGGTGAAACAGGGGTGGAAGCCTGTTACGGTCGCCCAGGACAGGGTGGTTACAGCAGCCCCTTCGTGGGACCCTGAGACCTGGGATGGCAACATTTGGAGGTTTTTTTCAGCCTCGAAGAGTGAGGAGGCTGACTCCCCCCGACAGGCATGCCTGGTGCGAGAGTTGCGAGCTGGGAGTAATTTACTTCAGAAGGTTGTCCATACCTTCAAAATGAGTGAGCTACAGAAGATTATGAAAACTTTTCGTCAGGAACCGGGGGAGGAGAGAAAAGCAAAAGCCGGCGCGCCCGGTGGAACCGAGTGCCCCGGTAGACTAAAGTCTTCCGCGTGCCTTGTGATGGGGAGGCGGGTCCCCCGTCCGGTGCGCAGCCATGCACCTGACCTGGGAGGCAGGGGACCGCCGCCCCTTCGTCCCGCTCATGATCCAGTGGCCTCATGGAGGGACCCAGCACGTCCTGGCTTCGCTGGACATGGGAGCCAAAATCACCATCCTCCACTCCATGCAGACAATGGGGCGCTCGACTGTGGTACGGGGCCTGGGTGGCTCAGAGCTGCTGGCGTTCACCGTGACTGTCGCTCTCACCCTGGGTAATGCACCACCCTCCCGCGCGACGGTGCTAGTGGCACCCATCAGTGAGTACATTTTGGGTCTTGACATCCTGCGGTGGTGGTGGGGGGGGGGGCAAGTGGAGACGCAGTATGGCCTCTTTGCTTTTGGCCTGCAGGCTTCCCCTGGCAGGCAGTTATTGATTTTGCTAGTGCTTTTGTTTTGATTGCTATTGTTTTCGAAAGTTAGGATCAGTTTGTATTCACCTGGCAACGCGCCAGTAACAGCGAAAACAAAGCGCTGGGTGCTGTGACCTGTGAAAACCAAATTGATGCCTCCCTCCACTGGGAAGTGGGGACCGCTCTCTCTGTAATCTGTGTCTGCTCTCCCCCTTTTCATAGGTGCAAAGCGAAGCAACAGCGACCATGGAGGGCACCCCCCTCCCCGGCCAGTGTCTGGTGGACTAATCCCGAAAAGAAAGCTAAGGCTGCAACCATCCTCGCCACAGAGGAGGGCTGGGCTGTTGTGTTACCAAAGCAGGAGGACTGCCCCCCCCAAACGGCCTCATGGCACCGACTAACCAAGTGCTCTCTTTAATATTCTTGCATGGCTACCTCTCTGTTGCCAAAAGCACGGTTGTGAATATGTGGGTGGCTCTGGCCCAAAGTACCCTGAACTCTACTGCCTTTTGCCTCCCCCATACATATGTGGTCGGCGACATTATGGAGACCTGCTTTCTAGGCATCAGTGCAGTGTCCTTCATGTTACAGTGCCACACGCTCCTAAAAAATATTAATAAAACTGCCGTTTATGCTAATTTTTATAGTATGGGTCGGGTGTTAACACGGCCCTCCGTACAAATGTATGCTTTTCATGTTGTGAATGTTATTGCAGTGGCTATGTGTGTGATTTTTGAAAATGCTACTGCCTTTTGCCGGCGTTATTTGTTTTCCTCTACCCTTTCACTGAAGTCTCTGGAAAGAGCGCGGGGAGGAGTGTAAGGGTGTGCAAGACATTGTTACGGTAAAGTGCTAGGGGCGCTCTTACCCTCGACTCCAGGGAAGGAAGAGGTGCTCATTCCCCCCCCCCACTCCTGGCGGGGGTGCTCATTCCCCCCCACACTCCTGGAAGGGAAAGGGTGCTTATTTCCCACCCCCACACTCCTGGGAAGGAAAGGGTACTCTCGGCCATTGTTATCAGTTCCTGCCGTGTTATCGCATATTTCACATGCCGAAGTAATTGGCTCTCACTGCCTGCTCACCTTGTAATGAAATACCTGCTTGCATTGTGTAATACTAACAAAACAAAAACAAGGTATTAGTTATTCATAAGGTATGCATAAGATGCAAATGTTCCTGTAATTTCTCTGCCTGTGTGCCCACGCGCAGTGGGCTTCATCCCAAGCATTGCTCCAATGTGTCGGGCTTTCCCTGTCTCAGTGGCAGGAACGAAAAAAGCCCCCGTTGCGGGTGTGCCACTTTTGCCTTCAATAAACTCACTACTTCTATTCAACAGCTGTGTGTGTGCCTCGTTTCTACAGAACACCAAGTACCCTGAAATACATAACAAGCACCGTTATAACCAGATTTAATTTACGATTCTGTAGCTTTGCATGAAAGAGTGTATTATTACAGAAAACCTTATTTTGAGAGTGCAACATGCTTCTATTTTCAGAATATGCAGGAAACTGAAAATAAAGACACGTCTGAAGAACTGAAAGTTCACAGTTGGTCTTTTATGGCAATCAGAAGCACAGCAACAATAGCTGAAGAGATGTGTTTTAATTTTTGCAGAAGCGATAAACACATGGCGTGGGAGAGGCTTTGTTTGATTTTCGCTCGTCTGAGATGGCTTCCTCAGTCATTTCCACTTTTTTTCAACTAAATCAATATTTTCTCACTTGGAAAAGAAATCAGAACCTGAACTTAAACTACCCCCACTCCCAAACACACACACATATATTACTTCACAGTTTTACTGAATGCTGTGCCCAGAGTTGATCTTTGCAAGCTGTGTTCTTTTAATGTTTCATTCCTTAATCCTTTCAGGAAATATATTTGTCACAAATATCACACGTCATTCTCAACAACTCAGAAGAAGAACCAGGCTTTTATTATTCCATAGGATATATTACAGGGTGTAATAACTAGAGTTGATTGGAAAATTGTGGGAGGTGGGGAGGAAGAAAGAGAGAGAAGAAGAAGAAAGAAATGAAAACTTTTTCTTTTTTTCTAAAGTTTTCAGAGACTTCCCAGTTTTTTATTATGAAAAACTGAAAACCCTGATTTTTTTTTCTGGTGTTTGAAAACAGAAAATATTCAGGTTCTTTTGAAAACCAAAAATGTTCAATTTCTTTGTAAAATAAACAAAAAAGAAAAACCTGAAAATGTTAAATGCAATGTACACTTTTAAGATGGCCATTTTTCATCTGAACAAAATAGGCTGATGAATTTTTCAGAAAGTTTATTTTTGGTAAAAAAATCTGATTAAAAATATCAGAGATTTCTGCAAACAACAAGAGGTCCTGGCCTAGCTCTGACATAAGGTAGAGCAGCCCTTAGTCTTATGTCAACTAGTTATGGTTGCTAAAAGGGACCATATAACAGCTGGGAATTGATGTAGCTCCACGTTGTCCCTTTTAAAGCTGAATGTGGACTCTTTTTCCATCAGAATATTCAAAATATTTTCACTGAAATTGAAGGGTTTCACAGGGACATTGGTGAAATGATGAAATTGGTGAAATTTTGGTGAAGTTTTACAACAGGAAAACGTCAAAATGTTGCCTTTCAACAGCATTGCTTTGATTCATTTTGGTTTGACTTTTATATCACATTGAAACTAATTTAAATCTTGTACAGTTTATATATAAGAGTATGTATATTTGTGATGGGGAATTAGCTCTGTACAGAAAGGGGTTAAGGTGGCCAGAAAGGCCACTTAACTGTACCAGGTGCACCTGGAAGAGGAGCCAGGAAGTAGGTCTCTAATTAGAAGTAGGATCAACTGGGCAGGAGCAGGCAGAGTCAGTATAAAGCCCAGGAGCAACAAGGAGTATGTAGGAAAGCAGGTTATAGTTACTCCCTGAGTGGAGGACATGGGGAGGTTGGCAAGCCCAGAGAGGGAGGAAGCCAGATAAGTAGGAAGAAGCCCAGGGAAGGAGAGCAAAGGGGTCAAACCATGCAGAGATCTTCTCTGTTTGTTATAGGGTCCATGGGCTGAAACCCAATGTAGAGAGTAGGTCAGGATTCCTCTGCCAGCCTCTTGGAAGTGGCAAGGGTGTTGGAGATGCCAGCAACCAGTGGGTCTAGAAGGACTTTAAATTCTGTGGAAGGAGTGGACCTTAGTGACCTGGCTGGAGTGCCAAGCCATGGAGAGGAGACTGCAGATCTGAGAGTAAGTAGGGCCACAGAGTGAGACAGGATGGAGGGAGACACCACCAGAGGGACAGCACAAGCCCGGCAGAGCTGATTCCCAGGATGTCCAGCAGGAGGCACCACTAGCAGTGAGTGAACCCTGTGACAATATTATATGCATAATATTTCACTATAATTTAAAGCTCAAAAAGAACCAACACTGCTGACATGAAACTTTTTAACATTGGAAACAAAATATTTGACTGGTCCTGGTTTTTTTCAGAATTTTCATTTTCAGGGAAATATTTGAATGTTTAGCTTTTTGTTCTGATTCAGAATTACTTTTTAATGTTAAAATTTCCTGCAGAATGGAAATTCTAGTTCCCAGACAGCTATAGTTCCTTCCTTTCCTCTCCCTGCCTATGTCATGCCCTATCCCCTCCTCCAGCATACACCCTACACCCCTGTAGGTGGTTGGCATAGAAGATAGCTGAGAATTCTTTATGAAAACAATGAATTCTCCCAGAAAACTCCTAAGAAATGTAGAGCTAGAAGGCACCTTGAGAAGTTAACATGTCCAGCCTCCTGCACTGAGGCAGAACCAAGATCATCCCTGACAGGTGTTTGTCCAACCTGTTTGTAAAAACATCCAGAGATGGAGATTCCATAACCTCCCTTGGAAGCCTATTACAGAGCCTAGCTATCCTTATAGTAAGAAACTTTTCCTAATATCTAACCTAGATCTCCCTTGCTGCAGATTAAGACCATTACTTCTTGTCCTACCTTCAGTTGACATGGAGACATATCCTCTTTATAACAGCCATGAACATATTTGAAGACTGTTATTGGGTCCTCCCACGTCAGTCTCCTTTTCTTGAGACTAAACATGCCCAGGTTTTTAACCTTCCCTAATAGGTCAGGTTTTCTAAACCTTTAATCATTTTTGTTACTCTCTTCCAGACTCTTTCTGATTTGTCCACATCTGTCCGAAAATGTGCACAGAATTGGATACAGAATCCCAGCTGAGGCCTCTCCAGTGCTGAGTCAAATGGGACAATTAACTTGCATGTCTTACATGCAACATTCCTGTCACTCCACAGTATTAGACTTTTTTTGCGACTGCATCACATTGCTGATTTGTGATCCATCTGTGCGATTTGTGATCCATTCTAACCCCCCACGTCCTTTTCAGCACCACTACCACCTAACTCATTATTCCCTATCTTGATTTTGCCTTCCTAAATGAAGTACTTTATGCTTGACTTGATTGAATTTCATCCATAATTTTCCTCATAATTTTGCAGTGACAGCAAGATTGCAGCACCTTTGTAATGTTTGGGTGGTGCAAGGGGGACAAATAAACAAATGTATTAGATTTATAAAGCTTGGCAACAGGTAAGAAAGTATCCATCCTTCTCATCTACTCTGCCAATACCCTCATCATAGGGGTCCTACCATTTCCAAAGAGGACTTGTCCACTGCCTCAAAGAACTCATTGTTAGGAAGTTTTTCCTCATTCACTCTAATTTTCCCTTTACTTAATTTCATTCCAATACATCTAGATCTTATTTACACAAGGAAGATGCACTGGTTTAACTTACATGGGTTTTTATACCGATTTTGAATTAAACAGGACAAAAGGCTTTGTGGGTGCTCATATTTCTTTTTAAAGGTGGCTTATATTAGTTTAGATTAAACCTACTTCCGATCAATTTAAACTAAGCCGAAATAAGCATAATTTAAAAAGTGTCAACACAGCCTTATTGCACCAGCTATATCAATTTCAAAATCACACACTAAGGCAGAGGCCCCCAAAGTGTAAGGTGTACCCCCTTGATGTTGGGAGGCATGGACGGGGGCTTGGACAGCCCCCATGGGGAAGTTGGGAGGGAGTGCCACCCAGACGCACTCTGCCCCCAGCTCGGGCCACGGTCCTACTCCTGCCCCCAGCCACAGCTTGGGCCACAGCTCCACTCCTGGCCTCTGCTGCAGTTCTGCTCCCAGCCCCAGATGTGGCCTTGGTCCCTAGCTTGTGGTTCTGCGTCTGGCCCATGGCCCCTGGCTCCCTGAACACTGCACTAAGCCCATGTCTACTCTGCAATATTATGTCAACCTAATTTTTGTTGGCATACAGCCACCACAGTTATTAAATTACTTGTGTGTGTGCACACTTGGTTTTTGGGATCCACAGTGCAATGTACTCACCCAGTGCATTTGTATTGATTGTACTGTCAATGGGGGCTTTGTGGGGTGGCTCCTGAAAGCCAGTAACAGTCGATGTAAGCAGTGCAGCGTCTACACTGGCACTGCATTGACCTAATTACATTGACTGTGACTCTATGCTGCTTGAGGAGGTGGTGTTATGAAATCAGCATAGAACGGCACTTATATCCTTGGGAGCCAAATTTTAGTGAAGATACTTCCACAGCTAGGTCAATGCAAGGTAGCTTACATCGACTTAAACATGTAGTGTAGACCAGGCCCAAGTTACATTGGTGCAACTTTCTCATATAGACAAGTCTCTATGCACACCACTGAGGACAAGAAGGAGGAACTTCCTATCTTAATCTGGGAATTCTCAGAGAAGAATGTGTGCAGCCAATGTAATGTGACTCTGTCCCCTGCACTCCAAGTACTGGATGTAGATGATAACTTTAATATTATCAGAATAGCCATTTGTCTTCTCTCCATATGTATAAGGAAACCTAATCCATCTGTAAGGGCAACAACATCTCATCCTCCTTGAGGAGAAGCCATTTGTCTTCTCAAAACTCACCTCAGCAGTAAGGAGACTGCGAGCTGATAACCACTAGACTGTGGCAAGTTGTGATGACTGCACCTGATGGGCCAGGTGTTATTTTACATAGCTAGTGTGTGCTAAAATCAGAACTGGATTCCTTTCTGGAACACCTTCTTTAGTGAAATTACATGTATTAGGCTCAGTACAGGAGTAACTGGGTGAAATTCTATGGCTTTTCTCATGCAGGTGGTCAGATGAGTCTAATGGAACTTCCTGGCCTTCATGAATTTATGACAATGGCTTGTTTGTTTGTTTTGTTTTATCTTCCCTTAGTCTGCATTTGGCGCAACCATCTGCTATGTCTTGCCTTTGGGGGACAAGAATTGTCATTTACTATAGGCGTGTGCAGCACCTAGCACAATGGGGTCCTGACCTGCTTGAGGCCTGTTGGCCCACCACAAGAAAACATTAAATAATAATCCATCTGAACTACCATCACCATTGCTTGCTGTTCCTTGCTCAGAGTACTAATTAGGAAGAATGTGGGATATTACCTTAGATCAGCTGGTTTTGGAATCTGCTTTGCTACCAATGTTTTAATAATCTGACCTGGGAAGACCAGTTAGGTGAGGCCATATCTTTATTGAAGATTATATTTTATCTTTTATCTTGCATATAAGCCTGAAAACTTGTCTCTCACCCACAGACGCTCATCCAATAAAAGATATTACCTCCCCACCCTGGCTCTCTAGTGTCCAGGGACCAACACAGCTACAACAACACGACCCAGGAAGGCAAGACAAGGGAGACAGCAACAGCTGCCTGATTTTGACAAAAGAACAGGCTGTATGCTAAGGAGCAGATGTAGCTGGCACAATGGTGCAGTTACTTCTCTTTTGGCCATAATTTTCCATTATACAAGCACCACGTGGCTTTGGTTTTTTCATTACACGCGTGGTTAACTGAAGCTGTATGAAAATTCTCAGTGCTTTATAGAACCCAAGCAAAGACACATTCTTGTTTTAAAATTTTTGTTTTGTTTTGTTTTCACCTTCCCTTCCCCCTCCCTCCCCAAAAAGTGAATGATTTTGAAAAAACAGAACATCTACTTAGATGCAGCCCCTTCAGGGTCCCAACATACTGTAGCCAGTTTGGTCAAGCAAAAATGGATTCCTCTTGGTGCGGCTCCAATGACAGTCTGAAATGCTTCATGCAGTGTGAGGCTCATTTTCCTCAGGGAAATCTGTTTACATGGTAGAAATGGCAAATTCACAAACAGTCATGATTTCGATCTGAGAAATGGAACTTTGGAAATAACAGTGAGAAGACTGCATTTCCTGGTGGAATATTTTCCCCTGGATGAAATGTGCAAGCACTAATGAAAATTTCATCAGTTATCCAGTGTGCAGTAGGTATTTTCATAGAGCTCTGTGACTGAAGTGAGTAATGTGGCTCTAATTAGATAAAGAAATGGGGCAGAGAAGGTGAATTCCAAGAAAGGGATAGAAAATGCACATAGACTGATCTGGCCAAAATGAACAGAGAGAGGTAAATTTTACCTCAGTGACTTAGGAGCCCAAATCCCATTTTCAAATGTGGCTTAGTTACTTAGTGACATTTGGGCTCCAAAGGGTCAGATGCAGATAGGTGCCTAGCATTATATAAGAGCTAAGTATTTTATTAGTTGGATTTTTTAAAAAATCATATCTACATCTTTAGGTACCTAAAAATCTAGCCCAAAGTGCCTGACTCACTTTGGAAAGCACCTAAATGATTTAGGAGGCTACATTGCATTTTCAGAAGACCATCCCTCCCACCCCTGACTTTCCTCTGCACTCACTGAATCATAATTCCATGATATCTGTACATTAAAGGATTCAAAAATTCTTAACAATGATACTGACCATGTAAACAACAATTATTATCCGTACATCTCAACCAATTTTACAAATTGTAAGTATTAGCTCCATTGTTACAACTGGGAGACTAAGCAAAAAGAGATTGACTTAAGTCATGTAACAAGACAATGGCATGGCTAGGAATAAAATCCAGCTCTCCTGACTCCCAGTCTAGCCATGTTGCCTTTTCATGCACCCTAAAATGTGATAATGAAAAATAAATAAATCACATAAACATAAGAAGGGCCATACTGGGTCATAGCAGTGGTCTATCTAGCCCTGTGCCCTTTCTTCTGACAGTGGTCAATGCCAGATGCTTCACGGGGAATGAACAGAACAGGGCAATTAAGTGATTTATATACTATTGTACAGGCCTAGCATCTGGCAGTCAGAGGATTAGTCATCCTGGCTGATAGCCATTGATGAACCCAGCCTTCATGAACTTATCTAACTTATTTTTGAACCCAGTTATACTTTTGGCCTTCACAACATGTCCTGGCAACAAATTCCACAGGTTGACTGTGGTTTGCATGAAGTACTTCCTCTTTCTTGTTTTAAACCTGCTGTCTATTAATTGCATTGGGTGACCCCTGGTCAGTATCAGGTCAGCTGAAACACTGCCAGATTATCAGTTTAGAAAAGGAAGTAGTCAATTTGCAGCCAGGCCACAGTGTGTGGAACAATCCCAGCACACCACTCCCTTCTGCCCCTCCGCTCTGTGTTTGTGAGATTTCAAAACAGCCAGTTTAGCCTGCCCAGACAAAAAAATATTGGTCAGGCAGAAGCCAGGCCATGTGCACGCATTGTATGTCCCTGCCTGAATAAACTCAGGCCTGGAGAAAAACTGTCCAAAGGCAATGAATAGCTGCCACAAAAAATCAAATAGCGGAGTCAAAGGGGGTGGAAATGGAGGAAAAAAGGAAACACCCTATCTGAGGCCAAACAAAAGGGACGCTATGCAAATACCTGCGGGGGATGTGGCTCACGAAGTGATTGCTGTAATGTCATGCAAGATGCATCACCGCAAGTCTCTGAAGCGCTTAGGGATAATTCAGTGACACCTCTTCAGTGCAAGGTGTGTGGTATATCATTTGGATGAATGAGGAAGCTCTGTCCAGCTCCTATTCGTAAGTCTTGCTGGGGGTCAGATCTCAACCAGTGGGCTCAACCTTTCTGTTGGTCTGGGTTTTTTTTTTTTCCTCTTGATCTCCTTGCATTGCAACTTTAGCTTGTTATGAAAGCAGCTCACCATGTCCTAAGTTTTTTACTATGTCACCGATACCCTACCAAGATCAATCAGTTTTTGTTGACAAAACTGGCTATAGTCTATTGGAATTTTTAAGGTGCTCAGCCTTTAAGCAGCTATTTGGCAGGTGCTGTTTTGTTTTCCTCCTTAAGACTTAAATTAGAGATCAATAAACCTATGGTTTAGATGATACTCGAGGGGAAACCCTTCCTCTCTTCATGCTTTTCTGCCAAGTGTCATCACCGCTGCTAACACTGAACCTGCTGTCCTTAGCATCCCTGCCTAAAGCCTCCTAAAAACAATTCCTCCTGCTTAGACACTTCCACACAGGTGCTGAGCCAGAGAGCTGTTGTCCTGCAACCAGACACCTGGGTTTTAGGCACTTTTCTCTTAGCCTCAGAAACTGCATAAAAGAATCCGCTGCTCTTATGCAATGTATTGTCTGGGGCTCTATGTTGGAGCGCTTTCCCTGGAGGACTGTCCTTACTATAGCCTAGGTTGGGTTGTTACTCATGAGGGGCTGGTAAATACTATCTAGTTTTAGGGAAATCGTTTGGTAGGGGTATGGATCTCTAGTCCAGTGTTTCCCAAGAGCCGGTGGAGGGACCTGGGTTGCTCCCTGCGATCTCCCTGACAGAGTTGAGGGAGGCTGCGAGCCAGTCCCCTGGTCTCACTGAGGTTGACAAACACTGCACTGGTGCTCTCTGTATCAGGTGATTGCAGCTGTGCGCTGTTCCCCCTCTCCCCAACTGTCGCTTTCCTCAGCTGATGTGTGTGTGTGGGGGGGTGTGGGGGGGTTATACCCTGTTTAACCCCTTGTACTTGCCCCCGCACACACGCCGGAGGTGTCAGGGCTCGAATGCGGGTTGTTGTGCGGGGGCAGGGCAGCGTTTCCCCAGGCGGGGGGGGTGGGGGGGGAATATCCACAGCACCGCGTCACAGCCTAGACACCCAGCGCCCCTTTGACCGCGCGCTCTCTTCCCCCCCCCCCCGCCCCTTCCCTGAGGAGCCGCGCCGGGGCCGAGAGCGAGGCTGCCCCGCGCTCTGCGCGGCTCGCTCCTGTCCCGCGCCGGACTCCCGGCTTCCCGCCCGCAGCGGCGGCTCCGCGGGGCGAGGAGCGGAGCGTGCCCCGGGCCCCGGCGCGGCTCGGGCCATGTTCAAAGGCAGCCGCCGCCGCCTCGTGCCGCCAGAGGGAAATTCCCCAGGGGGGTGCCAAGGGGATCCCAGGCAACCTCCGCCGGGGTCGGTCCCCCCCACCCCGCCCTCTCCATTCCCTGGGAGCTCCCCCCGCTCCCTCACACACCCCGTCCCCTGCCTCGCGTGACCCCCCCCCGGGGAAACGCTCTAAACTCAGCCCCCCCACCGGGTCACAGCGCCGAGCACCCGGTGAACCAGCCTCTCCCGCGCGAACCCAGCACAGCGGGGCGGCGGGAAGAGGGGGCGCCCCGGCACTGCAGAGCCCGGGCCGAGCCCAGCCCCTCGGTGGAGACAACGGGGGGAGGGGGGAAGCTGCTTAGCCGGGGGAACGCGAGGGGGGAAATAACCCCCAGGCGCCCCCCCCGCACCCCACCCCCGTGCGCGCACCCCACGGGTCGATACTGGGCCGCGTGGCTGCAACTTGCTGCAGTCTTGCAAAGGAGAAGTGGCGGTGAGCGAGCGCGGGGCGGGGGGGAGGGGGGAGGAAAGGGGAACCGGGCAGGAAGGGGGCAAGGAGCCACACATGTCACATGTGCTTCCTAAGCCGCCCGGGAGCCTCTGCAAGCTGGAGCCGGTGGAGGATGCTGCGGCAGGTGATCCACAGAGGGCTCCAGTCGTTTTGCTACAAGCTGGGCTTGTTCGTGAGCCGGCATCCGGTGTTTTTCCTCACGGTGCCCGCAGTCCTGACCATCGTCTTCGGCTTCAGCCTGCTCAACCGCTTCCAGTCGGAAAGGGACCTGGAGACCCTGGTGGCCCCCAGCCACAGCCTGGCCAAGATCGAGCGGAGCCTGGCCAGCAGCCTTTTCCCCCTGGAGCAGTCCAAAAGCCAGCTCTATTCGGACTTGCACACCCCGGGCAGGTATGGCAGGGTGATCCTCCTCTCCAAACCCGGAGGCAATATTTTGCACCAGGCTGATGGGATCCTGCAGATCCACCGAGCCGTGCTGGAAATGAAGGTGAACTACAAAGGCTATAATTATACTTTTTCCCATCTGTGTGTGTTGAGAAATCAGGATAAGAAATGCGTGCTGGATGATATTATTTCAGTGCTAGAGGATCTGAGGCAGGCTGCCCTCTCCAATAAGACAACAGCCAGGGTGCAAGTGAGCTATCCCAACACTAAATTAAAGGTATGCTCTTATTGCATGCTTTTGCCAATTAAAGAGGCAGCACTTCATTTCTTGTCCTAAACAACAAACAGGGAACAAAAATATGAAGCATTAAACGGGTGCATTTCCTTTGGGAGGGAGGGGGGCTGTGGGTTGAGGGGAACTAATGATGAGAAGCATTAAATGAAGGAACCAGGGTGAGACCCTGCCCTAGTATCTTTAAGGATTAATTCATCAGAGCAGGGGCTGGGGGTGGGGGATCTATAACCGTTTGTGGGGATTGATCATTGAGAGCTGGGGTGAAAATGTATCTTGATTCCCTATCTACAGTCCCAGCTGGCATGCCAGAATCATCTATCTTAACATGGCCAGAGAAGGGTTTCCTCAAATACATAGTAAGCTCTTGTCTCTCATTGATTCTCTGTGTGTGGTAGGAACAGCAGAGGATTTCTACAGTATTGATTCCAAGTGTTCTGGCTTTTCTTTTTCTTCTTTACTTGCATGCATAAGAGGGGGTGGACATTTTGTCCCTGTGTGAAAATAATTAGTACTGCCACTGACTGATGGGCTGGTGTATTGGATGGATCCCGTCAACAAGAGGTTTCCAGCAAAGACAAAAGGCTAAGTTTCAGTTTTGCCAATGGAAGTAATATACACTCAGCCCAAAACACCCAACCATTTTAATGCTACCTCCCCACACATAGTTTTTTCACCTCTGGTGGGGTTTCTAGGCTGGTTGCTGATTAGTAGAACTTATCTGCTCAGAGCAAATGAGGCATAAAGTCTTCAGGAGGCTGATGAGAGAAGTTTCAAGGAGTATTGCAAATGTGACTCCTCCAGAAGGCATTGCATTATCTGCAGGAGTTACTTAGTCAAGTTTCAGAGAATTACCTAGCGCATAGTTACTCATGGGTCAGATGTAATCCCATGAAGGGAAGAAAAATACCTTACGGTCTTTCTTCTAAGCCATAGAGGCATCCAGTGGATTTCTGTTTCTGCCTTTCGTTGGAAGACACACATCTTGGGGTATAGAGGATGATGGAGTTTTTGTAACTACTGGCCAGATCCTCAAATTATTACTTGGACCTTACTTTGTATTTTTTATTTATTGATACTCATACAAGGTACAAAGGTTAGACCAGTCCTTGCCCCAAAGAGTTTGCAGTCTGAAAGAGAGAGGTAGATTTACCTTATTGGGTGTTTTGTTTCAGTAAAAACAGAGTGACTGCCTAAGAATTTGGTTCAACACCGTCTCCTGTGTCAAAAAAACTTTTCTTAACAAGAGAGATGTGGTGGCTGGAGTTGCATTAGGGTTGTGTGAAGCTGAAAAAATGTCCTTATTTGTGTAAGCGCTGCTCTGAGAGAACCGTAGGGACATCGAACTGCGTGTGGCAAAAGGCCTTCAGGGTGATCTGCTGTCTCTTTTTCCCAGAAGGTGTCCAGAGTTCCAGCTCTAAAAATAAATAAGGAAAAAAATAAAAATTGCCACCTGCTAGTGACTGAACCAAATACACATAATGGATGAATTCTAAACACTGGTAAGGACTTTCACAGACCCAAAAGGCCTGATCCTGAGAGATGCTCTGTACCTGCCAAGCATCTCCAACTCCCAAGGAAGTTGCCAGGTGCTCAGCATTTCTCAGAGGAAGGAATTTATGCTCCTTAGTCTCTAGCTTTAAATTTAGACAGGGCAGGGGGCAGGAGCCTTCTCCACTTGTCAATACACGGCTGTGGGAAACCAGAATCCCTGACTGACTGTACTAGAATAAAGTGAATTAATTATTGTAATTACTTGTTATTTGTATTACTGGAATGCTGAAAAAAATCCACTTGGGCTAACTACTGTGGAAGAAGAGTGTTCCCAGTGTTTCTGAGACAGCTTTGTACAATCCTTCGTGGGCAAAGCTCATGGTCCCTCAGAAGTGCAGTTTTTCAGTGCTTGTTCTCTTTCTTTCCAAGGGCTGGATTGTAACCCCCAGCCTGCTCTGACAGAGGGGTGGTGCATCACCGTGCCATCCCAGGAGCAAACAAGAGAGGTGGTGGACTCAGAGCCATAATTTCTCCCCACCTTGTGCTTTAGTAGGCACTTCACCCCCTTTCATGGAGCAACTTATCCCTCTGCTGTTTCCCCAGTTACTTTGGCCAGCAGGTAAAATGGGAGAAAAGCCACTTATGCCTACTTTACGCCCTCCCTACTCACTGGCTTGCAGTGAGGGAGTATTGGCTGAGTAGCCCCTGTTGCCCGTTTTGGCCATGGCCAGAGTTACAATCTGAGAGAGGCTGATTTGGGACCAGCAGTGCCTTTGCTCCCTCAGGCTCCCCATCACACTGGAGGAAGGGCTGGGACAATCTAGCCCTGCGAGGATAGTTCTTGGGTGGTCAGCGTGTGTTTACAAACAAACACTTTGTCCTCTTAGCTAGATCACTGCCTGGATGTTCAGCGTGGGAGAACAGCACCTTAGGGATCTGGTCCCACTGTGATTATCTAGCAGAGGGTTGGGGGAGGAGGGGGAATTTATTTTTTTATTGTTTTTCAATGAAACAGTGAAATAAGCAGGCAGTGTTGTGACCCAGCTTACCAAATACAGAACAATGGAGAGCTAAATCCCTCACTCCGAACTGGATCCTGCTCCCCTGTTGTACTCACAGCCCAGCCTCCTACTCCTGTAAACTTCCAGTGCAGCCAATGATGCTGAAGCGAAAGGGAGAAGGGACATTAGGTTTTCCCTGAGCAGTGATTACGGGTAGGGCTCTGTGATCACTCCTCAGACTGGCCAGGTCACTTGCAAGAATTATACCATTTAGCTGTGAACCGGAAAGATGTCCCCAGTGTCTTTATTCTGTTGCTGCCAAGAGATCTGTGCCAGCCTGAGTTTGCCTGAGAACTTGAATGATGATCCTGCTTAGATGCAAGCAGGGTTTGGTTTTGTCAGAGGGCTTCAGTGGTCCCTGTAATCTCTCTCAGACCCTTGTGAACAGCAGAAATTTCCATCTCTTTCTATCGATGAGTTTAGCCTCCAGTGGGCCTTGCTTTTTCAGACTTAGCTAAGGGATGACAATGAGTTAACTCTTGCCAAATCCATGGGCTTGAGTGGTAATTTTGTTTGAGTAACTTGAGCAAGATTTTGCTCAGTCTCAGTGAACCAGCTGTTCTGGTCTGTCTGTTTGGGAAGCAGTTGGGTAAAATTATTAAGAAGGAGCACCAGGGAGCCAGGGAGATCCTGCTAAAGAGCTGGGATTTTCCTATGTAATTGCTTGTGTGAAGTCATTTTTATTGTCCGTACCCTTGAATATGTAGTATTTGAGGGCCTAATATTCTTTAACATATTTATTCTATTCACAACACTTTTGGCAGAAAGGGCTGTGCTGTCAGCCCCATTTTACACATGGAGAACTGAGGCACACAGACACTAAGACCCAGGTCGCAATGGGACTTAGGTGCCTACATGCCTTTGAGGGTCTGGGTATAAGTGAGTTGCCCAAGCTTGCACAGGAACTCTGTGATAGAGCAGGAAATCAAACTTGGATCCCCTGACTCCCACAGGAAGTAGCCGTTGTCCCAGTTAACTTCCTTTCCCAATTAGGAGAAGGAGCAATTAAAAATGTCTAAGAATATTTAAAATGAAATAAAATACTCAACTGGATAGAAGTACAATCACGGGATGTTATTTCTTGTATTTCATTGTTTTCTTTGAATCTTTGTTTTCCAATTTTTCTATCAAAAGAGTCTCTTTGAATTTCTTACCTGTTTAACACCAGATTAAGCATCATGTAACTACTTGTCACTGGTCAAATGGTTCCTCATTAAACAGATTTTTGGTAACCTGCCCTTGGTTATATATTATTCATTCCTGAACACTAGGCTAGATTAGTTCCCCATAAAGAAGCCATTCTGATAACTGCACCTCAGTGGAGTGTTGTGTGGGAGATTACGTTCCACCCACCTATCTCCTCCATTGCTCTGGGAGGCGCTCACTTCATATCCCTAAACAGTTTTGAAAGGTTATTGGTTCCACTGTGGGGCACAGTGCTCAGCACTCAGCAGCTCCCGTGGCACCACTTAAAGCCATCCTGTGAAAAGAGCTCAGCTCCAATTGTGTACCAGGAATCTCCCTTGCCTGCTGTTTCCCAAGGACTCCTTGCGATTCCAGGGGCACAAGCCACCACGAAGGGGTGGAGAAGAGATGAGAGCATAGCACCCAGCGAAAAAGAGCTGAACATGTTGCTCCATCCCAAGGAGCAGTGCAATGTGCAGGCTTCTCCTGCGTGCCTGGGAGCTCCAAGCACTGGGCTTCCTCAAGGCACTGTCCCTCCCAACAGTTCACCTGGGGCAGTGCAGCTGCATTCTGTGCCTGGTACCCTCAGGCTCATCTGAGCCCACAGCTTCGAATTCTGTAGTGCGCTTTGAGGATGGTGACAGCTGCTGTATAAATCAAACCTCCACAACAACATCTGAGTGGGGAGTGGATCCTGGGCTCAGAAAAGGAAGGGCAGAGGCAGGGGTCAGTTTTAATCTCACCCGTTTGGATCAAGGTGAGGGCTCCATTTGGAGCACGTGTTTCTAGGAAGGGCATGAAAATGGGAGGTGGACCGTTTGCGGGCAACAGCAGGTAACGTCACTTAAGTTCTCCTTAGGCTCTAGAGACTGGGAAAACTTTCAAAAAACCTCACCTGCTCTTAAAGCTGCCTTACGCCGTGCTTGCAGCACAAACATTAACCCCTCCAGTATTTGAGCAACAAGGCTGAGAATGCCCGTGCTTCCCACAGTGTTAGAACCTGCTGATATGTGTGGGAAGCCGAGTCTGGCAGTGGTGGTGTCTGCAGCAAGTTAATTCTGCCCTTGCTGGTAGATGCTACTGCAGTTACAAATTCTTGAGTGCCATAGGCTGCCTGACCATTTGGCACTTACTGCTAGATTCAGGTCATAAGCATTTCCAGGGGAAGGGAGGGAGGATAGGATAGGGGTCAGTCTGTGCTACAAGATAGATACAAAGATGAAATTCTCCACCTGTTTCAGGACATCACAGGGATCACAGATTATACTGGACCTCTTTCTTGGGTAGGTTTGTCCAGCTTCATGCCTGAGAAGAAAGAGAGGCCAGATATTCAGTGCTGACTGAGATCCAATATGCAGCAACCTTCCTCCACTGTATCTTTGTACAGAGAATTTGTAACTGCAGTAGCATCTGCCGACAAGGGCAGAACTCACCTGGATCAAAGACAACATTATGCTCCTGCAATCCCGGGTCCGCTCTAAATGATGCTCCAAGGGGCTGTTCCATTGTTGGGATAAAGGGATGCTCCAGCCATGCCCCCTTTCTCCCAAAGAGGCCACCTATACCAGGGGCCAAGAGGTGGGATGCCATACAGACCCTACGCTGGTACTACACCACCCACAGTTTCGCTGAAGAAGCCGGTTAAGCCACTGAAATGGATCCAAAAATTAGGGCCATAATTTTAGTGTTTTTACCTGATTCAGTGGGAGGGAGGCTGTGGCATTTTGATACTGACACTGTAAGTGCTTTAGCAAGTGCTTTTCTTGCTCATAACTCTGTGTACTGGATAAAGAGGGTTCCTGTGTCTTGATTGCTTTAATTGTCTCTGCTTAGTGGTGTCTGAAAGGAGCTGTACAAAATAAAGTAGCGCTATTGTACTAGAGAGAAACACACAGAGTTTCCAGAGTTCTCTTTTTAAACGTACCTTTCCCCAGACAGAACTCTTTTGTTACAAACATGTTGTTCCAATCCATCTCTAGAGTGAGTTTCATTGATATCACATCATGGCCGGAGTTCACCTGCTACGTGTATTTCTGACTCACTTCTTTCCCTTTAAATTTCAAATTAACTGCTAGAGTGACAGCTGTGAAGACTAAAATTCTCTGTTTATTCATAGCGTAGGCTGTAGCAGTGCAAGACCTGCTGGAATACGTTAGCCCTGTTCTGGAAGGACAAACTTTTGGGACTATTTTAGTCTTCATGTCCACTCAGTCCTTGGCCTCTTTTCGTTTGGCAACCAGGATGCTAATTGGTGCCAAATATACTATTACAATAGTTAACCTTATTATTGCTTTTTAATACAATATGTGCTTTGCAGGTATGTAGGAAAAAAGGACCTTGTCTCAAAGGTCTTACTGGTACCTGACAAACAATATAGCACCAGGTAATGCAAGGCTGTGTGCTCTAGTGGTTTGGCTTATGGCCTTGGAGACATGGGTTCAAGTCCCATCTGTGCCACTGACTTATTATGTGACCTTGGGCAAGTTGCTTTACCTCTTTAGGCCTCAGTTTCCCTTTCCATCTATTGTAGTAACTCTTTAGATAGTAATCTCTTCGTGGCAGGGAGAGTCTATAATAAGGAGACAGTGTGGCCTAGTGGATAAAGCACTGAATTGGGATTCAGGAGATCTACTAGCCTGCTGAGAGACCTTGAGCAAGTCACTTAATTTCTCTGTGTCTCAGTTTCCTCATCTGTAAAAAGGGGATAATGATAGTGACCTGGTTTGAGAGCTACTGATGAAAAGTATCATATGAGAGCTAGGTATTAATAATAATATGCTATAATAATGAATATCATAGCTTAAACAAAATAAACCCTAAACCTGGGATGGATTTGACTACAGATGAAAGCCAGTGACTAGAAATGGAAAGCTGTGTACATGACTAGATCCTCCAGTAGATTCCTGTCTGTAATGTTTAGTAAACACCAGATATAAATGCTTGGCTTGATCTTGGAAAAAGCTATTTCAAATTGGGCATTTATAATGCAGGCATTAGCCTAGTTACTTCTATACTAACTTTTCATCGTGTTATTAGACAGTTACTCTCATATTTAGAAGGTGATAGTTCTCCTTACCCTGCCTTTAAGCATAAAGAGTATGTGCTCTGGTAAGTTATTGGCAAGGTAAAACCACTGTCAGGACAAAAGGAATGCAGATGTGTTACTGTGTAAGCATGGGTATGGTATATACCAGTATTTCAAATCCATTTCAAAGTGCTGACTAGTGATGTCTGGGTTAATCACCCAGGAGCAGAGTGCATTATGTTCCCATGCAGAAGAGTGAAAGCTCCAGGATTCCCTTTTCTGGACCGGGACAGTGGGACACACTGCAGAGTTGATGGATCTGCTCTCTGGTGGTGAGACTGAGAACTAATTCAAAAAACGCCTTGCTGGTAAATCTATAGAACACTAACAATGAGTCTTAGTGGAGGCCACGTGTCTGAACTTCCGAGCCAGAGGAAAGGTGCTTTTGGAAGCTAGACCAAGAATAAGAAGAGTTGACCCAGAGCATGGCAAATGGACATTAGGCGATTTCTGGCTGTATGGTGTGTATGCTGAGGGGATAAGGGGCAACTGGGTGAAGGAAGCTAGGAAAAAAAAAGAATACTCATATAAATAGTCTTCCATTTCTGATTATTCTGTGTGCGCATGTGAGATCATATCGTGCTTAATTAAGAAATAAGAAAATTAAGTAGATAAGCCATGTGCCGTATGCGGTGTTGTGGTAGCCATGTTGCTCACAGAATATTAGAGAGACAAAGTGGGTGAGATAATACCTTTTATTTGCCCAGCTTCTGCTGGTAAGAGAGAAAAGCAGTTCAGCTTACACAGAGTTCTTCTTCAAGTCTGGGGAGCTAAGTCAGGCCATGCTGACACTACCACTTATGCTGGCAAAACTTGTCACTCAAGGGTGTGAAAAAACACCTCCCTGAATGACATATGTTTTGCTGGCATAAGTGGTAATGTGCACAGTGTTCTGTCAGTAGGAGAGTTACCCTCACTCATTGTTGACAGGGGAGCTCTCGGCAGTGTTGATCATTGTAACTGTGGAGCTATGGCTGCAGGTTTTGCATCTGTTGTTCATCAGGATCTGGTTCGGCTTTGTGTAGGGCCAATAAAAGATATGACCCACCACCTGTCTTGTTCTATGATGTGTGCTGGGCATTTAAAAAAATACTACGCTAAGAATAAAAGACAGATTAGTTTTACCATGTAATAAGAGAGGCACTGCATCATTACAGTTGCAGAAGTCGCAGAGAGTGAGCCCAGCGTCTGTCTTTCTGAGAGGAGGAAAAAGATCATTTCAGACCATGGTCTTGCATTTGTACACAGCACCTTTCATCCCGATGAAACCCAATGCTCCGTACACACCAATTGTGCAAACAGCGAGAATCAGTGAAAGGTTGCACTTTCAGGGCTGAAAAGCAGCTTTCATTTTAACTAGTAAATAGCAAAAAGCTACACAACAGCTTAGGACACAAAGTGAAGGTGCCATGTGTAACAGAAGTGAAAGAAGGAGCTTATATGGATGGGGAGAGTACAAATGGACGGGTCACTTGTCAGGAGGATGGTATTGGTGGCCTGTGATATATAGAAAGTCAGAGTAAATGAACTATTGGTCTCGTCTAGCCTTAAATTCTATGACTAAGAAGCCTCTTTACCCCCTTATATCTCTGCCCAGCAGCCAGACACTATTGGAGTCCCCTATGTTCTCCTTCTTATTGCACTCTAGTGTGCAAGGCTCACACCAAGAGGATCATGGACAAGGAAGAAGCATCTGGGCAGGCATGTGGGGGGTGGAATTCAGCACGCTGAGGAGGAAGCAGGGAAAGCACTGTGTCTGAATGCTAAGGAACTCTGGGAGGCAGAATCTCTCTTGGACATGTTCCTGAGGTGAGGTGTCTCTGAGCTGGCCCAATGCAGGCCAATGTCTACTAGGCCTGAATGACCCACAAGTTAATATTGGATTAGGACATTGGGGAATAGGACTAGGTGCCTCATGAAAAGTGCTTGGAGGTCTTTAATGATGCGGAGGCATCAGGACATCGGTTTTAGATCTCATCCCCAAATGGGACCTCAGAGAGCACGCCCTTTTGAAGAACCAGCTCGGGAGTGGCTGGGGGAGAGGGGTTGGCTTGCAGCTCCACTCACAGTGAGGCTGTGCAGCTGCATGAACGACAAACAGAAATGTCTTTGTTCTCGTAATGGAGATTAACAAATACAGCCAGCCCAATTTCTCCATAATGCTGCACAAATACAAGTGAGAACTCAGCCTGTGGATGAGATGGGTACAAAAGGGTAAACCTCCCCAAAAGCAATATAAAAATATCTAGTGGGCAGAGTGTAAAGCTAGAAAGCATTAGGCTAGTATGTGGGAGGCTATGATTGGGAAGGGTATTGGCAGGAACAGTGAAGACTGGACCACACTATATTTATGTTACTGATGGAGCTGGTCAGAAACACTTGGGCAAAAACATTTTCTGTCAGAAAATTCAGTTCTGCTGAACTTGAAGCTCTTCATGAAATCATACTCATTTATGCCCAAATTTTGTTTTAGCAGAACCACCCCTTCCACCTCAGAAAAGTTCTGACAATGTCAAAACATCCCATTTGAACATTTTCTGAATGAAACATCATTTTTTATTTCAAATGATGTCTCGTTTAGATTTTTGAAATGTAGTTTCATATCATATCTGATAATGTAATATAAAAATATTGCTGTCAAGCAGTTAAAAATATTAATTGTGATTTAATCCTGCAATTATTCGTACTGTTAATAATAGAATACCATTTATTTAAATATTTGGGGTGTTTTCTACATTTTCAAATATATTGATTTCAATTACAACATAGAATATCAAGTGTACAGTGCTCACTCAATATTTATTTTTGATTACAAGTATTTGCACTGTAAAAAACCAAGAGAGACAGTATTTTTCAATTCACCTAATACAAGTACTGTCACGCAATCTCTTTATTGTGAAAGATGAACTTAGAAATATAGAAGTATGTACCAAAGAACCTGCATTCAAAAATAAAGGAATGTAAAATTTTAGTCTGCAAGTCCACTCAGTCCTACATCTTGTTCAGCCAATCAGCCAGACAAACAATTTTGTTTACATTTTCAGGAGATAATGCTACCCGCTTCTTGTTTATAATGTCACCTGAAAGTGAGATCAGGTGTTTTCATGGCACTGTTGTAGCTGGCATCACAAGATATTTACATGCCAGATGCGCTAAAGATTCACATGTCCCTTCATGCTTCAACAACCATTCCAGGGGACATGCGTCCATGCTGATGATGGATTCTGCTTGATAACAATCCAAAGCAGTGCAGACCGATGCATGTTCATTTTTATTATCTTTGTCAGATGCCATCAGCAGAAGGTTGATTTTCTTTTTTGGTGGTTTGGGTTCTGTGGTTTCAGCATCCGAGTATTGCTCTTTTAAGACTTTTGAAAGCAAGCTCCAGACTTCATCAGTCTCAGATTTTGGAAGGCACTTCAGATTCTTAAACCTTGGGTCAAGTGATGTAGCTACGTTTAGAAATCTCACATTGGTACCTTCTTTGCATTTTTCAAAGTCTACAGTTAAAGTGTTTTTAAAATGAACAACATGTGCTTGGTCATCATCTGAGACTGCTATAACATGAAATAGATGGCAGAATGTGGCTAAAACAGAGCTGGAGACATACAATTGTCCCCCTAAGATGTTCAGTCAGAAATTTAATTGTCGCTTATTTTTTTAATGAGCATCATCAGCATGGAATCATGTCCTCTGGAATGGTGACCACAGCATGAAGGGGCATACAAATGTTTAACATATCTGGCATGTAAAAACCTTGTAATGCCAGCTACAAATGTGTCATGCAAATGCCTGTTCTCACTTTCTGGTGACATTGTAAATAAGAAGTGGGCAGCATTATTTCCCTGTAATGCTGCCCGCTGTAAACCAGGGGTAGATAACCTATGGCATGGGTGCCAAAGGCAGCATGTAAACTCATTTTCAGTGGCACTCACACTGCCTGGGTCCTGGCCACCGGTCTGGGAGGCTCTGCGTTTTAATTTAATTTTAAATGAACCATCTTAAACATTTTAAAGACCTTAACTTTACAACAACACTAGCTTAGTTATATATTGTAGACTTATAGAAAGAGACCTTCTAAAAATGTTAAAATGTATTACCAGCATGCGAAACCTTAAATTAGAGTGAATAAGTGAAGACTTGGCACACCACTTCTGAAATGTTGCCACCCTCTGCTGTAAACAAATTTGTTTGTCTTAGCCTGGCCCACGGCGTCGATTTGTCCAGCCCCCCTGAGCAGGCATGCGGAGAAGTTGCCGCTGCTCCCCTGTGCAAGCTGCTGCTGGCGGTCCCATGTACGGTGGAGTGAGTGCCCCCGCAGTGTGGCTGGAAGAGCAAAGGGGGGAGGATTGGAGCAGCGGCATGGCTGGAGAAGCAAAGGGGTGAGTGCCCCTTTGGCACGGCTAGAGGAGCAAAGGGAGGGGTCACGGCAGTGGCTGGAGGAGCAATGTGGGGAGGCCATGGCAGTGGCCTGCGAAGCCCCTTCAAAAATCTAATATGGTCCTCGTCTCAAAAAGTTTGGAGACTCCTGGTCTTAGCGATTGGCTGAAGAAGTAGGACTGAGTAGACTTGTAGGCTCTGAAGTTTTACATTGTTTTGTTTTTGAGTGCAGTCATGTAACAAAAGAAATCTACATCTGTAAATTGCACTTTCTGGACAAAGAAATCTACATTTGTAAATTGCACTTTCGGGACATTTGTAAATTACACTACAGTACTTGTATGAGGTGAATTGAAAAATACTATTTCTTTGTTTCGTTTTTACAGTGCAAATATTTGTAAGCAAAAATAATGTACACTGATTTCAATTACAACACAGCATGCATTACATATGAAAATGTAGAAAAACATCCAAAATATTGAATAAATTTCAATTGGTATTCTATTGTTTAACAGTTCAATTAAAACTGTGATTAATTGACAGCCCTAAAAAAAAGTCTAAACTGGAACATGTTGATGGATCAGAAACGAATGTTGTTTTTCAGAATTTTCCCTTGAGGAGAATTTTGAAATGCTCTGATTCTAAATGAAGCCAAATTTCAAAAATTTACCAAGAGCTTTGTGTTGAACGAACCCCAGGTAACACTACCCAGCTCTAATTACAGACACGCCTAGAAGTTCTGTTATGCTAGGTGCTGTACAAACATGGTGTAAGAATCATCCACGTAATAGTATAAATAGACAAGACAGATAAAGGGGGAAACAAGGTGCAGAGAAGTGAAGGCTCTTGCCCAGCCCCACACGCTAGAGCCAAGAATGGAACCTGAGACTCATGCCTCACACTCGAACATCCTGGCCTCTGGACCATGCTATCAGGTGCATATTATTATTGTTTCCCTGTCCCCTCCCCCACCTCAAAAAGTGGCTCTATTTCCTATTATGCTGTATGATCCCAGAATATAGTTTCTGTATGAATTAATGGTTGTAAAGCACTCTGTAGTCCCCTTGAGATGAAAGAAGCTGTTAATGTCATTTCATTCTCATTATCCAACTTCCCCAAGTGGGAAGGTGCCAGAGTCTTCACCCTAGAGCACCCTTTTCTGCACCCCATCAACCTCAGCTGGTCATTTCTTAGCAATGAAGAATTAATGGCAGTAAGTCAGTAACATGTCTTCATTTTCCAGAATGGTTTCAATGGTTTCTTAGAGTGAGTTGTAACCTATTAATTAAATACTTTATCAGAGGAGAGTTCAGCAGCACAGAGTATTCATTTATAGTTTTGCTAATAGAAACCATAATTGGCTTTGCTTGTGTCCTCGACTTCCTTCATTCACAAGCATTCTGCTGACTGAAATTTTGTTCCGAAGGACATTCACAAAAGGCAAAAGGATCATGAATATGAAATATGTTCAGGAGCATTTGTTTACACCATGCTTTTGTGTCCATGTGGAAAAGCTGTTGCTTGTTAGGAATATTTGCATGTTATTCAGGGTGAACAGACGTTCCTATTTTATAGGGACAGTCACAATTATTGGGTCTTTTTCTTATATGGCTTCCTACTATTACCCTCTGTCCCGATTTTTCACACTTGCTGTCTGGTCACCCTAGTGTTATTCTTTGGGAGCATTAATATTTCCCCACTGGTATTTATTCCTTCACTAGCATTAAAATTCCTGTATGTTACTGGTTCTCCATCTATGACATAGGAACTAGTGAATCAGTTGGAACACAACAGATTTATCATTGTAAATTACATCAGAAGCTGCCATCAGAAGTATGCCAGCAAAGAGACAAGAACATTTCAAATTATTTACGGATGTCTCTCCTGCCCATTCTTTCCCTAGGCTCCAAGATTAGTTCAAGCATTAAGCTTTAGATTTATCACAAAAATTAAAATTCAGGCATTTTCCAAGCTTAGGATGCCCCACTGTCCTCAGCTCTTACACTGTGTTTCAGTTTCAAAGGGAATGTAATTATATTAGAGACTTCTCCTAGAAGAATCAGATTTATTACATTATAATGCCTACCATCTTCCCTCTGTGTGTGTATTTTCTTCATCTGAGCGGGGAGGGGGATCCCAGAAGGTAAAAAGTGTGTGTACATTCCAAATCTTATAATTACATAGGCATAACGTTCTCGTCACAGCAGGTTTATTGATAAAGGATGGCTGAGATCAGTCTTTTGTCATTTCTTACCAGTCTTGAATATACTTAGAACCGTAATTCTTAAAATGTGAGTCTAGCTTCTTTGTGGACGCCCCAACCTTTCCCCGATGAGATAGAAACAGATGCAGGGGAAAATAGATATGGACCAGGGAACACATTTTCTCTTGTTGCATTATGGTCAAATGGTTTGTAGCAAAATCAGAGAATGGCCCAGAATGGACAGTTGATGACTTTGCTTTTGCTGAGATCTCCTATGCTGTAGTTTGAGCCCATTGCCTCTTGTCCTGCCCTTTGTGGCAAGAGAGAACAACTTTTCTTTTAACGAGTTAGTCTTCACAACCCCCCTGTGAAGCAGAGTAGTATTATCCCAATTATTCAGATGGAGAAACCAAGACAGAAAGTGTCGGTGACTTGACAAAGGACAACAAGAGAATCTATATGAAAGCTAAAATGCTGTAGTCCAGTGGATGAGTCTTGGGTCTATGACAAGAAGATCTTGGTTCTGTTTTGGACTCTGACACAGGAGTGATGTGGACTCTGACCACTTCACTTTTCTGTTTCTGCTTCCATCCTTCCTTTGTCTGTTTAGAATGTTTGTTGAGAACGTGAGAACTTTGGGGCAAGGAGTGTCTCTTACTTAGTGTCCGTGCAGAGCCTAGCAGTCTAATCCATGTAGACAGAAGGGCTTGGGTCAGAACAGGACTTGACAAACTCAGAATTTGGACACAAGGAGATGGTGTGGTTCCATCTCACCACAAGGAGAGGGGCTAACAGAGAAAGGATCCCAAGTTACATCCCCATTTTACACACGGAGAACTGAGGTACTGAGTGATTTAAGGCCCAAATCCTCAAAGGTCTGATGGTGCCGAACTCCCATTGATTTCATTGGGAGTTAGGTGCCTAAACAGCTGTGACAAGCTGGCCCTATGTGGTTTGCCCAAGGTCACTCAGGAAGTCTGTGGAAGAGCAGGTGTTAAAGCCAGGTCCCCTGTGTCGTATGGTTGTGCCCTAACACTAGAAAACCCTTCCTCTAAGTAGTGCATAGATCTTATGCTCATTTTTTACAGGTGTCAAAATCACCCTGTGTCCATTGGGTCCTATGAAGCATTGGCCCTTAGAGATGGGCTGAAACGAAACTTCCAGACTGGAACATTTCATAGACTGTAGGATATAGATCCAATCCAAACTTTTCCATTTGGGGGCCCAACTCTGACACAATGAATTTTACCATTCACCACCAGCAATGTGTTCAGTGCTGAGACACAAAACTAAAGATGGTCCGTGCTCCAAAGAGCTTACACGCTACAAGAAAGATAAAGGGTGAAATCCTGCCCTGCTAAGTAAATGGAAAAACTTCTGTTGGGGCCAGGATTTGATCCAGAGAGAAGATGGGAAATTCAGAGGTGGGGGTAACGTGAATTGTTTGGTTACAAACACAAAACACATAGTAGAAGAACGATACACAACACCCCATTCAGACCTTAGGGGCAATGTTAATAACTGGCTTTATAACAGAGGCGAGGGTGTGTGTCTTTAAAAAGTAATCTGAAAGGAGGTTATGTGCAAGCAAAAGCCCTATGCTTGAAATCAGAGCCACGTGGGGGACCTTTGCATGCACACAGACCTCACTGAATTCAAGAGGGTTTTGTGAGAGTATTGGTGGTGATGCAACTGCAGGATCTGGCCTCGGTTGTATTTCTGACAACCCATAACTTGTCAAAGTGCCCACCCAAAAGTTCAAGATATGTGTTAGGAAAGTGAAAACAGGCAGAAATGAGACTTTTATTTGGCTGTCTCTGATTATAAGGTGGCCAAACTCATTAAAAACCAATGTGTGTGGGGACAGGGAATACTCCTGGGTAGAGGACTTGTAGTGTTATGCCAAGTTTGAGACCAAAAAAAAGGAAGAAAATTAACAGCTGACTAATTATCCCCTAAAACGGGATTTTCTGCTGGAAGTGTTAACAGACTTAATTATAGCTGCCTTGCCCATTTCCTGTTGCTGCTTTTTGAGGTAACATGAAAACTTAAGAGCAGACGCCAGCACAGCAGTGGAATCTCCACACCCTTCCTCTAGGGACAAACTGTTACTTTCACTTGACAAAGGACGGGGGGCATTTCCCCTCCCCTGCCTTTGCAACACTCCTGGCTCTTTATAGACAAACCAGGTGAGGCAGAGCCATACTCTTTCTTGCTACAGGTTATAACATTAACCTGTTTAGACCTGGCTAAAATATTAATACCTATTAAAACATCAGTGGGAAGTAGATTCTTAAATGCCCCAAACAATATCTTCTTTGAAAGCCTCACACTCGAGGTAGACCTAGATCAGTTACAAGGAATTTGGCCAAAGCTAATATATTTAGGCTTTTATCAGGAAGTCTGTCTTCTTCCCTTACCAAATTTTCCTTGACCAAAGTGACTTGGGACACTGTGTTCCTCCAGCCCCTACAATCTGTGCCATTTTCCTTAGCGTTTTTAATACAGTCTTCACTACCTGCCCAAGAATCAGTCCTGATATAATTTACTAGGGTTTTCTTCAGCTCTGACACTGCCTCTGGAGCAATGGTAGCGGCATTCATGGTGGTAGGTGTGGATAGTGGGTTACCTTAAGTTTTGGGTAATTTGATTGTATATGTTGGGAGCCCCACAGTGATAGCAGATTACTCCCCTTCCCTTTTGGAAGGGAGTTTTAGAACCTAGGTTCCCTTGGGGTTTTCTGTCAAAGTTGGGGGTAGGTTTATTTCCAGTCCCCTCTTCACCTGGGTGACATTGGGATTTCCCTTAACCTGGATTTGCGCCACCCTGGATTCAACAAATTCATCAGCAATTTCTTCAGCCTCTAAAACTGTGGAATGTTTTCTGTCACAAATGGCTGTCTTTACCTCATCTGTAACTATCCATAACCATTGCTCCTGAGCCATCAAATCAAACAGTTTTTCATAATCACCTTCAGCCCCCCCTTATACATTTTCTCAAAAAAATTACATATTTCTAGTTAAATATTCAACAGGAGGGATACTGTCAGACAGTGTGGGCTTTCTGTACTTCAGTTGACAGGGCTCAGGGTTATCTTAAACCTCTGCTAGACATTTTCTTTAATTTTTTTAAACACCTTAGCATCACCCTCCTCTATATCATTAAAAACTTGTCTGGCTTTCCTTGTTAATGTGGTTAAGAGGATAGTCCCCCATTTATTGGCTATAATATTGTGCATCATATAGAGTCTCCCAAAGGTGGAGAGGAACTCTCTTCTACAGTCAGTTTCTTTATAAATTGGACAGTTTCTTCCACTCCCTTGTGTTGTGAGGGGTGTAGTCGTGGAAGCTCCATGTAATTTAATTTGCTGCTCCAATAATTTAAGCTGCGGTGTTTGAGCTTCCATCTGCCTCCTGTGTGCCTTCCCCTCAGCTTCTTCATTGGCTTTGACTGCGGCTGTCTGTTCATGCATCTTTAGTGAACTCTCTCCCTTGCTTCTTCATTGGTCTTGACTACCGCCTGGGCTGTGTCAGCCTCCCTGATCTGCAGTTCTGCCATCAGTCTCTGGGGCTTATGTTTTTCCTCAGCTTTCAGTGCTTCAATTGAGCCAGTTCCTCTGTGGTGTCTGGGACAGGAGAGTTCCCTCCGTCCCTGGGCACCTGATCAGAACATTTGAGCAAAGCTATCAGCTCTTGAACTGGGGCTTTCTTTTTACAGGATATTCCCCTCTGCAGACATAACTCTTCAAGGTCTTTTCCTCACAAAATCATCGTGCGACTGTGGTTCACTCTTAATCTTTAAAACTCTCAGTATCAAGTTTGAACTTTAACAGCATTGGGGTTGTGATTTATAAACTTAATTGACCTGTTGTATGCGAATCCTGCCAGCTACACCAGTGTCAAACTGTCCTGCAGTGGCCCAAGAAAGCAGGAGTACCAACCTCAGGCAGACTGTTTGTTAGGAAGCAGGCACACAGCTCAAACTGGTTGTGAGTTCTATACTTAGACTTCACTAACCAGTTATCAACTATAAACTCTTCAGGCACTATCACAGTCCTAATGTGGAGTTACAGACAGTCTCCTTGGATACCCCGGTCTATCTCGTCACCCGGCTGAGCCAATCTTTGTGACAGATGGTCCCTTACATCATGCATAAGAGCAATCCACAGGTTATTCCCAGTACAAAAGGACCAGTCACTTACCCCACGTCAATTGCAATTTAGATCTCACACCCGACACCAAAGACAACTCTTGTAGCCAATCTAAACTAAACTAAAGAATTTTTAAATAGGAAAAGGGAATGAAAATTATTTACAGGGTTGAAGCAGACAAACCTGCATACATAGATGAGTTACAATTTTACATCTTCACTCTGGGGATGACATCTGGGCCCCATCAAATTTTAAATGACAGAACTCCCATTGATTCCTGTTGGGGACAGGATTCCACCCTGTGTAGACAAGGCCACTGTAAAAAGCTTTGTCTGTTTTGCTCAATTCAATGCCTAACAAACACATAGGAGACCTGACATCTTAGTTGAAATTTCAGTATCTCAACTTCTTCAGTGAAAGTCCACAACACACAGATGTGATCTCCAGTAGAGTCTTTCAGCCAAGTCACAGAAGATTGACATTCCTGATATTTCTGTATCCCCATTTCATTTTCCTCCACAGATCACTCTTTTATAGTTAGTTCTCAAAGTCCTTTTCATTTTCCTTTTTTTAATTAAAGAAAACAGAACTATTCTGACCCTAACTTTTTTATATTCTATTAGAGTTGCGGATGAAAGTCAGATTTTATCAGAAACATTTCTACCATCCACACAGAATCCTAGCTTGTGCCACATGCAATTGGGTAAATGCACATTAATTACATATAGTTTATATAAATATAGTTTTAAAGCACCATCTCCCATGGGCCAAAGAGTCCCATGTTATAATCACCCCTTTTAATGACACCATCCTGTACTCTTAGCCAAATAAACCAAGTCCCCTTGACATTACCAGAAATTACATATGTAGGAGGGTGGAAGGATAAACTTTTTTATGTTCGGGTGTGGGCATAGATGTGAGCTGGGTTTTTATGATTTTGCACAAACTGTGTAATAAGGATGTGAATGCACAGAAATAAAAAAAAATAGCACAAACCCCATAGTACTTGGGTGAGAATTTTTTGTAACCCTGGGTTTGGAAGTGTGTGGATATTGTGACAGAGGGAAAGCCCTTGCTGAAATCCATTCACCCTGGTAAAGAATCACAGAAAGTCACTTTCTTCTAACAAACTGACTAAAGGAACTGCATTAGGATAAGAAAACTATAGTATTATCCCTGAAGCCAATCTGTCCTATTCTTTGTTCCACTGTAAAACTGCTGCCTACATCCTTCTCCAACTCCCTCCTGTGTGGGTTCAGGTGAGAGGCCTATACAACCAGTACGTCTGGTGTACACACCTTGTCATGTACCATTTCTACACAGTAGGGTGCAGGGTTGCTACTAGCAGGTTTGCCATTGCCGTGGAGGGATGGGGTTTATGGTGCTCATGGACTGGAAGCCAGAGATCTGTGAGCAGGTAAATTACAGGCACCAGGGAAATATATGCCACTTATAGATAGGGAAAAGCCTGAAGGGACTGAAACTTAATGCTAGCTGCCTTAAACGCCGCCATCTCCTCCTCCCCGGAGGGTGCAGGTTCAGTAACACATACAGCAGTGACTAGCCTGGCTCTTGTTCCTGTAATTCCACGTGGTGCTGGCTTCCTGGGGAACTGGACCCCAGCAGCTTCTGGGAGGTGGGGAGAAGTGAGCCATCGGCTGTTGCGGGAGGGGAGACAGGGAGCACTGACTGCATTACAGGAAGCTCTTTAGCAGGATTGTGCTAGCGTGGTTCCTATCTCCACAGCACAGCAGACAACACACAGACACACACACACACCACACGTGCACACACACTCTCACTGTTTATTGCACGCGCGCACGCACACACACACACACAGTTTATTTGCAGGAGGGAATATAAGCCACTTAATGTCCTTCCCTACAACTTTCCATCAGCCTCTCACTGCTTCCATGGGCGTCTCAGGATTTTCAGAGCCCATTGCAATGATTATTGTAGCCTTGTTGCTTTCTCCTGCCCGGTCCATCACCACTCATGCATGTTCCTACTCCAACACTCTTTTTATCGCCTCTTGCATTCTCCTCCGTGTGTCCCCTTTCCCACGCCTCCCCTTGGGGTCAGGACTCCCTCCCTCCTCCACACCCAGCAACTATCCTCCCTCTGCTCAAATCCCTCCTCAAAACACAACTGATCCACTGAGCATATTCCTCAGAGACAAGTGAGTGTGTGTCTGTGTGGTACTAGGGGGCACCCACCCTCGTTTCTGGTGATTATTTCTAGAGTGTCATAAAAGTGTCTGGTGCTTCATGGGAGATGATAAAAAGAAGGGGCCTGAAACACCCATGGAGTTATACTGGTGTCCCAGAGTGGACAGCCAAAGCCAAGGTCTCTGCCCCAAGGGCTGACAATCTGAACTTAGAACACACCATCAAAACACAACAGACCGTGGGGTGTGTGCAGGACAGTGTGGCTGTATGTCCCTGTAAATCAGGAGTGTGGCTTTTTCTGTGAGAGAAGCTGAGCTGATGAAACTGACAGCTGCCTGGTGGAGTGTATATGCCCGTCCGGGATGACCCCAATGGATCCAGCAAAGCTTCCTGTCTGCCTCCATCCCTCTGCATGAGACCTCAAATCAGCTCTGCCCTAAACGTTCGCCCAGCTCCAGGGGGTATCAGGGTCTCACTGTCCCTCCAGGCAGGGGTGTGACAGGAAGGTCAGCTAGCACTGCCACCATTGGCAGATAGCCACTGCTCTGACCTTGGCCAATGACTGCTACTCCTCACTTTCCTGCAGCAGAGGGAAGTGCCAGAGTGTGGTGGAGTATGGAGGGAATAGGAGAGCCCATTTTCAGGAGAGAGAAAATGGACACAAAGGACTGATTCACAGTTGCTTTGTGCCCCTCTCTCCCAGAAAATACCCCCTCTTGGAACCAATTCTGTAATTCCCAGCCCCATCATACAAGAATGCCCTGTGCAGGGGACATGTCAGATGTGGGGAGTGTGGCTGTGGTCATCAAACCTGGCTACTCTCCAGCTGCCACAAGGACCACTGGGGCCTTGGGCCCCTGGGTGCAATTTAAGGCTGCTCTAAGCAGTGTTGGGAACTGCACTGGCCTGCAGCAGCCCGAGAATCAGATGGAGAGGTAGTTCCAAAGCTGGGTGCCTGTGCTGGACTCTGTACTGTCCTAAAGAGGAGTTTGGTTCAGGGGGTGAGTGAGTGTGGTAGGGAGAGTGAGACTGAATATGGACAGAAAACCACAGGGAGGAGGACGAGGGGAAGAAACTGTGGGGACAAAAGCAGGAGAGCCTGGAGAAAAATAGGATGTGGAACAGAGGAGACTGAAAAGGATCTGGAACTGCAGCTGCAGGGGACAAAGAAAAGTCTGGCATTGTGGGGGGAAGGGTCTGGGAAAGGGGTAGGAAGGAGAGAATGAATATGTCTGGTTCTCTAGTTCTAAGAGGGGTGGGGATTTTGCTTGGCTAAGGGAGGGAGGAGGGAGACCCTTTTCTTTCTCCTCTCCTCCCTCTCATCTCCACCTCTCTAACCCAACCTCCAAAGCCATCCCCTGTACCCTTTGAAAATCTGGTCATGCTAGGGGAGGACATGGTGCCCCAAGGAAGTTAATGGCCTGGCCACTGGGAGTCCAATATGTCTGGTTTAGAATGTTGGGTCTCTGTGTTGTGTACAGGGCCATGCGCACTGAGGCCTCCCCACAAAGAACAATAGGAATGATTGCATTTCACTCAGATATGGCACACTTTTCCATATTGAATTTCATCCTATTTACTTTAGACCATTTCTCCAGTTTGTCCAGATCATTTTGAATTTTAATCTTATCCTCCAAAGCTTTTGAAACCCCTCCCAGCTTGGTATCGTCCGCAAACTTTATAAGTGTACTCTTTATACATTTTATCTAAATCACTGATGAAGATATCGAACAGAACTAGACCCAGGACCCATCCCTGTGGGACCCCACTCATTATACCCTTCCAGCTTGACTGTGAACCGCTGATAACTACTCTCTGGAAACAGTTTTCCCATCAGTTATGCACCCACCTTATAGTAGCTCCATCCAAGTTATATTTTCCTAGTTTGTTTATGAGAAAGTCATGTGAAGCAGTATCAAGAGCCTTACTAAAGTCAAGATATACCACATCCACTGCTTCCCCATCCTCAAGTCTGATTTCTCTGTCAAAGAACACTATTAGGTTGACTTGACATGATTTGTTCTTGACAAGTCCATGTTGACTCTTACATATCACCTTATCATCTTGGTGTTTGCAAACTCATTGCTTGGTTATTTGCTACATTTTCTTTCTGGATACTGAAGTTAAATTGACTGGTCTGTAATACCCCTGATTTCCCTTTTTATAAATCGGAAGAGGACAACTATAATGCCTGTCTTCTGTAATCTCTTCTGTCTTCCATAAGTTTTTGACGATATCGCTAATGGCTCATATATCTGCTTAGACAGCTCTTCGAGAATGCTCGTATGTATTTCTTGAGGCTTCACTGACTTGAAGACATCTAACTTGTCTAAGTAAATTATAACTTGTTCTCTTCCTATTTTAGCCTCAGATCTGGTGTTCACTATTAGACCTCTGATTGCTTCTAACCTCTTTAGTGATGCCAATTTTTAAAAAGGGGTCTAGAGGTGATCCTGGAAATTACAACAGGCTTGTAAGCCTAACTTCAGTACCGGGCAAACTGCTTGAAACTATAATAAAGAACAATATTGTCAGACATATAGATGAATATAATTTGTTGGGGAAGAGTCAACATGGTTTTAGTAAAGGGAAATCATGCCTCACCAATCTACTAGAATTATTTGATGGGGTCAACAAGCATGTGGACCAAGGGTATTCAGTGGATATAATGTACTTAGATTTTCAGAAAGCCTTGGACTAGGTCCCTCACCAAAGGCTCTTATGCAAAGTAAGTTGCCACATGATAAGAGCAAAGCTGCCCTCATGGATTGGTAACTGGTTAAAAGACAGGAAATAAAGGATAGATATAAATGGTCAGTTTTCAGAATGGAGAGAGGTAAATAGTGGTGTCCCCCAGTGATCTGTTATGGGACCAGTCCTGTTCAACATATTCATAAATGATCTGGAAAAGAGGGTAGACAGTGAGGTGGCAAAATTTTCAGATGATACAAAATTACTACAGATAGTTAAGACCCAGGCAGACTGCGAAGAGCTACAAAAGGATCTCTCAAAACTGGCTGCCTGGGCAACAAAATAGCAGATGAAATTTAATGTTGATAAATGCAAAGTGATTAACACTGGAAAGCATGATCCCAACTATACATATAAAATGATGGAGTCTAAATTAGCTGTTACCACTCAAGAAAGAGATTGTGGAATCATTGTGGATAGTTCTCTGAAAACATCCAGTCAATGTGCAGCAGATGTCAAAAAAGCAAACAGGATGCTGATAATAATGAAGAAAGGGATAGATAATAAGACAGAAAATATCATGTTGCCTCTATCTAAATGCGTGGCACACCCATATCTTGAATACTGTGCAGGTGTGGTTGCCCCGTCTCAAAAAAGATCTATTGGAATTGGAAAAGGTTCAGAAAAGGGCAACAAAAATTATTAGGAGTATGGAATGGCTTCTGTATGAGGAGAGATTAATAAGATTGGGACTTTTCAGCTTGGAAAAGAGATGACTAAGGGGAGATATGACTGAGTTCTATACAATCATGATTGGTGTAGAGAAAGTAGATAATGAAGTGTTGTTTACTATTGCTCATAACAATAACTAGGGGTCACCAAATGAAATTAATAGGCAGCAGGTTTAAAACAAATAAAAGGAAGTGTTTCTTCACACAGTGCAGTGGAACTCCTTGCTGGAGGATGTTGTGAATCCCAAGACCATAACAGGGTTCAAAAAAGAACTAGATAAATTCATGGAAGATAGGTCCATCAATGGCTATTAGCCAGGATGGGCAGGAATAGCCTCTCTTTGTCAAAAGCTGGCAATGAGCGACAGGGGTTGGATGACTTGATGATTACCTGTTCTGTTCATTCTCTCTTGGGCACCTGCCATTGGCCACTGTTTAAAGAGAGGATAATGGGCTAGATGGAATTTTGGTCTGACCCAGTAGGGCCATTCTTATGTTCTTCTGTGAAAACAAACAAAAAAGCCTGCCATTTCCACATTTCCTGTTATTGTCTTTCCCCTGTCATTGAGTAAAGGGCCAACTCTGTCCTTGGCCTGCATCTTGCTTCTAATGTATTTGCAGAATGTTTTCTGATTACCCTTTATGTCTCTAGCTTGTTTAATCACATTTAGTGCCTTGGCCTTTCTAATTTCATCCCCACATGCTTGTGTTATTTATATTTATCCTTCATACTTTGACCTAGTTTCCACTTTTTGTAGGACTCTTTTTTTGAGTTTCAGATCATTGAAGATCTCTTGGTTAAGCCATCTCTTCTCTTGCCATCTTCCTACTTCCTATCTTTCCTGTACAGTCCTTGGGAGCCAGTATCCCAGTCTCATCAGTGATACATAGAGGAAGGTTCTGGTCACCTTACAAAGTCCAAAGGGTTCTGTATACTGTACTCCATCCCATTATAGTAACAGAAACAATTAACATTCAGTACCTATGCTCTGCCTATCAAGGGAGGAGCTCAAAGTGCTTTATATTCATTAATCCTCACAACATTCTCCTGAGGCTTGCATGTGTGGGATTGGTATGTTTCAGTGGACAGAACATGAGCCTGTTAGTCAGGAGATTCCTCTTGTATTTTCAGTTCTGCCATTGAGTCACCATACCCTGAAAAGATCCCTTAATCTCTGTGCCTCAGTCTTCTCATCTGCAGAAATGGTTTTAACAATACCTACCCACCTTTGTAAAGCACGTAATACAATGGTATATCTATTATACTGATGGGTAACATGGAGCACAGGGATATTCAAGGTTGCACAGCACATCAGTGTTAGGGGTAGGAAAAGACCTTGGGCATTCTGAACCAAGTTTCTTCTAACCGAGGGGTAGGCAACCTATGGCACGTGTGCCGAAAACGGCACACAAGCTGATTTTCAGTGGCACTCGCATTGCCCGGGTCATGGCCACTGATCTGGAGGGCTCTGCATTTTAATTTAATTTTAATTTAATTTTAAATGAAGCTTCTTAAACATTTTATTTACTTTACGTACAACAATAGTTTAGTTCTATATTATAGACTTATTGGAAGAAACCTTCTAAAAACATAGAAATGTATTACTGGCACACGAAACCTTAACTTAGAGTGAATAAATGAAGGCTCGGCACACCTCTTCTGAAAGGTTGCCGACCCCTGTTCTAACCCTAACCCAACTATAATCATTTCCCCAATGCTATACCTAAATGAACTTCTGCTCCTACCATTGGTAACATAGGAATTGCTATGTTGGATCCGACCTGTGGTCCATCTAGTCCAGAACTGTGGCTCAAACAGTGGCCAGCACCAGTTATTTCAGAGGAAGGTGCAAGAAACTTTATTTAAAGGAACTTGATTTTTTGGAGGGCAGGTATCTGACCACTTTCTGAAAATCAGGCCCCTCTATTGTCTCTCAATCTGAGCACTTAAAGCATGAAGCACCCAGAATCACCAGTCACTTTGGACAATCTTTGCTATAGTCCATGCTCATAAGAGCTTACAATCTAATTTTCGGGTAAGAACAAAAGAGAGGGGCACCAAAAAGGGGCAGGGTTGGGGAAAGCAATTCAGTTAAAGCAGCAATGAGAGGACAGGTCATCTGATGGAGGACCAGATGAAGCATTCCTTGATGTTTCTCATGTGCAGTCTGAGTTTGTAAAAGAGGGAGCGTTCTCAGGAACGAGAAACGGTTCCCTTGCTGTTCTCTTCACACCAGGCTAGAGGAACTGCATAGTCTTCTGGCTATAGGTTCTTGAGACTGGCCGCAATATGATAGTGGGGACTCTATCCTTCCCTTGAGGTTCTGTTGGGAATGACCTTTTAGTACTTTAACTGTGCACCTTCCTTGGGGAGTAGTTTCCCTTGACTAGTGACTGTGTCTTTAGTACTGTGAGCTGCAGGGACAGTTCAGGTTATAGCCTGAAATCTGGACACAGATGGATTCTCATTCTAATGGGGCTTTTGCAGCTCTTAGAGAGTGTGCTGGCCACTTGAGCTTATGGCTCATTTTGCTTGTTTTGTTAAAAACAATCATCCTTATCTGAGCACATACAATTCCTGGCTGAGATTTTTTTTTCAAAGCTGACTAGTGGATTAGCAACATACCTTCCCATTTGTTTCAATGGTTAGCTCCCTTCTTCCAGTTTGGAAGTCAAACCCTGGATAGTTGGTGGAAGAACAGGAACATTTTTTGCAAAACCTTTCATGAAATATTGTCCATTTTTTCCATGGGAAAATTTTGAAACTTTGATTGGCCTGAACCCAAACTCCAGAACTGAACACTTGTGATGTTGGAGGAAATTTGGAGCTAATTCCTGTCTATATAATGGGCCAAACCAAAATCCTTGATTTAAGCACCCCCACACTCCAGGAAAGTTTGGATCTGAATATGAACTTTGTGGCTCTCCACCTGTTATTTACCAGGGTACTCAGTCTCACATCTTCAGAGTGGGACTCCACCAGCAGTGCTTTAGGTAGTACCAGTAAGAAGTCTGGGTATGGAACCACAAAGAGTAGGTAGGTTCCTGTGGAAGGCCCTGAGCTAGGGCTCCAGGAGAACAAGCCTGAGGACTACTCCAGAACAAGGGAAAGAATCTCAAAGGCAGCCCAGCAGGGGCTGGGAAGAGGGCCAAAGGGCAGGCTGAAGACACACTTTGAAGGGCAGAACCTTTTGGTTTGTTTGGGACTACGTTGTTGGACTTTTGCTACTCCCAAAGGGTTTTTGGTTGTATGTATTTAACACTTGGCCTTAAGGCTAAGCCACATCTCCAACACAGACTGATGTCTAGAAAGTTGAGAGGACCAACTTCCAGGACGGAAACTGTGGCAGGGGTGCCAGCTGTGCCATGTTTGGATAGCATGAGCAACTATGGGGCAGCCATGCCCTATAAGAACCAGACCCACAGTCATTCCTTTATAACTGGCATAACATAATATGATAACCCAGAATGTGCTGCTGCTGATGCTCTGTGTACATGTCCTCTGAACATTCTATCCCCTGAGGAGGCAATACAGAATAGATGCAGTTTTGCCTAGAATTCACTGATACAAATACAAGTAAATGGCTGCATCCACATGGTTTGAATGGCAGGAAAGCTATTGTGAGGACATAGATCAAACAGTGTTACTTGCACAATAGTCATGCCGTGAACAGGTATAAAATCATGGTTGGCTTTGTAATGTCGATAGACTCCTAGAAGGCCTTTAGTGATTTGTCTAGTGAAGGGGAACCCACAAGAGATTTGGAGATTCAGTTCAGTTCGGATAAACACCCAAAAATAAGGATGGTTAGGCTAAAAGGGAGGAAAAATCTTAACAGTTTAACCCTAAAAATCTGTTTCAAGTGACAGGTGAAGATGGGTCTGTTGTTATCTCTAGTTTCAAGCACCAAAAAAATTGGAATGAGCTCAAACTAGTGACGTCACCTTAACTCTGTATTTTCTCTTTTTGTGGACTTATAGCCTAACACTGAACATTAGCTTAATTTGGTGTGTCTTTGTCATGGTGATAAAAATAACGGCACTAATCTCATTAGAATGTTTATCACTTAATATATGTAGCAGACAATTCTGGCTACCTTTCGTAAGATTTTTTAAATGTCATTAAGACTAAATGGACTGAACCAAGAACCACGTGCTTTTTATCGACCTGTCAATGAGGCTGCCTGATCGTTATCTTTCACTCTAGCTGATACTTCACAAAAAATCCACAGTGCTTACAAAGGTTCCCAGGATATGTTTGTATTCTCCTTGCAGATAATTGTGTTTCCAAAGGGTTCTCTTTTTTTCTGTCAGGAAACTGAAGTGAATCTTGAACATCCTGCAACCTCTTGGTTTCAATGACATGGATGACAAAAAGGTTGCAGACAAGACTGATTCTTTTGTTTTCTTTACATTGCTTGAATCTACTGGCATATCCTTGAGATGGAAATCAGTGGAGGCTGGTGTCATCTAACAGGGAGGAAGGCAAACCAGACCCCGTAAAGGCAGAAAGTGATCATACTGTCCCTGGGGGACTTCCGCTGACAAAAGAATAGGGCATGCTGATCTTGTCTACTAGAAGTTAGTGCTGCTGATATACGTGCTGTCTCATGATTCAAACTGTAGTGCTGCATCATTAAGAAAACACAGAGATCTTGATCCTAGTGGAATCCACTGGTGTGTGTGTGAGACAAGGCCCCCCTGTTTGCTCAGTCCTCAGAGGCTTTGAGTCTGTTACAGCCCTAGATAGGGCACCTGGATTCTTTAGCTCAAGCTGTAGCAGTTTGTGCTTTTTAACTTGAAGTCCTCAGTTCAATCCCCATGTGTTGGCTAAGATGACAGATATCGCACTAACACAGGCCACAGCAGGGAGCCCAGGGTTGCAAGCATGAGTGGAGGTATCAGGACTGAGATTTCAGTGGGAATTGTCCATCCAGATTCCACAGGCAGCTTTGAGAAGTTACAGCTACTCAGAAGTAGATTTCCACAGGGAGCCCTTTGCTTGGATTCTCCTTGAATTTCAAGAGTTTAGGGTAATAAAGGGACAGGTGTCACTGGGCTGTAAGCAGGACCCTGAACAAGCCAATGGGACCTGGCTACAGGTTCTCCTCTCGGACCTTACACCTCCCACTAGTAAGCCGGGGTAACTTGGGGCTAGATTCACAAAAAGAATTAAGCACCTGTCACAGTCAGAAGCGTAAATCCCAAAATCAGGCCCTACTGGGATTCACAAAGCTGCTGCCGAACTGTGCAGGTTCCTAATCTCACTCAATGCTTAAGGTTTTGCAGTAAAGGTTCTCTAGGCACTTGTCTTTGCCTCTGAGCGTCCTAGAGCGATACACTAGTAAGGAAATGTTTTGCATTCTTCTGCCTATGGGGCTTGACTGGGAAACGTGCTCAAACTTGCTTATCAGAGTGGACCCCCACATGCAAACTCACACACAGCAGCTGGACCTCCCTCTTTTATCATTTTTATCCTAGTGCCTTGTGTCCTCACCTTGGGAGATCGTTGGTTCAAGTCCCCTCTTTGTCTGAGAAGGAACTTGAACAGGCATTTGCGACCTCTGAGGCGAGTACTCTGATGGCTGGCCTATAGGATGTTCTCGTCTGGAGCCTTCCTCAGTCTCTCCTATTGAAGCTGTTCCATGGCGGATAAATAATTGAAAAAGTCATTGGGCCGGAGAGAGAAGGAGAGAGCACACGCATGAGAATGACTCCGTAGCCTGAGGACTAGCACATGCAATGGAAGTAGGGACTCTCATGGTTGGAGCACTCACCTGAGAGGTGGCAGATCCCTGTTCAAACTCCATAGTCTGAGGAAGAGAGAGACTGAAGCAGCGGTGTCCCACATCTCAGCTGAATACCTTAGCCACTGGGATGTGTTTTTAAGGAGCTGCTGCAGCTTCCCTTTATTACCCTCTAGCTTATTGTGAAAGTGGCTAGGTGCCTAGTGCCAAGAGAAGGTTTGCAGCTGAGAATCCCAAGGAGAAGGAGGCACCACCATGCAGCCTGAATTTGAGTGCCAAACTCCCTGAGAGAATGCAGCTTAGCATCCACCCCTCTGGCTGGCATTTCCTATTGGATAGCTTGGGCACGGAGCCACATAGCATGCTGGCTTTTGTGAATCCTATTCTGAGGTGCCTGTCTCTCCCCATTCAATGTACAGGGAGCTTAAGCGCCTATCCCGGGCTATTTGAACCCTATTGATTTTTCTAGGTGCCTAAAAATTAGATGTAACCAATGCCCTGCCTCTGTTTCTTTGTGACTTTAACATTTGATGTCTGTGCAGCAGCAATGCCATTAATGCAGGATTGAGTGTCTCTGAGCTCTTGTGTTACACATCACTTTTTCGAGTTCGCTTTATCTTGGAATCCACCATAGCTGTTCTCTGCTGGCTCAAACCCCAAAGCTCAGCACATGTAGGAACTTACATTATGTATGTAAAAGTATCTGCTCCCAAAGGAGAAATACTGACTCCATTAAAGAAACACAAGAGATGGCTGAGAAAAACACTGACTAACAAGATAAAAGTTGCAAGGTTATTTCTGAAGCATTTCCATATGTATTTTCTATAGGGTCAGGTGTCATTTAAATAGATGTGCAGTCTGTTTTACTTAACAGAGGATTAAAAAGTATATTAAGGTCCATATTGTCCATTACAGAGGCTGCTCACAGGTAAGGCAAACACTACAAGATTGTTGTGAGGAACATAGGTCATATTTGGATTTAGGCCTGAGTAACTGTAGTTGGCCAAAAGTATCCGAAAGTTGCATTTAGAAGTAGGAGCTGTCCAGAGCAATCTTCTGGCGTGTAGTCAAAAGGGTGTTAGGGTAAGGTCACTTACTTGCCCTAGTCTCTGCCCCTGCCTCTTGGAGTTACTTCCCCAGTTTCGTACTTAACTCACTGTTACGCGGACATGTGGGAATGAGTGAATGTGGAATGCTAACAATCATTAGTTATATTTAAACCAGGAAGACATTTATGTCTTGGGCCTAAGCGGAAGTTTGTCTACCATCTTCTTATTGCATGGTATCTTTTTGCATCCTGTTTTTGGGAGCCACCTGTTTGCCCTTAGCAGCAAACTGCTCTCAGCCATGTACATTCTAACCTGGAGTCTTCAGTATGACTTCAAAGTCCAGATGCCAAGTTCTTGGTCCCACTGAACATGCTGGAACCCCCAACTGGACATGTGTCCCCTGGGATGGAGTAGAGGAGTCACTGATTCCTACCAAAGATGTCAATTGTGCAAAAGGGAAAGGACGAGGGTGGGGAACTCTTTCGTGTCAACCTGAAGTTGTGTCCTTTCTCTTCTTTGGACCGGCCATCCAAAGGAGAGATGAAAGACTCTGACCACTGGCAAAGCCAAACCTGATGCCTATAGCATAGACGAAGGAAAAAGCTGAACTTTTCCCCACCACATGTTCAACTACAAACTACATTTTATCAATAAAGATAATGGTAAATATCAATCTAGTTCCAAGGCCAGTCACGTGAACTTAAAACTTTGAGACGAAGATGTGAAAATCCCTTTGTAGAGCAGAGTAAAGACACTCAGATCACTCGACTGCCCACTAGTGTGTGTGCATATGTGTCGTGTGTATCACTGAGTGCTTTTCAAAGTAGACGCTAAAGCCCCTAAGTCTGCTATTTGAACAGGAAGAGATCTCTGTGTTAAAGCAGTGTCATTTTAAAGCTGCTAAAAGAGTAGAACTCTAGAAATCATTCTGTATCTATGCCAGACTGCCAGAAAGATGCAGTCGTGTTAAAATGGGAGCGGGAATAAGCTAGATCAGTAGCTCTCAACCTTTCCAGACGACTGTTCCCCTTTCAGGAGTCTGATCTGTCTTGTATATCCCAAGTTTCACCTCACATAAAAATGACTTGCTTACAAAATCAGACACAAAAATACACAAGTGTTACAGCACACTATTACTGACAAATTGCTGACTTTCTCATTTTTACCATATAATTATCAAATAAATCAATTGGAATATAAATATTGTACTTACATTTCAGTGTTTAGTACAGAGAGCAGCATAAACAAGTCATTCTCTGTATGAAATTTTAGTTTCTACTGACTTCACTAATGCTTTTTATGTAGCCTGTTGTAAAATGAGGCAAATGTCTAAATGAGTTGATGTCTATCCTGGAAGACCACTGCGTTCCCCAAGGGGTACACGTACCCTGGCTGAGAACCACTGGGCTAGAAAAACAAAACCTTCATGTGATTTCTGTGACCAGTGAGCTTAATGGGACAAAGCAGCCAGAGGAGGGAGTTGCCAGGAAATTATTTTCAGAGCTGTGATTCCCCACAGCTAAGGCAAGGAATGGCATATCCCATAACAAGACTCGTAACTAAATATCTTAAATCAAAGAGAAATGCTTCTCCTCTTAGCTTTCCTGTAAGATCTTAAGAGAATTGGTTTTCTTAATTTGTTCATTATAATTTGATTTAGTTACTAATTGTAGTAATTGGTGAGACGGATAAATTGAACCATTGACTTATTGATTGTGTTTTAATTAAACCTTAATTTGACTGTTGCATTGTACCATTGTAAATTAGGTTAGGAAAACTGTTAGATTAGCTAGTGACCTATTTCACTTGTTCTAGAACTGCTTACTTAGTCTTCTTAATAAATTTATAAAAGATGCTCTGAACCGGCTTCTCTTTCAAAACTTCAACACAAAGAACATGACCTACATAGCAGATAACACTGAAATAATTAAAAATCATTCTTGAGCCCATCTTATATTTTAATTACTTATAAAATACTCCATTATCTCTCTTATTGTTTGTGGAGTTTCCTTTGAATTCTTGTTTTAGGGGCATGAGTGATTTCCCCCTGAAGATCAAGCAAAGAGTTCTGACCCACAGACACCGCTGAGACAGGGCCAGCATAAACCTACCTGCTAAAGTCCCATGGGTTTGGAGGTGGACGGGGACAAAGCCAGAGAATGTGACCATCACCCTGTCTTACTCCTCTAATGGTTCTCCTCCTCAGCTCAGAAGAGCTTCAGAGGAGCTGGAGAAAGGGGAAACAATGCCTAAAGAGGGTCAAAAAATGAGAAGAAAGTAGACAGGGCCCTAACCTGGGAGTCAGGAGATCTGGGTTCTATTTCCAGCCCTGCCAGTGCTCTTAAGAAAAACACTTTGAACCTCTTTGCCTCTTTCCCCATTAGTAAAGCAGGACTAATAATTTTTATCTCCCTCTGTAAAGCACTTGGAGATCCCTGGGTAGAAAGTGCTACAAAACCACTAAGTATTATTTTTATTTTCCTGAGAAATAGGAGCAAGAAATAGCAATTAAATGTATCCTTATAAATGTAAGATAATCTATGTGGGGGAATTATAGTCTGAAACTAGAAACAGCTGGTATGAAATTAGGAATAGCATAATGTAGGTGCATGTCAGAAACATATAATAATAATAGCTTTGGACAGGATAGTCTTTTGGTTAAAGAATTGGGGTGAGACTCAAGAGATCTGGTTTCAAGATCTATCTTTGCCATGGACTTCCTGTATAAATTTGAGCAAGTCACTTAAGCTCTCTGCTTCTGTTCACCATCTGTAAAATGGGGATAACAACATTGCCTTCTTCCTCCACCCACCTTTGCTTGAGTCTGTAAGCAGTGACTCTCTCTTACTATGTGTTCAGACAGTGCCTAACTCAATGGAACCCTGATCTCAGGGGGAGCATGTAGGCAGTACCAGAATTCAAATAAATAATAATAATGAAGTGTATTAAAATATGGAACCATTTCCGAAGGGCAATGATGGAAGCCTCATTGTTTGCATTGTTTAAAAGTAGACAGGGTCAAACACTTGATTCTGTATGAAACAGTCTTGCACTGTGAAGCAGGAAGTGGACAAGATAACTTTAAAGGTGTTCACCATCTCTAGTATCTATGATTCCATCTGAAGGATCTCTATATATTTTCAGAACATATGGGCTGGGATAGCCTACAGTACCTTAATGTAACAAATAGCCATTATCTTCCATTTTATGGAAGATACTGTATCGCATGATTTATTTGTGCCTGTTCTCTTTCTTCTTTTGAAATGCTATCTTTCACTGAAAGATGGCTATCCAAAAGTTTCCAGTAACCTTGCAGTGATGCTGCATAGTAAATCAATGGAATCTGAATTACAATACATTGTCTTCCGTAGCTGTTTTAGGCTGTGCTGTTGGAATGTCCTACAGTGACAGAAAACATTCGCATATCAACACAGCATATACATTATGATGTATGACATTTGTCCCTACATTTTTTAAGTGGTGCAAGAAAGCTTTTAAGTGTCCTGGTCCATATAATGTTAATGGGATCTGCATGGCTAGCTCCTTAAATATCACTTTGGAAACGTACCCGATGTGGTTGTTTGTGAATGCTGAGTATCATTCTCCTCAGAAAAGTACAAATAAAATAGCATTGAACATCTGATCTGAAATGATATGAACAAGGATATTCAGAGGCAAGACTGAAACAGCTGCCTTAACTTGCTCCTTTGTGTCCTGCCATCACTGCTCATGTGACATTTGTAAGGATGGTCTTGGGTGATTTTAGAAGCTGGCATGTGTTTGCAATTTGAGTCCCGGCCACATGGCCATGCCTTGGTAGAAGGTTCTCTGCGGCAGGACTACGTCCTCTGCAGACCACAGGCACGAGGTGTGTGACTGAGTTTCAGTCTTATCTCTGAATTCCTGATATTTATTGAATTTAGGAGCAGCCATCCTGGAACACACCTTTCGTTCAGGAAGTCTGCTCTCTTGCTTCATTGATTGATTGATTGATTTTTATACAAGACAGAAAGAACTGTTACGCTCAGCTAGTCTGACCTCCTGCATAGAACAGGCCATAGAATCTCACTAAGTGATTCCTATATGTAGCCCAATTGCTTCTGGAAGTGGCTTATATTGGATGCTTTAGAAGCTGAAAATTCCCTATAATGTACCTAGCCATTTGCTGCCGCATAGGTGGGCGGGAAGGTGTAGCTTCCTGAGCTAAGCTATTGATTAGGTCATGCTCTGAAGCATCCAGATAATAGTTATATAGCTTGCAGCTCTGACTGCTGTAATTCTAACTTGTCTTGTGTCTGAGTGGCTTTAGATTTTTATATTTGTTTCAGATACAATAGAAACAAAATTAAAAATCTCACACTCGAGTTTATAAATGTGTAGGCACTTTTTAAAAAGTGTTGTTATTTGGCACCTAGCAGAAATTTAGAGTCTTCTTGATGAACTAGATTATAATGCTGGGACCTTTTTAAATCCACCTTTCTGATGCATCCTGAGTCTGCATTTAGGACTGTATCCATTCCCCAGTGAAGTCAATGGAAGTTTTCCATTGTGCAGGAACAGGGTCCTTTGGAATAACCCACCACTAGAAATCTTTCAGAAGCCTTTGATGCTAAGAATGGAAGCATATGAGCTTGGCAAGATGACTATATATGAAATAAATCAGTTTTCAATACATGGGACCTGATTCTGATCACACTTACACTAGTTTTACAGTAGTGTGACTCCACTGACCTGATTTACACTGGAATAAGAGACCAAAATAAGACCCATATTTTCAAAACACAAAAAGGGACTCTCCAACAGTGTGGGCTAAAGTAGAGATTCTGATTTGGGTTACAGTGATGTAAATCAGTTCACAGATTTTGAGCTCAATTACACCAGTGCAGACCTAGAGTAATTGTACGAAGCTCAGTGGAGTCACTCCAGATGTACATTTGGGTAACTGAAATCAGAATCAGGACCTAATTTTCTGTAAACATATCTATTTATTTTTAAGAGCAATGTCACAGTGGCACGACATCATAAATGTCCCAAAAATGTATCTTTTCAAATTTGTCATACTCCAATGACTGGAAATTTTGTTGTTTTTAGCTGTCTTAAATCTGGGAAAGCTATATTCAGCTTCTGTGAGGAGCTTGCATGTTACATTTTAGTCCTCAAATGTCTGAGTCTCTCATGAATATTCTGGCAGCCCCTTGACTGCAGCAAAGAATAGCAAATGGATCTACTATAAATAAATAACACAGGGTTGTTGTAGAGAGCAGGGACCTGACTCAAAGTCCAACAAAGCAAATGGGGAGCCTCCTATTGACTTCAATGGGCTTGGATCTGGCCCTCAGTGTGTATACTTACAAAACCCACAAAAAATTATGTCCCTTTAACTCTTAAGAACCACATGCTTCTCTTTCACTTTTCTCTTCAGGATGGAAGGAGCAGTTTTATTGGGCACCAGCTGGGAGGGGTCATGGAGGTGCCAAACAGCAAGGACCAGCGAGTGAAGTCAGCCAGAGCCATCCAGATCACCTACTACCTCCAAACCTATGGCTCCGTGGCCCAGGGCCTCATCGGTGAAAAATGGGAGAGTGAATTCTGTAAACTGATGCGCAGGCTGCAGCTGGATCACCAAGATCTGCAGCTCTACTCGCTGGCATCCTTTAGTCTTTGGAAGGATTTCCACAAGACCAGCCTCCTGGCCAGGGGCAAGATCTTGGTGAGCCTGATGCTCATTCTACTGACTGCTACGCTCTCGAGCTCCATGAAGGACTGTCTGCGCGGCAAACCTTTCCTGGGATTACTGGGAGTGTTTACAATCTGCATCTCCAGCGTCACTGCGGCAGGGATATTCTTCATTACTGATGGAAAATATAACTCGACACTACTGGGAATCCCCTTCTTTGTGATGGGTAATTCTTTATCTTCATAATAATGGGATTAACGCAATGTAATGGTGGGATTGTAAATTACATACCAGGGTAAAGTGCAGATTTTACCTTCAGTGAAACTCCAGGTCCTTTTCATCTTGTTAAACTGACCCATCCCTTGCCAAAACAATGAAAACTTAAATGAAAATCCCAAACAAAACAAAGTAACACAAGTAAATGACTTTGTTGGAAGCTCAGCCAATAGGAGAGCAGCAGTTGTATCAATCCCTGTTACAAAACAAAGGGGGAATGTGTTATTGAAAACTAGTCAGCTCAGCATAGAAAATGGATATTTGTTGATGTGTCTTTGACAGAGGGCCAGTGGGAAAAGCAAGGAAGTGACTGCTGGGAGCGGCAAAGAAAATATGTACTATCCTCTTTGAGGTTTTGTCTTTCATTTGTGTGGGAGGCGGAGGAATTGTTTGGTTCCTGAATGAGATTAAGAGAGAGGCCATTACAGCCCTCGTGTTTGCCAGGCTGTAAGCACAAGGCCTGTCACTGTCTGTAGAGCACAGTCCCCTGGCTTGTGAAATTTAGAGGCCATCTGCAATGATTTGCTTGGGCCACTCCAGGAGGCAGAAGTTTCAGCTAAAAAGCAAATTTCTGGACCCGTTTCTGAAGGAAATAGTTTGTTTTTAGCGCAGTATTTTAAGCATATCTCAGTTGCATTCATTTAACTCTTTGTTTGCAAGATTCCAGGCTAGGGAAGTACACTGAAGAGGAAAATAAAGTAGTATCCAGAAAGATGCTGCCACCTCATTTCTCTGTGCAATCAACAAGGAGAAACATTGTTGTCTCACCACACAGTGCATTTGAACATTTGTGTTCCCCCATCCTAGGTCTCAGTGGAAGGAGAGCAGGACAACTTGAAAGGCTCCATCCTGCCTTTTGGATCTGAAGGAAATTTTGCCTGTGGGCAGAATGTTCTGTTCCATTCTCTTCCCGTTAGTTTCTTAAGCTGTGCCTATAATGATGGTGTCTGAGCTCCCAATGCACCTCTGAGTGAAAGTCCATGTGTGGACATGTCACAGACTGGAGGGACCCAATGAGAGGGGAAGCCATTCGTTTCTTCCCGGTCACCCAGCTGCTGAGCAGTGTGGGTGTAGCCCTGCAGTACAGGAGCAAAGTTCTTCCCCTGTTGTCTTCCTATAGGAGGGGGACAGCAGAAGGTGCTGAAAGATGGGAAAGAGGGATCCTAAGTGGGAACTGGGGAGTGTCAGGCAGTCTCATGGATGCTAAAATGGATGGGATCAGAAGAGTGACTTAGGGATGTGTGGGATGGAAGGGAGATGGAATCAAGGCTGCTTGACAGGGGAACTGGAGTAGATGTTCGGGTGGAGAGTGTCCAGAACTGGAAGGAGGGTGGGGAGCCAGGTGAGGAGCAACACGGAAGGGGCAGAGTTATGAGAGGGACCGTTATGTCTGCGATTGAGGGTGGGAGGCTGAACTGACAGTGGGAACAAGGTGCAGAGCCTGATGGGGGGGAACAGAATAAGAACTGCTGATGGACTACACTATCATATGCTGTTTGCATGTCTGCACTCAAAATCAAGAGGCATATGGCAGGAGGTGGTATCAATCTGCCCTGCTTCTTACTCCTTCCCCCAGCAACAGCCACAGGTGCACCCACCAAGGGTTTAAAAGCACCTCCCCCCAGTTTATTACTATTCTGCCCATTTCCCCATCCATCGCTGCAGAGTCCAGCATTTATGTTTTTGATGTAGAGCTCCCAGGTCCAGTCCTGGCAGAGGGCCTGCCCAGGAGATCATCACACAAAGGGTGGCACATGAGGGAATTTGAGTTGCATGGTACCTCTCTGGATCTGAAACCAAGAGACTACTTGAGCTTTAGGCAGGCTCATAAATTGCTTTACATGATGCAGCCACAAGAGGGAGACAAAGTCTAACAGTGGAGTGAAATTGTGTTACAAAATGAATTGGTATGCCTTAGTTTACAATTTTGGGTGGAAGACAGAACTCTGTTAGTTTGCTAGCCAGAGATTAAATGAAATTTTATGTTTATTTGAAGTGTTCTGGACCTTACTTCTCTCAAAAAAAGTCTCTCTGTGAAATTGCAAGGAAATATTCCACAGGATTACATTGTATTTGCTTTGAGTTTGGCAGAAATAAATAAATAACCTTTTAATGTATATTTCATACAATAATTTCCAAGTGATTTGTAGACACGATTAGATGAATGCTCACATGTCCCTGAGAGCTACAGTAGGTTAGTTTTATTTTTTCCAGAGAGATCATAAAATCATAGAAGATTAGGGTTGGAAGAGAGGAGATCATCTAGTCCACCACCCATCTAAACCCAGGAGATCATCTAGTCCACCACTCTGCTTAAAGCAGGACCAACACCAACTAAATCATCCCAGTTAGGGCTTTCTCAAGCCAGGCCTTAAAAACTTCTAAGGATGGAGATTCCACCACCTCCCTAGGTAATCCATTCCAGCACTTCACCACGCTCCTTGTGAAATAGTTTTTCCTAATATTCAACCTAGATTTCCCCCACTGCAGCTTGAGACCATTACTCCTTGTTCTGTCATCTGGTACCACTGAGAACAATCTAGATTCATCCTCTTTGGAATCAAGTAGTTGAAAGCTGCTGTCAAATCCCCCCTCACTCTTCTCTTCTGCAAACTAAATAAGCTCAGTTCCCGCAGCCTCTTCTCATAAACTGAAAGACAAGAATTGTGATTTATCCAAGGTCACATGGAGGCCTGGTTCTGCAGACAGGTGCCTTCTACTCCCATTAATGACCATGCCAGTTGATGATACAAAACACTTATCATCAGGTACCCAGGACCACGCAGGATTGGGCACACAATAAACCCATAGCAGAGCTTTGAACAGAACCCAGCAATTCCCGTTCGCAGTCCTGAGCTCTAACCATTTAGAGCTGATCCTATAAGGTCTCTTAGGTAGAACAATGTCCCAAATTGTGGTTCCACAGAGCTGTATGTCTGTCCAGAGCATTAGTCCTGCCTGTGCTTTGGCCACTTCAGGATGCTCATGTTCTCACTCCTGGCAGCTCTTACTGTCACTTTTGCCTCTCCGCGCCCTTCTCCTTTTTTCTGTTGTGTTCTGAATTCACCTTTTAAGATCCAGATCTGAATCCCTTTAGCATGGAAAGACGCACATTGATTTCAGTGGGTTTGGATCAAGCACGTACACTGTAAATTCCTTGGGAGCAGGACGGTCGTCTATTATATTGTTTGAACAGCACCCAGCATAATAGGATCTTTCTCCAGATTGGAGCCTTTGAGTGCTACCATTATACAAATGAATAATATAGACAAACACCTACCTTAAAAGAATGTTATTTGGGTTGCAAAGTCAAGGATTTGAGAATTCAGGAATACAGGATTGATGGTTCCCTGTGCAACTTTAATTTGCCCCCCTCACACCTCTACCTTGTGCACTGAATGAGGCCAGGGTCCCCTATGTTGATATATATTTTTAAAATCATGTAAACGTAATTAATCACTGTGTCACAATGCATCTGCACAAGCAGGCTGAATTAAAGGTTGCGTGACGTTTCTTAACGTTGAAGGGTTTCACTATGTCAGTTAGATAATTCTCTCTGACTGGATCTTTGAAATGCAATTTACTAAGATGTTTTTAGAGGAAAGAAGCACAGAGAAATTATATTATACATAATTTCAGCAAGTTTTCAGCCCTGACCCTGCAGAACAGACCACCACTTGAGCTGCAGGACTAACAACATTAACGGTTAGCAGGAACGGTGGTTGTCCTGGAGAATGTGCCACTAAGGCCATGTTGAATACTTGGGGAGAAGGCATCAGAAGAGCTATCCCAGTAGTCAGGATTCTGGATTGTCTCCAATTTTATCAATTTTCTACAAATCTGGAGTATAGCTTGTCATGAGCGTGATTTCTTTATAGACTGTTGCACCAGAAAATCCCTAATAGATGGATATTTAAGGCTAGGTAGTCAAAACATCGAGTACCTGTTGTGTGCCTAAACAATGTTCACTTTAGTTTTTCACATTTTCCTTTCAGGATTTAGAGTCATAACTCACAATACAATTTCAGAATTGTTATATGCATACCAGAGGTATGCTTTTCCGTGTCTAATTATCACAAATTAATATAACCAGATGGTTAAGGACATGACTGAGTCATTTTACCTTCCTCTTGTTGGTCTTAATGCATATGGACCAGATTGCTCTAATGAAGCTACACCAATTTGCAGCAACTCAGGATTTGACCCTGTATTTTTTAAATTCACATATATTAACTGCATTGTTTTACAAGGTACTTATTCCCAGTCATATAGTGTTATATGGAGTAGTGGCAATTATAGGTATCATGACCTATAACTGCAATATAATAACAGTGTAATTACACTCACTGTACTAGAAAGTTTCACTGTTTCTTAGGCAATGTTCGGTGCATCATAACGTAGTTAAGGCACATCAGTTTCTGTAGCCAATGGCACAGAAGGGAGCGACGTGGCTAGCAGCATGTCTGTCCACTTTGGACTTTTTCAACCCAGTGGATCAGGAATCCATTTGCTGGGGGACTTTCTGTATGAGAGTGAGTGAGATGTGAGCCCCTGACTGGTAGCTAAGCACCTGTACTACTCAGTCACCACCAAACTGGATGGAAAGAATGTTTCCCCTCTCAGCCTTCACATGTCTCATTAATGTACCTTGTAAGGTCTCCGGGACAGAGGCTATTTCTTACTATGTGTGTGTGTGTGTGACGCCTAGAAAAATGGGGCCCTGCTCTCAGATGGGCCTCTAGGCTACTATCATACAAATAAATAATGTAATAATTCGTAGAAGGAAGAGGCACAAAAGCTTTATGGAGCGGTATACCATAAGCTTCCGTTACTCCATGCCTGAGGGCAGAGGAAGAAATCTCGAGATATGTATCAGGACTGTGTCTAAACTAGCAGTGTTTTTCCCCCTAAAATTTCACCTCATTGCTACCATTAGCTTAGCTCCTCCAGTGGAAGCAAAAGGGGAGCACAAGTGTAGCCACAGCTCCAGGAAGCTGCTATTGTATTAAACATCATGTTGCCTAAACTTTCTCAGAGCAGGTCTATACTACCCAGTTGTTAAAATCTGGTGAGTGCCTTGTCTAAACTTGTACTACTACCAATAGATGTGTGGTGGGAAGTATTAGGAAAAATCCTAGTGCAAAAGAGTCCACTAACACCATTTTAAATCTCAAATGTAAATCTGAGGGTTAAAATGCATATGATCTGTAGTTTATCTATACCTGAAAGATTGCAGTATTTTTTAACTTTGGCCAGGTCTACACTGGGAGTGGAGGTGGGGGCGGGGGGACGTTGACCTAAGATACGCAACTTCAGCTACACGAATAGCGTAACTGCAGTCGATGTATCTTAAGTCGACTTACCTCGGCGTCCTCACAGCGGCGAGTCGACCACTGCTGCTCCCCTGTAGGCTCTGCTTCCACCTCTCGCGGAGGTGGAGTTCCGGAGTCAACGGGGAGAGTGCTCAGAGATCGATTTATCACGTCTACACTAGAAACGATAAATCAGTCCCCGATAGATTGATCACTACCCACCTATCCAGTGGGTAGTGTAGATGTGGCCTTTGTTTCAAGCAATAGACTTTAAGCTCAACCAAAACTTACAAATACTATTGCAAGAAGCACCAACCATTGGTTTTGTGCTTTTGATGCCAGTGCCAAGAAAACCCAGCTTGACTTTCATATGATGTAAACATCTTCTAGATGTTCTAGCAACCATTGAGCACACCCATAGAAATAAGAGGCCCTCCCTCATGTAGTCAAGTTATGATGTTCATTCAATTCCTTAGGAGTTAACTGAAGTTGTGATTTTAAATGCTGGAGTTCTGAATCCATATAATCAAGATTTCCACTGAGGCTGTGCAAATATTGGCTCCAGTACTAGAAAATATCTGTATTCAAGGTTTATGGATTTGTTTGGAAACTTGCAAAGATGGGTACAGAAATCTTGTGGGGTTGGCTCGATAATCAGATAATGTGAGAGTTTTAAAATGGAGCAATTTCCACTTTGAAAAGTTTTGATTTTTGAGACAAATCTTCAGATTTTTCAATGAGAATTTTGTTCAGCCAATAATTTGAAACAATGCCATTTTTTCATGGCTAATCACAAAAGCAGCCATTTTTTGAAAAATAAAATGTCATAAAAAGAAATATTTGTGGCTTCTTAAATGGTCCCGAATAAAATTATTTCTTTGTATTTATGCAATGTTATGCAAAAAGGATAACACCTTAATAATGTTTATTTACAAAAAACTGTATGATTGAGTGCCAAGCTCTGATTCCCTTACTTATGTTTAGGAATATTTTACTCCGTAAATAGATCCATTGGGTGAAATCCTAGCCCGCCTGGTGTCAATTAGAGTTTTGTTATGACTTCAGTAGGGCGGGAATTTCATCCTTTGAGTGTGACTACTTGCAGAGGAGGGTTGCCAACTTTCTACTCCCACAAAATCGAACACCCTTGCCCTACCCACTGGCTCCGCCCTCCTCTGAATCCCTTGTCCCACTCCTTCTCCGAGGCCCCTCCCCCTGCTCACTCCATCCTCCCTCCCTCTGTCACTCGCTCTCCCCACCCTCACTTACTCATTTTCACTGGGCTGGTTCAGGGGGTTGGGGTATGGGAGGAGGTGAGGGCTTTGGGGTGGGGCCAGGGATAAGGGATTTGAGGTGCATGAGGGGGCTCCAGTCTGGGGCTGAGGGGTTTGGACTGTGGGAGGGAGCTCTGGGCTGGGGCAGGAGGTTGTGGTGTGTGTGTGTGGGGGGGAATATGAGGGCTCCAGGTGGGGGTGCAGACTCTGGGGTGGGGCTGGGGAAGAGAGGCTTGGGGTGTAGGAGGGTGCTCCAGGCTGGGGGGTGGAGCTGAAGCATTGGGAGTATGGAAGGGGGCTCCGTGCTGAGGCAGTGGGTTGGAGTGTGGGAGGGGTTACGGGCTCTGGGCTGGGGGTGTGGGTTCCAGAGTGGGGCCACAAATGAGGGGTTCAGGGTGCAGGAGGGGGCTCTGGGATGGGACAGTGGGTTGCTGTTCAGGGGGAGTGAGGGTTTCACCTGGAGGTGTGGGCTCAGGTGTGGGGCCAGGATGAGGGATTTGGGGTGCAGGAGCAGGCTGGGGCAGGGGGTTGGGGGGGCAGGAGGGGAAAGTACTCCGTCTGGAGATGCGGGCTCTGGGGCAGGGCCATGAATGAGGGGCTTGGGGGTGAAGGAGGAGGCTCCAGGCTCGGGCTAAGGGGTTCGGAGGGTGGGAGGGGATCAGAGCTGGGGCCGGGGGCTTGGAGTGTGGGTAAGGCAGAGGACTCTGGCTGGGGATGTGGGCTCTGGATTGGGGCTGGGGATGAGGGTTTGGGGTGCAGGAGGGTGCTCCGGGCTGGGATCAAGGGGGGAGGGCAGGAGGGGGTCAGGGGTGCTGGCTTTGGGTGGCAATTACCTCAAGCAGCTCCCGGAAGCAGCAGCTTGTCCCCACTCCAGCTCCTACGCAGAGGCACGGTCAGGCAACTCTGTGCCCTGCCTCCTCCACAGGCACTGCCCTCACAGCTCCCATTGGCCATGGTTCATGGGAGCTAGTGACCTGGCACTTGGGGTGGAGGCAGCATGTGCAGTCCCCTGGCTGCCCCTATGCGTAGGGGCCAGAATGGGGACATGCCACTGCTTCTGGAAGCTGCGCGGAGCCACAGCAAGGCAGGGAGCCTGCCTCAGCCCCGCTACGCCATTGACCGGACTTTTAATGGCACGGTCAGCAGTGCTGACCGGAGCCACCAGGGTCTCTTTTCAACTGGGCGTTCTGGTCGAAAACTGGAGGCCTGGCAACCCTATTGCAGAGTGAGGTGCAGGATTAAAGGGCGTCAGAATGTATTTGTATGGCCTATGTGGGCTAACTGAAAGCAGGTCAGTTGGATGCATGTGGGCTTGGGCAGGATATGAGGAGTCTGCCAGTGACGTTCTACCGTGCAGCTTGTCTCTGTGGGCAGTCCTGGGGCAGTGATAGTCAATGGGTCCTGCGCAAGGAGAGAGAGCAGGGCCTGGAGGCTCCACTGATACATGTATCTGGAGGGTACGCTGCCGCGCCGTTCCATTGAGCCTTCCCATTCCCACAGAAGAGGAGTCTAGCGTCACGGAGCTTACTTCAGTTCTTAGCAACTGCAGGATAGCTCTGCTCCTCCTCCCAGCCTCTCCCTTTCATCAGCTCAGAGATCCACAGCACTCAGTAGAGTTATTTCACTCTGCGAAGTGGGTCTGAGGGGCTGATGTTCAAAGACACAAAGGGCAGTTAGGCAATGAACTCCCCTTGACTTTTCCGCAGCTGCTTTTTAGTGGTGAACATAGTGATCTCTGGGTAGCACACATGTCAGTCTGCAGCATTCTTTGGGACCCTTCATAATGAAAGGGACTATGGGAAAGACATTATTTATTGTCAGGGCTTGCTTTGTTATGCAGGCGTTTATTGCTGTTGTCTGCTTAGGTTACCCAGAGATACTTTTTCTCCCACTCTTGCAGTGTTTTTTGGCATACGTGTTTTAGGATGTTTAACCAGCTATTCTACAGTATATGTTGTTTTAAGTCACCAAGTGTGTCACTTGGTTAAACATCACATTTAACATGGGTTCATTTTGGGGTAGAAGAGAGTGGCGTCATGGCAGGAATGATATATACTCTGTATACATCATCCCTAATAGAGAGATGTCAAATCCAGCACGAATAGCTTCGACGCTGGTGATTCCACAGACTGCACTGACAACTTGTTCCAGTACCTAAATGTCCTTACATTTATAAATGTTTCCTAATATGTTCCCTGCTGCGGCATCTGCCCACATAATTTCAGGATCTGTCTGGCTTGACTAAAGAGATTAACTGTTCCCTGCTCTCTTTAGAACATCTCTATGTATTTGAAGACAATTATGGAGCATTTTATATGTGGATTGAATGTAAGAACAGCCTTACTGGATCAGACTAAAGATTTTCTAGCCCAGTATCCTGTCTTCCAACAGTGGCCAACACCAGGTGCCCCAGAGGAAATGGACAGGACAGGTAATCACCAAATGATCCATCCCCTATCGCCCATTGCCAGCTTCAGGCAAACAGAGGCTAGGGACACTGTCCTTGCCCATCCTGGCTAATAGCCACTGATGGAACTATCCCCCATGAATTTATCTACTTCTTTTTTTAACCCTGTTATAGTCTTGGCCTTCACAACATCTTCTGGCAAAGAGTTCCACAGGTTGACTGCCGCATTTTGCTTCACCTTTCCATACAGATTTCATTTTCCACCTCCTTTAACGTATTTCATTCCCTTTTCTTAACTCCATCTAGATTTGGGGCTAGATTGTGACATCTTGCTTCTGTCATGTGTGGGGGAAATGCAGAGCTGCACCATCCTTCTCCAAGGAGAGTTCTGGGAGGGATTGTGTCTCAAAAGATCACGTCCTCTCCTCCTCAGCACATGGAGGAAATGTTCACCTTCACACCACTCCTCTGTATGCTGCTCTTGAAAGGAGGGTAGGGCAATGGTCTAGATTCCTCCATGCCATCTCTCAGGTAAATTGTGCCCTGGGAGATGCGTGGAGTGAACAAGCCTGTACTCTGTCAAGCACAGAAACTCTGATTGTCCTTTGTTCTTATAGAGGAAAAGCAGATGCTGGGAGGGATTTTGTGCTTTCTGCCTTAGGCTTTTGATTAAATTGAAAGGCAGTAAATATATTAATGATAAAAAGAAATAGCCTGTGGAACTCACTGCCACAAGATATTCATTATGTCACAAGCTTAGCAGAAATCAAAAAGGGATCGGGCATTTTCATAGTTAATAAATGAGCATGTTTTCACATTGGATAAGATTACAAAAGTAAAAACCACTAGTTAGGAAGTGATATCAACTTATGCTTCAAGCATAAGCCACCTTCTAAAATGGCTAGGAAAAAAAATTCCCCTGTGGGCAGGTTTTTCCACACTTGCCCACTTTGGGGGGGGATTCATAACTTCCTCAGAAGCATCCAGTGTTGAGCACTGTCCGAAACAGAAACTAGATGAACCACTGGTCCAATGCGCTATGCCAATCTGAATGCTCTAATGCTGTGTCCAAAGCTGTGTGCAGCATTTTAGAAAATCATTACAGATTCATTACAAGGACAAAACTATCTCAAAATACATGCCTGGAAATGGGAATTTTTTATATTGGCAGTGACCCTTTTTTTTCCCCCCTCCCTTCTTCTGTAGCGTAGGGTGCAGGTCACTTGCCAGTATTATCTTAGTACACCTCACTTGATCATTTCCCTGCCATCGTGGTGGCTCAGACACTGGTGCACCATGGCCCTCCTTTCTTGGCTTGTGGCACACAACAGTCTAGCCTCCTGTGGGCTGGAATACTTTGGGCTCACTTCAGTTGTTGGATTAGTGTGCGGATTCTGGTTGCAGTCGGTGGCTGAGCCATACAGGAGCTCAGAGTAGATTATCTAGAGGTCCCTTCTGGCTTTAAACTCTATGACATCTTGCTTCTGGGATTTTTTAATAATTCAATTGAATCTTTCCATTTCCAACCATTTTTTCACTCCATTTCTTTTCTGCATATTGGCATCCAATCTCTGGTGGGATAACAGCCTGCATTAATATAGTGCATGCTGGAGCCAAGCTGGCTCCAAATGCATTTAGTTGACCTGCCATGGACGGTTGGCAGTAATATTAGCCATCTGCAATACTCAATGGGTCTTCCTCTGTCCCTCCATATTGCTGTGGTAGCTCTGTGTTACAAGACTCTCTGTTTCTAAGCAAAAGCACTGGACTACTGCAGTCATGAAATGCTGTGCTGCAATCTTGGTAGATTTTGTAAGCTAAGCATGGTCAGGTATTGTTGGTACTTGGCTGGGTTTCCTAGGTGCGGCAGGAAATGCCATTTGACGATTCACAAAGTTGTAGTCTTCCCTCTGAGTCAGATCTGAACCATTTCATTTTTTTGCAAGAATAGCTGTTACCCTCAGTATCTTGGCCAGATTCCAGTCTGGACAAATGCATTCTCACTACCTCACATTCCCCCCGCGGTTTCAGTTGGATGCACTATCTTTATGAACTACCTGGCTTAAATTGTTGTGCAGGGGTGTCATGCTCTGTTAAATAGCTTCTGTGTTTCACTCAGAGGAGGCTGCATTCCAGTGGCTAGTGAAATATTCTCTATGCAGTTTGTCAGACTGGAAATGGTTTTGGGAACCTTAAGAAAGAAAGGCGCCATCTCACGGCATGTTGTCTTTGCATCGTATTGCCAAGATCAGTATATCAACAATCAGGACTGAGAAAGTAGTTCATCCACAATGACCATCAAGTCATGGGCTTTATGGAGAGGATGCCCACAATGGTATCCATTGGTGCCATTTGGGATGTGATATGGATGCCTGTCCACTAGGATCTGAATGGAGACCACCAGCTTTTCACATGAGCCACTCTGGTGTGATCAGATTGTAATAACCTTTTCTCACTAATAATCTACCCTGGATTAAAATCAGTGACTTGGAGGGAAAGAGTCTGAGGGCTTTACCAGTCATTTAAACCAGTGTTTCTCAGGTTGGTGACCCCTTATTTGAAGTCAAAAATATTTGTTACCCCCCCTCCATTACATTTACTAGAAAAGTAAAAGAAAATAAAAAATAATAGTATGATATAGCAAAAATAATACATTATACAACTACTATATCACTACAATTGACCTCATTAACTTTGAAGGGTTTGGCCACCCTGAAGTTACTCTGGAAATTTTACTTTCATTACTTTAGGTTTGTGGTAAAAATTTTCACTGCCTTCCAACTCCCCCAATTGTCCTTGGTTGCCCCTGTGGGGGTCACAGCCTACTGGTTGAATACAACTCATCTAAACAATTCAGTCCTCTAAAACATTTTATTTTAACTGTTGCTCCTGCTTCCTTGGAATTTATTCAATGACCATGCGAAAAGATGAGTTTCTTTGGCTTCCTTATTTGATGGGATAAAGCAACATTTGCCACCATTTAGTACTGCAGTATCTGGGGGACATACTGAACATTTTCCAGTCGAAGGAGGGAGTATTCGGCCTGGCAGTATTGTGAAAATAAGAATAATAGAAAGTGCGGATGAAAGAGAGAGATTCTCCTTACCATAAGTCAAATGTATGTACAACCTTTCAATTTACCAGGGTGGATCATGGGGCCTCCATTGATCACTTCTACAGGTCGATGGGCTAGTGCTAGTCAGCTGACACTAAAGTTTCCCTTAGTGGCATGATTTAAGCTGAAATCATCAGTCATGTTCTTCCCCAGAAGACTCAGCCTAACTTTGTCTTGAGAATAGATGCCTTTCTGGAAGATAAACACAAATTATTGGACTTAATCCAGGGGCAACTGGGTCTTTAATGGCCTGCGATATACAGGGGGTCACACTGGATGATCTGATGGTCCCTTCTGGCCTTAAAATTTATGAACTTAATTAAACTTCAACCCTCAGTCTAACCCAATGGAGATAACGAACAGCTCGGATGGCGTCCATATCTGAGTTAAAAGTAGAGTAATTCTCTCTGTGTGTTCCTGATCTGTTCAAAAGTCTGGACCAATGGACACTAATTAGCAGTGTGCGATGCCTTTCTAGGCTGAGAAGATACGGTTCTTCAGAACCATAGCTGCAGACTGAGTAATTGCTACAGGAGCTGCAATGCGGTATTTTCTTGGAGGATAAAAAGAGAGAGGAAAGGGAACTCTCCCAGTCAATATGGAATAATGAGTGTAATATCGGATTAAATGCAGGCTGAAGGAGAGGAGGGACTACAGTAGTGGGGTGTGGATTATTATGTTCAAGTACTGCTGGTGAGACTGGAGAGTGACCTTCTGAGGGTCATTCAACATTAGAAATTCTCCAGTCTCCACTGTAGCTGACAGTGGACCTCAGGAACTTCATTTTGTGAATTGATTTAGCCATTTGAGGGTTACTATTGGCTTTTGCCCTCTTGATGGCAAGTTAAGGACAGTATGAAGGAATGTTTGAAATACATCAGGAACAAACAAAATCCTAGGAGTCGACTATGACTCATACTAGACAAGAATTATAACATTCTGACTTATGAGGTAGAAAATGTACTGGACAAATATTTCTATTCAGTATGCGGAAAGAAGCAGGCTAATTTATTCACATTGTACAGTGATAATGAACTACATTCTATTCCACTAGTAACTAGGGAGGATGTTAAACAGGAACTATTCAATTTCATCATTTTTAAGTCTGCAGGACCAGACATTTTGCACCCAGGAGCATGAAAGGAATTGGCTGAAGAGTGCTCTGAACCATCAATGCTGATTTTTAACAACTCAGGGAATGTTCCAGAAGACTGGAAAAAGCCAGTGCTGTGCATGTATTTAGAAAGGATAAATGAGATGTCTTGGGAAACTCTAAGATGTTTAGACTGATATCAATCCCAGGCAAAATCCTGGAAAGGTTGATCTGGGATACTTTCGGTAAACAATTAAAAGATGGCAATATAATCAATGTCGATCACCATGCTTTTATGGAAAATGTCTTGTCAATCAAATCTGATACTTTTAATGAAATCACAAATTTGATGATAAAAGTAACTGTGTTGACGTAATATGTTTTAACTTCTGTAAGAGATTTGGCTTAAGCCTGCATAACATTCTGATAATAAATATGAGCATCATATAAAATCAATGAAGCCCCTGTTAAATGGATTAAAAACAATAATTTTAATTGGGGAATCATCCAATGGGGATTTTTCTATTGGGGTCCTGCAGGAATCTGTTCTGAGCTCGTGTCATTCAATATCTTGATCAAGAATTGGGCAGACAATATAAAATCATTACTTGTAAAATTTGGAGATGACAAAAAATTGGTTGAGCAGTAAATAATGTTGGGGAGAGGTTGCCCTGGATCCCTAGGTATGGCCCATTTGAACCACATGTGTTTTAACATGCTAGATCATATGTTGCAGGGTACTCGGTGTCCCGTAGGAATGAGGCACACACACAGCTGTTGAATAAAAGTAGTGAGTTTATTGAAGGCAAAAGTGACACACCCGCAATGGGGGCTCCCTTCGTTGCTGCCACTGGGATGGGGAAAGCCCGACGCACTGGAGCAATGCTCGGGATGAAGCCCGGGAACACAGGCAGAGAAATAACAGAAACATTTGCATCTCATGCATACCTCATGAATAACTAATACGTTGTTTTTGTCTTATTAGTATTACATAATACAAGCAAGTGTCTTGTTGTTAGTCTACACATTACAGACAGGCGCTGGGAACCGGTTAACTCCGGCATGTGAAATATGCAATAACAGGGCAGGGACTGATAACGCTGACCTTGAGCACCCTTTCCTTCCCTGGAGTCGAGGGGGAGAGCACCCTAGCACTCTGCCGTAACAATGTCTTCCGCGCCCTTACATCATAGATCTAGGAACAAGGAATGCAGGTCACCCTTAAAAGATGGGGGACTATATCTGGGAAAACAGTGACTCTGAAAAGACCTTTGGGGTCATGGTAGATAACCAGTTGAATATGAGTTTCCAGTGTGATTCAGTGCTGTAGCTGAGGGGACAAATACAACTCCTGACGAGTAAAGGGGTGGCATTAACTCTGTATATGGCATTGGTGAGACTATTACTGAAATATTATGTCTAATTCTGGTGTCCACACTTCAAAAAGATGTTGACAAATTGGAAAGGGTTCAGAAAAGGACTACACAGATGACTTGAGGTCAGGAAAACATGCCTTACAGATCAATCTACTTAGATCATCCATGAAAAAGTTAAGAGATGACTTGGGCTCAGTCTACAAACACCTGTAGCAGAAAGATATTTGTGATGGTAGACAGCTCTTTAATCTAGCAGCAAAAGGCACAACAAGGCCCAATGGTTGGAAGCTGAGGCTAAATAAATTCAGACTAGATGTTAAATAAATTTTTCATGGTGAGGGTAATGATCATTGGAACAATTTACCTAAGGACATGGTGGATTTCTGTCACATGAAGTCTTCAGATTAAGTTAGGATGTCTCTCTAAAGATAAGCTATTTCTCAAACAGAAGTTATGGGCTTGATCCAAAAATGACTGGGTGATGTCCTTTGGCCTGTGTTATATCATAGATCAGACTACACAATCATATGATTCCTTCTGGCCTTAAACTCTATGACTCTATGAACATTTTGGTTTGGAAAAACAGAATGGATACATTTTCTCTCTTTCCTCTCAGTGAAGGATCAGGAGAATAGCTTTGCTTGTGCTGTGATGATACTTGGCCTAAATTCTCCTCTGCTCAGTTTCATACTACTACTGCTATTTAATCCCCCACCCCCATGCAATTCCTCTCCCCTAAGGGGTCCAGTGAGTGTTTAAGTCGTTAACATTTGTACAAATCTCTGCAGCTACAAATCGCTGGTTGTTTAATGTTGCCCTGGAATAGCTTCTCACGCTCCTCCTAAGATTCCTTAAACCCCAACTGTTCTCGGATGCATTCCAACTCCAGTAACCACTTCCATGTTGTTTTGTTCCATTTTCCTTCTTGATCTACAGTTCTGTGTACACTTTTAGCACTATTGTGTATACATAATAGCAATAATTAATCATTGTCAGTGTGAGTCATTGGCATTTGATTATCCCTTTTCCTTCAGCTGGATTTCACTCCTGGTGACGCACACCCAAGCCAATTTGCACTCATCATTGCAGTAAGATGGTGCAAGACATCTCATTGTGTGCTTTCCTCAAATCAAGACATATTGCATCTGCTATTATTAGCTACTTTGTTCTCTTAGTTTTCTAATTGCATCAAAATAGACATCACATTTAGCATGATTTCTCTTTTATAAACCCATGCTCTTTGTAGATCATGTTGGGTGAAATTGGCAGAGAGCCTGCAAAAGTTCTATGCATCTCTTAAGCCTAGTTTGAGGACTTGAGTGGGATATAAGCTCTGTGTTGTCTCTCTGCATAAGGATGAATTTTACCCAGTTCCCTTATCTTTTAACTTCTAGTCTAATGATTTCCCCCCTTAATATTATACACTTCCCTTTCTCTGGACATTGACATTAGATTTAGGGAATCGGTAATTACTCTCTCTCTCTCTCTCTCTCTCTCAAATCTTCATCACATTCGCTTTCTTCCTCTCTCCCCAATTTCCTGACCTCCGCATTTCTCCATGACTTTTTCAGAACTGGCAGTGATTCAGTAAGTCCATTCATCATTCCCTTCAGACTATGGTACAGTATATGACAAGACTTTGGGTATTTTAGCTTTCCACGGCAGGAGTTAAAAGGCAGGGTCACCTTGGATTAAACTGGAGCACGTTATTTTTGTAACTATTAGGGCTGCTCAGTAATGGAACCCACGGAGACTCTAGGGTTCCAGGTGAACCACAACTTGGAGACAAGCATGGTAGATGCTTCAGGAGCCAGGCCTTGTAGGTGCTAGCCCTGGTGACTCCCAGTGTCCACTCAGACACATGGCTAAATTAAAGGGTATTTTACTACGGCTGGCAGGAAAGAGAGACATTGCAGATGCTCTAGGTGAAGAGACTTAAACTGTTAAGAACATAAGAATGGCCACACTGGGTCAGACTAAAGGTCCATCCAGCCCAGTATCCAGTCTGCCATCAGCAGCCAATGCCAGGTATCCCAAAGGGAGTGAACCTAACAAGTAATGATCAAGTGATCTCTCTCCTGCCATCCATCATTATCCTCTGACAAACAGAGGCTAGGGACACCATTCCTTGCCCATCCTGGCTAACAGCCATTAATGGACTTAACATCCATGAATTTATCCAGTTCTCTTTTAAACCCTGTTATAGTCTGAGCCTTCACAACATCCTCAGGCAAGGAGTTCCACAGGTTGTGACAGTTCATGTGAGCACTAGGAGTAAATGTTTGGGCCCTGGGACAATCCAATCAAGAATTAGGGCCCTGCAGGCCTAGTATCTGGGTGCTCTCTCCACTCCAGTCTCTATTTAAGCAAATAGGAGCTTGCAGGTTTCCAGGCCAGGCTGAGTTAGTGTCTCTCACTGGAGGCCCTCTGCATTGGCTCCTTGCCCAGACATTGCTACTCCCCCATAAATCCCACACAGATTTGCACTCACCTGCACACATGACAAGTCTCACTCATTGGGTGTGAGACTCACTCATTAGCACGCTGCATGCACATTTCTAAGCTTATCTGACTCATTTTGAGTAAATATACACACTTTGAAAATGTTTTTACTCAGGCACTGCAAGAGACGACAATACATCTGGGGCCTTAGAGCTTAGAAAGCCACTTTCCAAGCTTGTGTACCGTGATAACCCTGGACACTACAGGCCCCTGTTTTATATGCATGAGAGAGGAGGGAGGAGGAGTTGTTGGGGGAAGAGAGGCAGTGGGAGTTGTGTGTGTAAATACTTGACAGACAATATTAGGAATTCACCCAAAAAATGATTAGGAATTGATCAAAAGTTTGCGGGTTCTGTACTATATTAAATATCAAAATTTAAATCATGTCTTCAGGGATCTCCAACCATCCAGGTTTTTGTTACAACCAGCAAATAATTGTTTTTATTACAATGCACTGGTTTGCAATGCATATAGAATTCTCACATGCCTTAGACTTTAGTATGAATTAGGACATGTTAGGGTTTCCTATATGCAATATAAAGCATACAACAAAGGATTAAGTGCTGCTTGGGTTAAAAACCTGGACTATTGGATGTGGCCACAGACCAAAGATGAGAGTCCCCATCTGTAGCAATGACCTTTCACACCACTTGCAAAGTCTCAATCTTTGGGGCTGTAAATCTCACTCTTAAGGACAGCCAACCCTCTGCAGCTGTAATCTTTGCCAACCACAGCCTGTTTCACACACGGCTCCATATGTGATTCCCTAGATTTTTTTTTCTATCTCCATCTTCCCTGCAGCTCCTGGCATGATGCCACTACTTCCCAGCAAACCCTGGCCACTTCCTAGTTCAAGGCCTTTCCCATGACATGACCAGGAGGAAGGGTTGTGCGTGGGGTGGGAGCTGATGAGGGATGTCATCCCCTGCTTAGCAGATCCATCCCATCATCATTGTTATTATTATTATTTGTCGTATTGTACTACCTAGGAGACCAGTCATGGGCTAGGACTATGTTGTGTTAGGTGCTGTACAAACACAGAACAGACAGCCCCTGCCTTAACAAGCTTACATTGTGGGAACCAGTGGCCAGCACATCCCTCGGCCCACGCTGCTTCCTGCAGCCCCCATTAGCCTGGAATGGTGAACTGCGGCCAGTTGGAGCTGCGATTGGCCAAACCTGTACATTGTGCAGATAAACAAACTGTCCCGGCCCACCAGTGGATTTCCCTGATGGGCCGCATGCCAAAGGTTGCTGATCCTTGCTCTAATATATTGCAGATAATGGGATTACATGATGGAGTAGTAGGAGACGGGACTTGATGAACCAAGAGATCCCTTCCATTCCTATGGCAGTGTCTTGGGGAAACCAGCACTGAAATAAAATATAGTGCCCATAAGTACAACTTTGAAAATCATTTCAAGATCTGCTGACCATGCTATGCTATATTATTTCAAAATTAAATGTGTCATTTTAGGGGAATTAAAGTACTTAAAAAGCAGGACAAAAGGGCTAGGCATCAATTTGCTAGTATAGAAAGGAGTATGCTGATCTCTTTGTCAAGCTCCTGAGCATAGCCAGAATGAACTAGATTCCTGGGCAGGATTAGACTGAGCGGGGTGGGGTGCTTGCATGGTTAATAAATATGCCGGGGTTTCTCTTCAATTAAACTGACTCCTGAGTGCTTGTTTAATAAATATTACAGTTCTGATGCACTTTTAAACCAGAAAATATGGCCTTCCTTCTCCAAATATTACTAGGCAGTTTGACATAGCTATTACTGGGTTTTGTCACTTACTTTTGAAGAGCACTTCATCTCTTTTGTCATAATGGCTGTAAGCCCATCTTGTATAGATGTATGCAGCAACAGTGTTTGTATGGCTTTTAATACAGCCTTATCCAATTTGGCTCCTGAACAGTTTGTGTATTAGTAAGCAAAACCTCTGATCAACCATTTAAATATAGATTACTTTAAAACACATTTTCTCCTTTAACCATTTTTGGCTGAACAGGTATGAAGATTTAACCTTGCAAAAATACTGACCAAACATTCTTTGATCTGAAAACCAAGCTTGGAATAGAACAAGCAGCAGTAAGCAGCTTTAAATTGTTCTTCCAATTATATCTACTGGAACTTAAATGGAACATTCATCTAGTGTAGAGAAAATGGGGGTGAGAGATAAATAGAGATCAAACAGAGCACTTGAAAATGAAACAACTGCAGGAAGGAAAATAATATCCATTCTGAATCTACTTCTGTGTAATTAAATGTATTTATAATTCTTCCTCACATTGGTTTCCTTTTCATTTTCAAAAATACTTTCTATACCATAAACCCCAGCTCAAGAAAATGTAAAGTCCTTAAGGCTGGAAAAGCGTTACACTTTATAAAACAATTACTGTAATTACATTGTAAATCTGCTGGAACATTAATGTGACTACACTGTGGTTATCTTTACCTTCCTATTACCACTAGTTCACAAAACTGGATGGTCAACTATGTGACTGAATAATTAATCATTACCCCCTCTTGATTCATACTTAATAGATTTCACTGTAATAACTGAAGTTACACTGTTTGCTACATCTAACTAGTACACAACCTTATAAATTTTAATTACATGAAAATAGTGATATTACACTCTAATTACACATTTACTTATGTATATTATCATTGTGGTAGGCATAGTATGAGAAAGAAGATAGATATTTCCCAAAATTTTGTCAGATTATGATTTAATCAGTATATCAACTCTTCCAAAGAAGCTAGTTCTTTCACACATTGGCCACAACTTTGCTGACATCATGAGATTTTGGTTTTAAAAATAGTATATTTTACAAATAATGATAGGCCATCTAGACGAATCTGTTGGCCTGATTTAAAACTCATCTCACTCCTAATTTCTTGCTACTTTAACATATCCATAAATACCTGTAATACCAGAAACAAATTTAAGGTGAGTGTCTCTTGAACTATTTTACTGAATAACAGTATGACTTCACTTAGAAAAAAAGTATTACTATAACTATCTAATCTGAGACAACTGTGATGGGGAATGTAGGGGATGGCTCTGATAATAACAAGCAAATTAAACTTAATTCCATCTATGTTTTCTGTGCTCTGTGTGACCCAGGAGGGGAGACTAAAGCTCTTTCCATAGTACAAACATAACCTGTATTACACACGAAGTCAGAGTCAGTGGAATCGGGATTTCACCCTATGACTTTAAGAAAGAATGTTTGTATAACTTGTATTATTATTATTATTTATTTGTATTGTGGTATCCCCTGGTGGCCCCAATGATGAACAAGTCAATGTAAGTCATGTGTAGGTCAATATAAATATAACATAATTAAAAGTATAGTCTTGGACCCCAAATAGCTTACAGTCCAATGTCTATTGACGTCAATGGAAAGGCTCCTATTGACTTCAGTGCATGTTGGATCAGGCCCTAAGTATGGGTTTCATTGAGGAAAGCGTCCCTATTCAGGGTAGCACTTAAGCATACGTGTAACTTTAAGCATTAACGTCAAGGGAACATAACCACATGCTTAAAGTTAAATATGACTTTAAGTACTTTCCTGAATAGGAATGGAGTTAAGCTTATACTTAAATGCTTTACTGAATAGAGGCCTTTAGGATGGCACATGGATACAACACTCTGGGTACATCTACATTACCTGCCAAATCGGAGGGCAGTGATAGATCTATCAGGGTTCGATTTATTGTGTCTAGTGTAGACGCGTTAAATCAGTCCCCAAACGCACTCCCCATTGACTCCTGTACTCCACCTCCACAAGAGGTGGAAGCGGAGTCGACAGCAGCGGTTGACTTGCCGCCATGTGGTTGGCCAGGTAAGTTAACCTGTTGACCTTACACTGTGTGTAAGTTATTAAGAAAAAGCCATTGACATAAGAGTACTGGAGTGTGGGTCTTCTGTCCCCGAGGTAGGTGCTCTAACACTGGGCTACAGAGCCATTCTCATGCTTCTGCTCTTCCTTTCTCTCTCCTCCATCTCCATTCAGTGTTTCTTTCATTATTAAACACACCATTTCAATAGGAGGGACTGAATAGTTAAAGTATTCCCATGAGAGGCAACAGATCCCAGCTCAAATCTCTTTTCCCTGTCAGGCAAAGAAGGGACTTGAACTGTGGGTCTTCCCCTCCTGCCAAGTACCCGAATCCCTGGCTAAAAGATATGAGGGAAGGCCTCATCCCCTCCTCACATGCTGTTTTGTATAAACTCACCTATAGGCACGTGCTCTGGAACCACCGTCCCCGCGGGTGAATTAGATGGAGGAATGCTCATCTTCCACTTGTCTGTGGACCACACTGGGGCTTAGGCATCCAGATGCCTGGCATGGGGCTGCAGGGGGCTGCATGCTCAGCGGCAGAAACTTAGATGCATTGGGAACTTTTACTGCAGAAACTTAGGCAGCAAGTGAATTTAGCCACCTAACGCACTTGTGGGCAGCAGAGCAGTGGTTTTGTGAATCAAGGTGAAGCCTGGTTCTGGGATTTAGGCACTAAAGTGGCAGGTAGGCATCTAAGCCCTTTTGTGAATCTAGCCCTGGTTAACTATGGGTACATCTAGTATAGACGCCATAAATCAATCCCCGATCGCTCTGTAATCCACCAAGACGAGAGGCAGAAGCGGAGTCGACGGGGGAGCGGTGCAGTCAACCCCACACTGTGAGGACGCGAGGTAAGTCGACCTAAGATACGTTGACTTCAACTACACTATTCTCCTATCTGAAGTTGCGCATCTTAGGTTGATCCCCTCCCCAGTGTAGACTAGAGCTATTACTGAACTGAACTCAAAAAAAAATAGGCAGAGGTGGTGAGTCTGCTTAGAATTGAGTCAGGCCCTTTATCGTGTTGTTCTCTTGCAATGTAAGCAGATAGCATTTGTCCTCCTTGACACTGTGCTAGTGGGACCAAGACTTCTGACACATTTGTCAGTGGAAGCTGACTATATTTAGGACTACATCTGGAAGTTTCTCTTCTTTCTTACAAATTATATGCCATCACGTGTACATTGTATTGCATAGAAATATTAGCTCATAAACCTGAGTGCTACAACAATCTTATGTTACAATCATAGACATCTTAGATGAATGATGAACCTGGCCTTTGCCAGATTATCTAGTCTCTGTCCCTGTCAAGAGCAACCGGGGTTAAAACATGGTTATGATGCATGGTTAAAATATTGTGGAGAAGGGATATGTTCATCCAAACAAGACAGAAAAGGTACAAGCAAAAGATGGACAGTTGGAGTGCTGAGACGCTACTTATTATACTGGGCAAAATCCATTCAGTGTTACCTTGTCTTTCCCCTAAGACTCTCAGAGGCCTGGTCTACAGTGTGGGGGGAGGTGTCGACCTAAGATACGCAACTTCAGCTACGCTGGAGCCCTGCCCACACTCCGCCCCCAGTCCTCCTCCTGCAGTTCCCTGCGCTCTGCTCGCCCGGGCTGGCTGGGGCTGGCTGTGGGGACTCAGGGTGGCTGGCACTGGGGCTGCACTGCATGCCCAGTACTCAGACCGTGCTGCTCAGCTGTCTGGTGCCCCGGGGTTTGCCGCCTAGTACACCAGCTCTGGGGCACTGCAGCCATGCCAGCTGGCCACCTGGTGTACTGGGGCTGGGACTGTGGGTCATGATAGGGGTGCTCTGGGCTCCTGCAGGGGAGGGAGGGCAGAAGGGAAGGGAGAGGGAGGGCAGAAGGGAAGGGGCAGGGCAGAAGCCTTAGGCACAAGAGGAGGGGCAGGGAGCTAGCCTCCCCCAATGGTCGGGTCACTGGCTGCTCATGGGGGCCTGCAGTTTACCCTTAGGTGCCTATCTCCAGGAGAGGGGCAGGGCTTAGGAACAACCCTTGGCTTGGCAAATCCCATTGGCTATTTTAGGTGGGGAGCTGCCTGCATGCTGGCTTTTGTGGCTCCCATTCTAAGGTGCCTGTCTCCCCCCATTCAGTATAGAGAGAGCCCGAGGGCTTGTCTACACTGCCTGCCGGATCGGCAGGCAGCGATCAATCCAGTGGGGGTCGATTTATCTAGTCTAGATGCAATACATCGACCGCTGAGTGCTCTCCCGTCGACTCCGGTACTCCGTCAGAATGAGGAACGCAAGCGGAGTCAACCAGAGAGCGTCAGCTGTTGACTTACTACAATGAAGACACCGCGGTAAGTAGATCTAAGTATGTCGACATCAGCTATGCTATTCACATAGTTGAAGTGATGTGTCTTAAATTGACCACCAGTGGCAGTGTAGACAAGCCCTTAGTGCAGAACTCAGGCTTTGTGAATCCCAATGATTTTCTAGACAACTGAACGTTAGGTGTGGTAATGCTGAGAGTCACCACACCTAAGTTCCTTTGTGAATCTAGCCCCCATCTTTCAGATTCTGAGTCAAACTGTTTGGGTAGTCACATAAATAATGAAGAAGAGTTAGGTCAAGAAGAAAAAGAAAATAAAACATGGTAATGTGCCTTCCCTCCCCTCTTCCCCATGATGGGGATTTGGGAGTCAAAATTCTGCTCCCCTGCCAGAATTATTTTGGGTTCCACTCAGACAGTCCTTCCAAACTGAAATCCCTGATGATTATGATGATGAATGACATAAATCCTCCAGTCTATTAGAGTAGCACCTTTAGGGCCAGATGCACAGGTGGTATAAATCAACATCACTCCACTGAAGTTAATGATGGAACTATGTAATCTTACACAGTCAGCGACCCTGGCCCTTGATCTCTCAGTATCGATGGGTTTAATTTTGGACGGTGACATCAGCAAATGTCCTAAAAAGGCAGATGACTGACAAGCTGTTATTCTGTGCCCTGTACTTTGTAGATAATCAGCTGAGTGTCTTATGACAATTCCCATTGGTAAACACACACACATACAAAATATGTGTTCCGCCATTGCACTTTTTTGTTGTTTAATGGTTTTGTGTCAAAAAATATCATTCATGGGCTGGAAGTTAAAGCTAGACAAATTCAGGCTGGAAATAAGATATAAATTTTAACTGTGAGTCTAATTAACCACTGGAACAATTTACTAAGGTCCTTGGTGAATTCTCTGTCACTAACAATTTTTTAAATCATGTTCTGCAAGAAAATCTGCTCTAGGAATTATTTTGGGGAAGTTCTATGGATTGTATGACACAGGAGTCAGACTAGATGATCACTCTGGTCCCTTCTGGCCTTGGAATTTATGAATCTTAAATTCACTGTAAAAATCACCACTGAGAATAATACTCTGGGTGTCCCTGAATTTGAGTTCTGCTTGATAGCAAAACAATTCAGTTCCTTTCAAGCAGCAATAAATTTAACACACTTGGTGCAGCAAGACATGGATAATTTAAGCTTCCTATGCAGGCTTGTATATAGTTACCCTATCAAATAAGAAGGCAAAACAATCTTTAAACCCCAATAAAAATACATTTCTCACTATTCAGCAGACTATATTGTCTCATTTGTAACAACATTGCAGTTTTCACAGTAGTTGAATATGAGATCAGGTAAAGTTGGAGCAAGCTCTCTGGAGTAGAGAATCAGAGGGGTAGCCGTGTTAGTCTGGAACTGCAGAAGTGACAAAGAGTCCTGTGGCACCTTAAAGACTAACTAAAATTTTAGAGCATAAGCTTTCGTGGGTTAATACCCACTTTGTCGGATGCATGCAGTGGAAGTATCCAGGAGCAGGTATAAATAGGTAGGCAAGAACCAGGTGGGAGATAACAAGGTTAGTCCAATGAGGCTGAACCAGCTTGTTATCTCTAATCTAATCTAATCTCTAAATACAGGTTTTTGAATATTGCCATTCCTGATATCTGATTTGTGTCCATTTATCCTTTTTCGTAAGGACTGTCCAGTTTGGCCGATGTACATAGCAGAGGGACATTGCTGGCACATAATGGCGTATATTACATTGGTAGATGTGCAGGTGAAAACCTGTAGGAGAGCACTTCAACCTCACCGGACACACCATAAAAGATTTAAAGGTCAGCATTTTGCAGCAGAAAAACTTCAAGTCCAGACTGCAAAGAGAGACTGCAGAGCTGCAATTCATTTGCAAATTTGACACAATCAATTTGGGACTGAATAGAGATTTTGAATGGCTAGCTAACTATAAAAGCAGCTTCTCTTCTCTCGCTATTCACACCTTCAGTTCAGCTGCTAGAGGAACACCTCACCCTTCCTGATTAGAGATAACAAGCTGGTTCAGCCTCATTGGACTAACCTTGTTATCTCCCACCTGGTTCTTGCCTACCTATTTATACCTGCCCCTGGATACTTCCACTGCATGCATCCGACGAAGTGGGTATTAACCCACAAAAGCTTATGCTCTAAAATTTTAGTTAGCCTTTAAGGTGCCACAGGACTCTTTGTCACTCTCTGGAGTAACAGCACGAACTAGAGGTGCACAACAGCACCTATAAATTCTAGCATCCAGAACCATTAATATTAACAGCACAGTGCGACAGACTTTATTTGGTTTAATTTTGGGTTTGTTTCATTTGTGAAGGTTATAATGTTTTACAGTTTTGGATGATGTGTGAAGAAGAGAATTGAAAATGGTAATTTCCAGCTGCTGCCAATGAAAAGCAGCAGAAACCCTGGGATTTTTTGGAAGATAAGATACACTGATTTTAAGATTACCTAGTCTGACTTCCTGCATTACACAGCCATAGAACTTTCCCGAGTTCAAAGACCCATCTCAATAATACCAGAAAAGAACTAAATACATAATGGGTCAGATCTTCGTATGGTGTAACTCCGTTGACTTCAATGCGAGCTGCAGGTACTGAGCATATCTGAAAGTCAGGTCCTAGGTGTCTCAGGGTAAGCAATCAAAAAAATCAGTGAACGTTTCAGGCCATAATCTTCTTATTCCTAAAACCCTTTTAAAACAAACAAACCACTATTTCAAATAATAATAATAATCGCAAAATGGGTCCTTTGCAGGTATTTCCATGCTTCAAGAAGGTGTTTCTACAACCATCCCAAGCAACGCATGCTATTATTATCATAACAGTTTTTATTATTGAAGCCTTCTCCTGCAGCCCTTTTGGTGCATAGTGAGTGGCTGATTCTTGAGAGGGTGCCAATGCCCTATAACACAGCTCTGTGTGTAGATCTGGTGCCACCATAATATTATAGCATAATAGAGCTTATTGCCAGGATGCTACGTCCCCTTCCTTTCATAATTTCACCCCTTTTCTATGAGTAACACCCCCTTATTACCATACTCTAGGCCTGTCTGTGCAGCCGTTACGCTGAAAAGCACAAGTACTCCATTGAAACATGAGGAAGCAATTTATGGGACAACTGCAATATAAGGATTGCATAATTGGACCTTGCTCTCTCATTGGTGTTTATGCCATTCAGATAGCTATAGGCCAGGCCTGCACAACATGCAGCCCAGGGGCCAAATGTGGCCCACATGGGCTCACTGTGCGGCCCACGGGGGGTGAGTAGGGGTGGGGCAAGCCAAGCGGTGGGGTGGGGGGAAGCAGATGGGGGCAGGGCGAGGGTGGAGCTTTTCAGCACGCAGTTGGTTTTTTTGCAGTAGTATGGCCCTCACCACTTTCCGAGTTGTGCTGGCCTGCTATAGGCTGCTGTTCTATGCCCCCTCCACCCTGCCCTGCCCCTGCCCCCGCCCCCGCCTCACCCTTGGTTGTCTTTTAAGCATGCTACACATTACTGTTAGACCGGGATTTCCCAGGGGGCCTAAGGGTGTTCCATTGAGCTGGCTTCTCTAGAAATCTCAAACAATGTTTACTCATCAGTCAGTCCCTCCATCTTGTGATGCTTTTTTATGAACTCCCTCCACCTGGTTTCTTTCTTTCTGATAATGCCGTGTCTAGAGTTGAATGCCATATTGCAGGTGCAATCTCCCCAGATGGAGTATTAATACTTCTTGTCCCATCACTTGGGCCCAGATTAGTAAGGTATTTAGAGATTGCTGCATGCAGCAACACAATGCTTAAGTGATTTAGACGCCTAGATGATTTTCAAAGGGGATCTAGCACTTGGGAGCTTTTGCATATGCAACCCAAAATGTCATTAACCTTGTTTGCAGCTATATCATACAACAAATTCCTGCTTGCTTTGCTTTCTCTTATCACCCTTAGGTCCCTTTCACCACTTCCATTGGTCAGATTTCTCTCTCTCATTGAATATATGTGAGTCCAATTATTTTCCCTGTGGTTATCAGTATCTCAATGTCATGAGCATGAATATTTAACTGGAAAAAATGCTTCTCTACATTCTGGCTACCACTGATAGTAATTGAGTTGGGTTTTTACACATGTTTTTGACAGTTAAGTAGGTTGAGGGCACAATTCTCTTTTACTGAAGTGAACACAAGTTAAAAACAAATGTCTTGATTTTTAAAAGGTGCTGAGCTCTCCCCACTTCCAATGAAGTTAAATAGTGCTGAGCAGCTGATTAAATTCCTAATTACTGGTTCATGTGCACAATTTTAGGCATCCAAGTTTGAAAACCCAGGGCTGAAATCCCAGAACAAAAGCCCATTCAAGTATTGTAATAGACCACTTTTGGTAGCTGCATCCATATCTCTCTTTCACGGCACTCAACATTCAGTTCTGTTGGGGAACAGCTGATGGTTTGCTCTTAGATCTATTAATCTAATGTCATTTGGTGACACAAGGAAGGATTTATAGGTCAGATTTTCCACTGGCATGGACAGGTACAACTCCACTGAAATCAATAGGGCCATAGCTACTTATATATATTTGTGTCGTTTCTTGGTATTTCCCCATCTGTCTGTATCCATTTGGTGTCTCTTGTCTTATACTTAGATTGTAAACATTTTGAGGCAGGGGCTGTCTTTTTGTTGTGTGTTTGTACAGCACGTAGCACAAAGAAGTCCTGGACCACGACTGAGGCTCCTAGGTGCAAGGAAAATAGGAGACAAAGGAGGGAAAAGAGGAGCTTGGAAAAGAAGAGACTAAGGGGGATATGATAGAAGTACTGTATATAAAATCATGAGCAGTGTGGAGAAAGTGAATAAGGAAAAGTTATTTATTTGTTCCCATAATATAAGAACTAGGGGCCACCAAATGAAATTAATGGGCAGCAGGTTTAAAACAAATAAAAAGAAGAAGTTCTTCACACAGCGCACAGTCAACCTGTGGAACTCCTTGCCTGAGGAGGTTGTGAAGGCTAGGAATATAACAGGGTTTAAAAGAGAACTAGATAAATTAATGGAGGTTGTCAATTAATGGCTATTAGCCAGGATGGGTAAGGAATGGTGTCCCTAGCCTCTGTTTATCAGAGGGGGGTGATGGATGGCAGGAAAGAGATCACTTGATCATTAACTGTTAGGGTCACTCACTCTGGGGCACCTGGCATTGGCCACTGTCAGTACTCAGGATACTGGGTTGGACGGACCTGTGGTTTGACCCAGTATGGTCATTCTTATGTTCTTATGATAATACAAATAATTAATAAGAAGAAGTGGTGTATTTTGCCCTATGTTCCTATTCAGTAGAACATATAAAAGTGATAAAAAATTAGAAATTTTTCAGCATGTCTGAGCTCCATGTTGTATACAATGAATTTACAAAAGATTTACTTCTAGCTGGAACTTTAGTACTAAATATTCACATTTTGATATAATCTAATCAAATGGCATTCCCCCATCCCTTCTTCAGTTGAGAATATCTAGTTCATTTACTTGCAGCATTTATACCATTCTGAATTCTTTGAGCTGTCAAACAGAAAACCCACTTTTTTCTGACTTTAAAGAAAAAGTCATAAATCTGACAGTGCTGCCTCAATTACCTTTACAATTAAATTTCTCCTCTGTCCGTGTGAGTGAAGATTTATCTTCTTTCTAAATCTTAATGAAGGAGGAGCCAAGAACAAAAGAAAGCAATTTCTTTAAATGATGAAATATCTTTAATAGTTCCTGTAAATTTCAAGGTGTTTTTATGCTTCCCATGAACAAAGAAATGCATATATTTATGTCAATGTTGCATTATAAACAATGGATGTATCTGGGAGGTGGCACATCTTAAGAAGATATTAAAGCCCCAGAAGACTGAAAAGAAGAGCAAGGAACAAACATTTTATAAATACACTAAATTCAATATACTTCCAAAGCTATGTAACTTAAGGACACTGACTTGATTCCCACTGCTTTCAGATGTGTTTGAAAATCACTCTGGGTCTCTAAATAGCTCTCATAAATGTTTTACCTCTGGCATTCACCAAAAAAATGCATGAAGAATTCTATGAATTCTTAGTAAAAGTGATTGTGTTTAATTTTACTGGAACAGTGAAAGAAAAAGCATTTTCAGCAAATCAATGAATCTGTCTCAGCCCTTCAAAGACTATGAGCCAACTCCAACCCTGGTATAGCTTCTCAGGTATGTCTGTACTGCAATAAAAGATGCATGGCATGGAGTCTCAGAGCCCAGGTCAACTGATGGGTTGAGGGGCTAACAGCAGCAGTGTGGATGTTGGGCTTGGGCCACAGCCTGGGCTCTGCAGCCAGGCAAAGGAGTGAAGGTCTTGGAACCCAGGCTCCAGCTTGAGCCTGAACTTCTACGCTGCAGTTGATCCAGGCTCTGAGACTTAGGCCAGGTCTACATTACCCGCTAGATCGGCGGGTGGTGATTGATCTATTGGGGATCGATTTATTGCAGCTAGTCTAGATGCAATAAATCGGTCCCCGAGTGCTGTCCCCATCGACTCCAGAACTCCACCCCCATGAGAGGCAGAAGTGGAGTCAACCGGAGCGCGGCAGCGGTCCACTCGCTGCCACGAGGATGCCAAGGTAAGTTGACCTAAGATACGTCGACTTCAGCTACGCTATTCACGTAGCTGAAGTTGCATATCTTAGGTCAATGCCCCCTCCCCAGTGAAGACCTGGTGTTAGTGCCTCAAGTTTTTCTTTGCAGTATAGACATCGCCTTTGACGACACAGGATTGACACCATGGATAAAGCTGGATCCATGCAGCCAGATTCTGTTCTCATTTACACTGGTGTAAATCCAGATTAAATCTTCTGAAATAAATGGAATTAATCTGGATTTTGGCCTTAGATCTCCATTTAAGGAAGCACTTAGGCACAGTCTTAGCTCCATCCCTGTTCAGGGAAGCACTTTAGCTTAACTTTAAGTGTGTGTTTAAATCAGACTACATGCTTAAGTACTTTCTTGTATAAGGATGCTTTCCTGAATTAGGGTCCAAGAGCAGAATCTTGCCCAATCTTCACATTTTAAGATGTGAACTATATTACACTTCATGGGCAATTGTACTGGTAGAATGGAATGGATGATGTTTTAACGGCTATATAGCTTATTATGAAAACAGTTTTTTCACTCAAAATGAGCTTTAAATCCCTTCACTTTCTCATGGAAATTAATATATTTCATCACAAAGTTTACAACACTCAGCAGCTCCAGACTGAATTTTTCTTACATGCCTATAAGATTCCGTTCAGGAGTTCTCAAACTTCATTGCATCACCACCCCCCTCTGACAACAAAACTTACTACACAACCCTGGAGGGGACCAAAGCCTGACCCCCTGGAGCCCCGCCCCCCGGGTGGGAGTCCAAAATCAGAGCCCAAAGGCTTCAGTCCTAGGCAGGGGGCCTGTAATCTGAGCCCCAGTGCCCAGGACTGAAGCCATTGGGCTTCAGCTTCAACCCAGGTTGTGGGGCTTGGGCTTGGGCTCCGGCCCTAGGCCCCAGCAAGTCTAAGCCAGCCCTGGAGACCCCATTAAAACAGGGTCGTGACCCACTTTGGGGTCCCGACCCACAGTTTAAGAACCGCTGAGTTAGTCAATATTATTCCTGTTCTAAACATTTAAAAATCACTCTCAGTTGAAATTTAGCACTCTGTCTAATTTTGTTCTGGAACACTGTACTATAAAATTCACAACAGAAATTTCAGGTTTTGTACACAAATTGCTCTTTATTCATTCACCTTTGCAGACTAATTTTTTTAAAAAAATCAGTCATTGGGAGTGGAGAAGGGGAGGAGCTATTGCTCTTTTTAGGAATCCATTGACATCACTAGATTTACACCAAAGTGTGGTCCAATAACCAGCCAAACAATGTCAAACCAGCATAGATTCTGCAATGCAAAACTGTGTCTATTATGTCTGTCCTCTCTCTACGGGATACTAAGATGCTCATCACAGCTATAGCTGAGGGTACAGCTACACTACCCACCGGATCGGGTAGCGTTTGATGTATAAATCAATCCCCGAACACGCTCCCCGTCAACTCCGGAACTCCACCTTGGCAAGAGGAGTAAGCAGAGTGGGGGGAGTAGCCGCAGTCAACTTGCCACTGTGGGGACGGTCAAGTAAGTCAATCTGAGACACTGCAACTTCAGGTAGGCTATTGGCATAGCTGAAGTTGTGTATCTTATGTCGACCCCCGCCCAGTGTAGACCAGCCCTGAGTGTCGCACAAAGACATAAGATTCACAAAGAGATGTCTGTAGAGTTTTTGATAGTGGATTCTGCTCTTTTCTCAGATGCTTTTGTTAGTTCTGCTTGCTTTTACTTTATTTTTTTGGTTTCCTTTTGTCATGATTGTTACAATTACTTCTGTTATTGCAGGAATAACCATGAGTGTAGCCTAGGGTCCATTACTTTACACTGGCAAAGTCCAAGAGCTGAACTTAGTTCGTGGTTTGCTTGTTCTCTTACACGTGCAGTTTTGCATATATTCCGATTTCCCACACTCACAAATGTAATTTGCATATGCAAACAGCAGTATACACAGAATTGCTTACACAAATGCTCATGTGCTCAATGTTCAGGCTGCAGCCCTTCGATAAACGTGACTCTTAATCTAGTCAACGGTTTTCTGCAAGCAGGCTGACACCATTTGGCAAGAAGGAATTTTGAGGCTCCAGGCTTATGAAACTGCTGTTCATCTACAAGTTTGGTATTACCGTGAAGTTTGTTGTTTAAAACACTCCTCAATCAATTATTTACACTAATGTGTTTTATGGTTATTTACAGTTCCTTGCCTTCTCATTCCAGGCTAGGTCCCATCAAAAATTTTCTGCTCAAAGTGTTTTCCTAATGGAAAATTGCATCTTCCACTAAATGCAAATGTTGTGTGGAAAGTGATTTCTCAAGGATTATGTGAAATTTTCTTCAAAAAAGAAAAAAAAAATCATTCTCAAGCAATCATAAGATTTTAACCCAAATTTTTCTGGGTTTTGGCATGAGACTGTCAGTTGCCATAAAATGAAAATATTCAGTAAGTCAAAATTTTCTGCTGCAAAATTCAACAAACATTAATTTTTAGAAAATTTCAGTTAGAAATTTTCAATTGGAAATACCCCCTCTAGTCTAGATCTTGAACTCTCCTTTTCCTTTCAGAGCCCATAAAACCATCCACATTGTCTTGAAGTAGTCAGTTTTATTAAGACATAATTTACTGTGTACATATGGTGAGTCACTGAGAAACAGCTATCACTTGACCAATTCTTTTTTGACTATCTTGTATAAGGCTGAAAGCAGGGTGGTGATTTTCTAGCTCTTGATGTCCTGTGCATTTTCTTTCCTATGAATTGATACCGGTACTCCAATATTGCAGCGGAACCTTGTAGACTTAGTGTTTTCATATTGGATTTTTTGTTTGGGCCATTTGCATATAAATTAACCCCTTCCCTTCTTGTAAATCTGCCCCTTTTCATGCACTTTAGAGCCTATTCAACTCATTGTTGTGATGCAAGCATCTCTCTAGGTACATCTATACGTATGGTATCATATAGAGTACACCCACTGCATGCCAAGCTATCATGAGTAGACTGTGAAGAATGGCTTAGGTGATTAGAACAGAGTGCCCTACATATCTGAACCCCCAGGTGTATATACCCTACACAGACTCTCTACACACCCACACAGTGCCTCCTGTGTCTACCTTGCTGTTTGAGCAGTATTGTGTCTCGCTGCCTACCCACTGCCAGAGACTTTCCCCTGTAGTGAAAGGCTCCAGCTGTATGGAAAGGCCCTGGCAGAGGGGAGACAACAGGGAAAGGTGGAGCTGCAAGAGACTTTCTCTGCTGCCTCCCTGCTGATAAAGCATTTCACTGCAGGATGTAGCTAGTACACATGTGGTGCCTATACTATGTATGCTACTATTGGTGTAGATAGAGCCTTTTTCTTCCCTGTCAATTGCTTTGTTTATTAGGTCAAATCTTTTCATTTTTCTCCAAGTATGCATGAAGATTTTAATTCACTGTAAGGTTTAAAGCGTGGGACTCATGCCTTCATATATGCCTAAACAGCACCTAACATGATGGTCTGTATAGCACCTAACATAACAGCGCCTATCCTGATTAGGTCTCTAGTCACCACTTTAATGTAAATATTAAATTATTATTATTGCCAGCTCACTTGTGAAAGCTAAACTTCCATTATGTTAAAAATGACACGTAAGGCAATTTAATCTCTTATATTAAGAGATTACGTCAGTCTACACCTAATTATAAAATCATTTAACATTATTCAGTAGAAAAACTTCAACAGGAGAAAAAAATGGAATAGAAATGTTCTTTTGTGTGGATTTTAACATCACAAGACACAGTATTATAGGATATGATTTGCCTCTTAAGGGCTTCTGAATTACCATTGATATGTGCAATAAAAGAGAGAGCGATTTAAACCTAAAATGCAGGTTTTTCTAGACCAGTCCTCCTCATTATTTATGATGTATTTTTCTGTCATAAAGTCCAATAGGGAGACATTCATTTTACATAGGTCCTCTTTTTAAAGTGCTTTGGCAATCTTTCATGACTTATATGCATTCTAAATATACAAACGGTAGGAGATGCTACAAATCTGTATTTCTGCTGAGCTATAGAATTAGAGCAAAGCAAATGCTGACCAAGATGGTGAAAAACTACATTCTGTCTTCTTTCTCACCTCATAATTGGAAAGAAGGCCAGGGGGTGAGGGGAGCCTCCACAGTTCTTCTTCATTGGTTACAAATCAAAGCACATCCAAGTTTGTTGAATTAAACTTTTCCATTCATTTTTATTCTTCCTGATATTCCTGTTCTGTTGAAGTTTCTGTCAGTTTCACTGAACTCACAGGAAAATGCTTGCTTAATATTGATTGAAAAACTTGGCTTTCAATCATTTCAGTTTCGGAGGGAGATAATTTTTTATAATAATATATACAAAACTTATAAAAACAATCACCTAGCCAGATTTCGCTACAACAACTTATCTTAACTATGCAAGATAAGATCCAGAAAAACAGAAGTAGTGGGAAATTCCTAGTTGGATTTTGAGAAAAATAGGCCTAATTTGCTAATACACTATTCCGATTTTACACCAGCATGATTCCATTGATTTCTGCAAATTCATATCAGTGTACAACTGATGCAACACAAGAAGAAAAGTGCAACACAATGTTTTAGAAGACCAATCAGAAATTCAGCAGTAGATCTCAGTGTTGTCTGATAAGGCTAATGAGAGTGAGTTCCTAGGAGCAGTCAACCAAGAGATCATGGGTCTTTGGTCCATGTCTTCTGAACATGAGATTTACTTCTGGTCTCATCTTTGACTATATTTCTTAACCACATTATTACATGTTACCCCTGAATAGTGTGCTTAGCCCTTCACATAATACAAAGAATGATAAAGTTTCTGGACTGAGGATCTTGGAATCTAAATAATGATGTTTAGACTATCATCAGTAATATTTGCTGGGAAGGGCCATCCTAACTTCTGTTCCCAAATTCACACAAGCGACCTCAGCAACCAGGCTCTGACCATTATGATGTGTGCACTATTTGGAATTAAGTATCAGAGGGATAGCCGTGTTAGTCTGGATCTGCAAAAGCGACAAAGAGTCCTGTGGCACCTTGGAGCATAGTGCGTGAATACCCGCTTCATCAGATGCATGCAGTCTGCATGAAGTGGGTATTCACACATGAAAGCTTATGCTCCAATGCATCTGTTAGTCTACAACAGGGGTGGGCAAACTATGGCCCGCGGGCCACATGTAGCCCGCCGGCCATTTTCATCTGGCCCACGAGTTGGGGCCGGGCCGGCCTGTGAGCTGTGGCCAGGCCGGCCTGCCGTGGGTTGCCACGCTCCTGGGTCCGGCCCGCCCTGCGCGGGGAGCCGTAAGTCTCCGCGCTCCCCAGCCAGGGGCCAGATTGAGGATGGGGAGCCGTGGAGCCCCGTCCTCCCTTGCTGGGCCCAGCAGTGCATGCTGTTGGGCCCTGTGCTCCCCAGCCGGGTGGAGCATGGGGAGCCGCTCGGCCCGCACTCCCCGGCCAGAGGCCTGGTGGAGCGCAGGAGCTGCGGGGCCCCGCACTCTGGGGCCAGGCCCGCCCCGTGCTCCCCAGCCAGGGGTCAGGTCGAGTGGGAGGAGCCGCGGGGCCCTGTGCTCCCTGGCCAGGGGCC
>ML677333.1:2030484-2227171 GCA_007922305.1 Dermatemys mawii | reverse complement strand
GGGGGGGATTAGATGGGGGTAGGGTCTCCGGGAGTGTGTGGTTAGGGTGGGGGGTCTTGGGATGGGGCAGTCAGGGAACAAAGAACAGGGGGGCTTAGACAGGGGGTGGGGTTCCAGGGTGGCAGTTAGAGTAGGGGGGGTCTCCGGAGGGGGCGATCAGTGGACAAGGAGCGGGGGGAAGATTGGATGGGTTGGTGGTTTTTTGAGGGGCAGTCAGGCGGCGGGAGGTGGGTGGGGGTGGATAAGGGGTGGGGTCAGGCTTCCCTACCTGGCCCTTCACACAATTTTTAACTCCAAAGTGGCCCTTGGGCCAAAAAGTTTCCCTACCCTTGTCTATAAGGTGCCACAGGACTCTGTCATTATTTGTAGTTATTCAAAACAGCTTGTCACTTTCTACATGCTACTGAGAATATTTGTACAGTATGACTCAATGTACGTGGGTACATTCTTCAACTAATTTTCCTTAGATACAAAGGTGCTTCAAGAATCTATTCATTGTGCTTTCCTGGGTGAGGAAGAGCAGAAAATAGAACACAAGTTCTCTTCTGGCTCCCACTGCCTTTTCTAGGCCAAGGGAATTCTCTTTCCTTGACTGAAAGTCAGACTTGGACCTACAACCTTTAAAAATGTCCTCTCTGCTCTAGAAATCCAATGTCCAAAAGAGGCACTCAAAGAGAAGAGAATATTCACCATCTATGTGACAAATTAGATGGGAATTTGAACTTGAACCACTCACCAAAAGCTCCACATGTTCTAATATTCTTCTTAGTTACTTCATAGAAATTAAGGGCTTGTCTACATGGCCCCGCAGTGCAGACCAAGGAGGTGTGAGTTGCAGTGCACAATAAACTGTTGTGCTGCCACTGTCTCATGTAAAACATTGTTAGCATGAACTACAAGGACCCTGGTTGGGGAATTAATATAGTCCCTTTTCAAACAGGACACTAGGTCACACAGGCTGCTGATTGAAACTAGATCACCAAAGTTGCAGTGCAGTGCTTTAACCCAAAACCATCCTTACCCACTAAAAGAAAGAAAGATAGTCTCTCTCTCTCTCTCTGTATGTCTTCCATACAGTGGTAGCTCAGGGCAAAGAGGAGCAGCAGTCCCATAAGCACAATGCCTTGAAATCCCTTTCTGCAACCAAATATCTAGTGCTACAACATCTTTGCAAAAAAGTTTACTAGACCTTTGAACTCTGCCCAGAGACCTTCTTAAAGCCTGCAAGCTAGCTACTGTTTTCCATGAGGCAACACTCAAAGATGACATATTTTCCAGACCTGAAACTCAGACTGAAGGTGCTGCTCAGTTTATACTGGGAAATATGATCAGAGATGACTAAGTCACAAGAAATTTCAATTACCCAGGCAGTTGCTGGGAGAAAAAAATACATTGAAATTCAGTCAATCAATGAAAATTACCAAACTCTGCTAATTACTTGTTTCAACAAATTGAGCAAGCAACTGAATTGAGGCAATTTTTGAGCTGTTATTGACTAATAGGGAGGAAGTAATTAAGAGCTTGGAGTGAACGGTGAACTTGGAGGGAGTGATCATTAACATATGATTATGTAGTAAATTCAAAGGAGAGGTTTATTAGTATTCAGTTGCATTAAAAGGACAATCTGCCAGAGATTGAGAACCAACAGATAGGTTCCTAAGTATAAAATTATTAAGAGAGCAAAAATGTAGGGGAAGATTTCCAAGGTATAATATAAAAAATGCACAATGGAAATCAATTCCACTGCAGCAGAAAAACACGAGGAAGAAGAACAAACTAAGGTGACTATTTGAACGACTACGTATAATAAAAGGGGGGCAAGAGAGAATAATACAGCATGTAGCATGTATCAGCATGACAAAGCAAAATGACTAGCTGGGCCAGATCCTTAGCTGGTATAGCTCCATTGGCTTTCAGACAGTTACACCAGCTTATATCAGCTGAGGATCTGGTGTCAGTGAAAGCTTTGCAGAGACCAATGTAGAGAGGCAAAATGATAATATTGTAGGGTGAGTTAAAGAAGTCAAAGGAAACGATAAGTTTTATAAATGCACTAGAGCCAGAATACCAGGGAAGAGGAAGAATCACTACATAATCAGAAAGGAGAACAAACAATCGTATCTTGGGGCCTGACCCAAAGCTCATTGAAGTCAGTAGAAAAACTTCTACCTGCTGATTTCTGTGAGGTTTGGGTTAGGCCCCTTGTTACTTTGTCTCGATTTTCAACAAAATCTAGGGAGAAAGCTGCAAGCTAAGGAGGAATGGGCTAATAGAGTGAATGAATAACAATTGGTTGCAGATAGAGTACCTGGATAACTTCAGCATATGTATGTGCATGAGTTATAATCCATTGGCAGGGGAATTTAAGGTACCAGTAAGAAGGAGAACAGATGAGGTCCCAAATGACTAAAAGAGACAAAATGAATGGATTTAAAGGCCTGACCACTATGATCATTTATTCTATTCTCCTACATAATACAGGCCATACAATTTCATCCAGTAATTCCTGCATCAATCTCAATAATCTGTGGCTGAACAGCTTATTTTGTAGAAAGACATCCAGACTTTATTGCAAGAATAAATATAGTTTTAAAAAAATGGAGTTCCATGCAATATCATCATTTAGTTGAAAGTCAATGGGCCTGATCCCATTATCAGTCTATCCTGACAAGTGCCATTGATCTCAATGGAAGCTGTATATATGGAATGAGTACAGCATTGGGCCCAAAACTGGAAAAAAATATATGACCACAAATAATGAGAGAATCAGTCTGAAAGTCTATAATGTCGGCGAGAACAGCACGGTGACAGCATGAGCTCACAACGAATGACAGCTCATGCCAGACCAAACTGTCTCCTTCCATTGATAGAAGTTTGGATTTAAATGGTGCAAGAACACTGCACTGAGAGGTAAGTGTCTTCCTGGGTGAGCAAGGAGGAGGTCGTGATTGCCAGGCTTCGGAAACTAGTGATGCGCGGTAGCATTAGTGGGGGGTATTGTCATATCCCCACCAGGAGCACTGAGGGATGATATTTTAAACATCACCAATCACCCACTTCACCTTCTTTCTCCTCATCTCCTTTCATTGAACAAATTGTTACAATGACTATAAAGAGTGATTGCAGAGCTCATAAAAGCTAACAGCATGCTCTAGCTCTTATGAAGCTCAGCTAGAACTTTGATGTTGCTTTTGGGTAGATGTGTCTCATCTGAGCTCTATAAGACTCATCTGTTCCACAAGGAAACAGTTGTGCCTCTCAAACCTGTCTGCACCAATGTTCATCCATATAGATCTTTCCCTACCACAGTGTATACCCTATTATTATTTGCATTATATTAACACCCAGAGGCCTCAGGATCAAGGTCCCATTGTGCCAGGCACTGTAAACGCTCTTACTAAGCGACAGCCTTAGAGTTTAAGATCTAATTACACATGACGAGGCATGGGAATCTGAAATAATTGGCCAAAGGTCACACAGCGGGGGTTTGATGGAGCCAGATCTAGCACTCAGATCTTCAGAGTCACAGACGTGTGCCCTACCCATTGGACTACACTTGCATCAAGTTGATCAGCAGAAATATTTCATAGATTTCATCCCCATAGTTTTTTCCTGTGTTTTCTTGGTTGCAGAACTTTACAGATTAGACTCCAGTGTGCAAATATCATCCAGGGGAGAAAATGCCAGCTACTAAAAGGCAATTTAATGGAGCGGGAAAAGCCCTAAGAACCAAAGGCCAGAAGTGGAAGCCAGATAAATTCAAATTAGAAATAAGGCATATGTTTTTAACAGTGAGATGATTAACCACTGGAACACAATACCAAGGAAATTGGTGTAGTCTCCATCTCTTGAAACCTTCAAGTCAAGGCTAGATGCCTTTCTAGATGATGTGTTTTAACAAAACAAAAGTTATTGGGCTAATATAGGAATCAGTAGGTGAATTTCTATGACCTATATTATACAGGAGGTCAGGCTAGATGTTCTAATGGTCTCTTCTTGCCTTAAAATCTACGAATACATGACTCACTAGTCTATTTATGTCTCTGAGAGTGATGCTGACATAGACCAAAAACAGTGGTTCATCTCCATCCTCTGCAAAGTACTAGGCCATGTGTAATCAAAAATAAAATTAAAAACTGAACAAAAGACACATTTCAGAAGTGTTTTAAGGATGTAAATACCAAGGAGATTGAGGAATTGTTTACTGTGGTAAAAGATTGTAACTCATAGCTAAAAAGTAATCACCCAGGCCTATTCTGTTCCGTGTAGGTTCTTCTACTATACCCATGATAATGGATGGGATGAAATTAAATAAAGATAAATTTAGGTTGACTGTGCCAAGATATACAGTGAAAGAGACATTATTTTAGGCATTTAAAAGGAGACTGGAGAAGCATGAGAGAATGTTCTGTAGGGAATAATTCTGAGGAGTCAGAGAAGGGGTTAAAGCACTAAGTAGGTCTTTCCTTATTGAGGACTTGGCATCCTCCTCTTTCAAGAACCCTTTCAAATATGCTGATTATGGTGGACTTTTCCTCCTAGGCAGAGGGCCTCTGCACTTTGCAAGTCCTCTGCAAATCCTCAAGATGGGGCTTAAATGGTAATTAGGTAGTGCAGAGTCATTGTGCTGGGCCCTTACACAGGAGTGAATTCCCTCCTGGGGTAGAAATGCACATTTCAATGAGAGGAAGAAAATACAAGGCAGTTAGAATGATTTCTATCTGATGGCTCTTATTTTTACTTTCACTTTCCCACAGGTAATGGATATCTAAGGCAGGTGATTAGCCTATATGCATAGTTTGGCTTTTTTATGTCTTACACATGGTGATGTAGTACTTCTCTTTAACACGATACGCTTCCTGGAAAGATGTCACATCCTTAATTATCACTCTACAGTAATTGTCTTGCTTTCACCAGAAAAAAAAAAAAGTATGTTTGATGTTCAATGCCAATGAGCCTTCTTCAAAATTTATGATCATATATTGCATATTTTCTCAACATGAGAATTTGCTTGCATCCTTGAGGGATTCGCCCCGCCATGTGTGTCTACTCCATGGCAGATATTTTATTGTTAATCATACTCTGAATTAGCATTCTGGCCTGATTACACCGGTCAAGGAAATTCCATTGGCCTCACTAGTATTCCCGAGTTGCGCAGATATAAGCGAGAAATGGATCAGTCTTTCTGAGTTTTATGCTGGCAACATTTTATAGCACGGAGAGGGCCCTTAAGATTCAATACTAACTTTGAGATCCATATTGACTAGTATTCTTAATGCATTTCTTTTAAAAAGTGTATGAGGTAAAATTCTATGGCCTTTGATTAGTTTTTGCCAAAGAATTATCACTGTGGACTTTTCAATATGAACTGTTAATCACTGCCCTAAGCAGAAGTTCTTCATTAGATGAACCCTGCACTGAATCACAATCAGGCTTCTGGTGAGAAACTCAGCAGCTAGGAAGATATGGAAATATTAACTACTGGGTGCTTTTCTGGTGGATTCTTTTTAGTCAGCCTATGGATTCTTATCACCTTCTCAGCTTTTACTCTGACAGAAGTTTTCAGGCAAACTACAGGGTATCATTTCCAAAAAAATGCCCCACTGACTTAGGAGCCTAAGTTCCATTTTCAGTGTCTAAAAGCCAGATTTTAAAAGGTATGTAGGTGCCTAAAGATGAAGACAGACACCTAGTGGGATTTTCAAAAGCACCTAGGTACTGAAATTTGATGTCAATGGGCTTTGCACCTGTAGGTACTTTTTAAAATCCCACTAGCCTCTTATCTGCATCTTTAGGTACCCATATACCTTTAAAAATCTGGCCTAAATCCCTTTTATCCCTGAAGTTCCAATGGAAGTCATATATTCATTTAGAAGAAACTATAAACACACAAAAGCAGCACCGCCCCAGATATAGCCCCAGGAAACATTGTGGCCCATAGATTCCTCTCTGAGGCAAAATCCCTTCCCTGCTTTCATGCTCTTGTAAGTCAAGTCAAGTCCTTGAGAGGACACAGCTTACTTCCTTTCATGCCTGGCCTCAGCTCTCTCCATCTAGTGGGAGAGGTGGAGCCAGGCTTTCTCGGCCTATTCCCCATCCACGTGCTTTGAGGAGCAATATCCGGAGAAGAGGAGGGGCTGGCTCCAAAGCCCATTGACTTCAGTGGGCTTTGGACTAGCTCCAGACCCAGACGCACAGTAATTGTAGGTCCTATTCAGCTAAGCAGAGAGTTGGGTAGGCTGTCTACTCCCCCACTTCTTCAGATGGCACAAGGGCACAATTTAGCCCTCAAATATCAGCATCTTTAGAAAAGGAAACATGTTTTTTCTGCTATTCAATAATAACAGAAGTTCAGGTTTAGCTGCTGTATAATCCCAATAAAACAATATTGTGTGAATGTAACAGCTTTTCATTCTGAAGGCTCAACATGAGGGACAGAAAGAAAAAAACCCAGCCTATGAGCAATGAACCAGGGCTATGGGAAAAAAAAAATCACTCCATGTCTCTATGCTGCAGCTACCCCAGGAAAGGGGGAGAAATAATAAATTAAGTTTGTGCCCCAGCCCTCACCTCTGCCCTAGTCCCACATCAAACCTACACACCCTGTCATACAAAAATTGTGCATCACTTCCCCATACACCCTCTGCCCCAGCTCTTCCCCTTGCTCCCCCACCAAGCACATCTCTCCTCCACCTGCACCTCCTCCCAGGCCTGGCAGCCCAGTGGGATCTTCACATACACACAAACACCTGTCTGAGAGGAGACTAGCTCCCAGGGAGTTTTCCTCTCCACCTGCCCAGGCCTGGTGGTGTAGCATTAGAGAGCAGGAGAAGGGGAAGGAGCAAAAAGGATCTGCAAGTCATTTTTCACAGGAGGGCACACAGGGAGGAGAGACCCAGGCTGCCCTGTACTGTAGAATTGTTTCTTCTCCCTGCCTCCCTTCCCTCTTGTGAAAATCATTTTGGCTGCTCCCTCTTGCCCATCCCCCCAGTCCACAAAACTTTTCTCAGCTTCTGAAAGGTGAGGGAGGAGTTCTGCCTGCCTCCTGCCTCCTCCCTCCTCCTGTGACTGGCTGTTCTTTCCCCCAGGCTGTCTGCATTGTGAAGGCCGGAGCTTCTTGGCTTCACAGGCTTCAAAAGCTCATGATCTGTGAAAGTTGGCAACACTGCTTTGAAATCAGGTATCTATGAAGGTGCCCGCGAGGCTTCACAATGCTCACCACACCACAACCTCTCCCTGCCTCCCCTCTCTCCTTTGTAATTTTCATGGCTCAGTTGTGCCCTACTGAGTCATGTTGATAGCAGTGTGACTAGTGCCCTGCTAGTCCCATTCCATGGGATGTATTCCCCCGACTCAGTCCCTGTCCTCCCAAATCCCTCTGCACAGTGGCCTCTTTTATATGGATGATTTAATTGGGGATTGGTCCTGCTCTGAGAAGGGGTTGGACTAGATGACCTCCTGAGGTCCTTTCCAACCCCAATATTCTATGATTTGCCCTGTCCCACCTTTAATGGGTCCCTCTACTTCCTTATGGGGATTCCCCTTCTTTTCCTTCCTTGTCCTATTTCTGTCTCCTATGGGGCTACCTATTCCTCTCCTCCCCAACCCAGTGCCTCTTTCTCCTAGTAGGAGTGAGACAAAGTTACTGTAATTGGTAGCTGGTCGGTTCCCTCCCTGTGGAAGCCATCAGGGTAGGCAGTGAGGAAAAACCAGGGAAGAAGACAGGAAGTTTCTAGCAGCCCAGCAGCAGCCTGTAGTGGCCAGAGGTGAGAACTGTGGTGCATTGTCTTGGCTCTTATAGTCAGGACAGATATGGGGATCCAGAAGGGAGAGAGCAAAACCTGGGAATTTCCTCCCTAAATCAGAGCTGTTGGCAATTCTGCATGAGCGCACTATGTACTGCCAGGCAGCTCCAGCAATAAGGAAGTATTTCATTATCACACTACCATTCCCAAATGGAGAGAAGACTTTTCTACAGAATGGATAGTAGGAGAATTAATGAGTTGCTTCTTGGCAGTTTGTAACCGTAAGGCTTGCGTTATGTGCTTAGTCAATGATTTTATTCCCCATTAATCAGCACTTGTTCCATTCATTATGCAGAGATGTCTCTTCTGGAGATCATTGGCACTGAAATAGGAGCGCTCATAATTATAATAATAATAGTTCATAACAACTTTTAATCCGTATAGTCACACATGCCTTGAGGCTTTTGAATGCCTCCAGAGGAACAAACCAATCTATATGCAGTCACATTCAGCAAACCTCCCTGAATATCTCCTACAGCAGGTGCTACTCCATAATTCTGTATTCCTCCCCTCTCTGCAGTAAACACAACTGCAACAAAATTGAAAAGGGAATCAAACCAGTCTTATAGATGGAGAATCCACAGCATAAACCTCTACACACACAGTGCTCATTCAGGCTCTGCAAATCATGGGCTAGCTACTCCTAAGTCCCCTATGTGTCCCTGACATACAGCTTTCTGAAAGGAGCAATTGAGGATTCCCTTAATGTAGGGAAATCATTGAGTGACTTGAGGCTAGGTGGTGGTGTGTTAGCTCTGGGTGGATAAAGCCAGAATGCAAGACACCTTAGAAATCCTGGATGGCAGAGTGGTGCACACCTAGTGGGGTCTGGCCCGACAAGTCTAGCATTCCCTAACTTATGCCACTATGCCAGAAGCTCTCAACCTGTGGCCTATAAGGCCATTTCAGGGGAGTGGGAGGGAGGAATCAGACAATGAGACTAAGGTAATACGCTGTTGGAAGGGGGTGATCCATTATGATGGATTCTGCAGAAAGGAAGAGCTGAATAGAGTTAGATTGCCCTATGCAATCATCTGACATCAGCAAACCCACAGTTCGGTATATATGGAAATAAGTATGCATGACACTGTAGCAACCTGCATGGAATTTGTAGGGAGGAGCACAAGTTGCAGGAGGGAAGAGTTTGGAGGAGGCACCAGGAAGTCAGTTGATGTGCATGTGATTTGAATGCTAACTTCAGTTGTGTTTTCTTTTAGTAACATGGTATCCTCTAGGTTAATACCTAGCATGTGGCACGTGCCACCTGATGGCAGTGGTAAGTCTAATGAGACCTCCAGCAACAAAGAGAGCATGATTAACAGGAAATCAAAGCAGCATCTAGAAACAGAGCAGGCAGACAGCATGGAGGGACTCAGACCACTGGGAATGCTAGATTTCCAAACAAAAGTCTTGCACAAGCATGGAAAGAATGGAAGCAAGAACTGAATCTATATACAAGAGCTGATCATAGGGGATAAAGATGAGAAAAAGAAGGTAAAGCTAGTTTTACTCTTTCACTGAGAAAAAAGGGTAAGAAGCTATTGAGACACTGTGGCCAGGAATTATGCCTGAAGCACTGGGTTAACAGCTGATAAAAGAGTTTGATGAGTACCATGAATAAAGAGACAGACTATAGCTAGATGCTGGAGTTTTTTAACCAAAAAGCAAAAAGGAGAAGAAAGAATAGGCACTTAAGTTACAGAGCTGAGAACACTGGCATCCACCAGTAACTCTGAAGACTTTGAAGATTTGCTAGTTGAATACAAGATCATTTGTGAGACATGGGTTTTCAACTTTCAGGACAACCTGTTTGGAGAAGCAGATCTAGCCATAAAGAAATGCCTCCCAAACAGCCGAACTGTGCGGAGAAAGGATCAAAACAATGACAGCCACAAGTGCAGAACAAGTACACAAGCTCAAGCTGAAGGAACCCAGGAAGCAGGTCAAGGACAGATCAGCCAAGAATGCAGGCGTCATGGTCCAGTGTAGATACTGTGGAAAACAATATGAATGACAGAAAAAAAGGCCCAGCTTATGTGCAAAGGTGCAAGTGGTGTGGGAAATAGAACCACTTTATGACCCAATGTTGAAGCTTCCTCAAAAGAAAAAGGCAGAGAGATTAGACTAGGAAATTGTATCCAGCTGCTTAATTACCCTGACAGTTAGGATTTTTTTCCTAATGTTTAACCTAAGCCCACCTTGCTGCAATTTAAGGCCATGGCTTCTTGTCCTAGCCTCAGAGGTTAAGGAGAACAATTTTTCTCCCTCCTCCTCTTGACAACTTTTTCATAGAATCACAGAATCTCAGGGTTGGAAGGGACCTCAGGAGGTCATCTAGTCCAACCCCCTGCTCAAAGATGGACCAACCCCAACTAAATCATCCCAGACAGGGCTTTGTCAAGCCTGACCTTAAAAACATCTAAGGAAGGAGATTCCACCACCTCCCTAGGTAACCCATTCCACTGCTTCACCACCTTCCTAGTGAAAAGGTTTTTCCTAATATCCAACCTAAACCTCTCCCACTGCAACTTGAGACCATTACTCCTTGTTCTGTCATCTGGTACCACTGAGAACAGTCTAGAACCATCCTCTTTGGAACCCCCTTTCAGATAGTTGAAAACAGTTATCTCCCTTCATTCTTCTCTTCTGTAGACTAAACAATCCCAGTTCCCTCACCTCTTCTCATAAGTTATGTGCTCCAGCCCCTTAATCATTTTTGTTGCCCTCCACTGGACTCTTTCCAATTTTTCCGTAGATTTACTTCTCGTATCTTGCTTACAACACTCCTACCGATATATACCAGATGATGTTCACTTTTTTTGACTGATATTTAGCTTGCAGTTCACTATAACCCCCAGATCCCTTTCTGCAGTACTCCTTCCTAGGCATTGTTCCTTCTAAAGTGGAGTACTTTGCATTTGTCCTTATTGAATTTCATCCTATTTACTTCAAAACATTTATCCAGTTTGTTCAGATCATTTGAATATTAATCCTTTCCTCTAAAGCACTTGCAACCTCTCCCAGCTTGGTATTATCCTCAAAGTTTAGAATTATACTCTCTATGCCATTATCTAAATCATTTTGATGAGGATATTGAACAGAACTGGACCCAGAACTGATCCCTGTGGGACCCTATTCAATATACCTTTCTAGCTTGATTGTGAACCACCTGCATCCCCTTACAATAGCCCCATAGTTTGTTTATGAGAAGGTCATGCGAGAAAGTATCAAAAGCCTTACTAAAGTCAAGTCATATACTGCTTCCTCTCATCCACAAGTCTTGTTACCCTATCAAAGAAAGCTATTAGGTTGATATGATACAATTTTTTCTTGATAAATCCCATGCCAGCTGTTACTTATCCCTTTATTATCTTCTAGGTGTTTGCAAACTGATTGCTTGAATATTTGCTCCATTATCTTTCTTGGTATTGAAGTTAAGCTAACTGCTCTGTCCTTATTCCCCTTTTTATATATGGACACTATATTTGCTCTCTTCCAGTCCTCTGGAATCTCTTCCATCTTCCATGAGTTTTCAAAGATAATTGCTAATGGCTCAGATATCTCCTAAGACAGCTCCTTGAGTATTCTAGGATGTATTTCATCAGGTCTTGGTGACCTGAAGACATCTAACTTATCTAAGTAATTTTTAACTTGTTCTTTCCCTATTTTAGCCTCAGATCCTATCTCATTTTCACTGGCTTTCGCTATATTAGATGTCCAGTTGCTATAAAACGTTTTGGTGAAAACTGAAACAAAAACGTCATTTAGACTTCTGCCATTTCTACATTTTCTGTTATTGTCTTTCTCCCCTCATTGAGTAACAGGTATCCCTTGTACTTCGTCTACCTCTTGCTTCTAATGCATTTGTAGAATGTTCTAGTGTTAGCCTTTATGTCTCTATCGAGTTTCATCTCATTATGTGCCTTGGCCTTTCTAATTTTGTCCCTACGTTGTTGTGCTGTTTGTTTATATTTATCCTTTGTAATTAGATCTAGTTTCCACTTTTTGTGGGACTCTTTTTTGAGTTTCAGATCATTGAAGATCTCCTGGTTAAGCTAACTAGTGTGTTCTCTTGCCATACTTCCTATTTTTCCTATGCAGAGGCATAGTTTGCTCTTGTGTCTTTAATAATGTCTTTTTGAAAAACTGCCAACTCCCTCAAACTATTTTTCCCCTTAGACTTTCTTCATGGGATCTTATCTACCAACTCCCTGAGTTTGCTAAATACTTTTCTTGAAATCCGTTGTCTTTATTCTCCTGTTTTTCCTCCTACCATTCCTTGGAATCTTGAACTCTACGATTTCACAATCACTTTCACCTAAGCTGCCTTCCACTTTCAAATTCTCAACCACTTCCTCCCTATTTGTCAAAAATCAAATCTAGAACAACCTCTCCCCTATTTGCTTTTTTTCCACCTTCTGAAATAAAGAAAATGTCTTCAGTCCATTCCAAGAACTTGTTGGATAATCTGTGCCCTGCTTTATTATTTTCCCAACGGATGTCTGAGTAGTTGAAGTCCCCAACCACCACCAATTCCTGTGCTTTGGATGATTTTGTTGTTTAAAAAAAGCCTCATCCACCTCATCTTCCTGGTTAGGTGGTCTTTAGTAGATCCCTACCATGACAGCACCCTTGTTTTTTCCCCTTTTAAATTTATCCAGAGATTTTCAACAAGTCTGTCTCAACATCAGTCCAAGTGTATACATCTTGGACATACAAGACAACACCTTCTCCTTTCCCCCCAGCCTGTCCTTCCTGAGCAAGATGTATCCTTCTATAACAATATTCCAGTCATGTATATTATCCCACCAAGTCTCTGTGATGCCAGCTATGTCATAGTTGTGTTTATTCACAAGCTTGTCTAGTTCTTTCTGTTTATTATCCATGCTGCCTGCATTAGCATACAGAAATGATGATGTATACTAAAACCATTCTGAGACCAGTGGGCAAATGTAGACTGTCAATAAGAAACCCATGGAACAAGACATTATTGCTTGGAGTTTTTAAATATTTGACACCCAGGAGTACCAAAGTCTCCTTGGCAGCAGGGCACTGCAAGCAACAGATTTGATTTCAGTATAGGACCAGAATATCCTCAATGTGAGACAAGTGGACGAACAATCACAGAATCGCTCTCCAGCATTCTAACAGAAAAGGAGAACATATTTCTAGGAGATGGTCACTTAAGAGGCAAGCTGAAGTTAGAAATGGACCCCCATGTGAAGCCCATGAGATGTAGAATTCCATTAACGCTAGTGGAGCCACAGAAGAAGAAACTGACAACCGTACAAAAAGGAGGCATGATTACAAATGCCGAAAGTAGCACAGAGTGGATCAAAAGCCTAGTAGTGATAAGAAAACTATCAGGTGAACTGGGGATCTGCATGGATCCAAAGCCACTTAATGGATCATTGAAAAGAAGTCACTACCCATTACCAACAATTGAGGACATACTACCTGATTTATCTATGGCAAAAGTGTTCACTATCTGTGAGGGCAAGAATGGGTTCTGGCACATAAAGCCAGATGAGTCATCCAGCCACATGACAACCTTTGCCACACCTGTGGAGTAGCTAGAGCAACAGTGCGATGCCTCAGAAGGCGACTAGGATCAAGACTGATGCAAAGCCAGCAGCCCATAGTATTTACTAGTAAAGCTCTGACAGACACAGAAATGGGATATGCTCAGATACAAAAGGAGCTGCTGCCTGTGTTTCTTGGAATGGAACAGTTCCATCAGCTCGTTTTTGGGGCACAAGGTGGAGATGCAGTTTGATCATCAGCCATATGTCAACAGACTGAGTTCCTGGTGCCTCCTCCCACTTTCCCTCCTGCACTCTGTGCTCTTTCCTCAAAGTTCAGTGCAGTTTATTACTGTGATGGGCACAGGCTCAGAGCCTGAAAAGAGGAGAACAGAAGAGGCCATATTCTAAGCTGGTGTAAAAAAGCATAGCTCCGTTGATTTCAATAGCCAAACATTTTCAGCCATATATAGATGTGTGTGTATATATAGTTTGTGCTATTTTTTTCTACAATGCTGAGAGACTATGCAGAGAATATCATCATAGCTCTCCAATGCCCTACCTTTCAAGGGATATAACTCATTTTAGATGCAAAGTTATTCACATTCTTTAAAGTTTTGGAGTCCCCAGTTTTATGGCTGTAAACTATTTTAATCAAAATTAACGAATCATGAAAATGGGGTTGTAGAAAGTTGTTTACTCTAAAGGGATGTATCTGGTTATACTGTCTGCTTTAGATTTTAATATTTTTAAGGTAGGGAACATGCCATACTCAATATGTAAAATGAAGATATAAGATTATGTTGCTACTTATTTTTTAAAATAACTCCTTCATGTGCCTCACTTGGAAATCAGTACTAAGAAATGACAAAACAGCTGGGCTGGTACTATTTAAGAAAAACATACCCCTTAGTCTTCTTTTCTGCTAGAATAATCACCACAAACAGATTGTGATCTGCCCTGAAATGGTCAATATTCAATGTACTTGATAAACTGATTGAAAATATTCTGGGTCGGAATCTCTGCCTATGTTACAGTGCCTTTGCACTGCTCAGATGACGCAGAATAAAATTCTGTTAGCACAGGGGGAATTCTCAACTACCATAATGTAGATGGCTTCTAAAGTATCTGCCCTGAACACACAACCCCACCTCCAGCAGAGGCAATGTATATAGACACAGGAAAATGCATAACAGGAGCAAGTTTTAATCATTTGCATGATCTACAAATTCCTTACTAGTGTCAGGTCCCTTGAGAATCATAACCCCCCAGCATAAATTAGAATATTTTACAGCTTCTGACCTTCCACGTTTCCTCTTGCACTGGGTAGACTTCAGTTTAAACTAAGTTCTGACTCTTTGTCACTTCTAAGTTCTGACTGGTGAGATTAAGTCACACTACCTGCTTCTATTCCCCCACTGTATATGCATACAAGTCCTTCCAGGGCAAAAACAATTGTGTTCATGAATATAAAATCCATGCAACTGAAATTAACTTTCAGCAAATGTTCTGGCCAGTGCAGATGACAGAATTTGTAGTTATTTGCTTTGCTGCTGTTCCAGAGTTGTCAGCATTGGATAGAACTATCTGACTGCAACCTGGCAGTAGCAATAGGCATTTGGTGAAACAGAAGCTATTTTTAAAGTACATTTTAAAAAAAACAACATTAGGATTTATTTTATGCTCCACATTGCCTTCCCAGTATTGCCAATCCCTAGCATTCAAAAATCATGCATCAGATCCCCCAAATGATGAGATTGGCTTAAAAATAAGGAGATTTCCAAAAACTATAGATATGGGTTCTTTTATTTGCCATCTAGTTTTTGAGTCCTTAAGGTTCATACTTTTAGGCGTTTCTTTCCACAATCATAAGAGCTAGAGACTTATTTGTTGTTTCTAAATGAAAGCAGAGAGCCTCACATGAGTTCCAGAGATGGAGCTTTAAGAAAAATGTCTTAATTAAAGAGACTTGTGATAAAATTACAAAGGTAGACAACACTGTTTCTAAATAAAATATTGCAACAGCAAAACAGAATACCTAGGCTTTAAATGAGACCATTATTAATCACATCAAGTTTCTTGTTTTTCTCCTTTTATTTTAAAAACAAAGAAATATAATGTATATTAATGCAAGAATAAAGTATCTAAAATCAGATTCCAAGAGCAATATTAATTCAGCTGCTTTGTACATATGTAATATTTTCTATTTCCATTTTTCTGGTTAAATTTGCCTATTAATATTTCAGTGCTTTTGTTGAAAAATGTATACTGTAAACCAGAAAGAATGTGTAATACGATTGAGTTAAGAACCTGAATTTTAATATTTCACTTTTTTTATATTTCAACCTTACCCTCAATGTTCTTTTAACATTGATGCTTTGCAATTAGTATCACTGCAAGTTTGTAAAGAACTGTGAGATCCTTATGAAAGAAAAATGCTATTGGCATAATAATCTTCTAATTTAAAAAGGTGTGGATTGAACTCATATAGATATCTGGTTCAGTCTCATAATGGTAATTCATGACAAGATCTGAACATCATTTAGTTCCTTAAAATTGAAAGAAAGCTGTTACAGTATAATATTTTGGATGAAAAAACAATATTCTTTAGAGTCAATCATCTCAAATAAAACAGTATACCGGCACTATTATGTCAGACAAGCTTAAAATTTCTTTTCTTAAATAACATACAAGTTTGTTGTGTATCAAATATCTAAATTGCGGTGTTTTATGCATATGTTTGTTTCATATTTATTATTATTAACTTTCAGAGCAAATTTAATACAATGAACACACACTGCTAAGCTCCATTCACAAGGCTTTGCTGGCATAACATGTATTATAAAGTGAAGTATGCCCTTGGTTTATGATTAATAGAGGTAATCAATACCTTGCTTTCTGTGTGAATTGACATTTTATTTCTTCTGAACTTAGCATACTTCCAGAAGTAAAGCCTTTACTAGCTAGTGGGTTCTCTGACCCAGTGTATTTTAAAATTCTTGTTTACTGCTATGCCATCAGTTAAAGTACTCAGTAGAGCTGGGCAACATTTTTCATCTGAAATATTTTTGTGCAGAAAATGCAGATTTAGCAATACCAAAACATTGTGTGGGAAAAAACGGTTTCAACATTTTTTAAATGAAAGGATTTTTGGTTCAAACAATTCTTTGTTTTAAAATTTCCTTCAATTTTCTTTAAAAAATAATTCACAAATGTAAGAAAAAAGCTCAAAATCAAAACAAAACATTTCATTTTTGGTCAAATGAAATGTCTCGTTTGACCCAAAACAAATTTCTTCTTCCTTTGTAATTTACTGAGAATTTTGAAAAAAAATTGTTTTGGTTCAACTTGAAACAGTTTTTTTCTTTCACTGGTTCAGAATTGCCAACAAACCAAAAAATATTTTTATTCAGACAGTTCTCTTCAGGAGTTTGGCCTCAAATTACCTCTGGCTCACTCCCATTGTAACCATCATTAAATATGTTTTAACCTGTATTAAACACATGGAAAGAGAAAGAACAGTCAAAGCATTGAAAGTTGAAAGGTAGAGGCATGCATGAATGAAAGACGAGAAGACAAGGAAGAAGAGAAGAGTGGCTTGTCCTATAAGAAGAAGAGACAAAGGAGATAGAGTTTGGAACCCCAAGCAGGATAGAGGATGACTCACAGGAGATTTTGTGTGAGAACAGAAGACAAGATGACTTGTAGCCAGAAAGAAGAACAGAAGAGGGGAAGCCTGAGAATTTCACCAATACCAGGAAGAGGCAGATCTGCATAACTTTGGAGTCCCTACTAAGAAGAACAGACAGACCTGACACCAGAGCTGATCCAGAGAACAGAAGGTATATTAAATGCTGGGAGCTAAGATACAGGATGTGGACCTAAGGCTGAAGAGGATCCTAATGGGAGCAGGAAATAATCCAGTGATTGTCATTCAAGTGGGAAAAAATGATATGGCTAGATTCTTGTTGGAATGTATCAAGGAAGACTACACATGGCTGGGGAAAATGCTTAAAGAAATGGAGGATCAGATAATCTTCAGTGGGATTCTACCTGTTCCTGGAGGAGGAGAGCGAAGGCAAGACAAAGTTATGATGATCAACAGATGGTTCAGGCAGTGGTGTTAGAAGGCAGGCTTTGGGGATGTTTAACCACTGGGAAACATTCACAAGCTGTTCTCACGGGATGGACTCCAGCTGAATAGGGAAGGAAATAGACTTCTGGGATGGAGCTTTTCACAACTGATTAAAAGAGCTTTAAACTAAGAATTTAGAGGAGATAGTTGGGAAATGCCCTTGTAATTTCCATGTCTGATTCTAATATAGGTAGGAGAAAAATCAGATAAAAAAGGATACAGCAATGGAGAAAGGAATGACAGAGGATAGGAGAATGGAAAACAAGAGGTAAGATAGTGCCAGTATCACTGACAACAGTCAGGTGGGTGATACTGGCAATAAAGTGATTGTACCTAATCAGGCAAAGAACCTGGGTGAGGCCAAGAGGAAACAACTAAGATGCGTGTATACCGATGCAAGAAGCCTAGGTAATAACATGGAAGAACTAGTACTACTGGTGCAGGATATGAAACCAGATATTACAGGGATAATGGAAACATGGTGGAAAAGTAGTCCTAACTGGAATATTGGTAAAGAAGAGTATGTGCTGTTCAGAAAAAACAGAAAGAAAGGAAAAGGTGATGGAATAGTATTGTATATTAACGACAAGGCAGACTGTAAATAAATATGAAGTAATGGAATGGATAAAGTGGAATCTGTTTTGGTCTAAATCACTTTGGGAGAGAAAGGTAGCAGAATCTCCACTGGGGATACTGTGAGAGACCATATGAAAAGCTTTGCTAAAGTCAAGGAATAGCACATCTACTGCTTTCCCCTCCTCCACAGAGCCAGTTATCTCATCATAGAGGGCAATTAGGTTAGTCAGGCATGACTTGCCCTTGGTGAATCCATGCTGACTGTTCCTGATCACTTTCCTCTCCTCTAAGTGCTTCAGAATTGATTCCTTGAGGACCTGCTCCATAATTTTTTTTGAAGGCCAAGGGGAGATATGATTGATCTATAAAAACACATTAGAAGAATAAACAAGGATGCAGAGGAGTTATTTAAGTTAAGGGCCAATGTTGGCACAAGAGAAAATTGGTACAAATGGGCCATCAGCAAGTTCAGGCTTGAAGTTAGATGACGGTTAGATAATGATTAACTGAAGTTCTGGGACAGCCTTCCAAGGGGAGTAATGGGGGCAAATAAACCTAACTTGTTTCAAGACTGAGATGGATCCATTTATGAGGGGGTCAGTATGATGAGGTTGCCTACAATGGCATATGGCCCATCTGCAAACATTTCAAATGACAGGAGATGGGACACTAGATGAGGAGAGCTCTGAGTTACTACAGAAAATTCTTTCCCAGGTTTAACCACCATATTTGGGATTGGGAAATAATTTCCCCTTAGGTCAGATTGGCAGATACCTTGGAGGGGGCAAGGGGTTGCCTTCCTCTGCAGCTTGGGACATGGGTCACTTGCTTGTTTTCACTAGAGTAAATGGTGGAGTCTCTGTAACTTGAAGTCTTTAAATCAAGACTTATGGAGTAACTCAGCCAGAGGTTATGGATTTAATGCAGGATTAGGTGGGTGAGGTTCTGTAGCCTGCAATGTGCAGGAGGTCAGACCAGATGATTATGATGGTTCCTTCTGGCCTTAAAGTGTATGAGCCTCTGAGTCTATCAATTTCCTTATTCCACTAGTTTCTTTTCATTGTACAGGGTTTTTTACAGGGGAAAATCTGCTTGACAGTTTCTTTAAATGGAAGAAAGATGAGCCTGAACCGAATTCCAGATCCAAACATCCTCAAATATTACAAAGCCAAGCAAAAAATCAATAGTTCCGCTTGCAAAACTCTCAGTATTGTTTAGTATTTTTTAAACCTAAAGCTTCGCCTATGCTAGAAGACAATACTTTTTTAATGATGCCAGCACATCCAGTGGGGACACAGTTATATCAATATAAAGATACTTTATATTGACGTAGCTATTCCTGTACAGGAAGGGCAATAAGCTATACAGCTATAAGGCACCTTTATATTGGTATAATACATCCGCACTAGATTTGTACCAGGATATTATGTCAGTAAAAAATCACACCTCTAATGGAAATAGTTACACTGTGTGTGCAATGTGTGTGTAAACCAGTCCTTAGGAATCTCAGTTACAGGTTGTTGTAATACACAGAGCAACAAACCCTCGGAGACAGAGTTCCCACTCCAATCCTTATTCCCCCATTTTTTTTCTCCTAGGTTATGTTTCTCAGAAGAAAAGGACACATTCAAAATAAAATATAAGAATGGTGGCAGGCTGACACTGCCCTAAAGAGGGAGGCCCCAGAGAAAATGGAACTAGTTTTCAGATGCTATTAGAATGCTGCCAAAAACTTAATTGTCCGCTATTGGGACACACTGCTAATGGTCAGATTTCATACATATTAATAAGCTATTAATAAGCTGCTAAATGCTGCTAACTGGAGTGTGTGCATGGTGAGGGGAAGGGCTTGGGATTTTAAAGTTTACACAAGCCAACACAGCTCATGGTTATAAAGCCAATGCTGCACATGACTGAAATCTATGGGAGTTTTGCCCTGAGATAGCCTGTTTTATGCAACTGATATTATATAAGAGGATTTGATCAGGTTTTTGTGATGAGTCCAGGGGACTGGACATGGTGCCATAGGTGCCAACTTCCCCCGGCTCCAGTGGGTGCTCGTGCCCCCACTCCCCGACCCCACCCCAACTCCACCCCTTCTCAAGTTGGGTACCCAGAATTAGTGAATATTTGACAATTTTAGCCTTAATCTCTCAGTGCCTCAGTTCCCCGGCTATAAAATGGGGAGGATCATATTACTTAATCTCACAGGAATATTGTGAAGATAAACTCACTGATGTTTGCAATGCAGCCAGGCACCATGGTGAGACCACCACAGAGACAGCTAGGGGACTATTATTAATTCTGTGTTGAGTGCAGAATTTGAATGGTGTGCAATAAACAACACTTAGAGCTGCACATTGAATGAAGAGGATATTCATAAAACTTCCATTAAAACTACATTAAAAGTACATTACTAAGGTTGCAAAGTCAAGCACTCAGAAGTTAGGAAATGCCAGACTTGAGGTTGTCTGTATGACCTTAATTCTGGCATGTTGCATATGAATTATGATACCATCTTTAATAACATGATCACATACTTTTCTATAGGACACATGCCTCCTTCAGACACCCATCCCAACCTCCCTACTCAGCTAGTTGTCCCAGTCTCCCATCCCCTTGACTACTTGTGCTATCTGTAATGCAGGGTACTATAACACTTTGAGACCCATCAAAGTGAAAACTTCAGTGTACCATGCATAATACATTATGATGATTATTTATGTACATGTGTTTTAGTGAGGCGTAATGGCCTAGCGCAGCAGGGACTAAACTGAGGCGTGTTCTGTTCCTGACTCTGCGATGGGGAGAGTGTCTTTGCCTCGGTTTCCCTTCCTTTCCTTTATCGGGCTTGTCAAGGTAGACTTTCAACTCTTGAAATCAGGGACTGCCTGTGGCGTTACATATATACAGCCGCTAGCACGATGGGTCCCTGCTGGTGGTTGCCTATAGGCACTCCCATAATACACATAATCATTTAAATCTACAAAAACCGTTATCTCACTTTCCAGGCTGCCCAGGAAAGCTCACCTACTCTGAGTTGCACTCAGGGGTGGAGTCAGGTTTTGCATCAGTGGCTGAGGGGTGATGCGTGCTGAGCTGGAGAGCAAGCCTACCACACAGTCAGGCAGCAGTGGCATCTCCTGTCTCATAGGGCTGGGCCTGGCTTTCCACTCTGAGCGCTGCAACCAGGGTTAGTCCACAACATTTTGGCACCTGAGGTGGGGAGCTCAAATGATGCCCCGGTGCTGCTCGCTTGGGCCAAAACTTTGAAAGGTCTCTTGTGCCCAACTTCCTCCAGCCCAGCACTCCACCATTCCTGGGCATCTAGATGCACAGAGAACACATATGCACCAGCAGCAGACAATTTTCTAAACTCTGGGTCCTAGTGGCACCCTTCCCTCCCACCCCCACAGTCTGGCACCTGAGGCGGCCACCTCATGGTAAGGCCAGCCCTGGTTGCAACCTGGCATATGGGGTCACAGCGCCAGGTGGGTTTGGCCTGGCTGCCCCATGGTTGTGGCTGAGAGATGGACAGGCCATATTTGAGTGACTGGTGTTGCAGCATGCACAGGGATCACAGCACATTTGGCCCCAAGCATCGTGTCTCAATGCCTGGAGCAGGGAGCTGGGTGCAGGCTTGCAGGACAGGAACCACTATCGGCAGATGAGTGCTAGGTGGGCTCACTCTCCAGACCAGTGTGAAAATTTGTGTCATGAGTAGGGTGACCAGACAGCAAATGTGAAAAATCGGGACAGTGGGTGGGTGGGTGGGGGGGAATAGGAGTTTATATAACAAAAAGACTCCAAAATCAGGACTGTCCCTATAAATTTGGGACATCTGGTCACCCTAGTCATCAGTTCCTTCTGTTAACTGCATAATATGCTTGAAAAGGAGCCATTGATACATGTCAGGCCACCTGCGGGGGGCGGTCACCCCATGCCCTGTTAATTCTGACACCGGCTGCATTGTAGTGACAGATTCATTCACATCCCAGTTGTGGCACCGTTAATACACTGGTGAGCACTCATTCTTGCAAACAATCCTAGGTGTTAATAAGCCCAGGTAGGTGTAGCTCTGAATCTGGAAGCATGGAGCTGAGATCTCTGCAGAACACCTTTCACCTAATTTTTTTAAATGACTTGGCAAGAGCAACAAAATTAAGACTGTCCTCCATGCCATTGGGCAGTACAGAAGCTGTGTGGGGCTTTTTGTTTTTTTCCCCCTGTATCAGCCCATTAATATTTTATTCACACACAACCGCCTCCCTCTACCTCCCAAGATAAAAGTTGACATTTAGCATTGCACTTCAGCTAATTCTGCACCTACAGAAAGGCTAAAAAAAAAAAAAAGATCTAGTCAGCATCTGGGGGCTCACCTGTTTCCAGAGTTATTTCACTGTAGTATAAAGGCTTCTCTGGAAAAAAAAAAAGTGTCTTTTTAACTTCATAGATATCTCAATGACAAACAAGGCACTGGAGATTTTACCTGAGTGTTGCTACCTGAGGTGGACTCCAGGTGAGGGGCATGAGGTTGATTTGACTAGATGGATCAAGGTGGTAACAACTACTGGTGCCCTGCCTCCAGTAGGATTTTACATCAAGAGAGCTATCTTGAACTGGCCATCTCCTTGTAAAAACACACCGATTTCATGCAGCAAAGACAGCCTTCATTAGACTATCTGGTGTATTATGAAAGCCACAAAAACAAGATGATTATAGAGTCACAGGGCCAGATCCTCAGCTGGCATACATTGGCATCGCTCCATTGACTTCCAGGCTGTTATGCTGATTTACACCAGCTGAGGATCTGGCTCATAGAAGTCAGAGCTGGAAAAGACCTGTTAGGTCATCCGAGCTAGCTCCGTGCCAATTGGAGATTGTTCCTTACAGTGCTTTATCACTCTAGCCTTAAATTATTCAAGCAATGGGATAACCTCAGCCTCCCGGGAGAGACTATTTCACAGACTAATGGATCTCATTATTGGAAGATTTAATCTGAATACTAGTTAAAATTTTCCTTAATTTTATCCCATTGCTCCTAGTTATACCCTTCCCTTCCAGGTACCTCTGAACCAGGGGCTCTCAACCTTCCAGACTATTGTGCCCCTTTTAGGAGTCTGATTTGTCTTGTGTACCTCAAGTTTCACCCTCACTTAAGAGCTACTTGTTTACAAAACCAAACATAAAAATACACAAGTGGCACAGCACACTCTTACTGACAAATTGCTGACTTTCTCGTGTTTACCATATAATTATAAAATAAATCAACTGGGATATAAATATTGTACTTATATTTCAGTGTATAGTATACAGAGCAGCGTAAAAAGCCATTGTCCATATGAAATTTTAGTTTATACTGACTTTGCTTGTGCTTTTTATGTAGCTTGTTGTAAACCTAGGCAAATATGTAGATGAGCTGATGTACCCTGTGGAAGACCTCTGTGCATACCCCTGGTTGAGAACAACTGCTCTAAACAGTTCTTCCCCTTCCATTGTGAATACATTCTTCACAAATGTGTGGACAGGTCTCTTCCCTGTCACACTCACAAATGTCTCAGTCATCTGTCAGCCAAGCTCTACACACTTACTCCTCTTCATCTCTCCTCCTGCTCCTTGATAATCTTTGTTGCTTTTCTTTGAATCCCACAAGTTTGCCTACTGCTTCCTAGAACTGAAGAACAGTAAGTACGGAAACTCACTACCTCAATTATGATCACATTATTTTACATGGACAAATCAATTTGATACTAAAATGCTTCTATTCCCTATGACCCTATTGGCAACCTCATATTCCCAGTCTTCTTCCTGATCTTTCTAGTCATAGATCCATTTTGTACAAAGCAGCTTCAGTCTTCTCATCAGCTTCACAAATCTACCCAGTGTTTTTGGCATACATGAATAAATAATTAATTTGTTAGTAACTTGATCTAAATTCATCTCACGTTTCTCTGTGTGTCACTTAAAGCTGCATCATCTGATGACAATTTCTGTTTGTATAATCGCTGTTTACAAAATGAATCTAAAGGCATAGATGAGAAAAAGAAAAAAAAAGGATTTTAACCATTGCTAAGGCACAGTTGAAAAATAAGTGATATATACAATTTGCAAGCTGTATATATTGATTCAAATGTAAATCACATGACAAGCTAATGGTTAAACAAATCCATGTGGATCTATACTCTACATTTAGATCTGCTCCAACTCAGAGTGGTTTTTATTATTAGGCATTTTAGTACTCATTGAACAAAGAACGAATGTCCAAAATCTGTGAGGTTGCAAAATGTGACTTTAAGACAAAAAGTGCCAGGCTAACCTTGAACACAGAAAAATGCCAGCATGGTTTTATTAGTAACACATTCTTTGCAGGGCTAATAGGTCATTGGTTCAAATCCAACCCTTTGTCTCATACCCAGTGCCAATGGCAGTGCAGTTACAAAAAGCAGTTGTAGATGCTATAACTAGGGGGAGATTTGAAATTGAAGTTGCTAAATTATCATCTAGAGTCTTGTGCTTCCTGAAAGAGACATAAAGACACTTTGATTCCTTGCATTCTTCTCCTATTCAAGCCTTGGCTGGGTTTACTTTGAAGATTTTGATTTAATATTTGCTTTCTAACATCTACATTAAATATTTCAACTGTTTTTAATCTGCCATGGATGCCTTTGTTCATTGTGATTACGTTTCATGTATTATTCTTCAATCAGGATCAAGGCTCCATTTTGTTGTCTCTGTGCAGACACAGATTTAAGCAGTCCTTGTCCTGGAGGGCACTCAGTCTGAGAAACACAAACAAATGGAAGCTTGGGGGCACGGATGTAACACCAAAGCAAATGGACATGGTGGTGATTTGCATCGTTTTCTTAGTCCCATGTTTTGTAGCTGGTTGTTTTTGTTGTTCTTGCTGTTTTTAATTGGAGGTAAAACCAGGATGGAGGGACTGGCAAGAAAAGGGAACTAGTGAAAGCAAGAAAGCAGGAAATGGGAGGAAGGAGAAGTGTGACATTTACTGCTTGTCACCTGCCTTACTGATGTATCCCACAGTCTGAGTGGGTATAATTTACATACCAAGGATCCACAGGAAGGTGAAAATAAAATTAGCATGAGGGCTCTTTTAACCTATATCTTCTCCCGTGCCCGTCAGTGTGGGAGTTACACCGGCTCAGCCTTCCTTACACAACGGTAAACTGGGTTTAAATAAGTTTAATGGAGACTAAGAATGGGATCTTTTGAAGTACTCACTGTTGACCTGAGTCTGTAATAGTGAAATTCCCAATGATTAATCCCCAATGGGAGCAGAGTTTGGCCAATGCTGAGCAATCGTGAAAATCTCACCCTCAAGTGAGTGTAGGGGGGAGTCTAGCTTACTCCAGCTTCTGAATTTGGCCCAAGGACTAAAACTTGAATTTCTCACGGTATTTCTATCAGTGAAGAACTCCCAAAATGCAATGAAGAAACCAGAATGATTATGGGCCACTCCATGGCTCTGAGGGGTAGTTAAAAGACCTCAGAAAACATCAACACTAATAGAAATAAATGCAAACATTTAAAACAAAGATGACAGTACTAGTCCTACTGCTCACCTCCATCAGAGAGTGCAGAGCAATTCATTCCATGATATTTTTTAAAATTGTGGTTCACATTTAAACACAATGCAGGCGCTGAAAACCATCCGTTCAGCCATGCAAAATATCATTAAGCTGGCACAGGTATATTAAGTCAGCGGAAAAACCTTTTAGGCATAAGGTGTTCAGGGTCGGGGTTCTTTGCTCAAAGTGCTAAACTATAGAAAAACCAGTGTCCTGAGACAGATTTCCCTGCGGGGCCACTCAGTAAAAATGTGCAGTTCTGCTCGATAATATTTCACTGCGCTTCATTCAACACTCTGCTTTGGAAGCCAGCTTTTTTAATTAGCCATTTTATTAGTGGAGGGACATGTGACTTAAAAGGGCAATCCTGTACTGCATCCTTTTCAACAAAGAGAGACACAGCAGGGTACAAGCACCTTTCTCAGTGTGTCTGTATAAATCCAATCAGCGTTAGTGGGTGTTATCCTACACACAAGGCCATCAAGAGGGCAATGCACCTGCAAGTCTATTTCATCATGTTTTTAAAGAAGAATCGCTTATATTCAGTCCTGGAATTTTCACAAAGGCCCCATTCCTCAGAGGCTTCTAAATTCCGTTGAAATCCACAGACATTGGGAGACTAAATACCTTTGAAGGTCTGGAGCAACCTCAAATGAGAGAAAGGAATGTGTCCATAGTGTGATGATGATTTCAGATGATGTCATTGGGTCTCCAGCTGGATTTTACATATTGCCACAAACGATTCCAGGTGTGTGTGGTTCGAAATGTTTCCTTATTTACATTCATAAAACAGAGGTGTTGTACTGCACTTAGTGGGTGTTTCCAATGAGAGGTGAAGGATCACTCTTTAGAGATGAAGGCTGAGCTTGTGATTAGTGGAGCGCTTTAAGGCGCCAGGAGAACTAGGTTCTATTCTTCACTCTGACTGCCACATATTGTGGTTCACCGCTACTCTGCCTTTGTGACCTTGCCCAAGTCACTTCATGTTCCTCTGGGCTTCAATATCCCAACTGCAAAATGGGAGTGGGCGAGTAGAAATTTTTCCATTTGCCCACCTTCATCTATCTTTTTCATTTACAGTGTAAACTCTTAAGGTCAGGGACTGTCTTTTATTCGGTGTTCATACAGTGCTTAGCATAGTGACGCTCCAGTCTCACACGACTAACATATAATATAAGTCATAAGTCACCAGTCTTGTAGCTACTATATTAAAGAGTGGGTTTGGGCTTTATTTCCACCAGTGCCTCTTTCTCACTGTATGACTTCAGGCAAGTCACTTAACCTTTGATTCAGTATCCCCACCTGTAAAATGAGGATACTAATACCAATCCAACAAGAGGTTCTATGGGGCTTATGAGATTTATATTTGTAAAGCATTATATAGCTGAAAATTGCTATTATAAGTACAAAATTCTTATTATCAGATGAAAACCCTGGGCATGCCTGCTGAGAGGTGTATGACCTATACAAAAATGTAAGAGCTGTGTGTGTGCAAATGCTTAAACAGAGGAAAACAGTCTTAAATGCTGCAAAAGTTAAATAATTATTAGCCATTTAGAAATCAGTTAATACCTGAGGCTCTGTGAATTGCTTAGTTTCCAGAAAAGGAATATTAAAAGGATGCACGCTGTAGAAAGCATTTTTCACCCCAGGCATCGACTAGGATAGAATCCCTGGAACGGGGATGGGTAGTGGAGACAATTGTATAATAAAGTGAGCCCTTAAAGGCAGGTCTATACAAGTAACTTTTGCAGGTATAGCTTCTTCTGTAGTATGTAGGGGGAAAAGTGATGTGACCATGGGGGATTTCAGTATGAATACTGTACGCTGTATGTCTCATGTACTAAAACATCCTTGGAATTTCAAAATATTATAGATGACAATTTCCTAACTCAAAAATTATTGCAGCCAACACTGTGTGATTCTATATTAGACCTTGTCTTGACAGATAAAGAGGAACTGATCACATAACTAAAATGTAATCATAACTTAAGTACAAGTGATCAGTATTTTATCACATTTATAATGTGTAAAGAGAATATAGCACAGACTCGTGAAATATATACTTTAACGAGGTCCATTTCACAAAACAAAATATGAGCCAAATAAGCAGAGAGGCAGAATTTAATAAGAAAAATGTGATGCCCAAAAAGCCACAACTGAGGAAGAAAGGCACACTTGATTTACAGAGGAAGTGAAGGCAACTATAAAATAAATATAAAAAGTGGAAGAAAGGGGAAGTTGATAGTAATGAATATAAATTAGAAGCAAAGGGACACAAGGATAAATCTACGGCAAGCAGATTTAAGGACAATAAGATTGAGTTTTTAAAGTATATTAGGAACAAATAGAATGTCAACAATGATATTAGTTTATTACTAGATAGAAATGGCAGAATTATCAATAATAATGTAGAAAAGGTAGAAGTGTTCAATACGTATTTCTATTCTGTATTGGCAAAAAACAGATGATGTAATTCATACATATGATAATACCTTTTCCATTCCACTGGTATGTTAGGAGAATGTTAAACAGAAGCTACTAAAGTTAGACATTTTTAAATTAGCAAGTCCAGATAAGTTGCATCTAAGAGCTTCAAAACAGCTGACAGAGGAGCTTGCTGAACCATTAATATTGATTTTCAATAAATCTTGGAACACTGGGAAAGTCCCAGAAAACTTGAAGAAAGCTAAATTTGCCCTTGTTTCAAAAGGGTAAACAAGATGACCTGGGTAATTATAGTCCTGTAAATCTGACATTGATCCTGACAAGATAATGTAGCAGCTGATATGGGATTCAATTAATAAAGAATCAAAGGATGGTAATTTAGTTAATTCAAGTCACCATGAGTTTATGGAAACTTATTATGATATCTTAAATATATCATAATATATATTTATTATGAGGTAATAGTTTGCTTGATAAAGGTAACAGTGTTGATGTAATACACTTAGACTCCTGTAAGGCATTTGACGTGGTGTCATGTGACATGTTGATTAAAAAAAAACTAAAAAGATTTAAAATTAACATGGCGTACATTAAATGGATTAAAAGCTGACTAACTGTTAGGGCTCAAAATTAAATGACAAACCGGGAATCATTATCAGATGGGTGTTTTTCTAGTGGGGTCCCATAGGGATTGGTTCTTGGCTACTGAACATTTTTCTAATGACACAAAAGAAGAGATAAAATCATCACTGATAAACTTTGCAGATGGCAGAAAAAATGGGGGAGTGGTAAATAAGGAAGAGGACAGGTCACTGATAGAGTGATCTGGATCGCTCAGTAAACTGGGCTCAAGCAAACAATGTGCATTGTAACATAGCTAAAAGTAAATGTATACTTCTTGGAACAAAGAATATAGGTCACACTTATACGATGGGGGACTCAATCCAGAGAAGAATTGACTCTGAAAAAGATTTTCGGGTTGTGATGCATAATCAACTAGCCAGTACTATGCTGTGTCCAAAAGGGCTAATGAGATCATTGGATACATAAACAGGAAACTCTCAAGAGGGAATTGAAAGATTATTTTACTCTGTATTTGGCAAGATTTGACCATCTCTGGAATACTGTGCCCAGTTCTGGTGTCAAGAAGGATGCTGGTAAATTGGAGAAGATTCAGAGAAGAGCCATAAGAATGATTAAAGAATTAGAAAACATGCCTTATAATGTTAGACTCAAGAAGAGCAAACTCGTTAGCTTAAAAAAGCAAAGGGAAAGAGGTGCTTTGATTACAGTCAATAAGTACCTAAATGGGGCACAAATATTTAATAATAGTCCTTTAATCCAGCAGAGAAAAATATAGCCCAATCCAACGTCCAGAAGTTGAAGCTAGACAAATTCAGATTTGAAATATATTGTAAATTTTTAACAGCAAGATAATTAACCATTAGAACCACTTACCAAGGCCATAGTGGATTCTCCATCACTGAAATTTTTTAAGTAAAGATTGGATGTTTTTTCTAAAAGATATGCCCTATGAATTATTTTGGAGAGGTTCTATGGCCTATTTTATACAGGAAATTGGACTAGAAAGATCACAATGGTCCCTTCTGGTCTTGGAATCTATGAATCTGTGAAAGATAAGTGTGTGCTTAAGTATTTTGTTGGATTAGATTAGAGTGCTCAGCATCTTGCAGGATTGAATCCATAAATGAGATCTCAATGTTCTGTTGGGAGTTGGTAGAGGTAAAGAGTCGGGAGGACATACTGGAGGAGTGTGAAATATTTGTGCTGAGAATCATGTTTATTATGAATTCCAGATGCCCTTCACATTATCTGATCTTTCACTCAAGTGGGTGAATTTTAAAAGCAAAAATGACTATGTTTGCTAAGTGTGGGGGAGGGCAATGAACCCATTTTACAGAAAAAATAATAGAGGTTGATTGGACCACCGCAGGTCCATGTCAATGACGTGGAAATTAGCCATCGTATGATGGGGAGGGTTGCTTTTGATGGGAAAATAGGCATTTCATCAACATTTCACATTTTGGTACATGAAAAGGCAAACGTTTTCACACACAACAACAAAATGTTTGATCTCACAATGATCTTAGCACTCTCTCCCTCATTTGCCTCCTAGCTATGCTATGTCACCCGATGGATACAAGCTTCATGTATCCATCTCATAAAGTAGAGATGATGCCCCAGTTGAGCAGCGAGAAAGCAGTAAGATCCTGAATAGACCAAAATATTTGTTGCGGGAAATGGTAGTCACTAGATAGCATATGGGAAATAAAATTAAGCATATTCAGTCATCAGGAAAATAGCAGAAATTAAGTACCAAAAATAAGGGGGTAAAGATCATCAGTGAGACAGGGAAAACATGTGGGCTGTCCAGATGGACAAAGATGCAGTGGTGAAGGCACCTTCACAAAAGAAGAAGAAATAATTCTAAGGGACAGAGAGAAGGAGGTTGCTAAATGAGCAGGGGAGAGAAGGGATGGGAATAAATACAGCTAGGGAACCTGATTCTGTGTGTGCTCAGAATTACTGTGGGTGGGAGATGTCATTTAAAAACAACAATTAAATCTGAGCCAAAAAATTTGTGCCAAAATTTGATAGCTGGGGAATCCCAGAACTCTGATTATATTCAGTAATATAATCAGAAGCACAGCTTGGATTACCTTCCATGGTTAATACAAAATGTACCCCAAAATGCATCCCATGATCAAATAGGAAATAAGAACCTGTTCTTGTGAAGTTTGGAGCACCTCCTACTGTGTGCTGAGTGCTCTCAGCTCCCATGGGAACTGAAGGCACTTGTTACCTGGCAGGGTCAAGCCCTAATAGGAGAGAGAGAGAGAGAGAGAGAGAGATTGGAAGAGCGGTGTAGAAAAGGAGAAAATGCATATATTATAAAATTAAAACATTAAGAAAGCATTTTTAAGCTCATACACTTCAAGATAGGCAACCTAAATCCATATATAGGCAGCTAAACAATTTGCTTCATTTTGAGCCCAAGACTTTCCATTCTCTGCAAAGGGCATTGGATCAGCTCCTATCTGAGGTGCTGGGCAAGCAGCCCCTCTGAGTATCAGACAGCTTATTTATGATGTGATTAAAGTGTCTAACTTTGGACATACAAATCTGAAAATTTTACTTGTATTTAACTAGTAAAATGATACAAATGTTTTTTTAAAATCTGTTTAGTAAAAAGTAGATGCCAAAAGTTCACATTAATGTTGCAGAGTGAAAAGTAGAAACCTGTGTTTATACATTGTTATTGTTATTATTTTAGGTCATGGAACCAAAGGAGTGTTTGAACTTCTTTCAGGATGGCGCAGAACCAGAGAGAACCTTCCATTCAAGGATAGGGTAGCAGATACCTATTCAGATGTCATGGTCTCCTATACAATGACGAGTTCTTTGTATTTCATAGCCTTTGGCATGGGTGCCAGCCCTTTCACCAACATCGAGGCTGTGAAAGTTTTCTGTCAGAACATGTGTGTTTCCATCCTGTTGAATTACGTCTATATCTTCTCCTTCTTTGGCTCTTGCTTGGTCTTCGCTGGGCAGCTGGAGCAGAACCGTTACCACAGTATCTTCTGTTGTAAAATCCCTTCTGCAGAATACCTGGAGAGGAAACCTATGTGGTTCCAAACCATGATGAGCGATGGCCATCAGCACACTTCTCATCATGAGACTGACCCCTACCAAAATCACTTCATCCAGCATTTCCTACGAGAGCATTACAACGAATGGATTACTAACATCTACGTCAAGCCATTTGTGGTGATACTGTATCTCATTTATGCCTCTTTCTCCTTTATGGGGTGCTTACAGATCAGTGATGGGGCCAACATCATCAACCTCCTAGCCAGTGAGTCTCCAAGTGTCTCCTATGCCCTCATTCAGCAGAAGTATTTCAGCAACTACAGTCCTGTGATAGGATTCTACATCTATGAACCTCTTGATTATTGGAATGGCACTGTGCAAGAAGACTTAAAAACACTGAGCCATGGTTTCAATACAGTGTCCTGGATTGAACAATACTATCAGTACCTGAGAGTTGGCAACATCAGCACCACCAACAAAAGTGACTTTATCAGCATCCTCCAGAGCTCCTTTTTAAAAAAAGCCGAATTCCAGCACTTCAAAAATGACATCATTTTCTCCAAGGCTGGAGATGACAACAACATTATTGCTTCCCGCATATATCTGGTGGCCAGGACTAGTGAAAACACACAAAGGGAGGTGGTGGAATTGCTGGAGAAGTTAAGGCCACTATCTCTAATACAGAGCATCAAATTCATTGTGTTCAATCCTACCTTTGTTTTCATGGACCACTATGGCTTATCAGTAACTATGCCTGTCCTGATTTCTGGCTTTGGCATCCTGCTGGTGTTAATACTGACCTTTTTCCTGGTTATTCATCCTCTGGGAAACTTCTGGTTAATTCTCAGTGTCACCTCAATAGAGTTGGGTGTGCTAGGCTTGATGACTTTATGGAATGTAGACATGGATTGTATTTCTATATTGTGCCTTATCTACACTTTGAATTTTGCCATAGATCACTGTGCACCCCTGCTTTACACATTTGTACTAGCAACTGAGCACACCCGAACTCAGTGTATAAAAAACTCCCTCCAAGAGCACGGGACAGCCATTTTGCAAAATGTTACTTCTTTCCTTATTGGGTTGGTCCCCCTTCTCTTTGTGCCTTCAAACTTGACCTTCACACTGTTCAAATGCTTGCTGCTCACCAGCAGTTGCACACTACTGCACTGTTTTGTTATTTTACCCGTCTTCCTAACCTTTTTCCCACCCTCCAAAAAGCACCACAAGAAAAAGAAACGAGCCAAAAGGAAGGAACGGGAAGAGATTGAATGCATAGAGATTCAGGAGAATCCTGATCACATAACAGCAGTCTGAAAAAAAATAGATAGATAGATATGTATTACGAAGCGTTGCACAGAGATGCAGGGAAAGTAAAGCAAAGATCTCAGCTGCTTGCGCTGGCCGGGTGTAACAAGGAAAAGGAAGATCAAGAAGGGGTATTTCATGACACATCAAGGTGAACTCTTTTAAACAAAATAACAAAAGTGAAAATAATCTAAAAAAAATTCTTTGAATTCTCATTCTCCATAAAGGAAGAGTCTATGGGCCTTCAAGTGATCTTGAATTTAAAACTCTAGCTCTAAATGTGAATTGGTCTATCTGCCCCGTGTAAGACTGAAGTTGGGGAGTGGGGGAGGGAAAGAGTTATCAAGAAGAAAATAGTGTACACTAGAATGATTTGATAAAGTTGCCTAGCAAAGAGCAACAAGGGTTTCAAACGAGAAAAAATAAAGAAGAAAAGTAGGGGAGAGTAAAAATGCCATGATATTTTTCAAATTTCTTTTCTTAAGCAGGTTGGTTAAAGTAAACCTATGCACTTGGGAAATAGATATTTAAATCAATCTCAGCCAAAGTACTTCCCAGCTTGAATATACAATATGTAACCTTGTACCACAGTTAAAACATTATCATTAATTCAGATGGTAAAGATATACTGCCGTGTGATACAGGTACTGGATATATGGAAGAGGAAATAAGTGTAGGCCATTTGGAAACTCAGAGCTTGGTTTCTTGAAAACTGACATTTGACCATTCTCCCAATATGGTTATCAAGGACCTATTAACTGATGGTTATTAGTATAAATATATTTTGATACCTATGAATTCTGGAATTCCCCTTCCATTAACAGATCTTGTAAAACTAACCCAGGCCATTACCACTACAATGGTAATTGCAATTACTGCAGCGTTAGCTTCTAAATTCCTAAGTTCTCAGTGTTAACATTAAATGCCAAATATTAAACAAGCAGGAGCTTTAGATGTAACAATGGATCACATACTGTAGACTCAGTGATGTGATCATGCTGTGGCTGAATCAGTTCTGGAGCATGCACTGTATTGGCTTCTATATTCGGTTCTAGGTGCAAAGGTACCTATTTGCTGGTCCCTGCAATATGTTACAGGACATGGGGTTCTCTGGTTCCATTAGTAAAACGATCAGTAGAATGTGCTTTTTACCATCTGCAAAAAATAATGTTTTAATGTTTGAGTGAGACTGAATGAACTTCTAACTGCAAAGAGCCAGATCAGCCCCTTGGGAGAGTGTTTATTATTATTACTAAATATTTGCGTGTCTGATTGAATGTCTGCAACATCAAGCTTTGTTATGGCTGTTGAAATTTAATAGAAGGTAGTAAATCTGCACTTACTGCATGACACTAGAATTATGCCATAAAGTAGTACAATATGACCTTCCCTGCTTTGTAAACTGTACAGCTTAGAAGTTCAAGAGAAAGAACAAAAAGAGACCTGGAAAGTTTTTAAGTTAATCATTAAGGCCAAATTCTGTCCCCACTTATGCCATACACGTCTCCCATCTGCAATAGTGTTTTAAAAAGACTTGTTTTACACGCTCTAAAATGCAACCTCGCTTCACGTCAATGTGTGATATAGAGTGTTGTTGTAGCTGTGTTGGTCCCAGGATATTAGAGAGTCAAAGTGGATGAGGTGATCTATTTTATTGGACCAACTTCTGTTCGTGAGAGTGACAAGCTTAAGAGCTCTGTGTAAGCTTGAAAGCCTGTCTCTCTCACCAACAGAAGTTGATCCAATAAAAGCTATTACCTCACCCACCTTGTCTCATCAATGCATGATGTCTTCCTGAATCTATGGGATCTGTCTGGACAGTATATAAATGAAATGGTAATGGGGAATGTTTGTTATGTCCACTTTAGGATTCCTTTAAAAGATGTTCAAGTAGTTTACCTCTGGAACTGTGATACACTTGCACATATTTGTATTCATGATTGGCTTGCTCTAGAGTTTAGTGTTGCACTACAAATCGAATTACTGATGAGCGTTTGTTCGCATATTTCTCTAGAAGGCTTTCTACAAGGAGTTCATTCTCTGTTCCATGATGCCAGTCTTCCCTTCCTGCACTGATTTATGTTTAGGGGAATCTGGGAAATTCCACTTACCCCACAAAAAGCCATTTGTTCCCTGGTTCTGAAAGTTCATTAACTGCTTCTCTCACCAGGGAATGCAATTTTCCCTTCTCCTGTGCTTTTTTCTTAGGTTTCCGTTACCACTTGCTAAACATTGGCCCAACCACTATATTCTCTATATAGGCAAAACTCCCATTAAAACAATAGCAGTTCTTGCCTGCAACAGAACTTGAGGAATCCTGGGCCTTATAGTACAAAAAGAGATGGGTCCAAATTGCAAAATTGGAATCCAGATACAGAGTTCAGGAGCACCTAGATCCAGGGTTTGGCCCAAGATATAAAGATATTGGGGCCATCTGCACAAGCTGAGATTGAGATAAAAACTCTACTAAAGTTTGGGTGGTGGGGAATATTTGGATTTAGGTTCTGATTTGGACCCATCTTTAATTGTAGGGCATTACTGACTGCAGTCTGTACCTTTAAGATATGAAGTTTGCAGCCCTTAAAGGAAAATTCACCAGTACCTGGCAGCCTTTCCCCACTAAACCTGAACCTCTAAGGCACAACTGTGAAGTCTGGGGGACATTTTTGGATGTTTCCTCCAAAAATGCAGGTCTCTCCCTGTGAAAACTGCTAGTGTTCATCCCTGCAGTCAGGAACAGTGTCTTAATTATTCCCTTCTTTTAAAAAAAGGCGTTAATTGTATCAAAGTAAACAACATTTTGCATTCTCATAAACATTTCTAGGTACTTTGTGGAAGAGAAAAGGAGAAAACATTGGAAATTTGTCTTTCTACCATTTAAACTTATAGCCAAATTCTCCAGTGTAGCTAAGATCAGACTTTGGCCTTCAACATTTTGCTGCATTTATGCAGAACTGTTCAGAAGGCTGTGATGAGGACATTTTTCATTTTGTAATTACCCATTGTACTTCTCTATTCCAGATAATATAATCCTTAATCATTTATGTTAGAATTACAGGATTAACCCTAGATCCAGAACTGGGTATTTCATAAATTACTTAACAGAGTAATAATTTTTAGGGCCAAACTAGGTATGAATGCATGGCATTTTGCATGCATAATTTTATTAATACTGAATAGATTTTCAAGATACTGTTTTCAGGGTTATTGTTATCTTTTTATTCCATACTGTTTCTCTTTAGGAAATTACCCACCAACCTTTTATGCTTAGTCAGGTATATTTGTGCATCCCAGACTCTTACATTTTCTCTAGTGGGAAAAAATAGGAATGTATATGCAATACAGAAGTTTATTTTGGTATAATCTGCTATTTTTCCATCTCAGTACCATATTCTGTTCTTAAATTACACAGTGTGACGCAGGCATAACTCCTAGGTTTGCTAACTTTCCAATCCCTCAAAAATGGACACTACAACTATGGTCAAAATTTTCTGCCTCAAATACTGACCAGCTCTCCCCGGCTTTGGGACCAGTGCTCATATTTAAAAGGGAAGGGCCTTGGCTGGCTGGGGGTCAGAGGGCAACATCGGAATTGTGGTAACCGGACTTCTAGTGTCCGGTCAGTACTTCTGACCAGAGACAGGTCCCCTTAAAACTAGACACCTGGCAACCCTAGTAACTCCATCAACTTTGGTGGAGTTATTCCATATTGAACTAAGATCTGATTTATTGTCTTTAAGGAGATACCACGCAAAATCTGTTTGATATAATCTCTATATATTTCCTGAATTTTTCAATTTAGTACATTACTATTTATTATAATACTAGAGTGTTGGGTTTACAGCTTTAGTAAACAGAGCAAGGTCCTGAGTGCTTCTAGTTCACACTGGTGTCCCTGTGGGTACTAAGGCCAACCAAGGTCAGGCCCTTCATGAGCAAAGATAGGTATGCAGTGCTAGGAAAAGGCACCACAACATGATGAGATGGGGAAATATATTCTTCATCCACCCAAAACCAAATGTAGGGGAAGAAAGTTAAGGCTCTGACACAAAACAATAAAATATCACTAAGAAGGAAAGTCAGAGTGAAGGGAGAACTAGAACGTGTGAAATATGACCTAGGTTCTTCAATGCCATCATATAATGGAAACACTCTAAGGCAAAATCCTGATATATCCCATCTCACTCAGAGGATTTTGAACAGAGGAGTTGTGCAAGCGTTGGGGAGAACAGAAGCGTCTAGTCATAGAATATCAGGGTTGGAAGGGCCCTCAGGAGGTCATCTAGTCCAACCCCCCTGCTCAAAGAGGGACCAATCCCCAACTAAATTATCCATTGTCCTATTCCCCCCAGCTCATCCAGCACCCAAATACTCCAACAATTGCCCTAGATAGAAGAATACTTCAGAACAAGGGGTGACAGAGTCCCCCTCCCCGGCCCATGCAGACTCTCAGCAGCTAGTCTCCCTTTGGAGCAAGAACATGTCATTATTGCACACACTCTTGGAAATGCACTCATTGTATCCAACAAAGTGGGTATTAGCCCACGAAAGCTTACGCTGTAATACTTTAGTTAGTCTTTAAGGTGCCATGGGATTCTTTGTCACTCTTGGAAAGGACAGCCAGCATTGCTGCCTGCATTAAGAAGGGTCCATGTGGAAAGCACATCAAACTGAGCGTGCAGACTAGAATATGCCGCATTTGTATGCAGCAAATCCCCATTTTAAATACCATCATCATAAACTCTTTTGGGTGCTGAAAAAATAAGTACAAGGTGCTGAGGGTCTGCAGCTCCCATTGAAGTTATCAGGAGCACAGAGCCATTAGCAGCTTTCAGGAAGCTTTCAGCACTTCACAAGGGGGGTGCTTTGGGGTTTTTTAGGCATGTCTCTTCAAGATGTCTTCTATTTCCCACATCAAAGTATACACACGCAGAGGATTGGTAGAGAGGAAGGAGACAGGTAGTACAAACAGTTTGTGGTTTGTCCATTGGAATAGGAGGTAAAAGACGATGGAGTGGAGACTCTCTATACAAATTCCCGTGTCACAGTTTGGGAGTTAGTTTATGGATACGTTCCGTTACTGGGACTCAGAACTCAGGTGGATTGCCTGCTCGAGTGGAGAAATTATGTCCAGAGACAGGGAAACAACTCCAGGACACAGCCCCGAAGATCAGAGCTGCCAGACCTTAACACTCTGCCAATGACACTGTGCAGAAATTGGCATCCCCCAGGTGGACCTGATCCTGCCCGGCCATCAGGAAAGGTTCATCTGTCATACTGGGAGTGGTGAGCATTGTATGTGCAGCATGTGCAGTCTGTGCTTTTGAGTGACTGTAAGTGGAGGTTATGTAGCATATTACTGTGTAAGGCTCTTTTGCTGGTAAAGGTCCCTGTAAACCCACAAAAGATTAAGCCCTGAGTCCGCAGGGAAAGGGAGTTTGCTCTCAGTCCACAGGGAATGGGTATTAGCCTGGAGCCGATGGAGAAGTAAAGCTTGGAGCCCCGGGATGGGTAAAGTTAGGTGCTTTTTGCCTGGAGCCCTAGGCACTGGGAAAGGGTGAGGGTGCCTAAATTAAAAGGGTTACACCTTGAGCCCTACTGACTGGGTAGAGGTGGGTGCCCTTGAATGTGTGAGTCACAGATAATTTTGTGTGGGTAATGAATTTGGTGGTGAGAATACAGGCAGCCTAAGGTCTTTTGGACTGAAGTGATAGAGTCTAAGACAGTAAATAATAGAAGAGTACCTGTGCCTTCTATCAGAAAGGGTCCCTACCTATCTGGCAGAATGACCACCCCAGAGCAACAAGAGAGAAAGGGAACAAAGAAAAGGGACCAGGAGGGGTGGGGGCTATTGAGGAGCCCACCTTCCTTGCCAAATGGTTAGTGGGACAAAGCCTGTGCCCATGGGAGGGGGCGGTTCAATGAGGGAAGCAGGATCAGGCCCAGAGCAAGCAGGCACACAACAAAAGCCCTGATACGTCCCCCACTTCCTGAAAGAAAACAGATGTGGCTACAGCTTCTCCCAGAGCCGGTTGGTTCTGAAACTTCAGTCAGCTAGAAGGAGGTTCTAGAAAGCCCTGGGAAAGTCTCCCTGCCCCACCCTAGAGGCTAAGCATGCTGTCCCCTAGTGCCCCTGTACATGATACACACACCCCTGGCCTTTCCTGGAGTCAGAAGCAAAGAACCAAACTCAAGACTCAAAGTTACATTCCCCATGGAGCAGTGCATAATGCTGCCACTAGACCACAGCGTCCATCTCCTTTTAGTTCCAATGTTCAGATCTCCTGCTATGGCCAACAGTCTAACTGGGTGTCCTGCCTAACTCTAGTAGTCAAGGAGAAGTGCTGGAGTTCATCTTTGCTCTCTCTCTCTCTGTTCTCCCCTATGCTATAACCAGCCCTGTCCCCCGGGACATGTATATAGAAGTGTTTCCATTTTCTCTCTACCTCCCCAGTGGAGAAGCAGAAGTTTTTACTGGCCTCTCCCTCAGGCCATTTTCCCTTTAAGGATGGGCTTCTTCCCCCTGCCATGCCTTCCCCTACCCCACCCAACTCTCCAGTTCAGATTCCAAACCACTAAGGGCCCGCCTACACTAAAACGTTAAGTCGACCTGTGTTAGGTTGGCTTACAGCCACAGCAGTAATTACTGTGGTGGTTCATGTCTAGACTGCCCTTCTTCTGTGGGGGGTGCACGTCCTCACCAGGAGCCCTTCCACCAACTTAAAGGAGAAGGGGGTGGAGAGCCTGAGCCTTCAGCTCTGTGCACAGCTCCCTCCTGAGAGCCAGATTGCCCTCATGCTCTCAGAGCCTGCTCCGAGCTGAGCTGGGTCTGCCCAGCTCCCCTCTCCCAGCCGGGCTGCCCCCCGAGGCTCCAGGTTCCCCATTCCCTGCTGGGAGTCCACTGCAACTAGACTCCCTGCCAGGAGCCAGGGTGCTGCCCCAAGGCTCTTGGGTCCCCACTGGAAGCATGGGGGCTGTCCCCCCGGGTTCTCAGCACCCTGCTGGGAGCACAGCTGCCGCCTCCACACTTAACCCTCCTCTTCCCACTGGAAGCATGGCTGCCCTCCCCCGAGCTTTCAGTTCCCCTCTCCCTGCTGAGGAGTCTTTTTTGTTCTGTACTGGTACAGTGCCTAGCATGTGGTCCATGATTGGGATATCAAGGTGCTCTGGTAAGTCAGATAATAATGAGCTAAATTCTCTTGTGCCCAGCCCCACTAAAATAAAGGAGGGTGCTTGGATGCCGCTAAGGGCAGAAATGTGGCCCGAAGTAACTAGCTCACATCATTGTCTAATAGGCTACAAAATCCCCTTCAAACAGAAATGTTTTTTTTTTAAAAAAAAAAAAACAAAAAAAACCACACACAGAAAAATGCTAAGCAACCCCCAAACTTCCATTTTTCTGCATCATAGCAATAAACCGATGATTTTTTCTTCAAAGTTTTCAAAAGTAATTGCATCCACCTAGGACATTTGGTGCTAAAGTTTCTGTCCTGAGCCCATTTTTACAGATGATTTATAAATTTCTAGAAATAGAGCTTTGTCATGGACATGCAGACAACTTGAATGCATGAATGCCACCTCAATAACAGGCTTTTTAACTTCAACCCTTCTGCATCTGCCCAAGGCAGTGCTTTATAAAAGATGATTTATAATGGTGTCCCCGTTATTTGTAACGTATATCTTCAATAGCTGCTATGCAGTACCAGGTGTGCAACTGGACTTGTATTGGGCCAGTATGTACTAAAGCAATGACAAGATTAGCATGGGTCTTGTGGAATAACATTAATAACAGGTATGCTGGTCCAGAGGGAGAAATCTGACAATGAATAGGCTACTAGACTAGAATTCAGGAGATCTGTCCTGCTGGGTGACCTTGGGCAAGTCATTTCCCCTCTCTATGCCTCAGTTTTCCCAGCTGTAAAATGGGAATAATGATACTACCCTCTATTGTACATTGTTTTGAGAACTGCCAAGCAAAAATGCTGAGAGCTTGTTAGCCTTAGCTATTTGAGACAAACTATGAAAAATTATTAACTGCCTCTGTAGCTAGATCTATTTAAAGCTTTGTATGGACATTTTAAAAGGAAACATTGTAAAAGAAGGTGGTCTTTATCTTAGTCCAAAAGAAAAAAACAGTGCTACTTGGTGTAAGCCTAGCATTTGATGATGATGTAACATTTATTTGATCAATTTGATTTCATTTCCTGCTGAGTGGGAGCTATATTTTCACATTTTTAAAAAAGAAACTACTTAGCATATTAAAAATTGTCCTTGAGTAGTTAAAATATCCTATTGGTCAATGAGCCAAATGTTCTGCTGCTGTAAACTGGCACAGCCACATTGACTTCAAATTTACCTCAGCAGAGATTTTGGCTGACTATAGCAGACTAAACCAGGCCTGCTGGCTGTAGTCTCCTAGGCACCGCAGGGCAGCTGGAGATCTCTGGAGCATATTGCATTCCAGACAGTCTCTCTGCACATTCCTCCTTAACTCAAACAGCTCCTTCCACTTCCTGACATCCTCTCTTCACCAAACAGGTTGCATAGGAGGAGGTTTCAATTCTCTGCACTAAGGCTGAGATCTACATTTGCTTTCAAAAAATTGTGAATTATTTTCTGTTAATAATGTAGAGAAATCATTCATTCATGAAGAAATTAAATATGGACAGGAAACTCACTGACACAAATAGAACTGGAATGTGTGTTAATATAAGGTGGCTTTCTATTTGAAGAAAGGGAGAATTCAAATATTAAATAATATATATTTTTACTAAATAGCATAGTCCATTTATAGAATTTCAGGTTCAGTAAAAGATGTATATAACAGGGGTACACTCCATCTCCATCCACTGATGCCCCAGAAGCCTTTCAGATTCTCCAAGTGGCAACTTCATGTGAATTTATTTATATCCCCACCACCAACACCTATATAGTCTTGTGCAGCAAAGTTTTTAAAACGTTCCTTGATCTACCTTTCTCCCACAGGACCAGAGAGGAATGGTCTTTCATCCTTTAGACCTCAGAACATCTTGGGCTCAGCTAACCCAGGGCCTCCCCTCTCATTTCCTTCCTGTGCTTTCTTTTATAACCCGCATCTGAAGGCTACTTGACTCATCAAGCCTGCCAGCCTGATCAGCTAATTAGCTTCATATCCCCAGTCAGCCTTCCCCAGGGAAACTGATTGGTACCAAAGTGTTGGCTTACCTGCTAGCTCCCAGCACTCTGTCACATTGTAACACAAATCTCCTCATGATAAAATTTCAGAAAAAATAATCAGATTTCAGGAATGAGGCAGTTTGATGGGGCCAAAAAGAACATCAATTAATTAATTAATTTTTGCTATTCCTGATTTTGGATGGGAGGGCAAGATGGATTCTAACTGAGCAGACTAAAAATACACCCTTACATTAACTTCATTTTTTGAATTTACTGTATTTTTGAAGGTAAAGGAAATGTCCAGTGCTTATTAATGTTGGCATTTGCATGCTCTTAATTAGGCTACAAAATTCACACTTCAACAGAAGTCATGGAGGTTGTGAGCCAAAGTTTCTGCCCTTGATGCTCTTGTTATTTAACTTGAAATGATTTTCTATCAGCTGGAATGGACAAGATAACATGATCTTTGTTGATAAGGTGTATACAATATCTTACTCCATGAGTAATCCCATTAGTAAGGATAGTCGAATTGGGCCCACAGTGAGAGCTCTATTTCTGCAATGGAAAACAACCTTTTTTAAAAATGAAAGTTGAAAATTTTTGCAATACTCTAGGACCCAGAAAAAAACAATCCCCAAAATCATGGGATGAACTATTTTCTCTTTTCCTTGATGCCAAGGAGCAAAGAGGCTTGGAGGATTTTTCTCTGTAAGTTTCTATGAAACATTTACAATCACCCTAAAGTAAACTATCCTGACAGTAACTCCTGTGTTTGCCAACCCCTGTTGGATGTGCACTGAGATATCACTAAAGAACAGGAGCTCCATTAGCTGCCATTAATAATCTTAGCAGAGGCGTCATGAGCAGGCTCAGAAGTTTTTATATAATGGCATATAACATTCAAAAAATCAACCGAAAAAAGGGATATGAGTCTGATTGCTCTCATTGAAGTCAGTATCAAAACATCCATAGACTTCAAAGGCAGCAGGAGTGAGCTGTGTCTTCCTTTGAATTTCAGACCTCAGCTATTTTTGTTGTTGCCTTCTTCAAAATATGTAAATATGGTGGATAGAATAGTCTTACAATGGGGCAGCATTTGTTTTAAATCTCTGGTAACTCAAAAATGGTCCAAGTGATTTTTGCCTTAATTTTTGCAAACAAATTCAGCTGCCAGCAGAATGCCAGTGTGGAAAATTCCCCCGCCCCACCCACCGAATGAACGTTCTGGGAAGTTTCAGTGATGCAGAAAATAAGATGATGTGAGAAACCCCCTTGCCCTTTGGAATGCATCCTACAGTGTCTCCTAGCCACAGTCAGCCACTGAAGAGAGGTAGGACACCGGATTGGGACTGAAGGGACCTCTCTTCCTATTCTGTCCTATATAGGTTCTTATACTGCCCTCTTCACTGTAGTATTTGAGCACTTTCCAGCAGTGCCTTGCCCAAGGTGATTATGTATGGTTCGTTTGCTCCTTCCTCCTATCCCCAGGAAGAGAATTGTGTGTGCAGTGGGGAATTTCATATTTTAACAGGCACCTGCTGCTCTGTGTTTATATGAGAGATGGCAGATTGAAGGAGCGAGCCTTGCACCTGGAGTGGAAGATGATGAGGCTTGTGAGGGGCCGTGGTTCCTGTGGGAGTTCATTCTACACTCTCCCACTGACCCCCTGAGCAAGTTCTTTCTTCTGCACAGATGAGCTTCTTTCTTACGGTAGAAAGTTCCACTGGGCCTGAAGGCACGGAGTTGTCAATTACAGTCTTCATTCTGGAGCTTGAGGTGGTTTTTGCATATGCCGGGTCCAGGCTATTGAGCATCTGGAAGATAAGGATGAAGAACTTGAACTTGACTCAGTGTTCTATGGGAAGCCAGCATAGAGGTTGGAGGACAGGTCTGATGAGTTGCCTAGGAGACCTGCTGCAGAATTCTGGAGCAGTTGGAGTTTCCTAAGTGTTGTTGGCTTCATGCCCAGGTACTCCAGATGGCAAGTGACAAAGACATATATATCTGAGGCCAATTCATCATCTTCCATGGTGGGATGGAATCTCCTAGCCAGCTGGAGGTGGCAGAAAGTATTACTGACTGTGCTTCTATGTAAGATCATATTGTAAGCAAGGAATCCAAGATCACTCCTAAACTGTGACGTGAATTGACCAATTGTGGGTGTGAAATTGTTAACCAAAGGAACTTTACCCTTGGTTCCAATCCTCTGAAGTGCTTCCCACTGTCCACCAGCATCACCTCTGTCTTAGCTGGCTCCATCTTCCTGGCTCTGGCATTTACATGCTGCTTTGGCAAATCACTTCTATGCCTCTGTTTCCCCTCGTGCTCTTTGTCTGTCTTGACTATTTACATTATTAGCTCTTCAGAGGAGGGACTGACCCTTGCTCTGTGTTTATGCAGTGATGGGGCCTCTAGGTGCTACTGAAATAAAAATGACAAAGTAGCGCACTGGATCCTGCACCACTGGCATGAATGGAAATTTTGCCACTGACTTCACTGGGCAGATGCCACTGCCGCTGGATGTACGATCAGGTCTACGTAAGCACCATGTTTTCAACTATGATCATTCAGAACTAGTTGACCTCTGCTCTTAGGGCATTGGTAGGAATAGGAATGAAATGTGAAGGTCTGTGTAGTGCAGGTACCAAGAGATGGCAAGAAGTGTCTTCTTGCACTTTGTTGCCTTTGTTTGCTCTGGATCTGGGCTTCACTGTAAGGGTACGTCTACACTGCAGCTGGGAGATGTGATCCAGCATGTGCAGACATACATGAGCTGGCTTTGGTCTTGCTAGCCAAACAATACTCAAAACTAGCCTGAGTAACAATAACAGTGAAGCTGCAGCAGCATGGACAGTTGCTTGGGTTAGTTGTGCCCACCCATGGCCCTGGGTACATACTTAGTAGCCACCACCCATGCTGCGGCGGCCACACTGCTGTTGATACTCAAACTAGTTCTGATTTGTAACTACATGGGCAGCAATCACCCCTCTTCACTGCAGGGTAGCCATGTCCTAGAGGTGTTGAACGAGTTTATCTGCTAGACTTCATTCTAGCTACTTTGCATGGGAGCCAGGCACAATAGTTCCTGTACAGATGATACACACCAATGCAATTTCAGAGCTGGTCTACATTAGAAAATTAGATTTACCCAGCTAGGCTGCTTGGGACTGTGAAAAATCCGCCTCTCTGAGCACCATAGTTAAGACAACTTAAATCCCTGTTTAGAGAGCCTCTCCGGGAGGTAGATTACCTGCAGGGATGGGAGAACCCCTCTCATTGGCATAGGTACCTTCTACACTGAAACACTGCATTGGCACAGCTGCAGCAGTGCAGCTGTAGCGTTTCCAGCCTAGGCGAGCAACAGCCATAAAATACCATCGATTGTTCCCTGCGAGCCAATTCCTGAATCACTGATGTTAACAGGACAACTCACCTTATTCAAGCCTGGAAAAATACCACAGGCTGATGGTGTTTTTTACACTCTCCGCAGTTGGAATTGCCTTCCAAATCAGTTCAGTTAGGGTCACACTACTTTAACCTTTCCAGACCTGATTCAGTCTCACACATTTTCTGCATACACTTGCTAACTACGTGAATTTGCCCGTTTTCCAGTTACCTTCATACTCAGAGTAGCATGCCATGTGTTATTTATAATCATTAAATGGCATCTTCAGAGTGTCGTGTTTGCAATGGCATTTTATGACATTCAGCTGGAATCGCATAATATTAATTGAATTGTAAGTGATAGTAAAATGTCTCTCCTCTCTGTTTTCCAGCTCTGTCTGCAGCAAATGCTCAGGAAGGCATTAGCAGTCTACTGCATTTGCCGCATATTGCCATATTAAGGGCCATAACATCACATCACCTCCCTGGCTGAAGGGGTTAAAAATACGGTAGATTCCTGCTGGAGGAGCACAGAAAAGATGAGTTCCAGGTTCAGTGCATTGTAATCTATTCCCCCTGGCCCCACAGGAACTCCCTCATTGTGTGCTTTGCAGGAACTGGACTCTGTGGTGTTGGAGTGGTTTGGGAGAGACGGTGATCAGAGCAGCTGTTCTCAGTGGCATTATTCCCACAGCTCCAAAATCACGGAACTTTGGAACTTGATCCTGCAAGGATGCTCAGCATCACACATAAATGCTTTGCATCTTGGAGAATCAAATCAGAATTAACATACCTGCTCCTCTTCTCCTCCCTCCTCTGAGGAGTTCGATGCATCCTGAGAGGGGATGCCATAGACGGCAGATGTCAGAGCACATCCTAGCACCAGGACTCCTGTCGTACATACTTCAGCATGACTCAGGACTATACAAGAATAGGAATATGTGGCTTGGTGCTGAAATGCATAATTGAAAGCTCTGATGTATGCACCTTTTGCTTGCTTAAGCAACAAGTTAATTCAGTATTTGAAAAGGCCCTGAGGCATAATATTTGGACCTGCCCCTTGATCTAAACTTTATCAAAGTTTGGGGTATTCAGATCAGGGCAAAATATGGAATAAAATCCATCAAGTCCTAACATATACACGATTTACTCCTAACTATACTCACTAATGTCCTCTCTGAATCTCTGTAAAAATCTTTAAGAGGCTCTCAATGAGAAAATCCCTTAAGCACATGGTTAAGTCGCATTGAAGTCAATGGGATGTAAGTATGTGCTTCTGTGTTATGTTGAATCAGAGCCTAAGGAATGTATTGCACCATAAGTAGCTGGCTTATTAATTGATACTAAGTGTGTTTAACAATAATGAACAGTTACCCTACAGCCAGCCAGCTAGAGACTCGTTGTGACTGGGATCTGTTTTGTTCTCAATCAAGTAACAAAACTATGGGACTAAAAATGAAACTCAGCGCAACTAAGTAGCAGCCCTATCACAACCACATCACTGTTTCTTCTTGATTTGCTGTCAGGGAAGTAAATGTAGTAGAGCTGAGAGAATAATTCATAGTGAATAATGTCCTCAACAGCCTCATTTTCTGCTTATATCAGGTCTGTTAGCAGATCATGCTTTCTTTGATATTTAAATTTACTTGAATTGCACAAGGGATTATTTTTGTCCAGATGAAATGGTTGCAAACATGTCAGAGAGTACTTGATAATCAACATTCTAAATGTATAGTATGTTGGTTAGTTGTCCCACCAACCACCCTGACATTGTGTCTGTGTTCTGAAATGAGTATCACTCATGTCCCCCTGCTGTATCAAGTACTGCACTAGCTACTTGAATGATTTCAGCTACTGGGCTGTAATTTTCTGCTACCACCAATCACTGACACAAAATAATTGTATGAGTGTGTGCAGACCAGTCCAATCTTTGGCTGGTTTGCTTATTTGTTTCTGGGTCGGGGCTTTGGCAGTGGGCTTTGGGAACCTTATTACCCTTTTGTCTCAACTTATCCCATTTATAAATACTACATTCAGTGCAAAGACTCACATGCAAACTTCAAAGTTGCACAGATATGTGGCTAAACTTGATCATTCCAATGTCTGCACAAAGCAAAACACAAAGAGGTATAAGTACAGGTCAGAGAAAATGATTTTTAAATTTGAGCAAATCCTTATGAAAAACTACATATGGCATTTACCCACCTCTTCTGCGATGTTTCAATTCACCAAAATAGGTAGTTGGAAAAATGTAAAATCTCTTCTTTACAGAAATTGTCTGGGCTCCAGTATTTTCAGAAATATTGTACTTCACTTACTCAACATTTCCTTGCAACGCTGTAAACAATTATATATTACTGTGTTACTGTAGGCTTAAAGGAGGGGAATTAAATCATACATTTTCTTGGGGAGCAACTCAGAAAGTTGAGATTTCTTAGCACCCAAAAAATACTAAAGCTAGGAATTCAGAAGTCATAGAAAAATTCACTTCACCCCCACACTTAGGGAAGTAGTTTAAATCTATGAGCAGCCTAAGAAGTTTACAAAGAAACTACAATAAATTGGGAGCGATGGTCCTATTTTTATTATAGTTATTAAATCACAGGAGATTAGGCATATGTCAGATCATTGTCTGTCTGTCAGAGATCTGCTAGAGCACTGAATGAGAGTCTAGCATTTTAAAGGCTGATATGTACAGACAAAACCATTCTGTATTGTACCCAGGATCAATGATGTACAGTGCTATGCCTACGAGCTGACAAAATTAGTTTTTTTAAAAAAAATCCTTTACCCTGATATGAAAACTAAATTGGCTATTACAGCCAATTAGAATTTATAACGGAAATACACTTGCATACATTACTCAGTCACCTCTAGCAATAGAGATGATGGACAAACTTTCTAAATGGCTTCTATTTCCAGCTATTACATATTATAAAAGAGCACAACTGAACTCAAACTCAGTTTGTACAAACCTGGATTATAAACACATTTTTAGTTGATCAAGATATTTTTTGGCTGATGTACCTGGGAAGACGTAGTTTAATAATGATTTAACTTCTAACTAGAGATAGTCTAGTAGCAAATCTTTATTATTTGAGTTTAATATCTACTTTTAGTCTATATTTTTTCAAACATTTAATACACTACCTAATTATCTAATAGAAATGGCCTTTCTTTCTTTCTTTTAGAATGAGAGTGGGTTGATTTACAGAAATTTCTTCCAACAAGTCTACTTTTTCCATGCCCTTGTGGTCATTTTGTTATAAGTAGCTCATCTACTCAGCATTAATTTGCCTTTTTGCTCTTAATAAGTCAAGCTATTATTTTTACTCCTCTGAAGAATACGTGGAGTAATAGCTCTCTTGACAGTTAGGAGTTAAAAGGGACATCCAAAATGTAGGTTTTCCATAAAAATAGAATTGTCCCTAACTCATAAAAAGAGATTGTTTCAATTAATGTCAATTGAACCATTTACAGAAATATAAAAAAATCTCTATGCAATATTACTACCCCAAACATTACAGCAAAGTTTCCAAATGTTTCCAAGAGGACACATTTTCAAAGGTGCCAAAAGACGCCTAATGGGATTTTTAAAAGCACGTTCTCAGGCTAGACGGTATCTAACTCCCATAGAAATCAACTAAACTTTTGAAAATCCTACTAGGTGCTTAACTGCATTTTTAGGTGCCTAAATTCCTTTGAAGATCTGATCATTAGATCATTATTCTGGGTGCCCAAATTTCAGCCCTTTTTGAAAATCAGGCTTCTTTAAGGTGTCTCAAGTTGGGCACCCAAACATCACTAGTCCATTTTGAAAAGTTTCCTCCCCACCTCAGCATTGATATTAGTGCAGAAGAAGGAAATTGTCTGGAAACTGAAAGTACAACAGACCAGATCATCTTCACTGTAAAGTGCAAAAAGTGAACATATTGCAGAGATGGTGAAAAATGCATAATTTTTTAAAAATCAATTTAGTTTTAATAGTTGATTACATCATTCCTATTAATACCAGAAACGGCATATTCAAAGTCTGATTTTTATTGGGATGGCAACCCTTTGATGCAGTAAATGATGGGTTATATCATTTTGCAATCTTGACTAAGGGCCAGATCCCGAACTGCACGGACAGTCCTTCATGCCCATGAAAAGCCCACTGAAGTCAACAGGGCTCTTCACAGGCATACTTTACCACCCAAGCAAGTGCACTTGCAGGACTGAGCTCTCAAAGAGCAAGGAAACCTGTGTACTGGAAAAATAAATCTAAGCAAAAATTAGCTTTCATATCATAGCTTAACAGTTCAGAAACTTCCTAGTGAAATGGACATGCAAAAAACCCAACCACAGCTTAAATGCAAAGCTTCAGGAAATGGGCCTTGGGCAAAGAACCTACACATTGACAAAGGGAATCAATCCTCTGAACCAAAGCCCCTCATCCCTGGGCAAAGGGGAAGTGGTACCACAAAGCAGCATCCTTTGGGGTTTCAGGCAGTGCACATAGTCTCTGTGCATAAACTACTTCCACCAGGTCACCCATCCAACTAAATCAGAACAGTGTTGATGCACTTCTATGGACTATAGATCCATAGATTATTAATCCTGAAGGGCCCATTGTGAGAATTTAAACTGACCTCTTTCATAACCCAGGCAACAGGACTTCCCTGAATTAATAGTCTGAACTAGAGCAGATATTTTAGAAAAACATCCAGTCTTGATTTAAAAATCTCCAGTGAGCGAGAATCCACCATGGCCTTAGTAAATTGTTCCCATGGTTAATTACCCTTACTGTTAAAAATGGGCACCTAAGCTTATTTCTGAATTTGCTTAGCTTCAGCTTCAAGCCATCAGAGTTTGTTATATCTTTCTCTGTTAGATTGAAGAACCCTCTATTATCAAATTTCTGTTCCCCATGTGGGTACTTAAGGACTGTGATCAAATCATCCTTTAACCTTCACTTTGTTAAGATACATAGATTGAGCTACTCAAGTGTATCACTATATGGCAAGTTTTCCAATCAAAGGATTCTCTTGGCTCTCCTCTAAGCCATCTTCAATTTATCACCATCCTTCTTGAATTTTGGCCATCAGAACTGGACTCAGCATTCCAGTAGCAGTTGCACCAGTACTAACTGCAGACGTTATATAAATAAGACGAGGAAGACTTGTGGCACCTTAGAGACTAACTAGTTTATTTCAGCATAAGCTTTTGTGGGCCACTTCATCGGATGCATAGAATGGAACAGAAGTAAGATGTATTTATATACACAGAAAGAAAGACAAAGTTGTACATTAGCATACCAATTCTAAGAGGCTGTTTAATTTGTATGGGCCATTATCAGCAGAATTAAAAAAAAAACCCGTTGTAGTGGATCTCTGTCTGACAAGAGATAAGAACTATTCAAGGGAAATTAACTAGGGAAATGCAATCAATTAGGGTAACGAGAAAGCCATTCACAATCCTTGTTTAGCCCTTGGTTGATAGTGTCCAATTTGAAAATTAATTCCAGTTCCTGAGCTTCTTGTTGGAGTCTATTTTGGAAGTTTTTCTGTTTTAAAATTGACACCTTCAAGTCTTTAATGGAATGGCCAGGGAGGTTGAAGTGTTCTCCTACTGGTTTTTGAATGTTATGATTCCTGATGTCAGATGTGTCCATTTATTCTTTTGTGACTGTCCAGTTTGGCTAATGTACATAGCAGAGGGGCATTGCTGGCACATGATGGCATATATCAGATTGGTAGATGTGCAAGTGAATGAGTCTCTGATGGTGTGGCTGATGTGATTAGGTCCTATGATGGGGTCAGTTGAATGGATATGAGGACAGAGCTGGCATTGGGCTTTGTTACAAGGATAGGTACCTGGGTTAATGTTTTTGTTGTGTGGTTGCCGGTGAGTATTTGTTTATTTGGGGGGCTGTCTATAAGCAAGGACTGGTCTGTCTCCCAAGATCTGTGAGAGTGAGGGATCATCTTTCAGGATAGGTTATAAGTCTTTGATGATGCGTCAGAAAGGTTTAAGTTAGGGGCTGAAAGTAATGGCTAATGGTGTTCTGTTTTTTCTTTGTTGGGCCTGTCCGATAGTAGGTAGCTTCTGGGTACTCTTCTGGCTCTGTCAATCTGTTTTTTCACCTCCTCAGGTGGGTATTGTAGCTTTAAGAATTCTTGGTAGAGATCTTGTAGGTGTTTGTCTCTGTCTGAGGGATTGGAGCAAATGCGGTTGTATCTTAGAGCTTGGCTGTAGACAATGGATCGAGTGGTGTGTCCTGGATGGAAGCTGGAGGCATGTAGGTAAGTATAGCAGTCAGTAGGTTTCTGGTATAGGGTGGTGTATGTGCCCATCATTTATTAGCATAGTTGTGTCTAGGAAATGGACCGCTTGTGTGGATTGGTCCAGGCTGAGGGTGACGGTGTGATGGAAATTGTTGAAATCATGGTGGAATTCTTCAAGGGCTTCTTTTCAATGGGGAATTCCACCATGATTTCAACAATTTCCATCCCATCATCACCTTTCACTTCACATTTGACTGTATTGAAATAGACACTGTTTGCTTTCACCCGGGTTACCAAGTGATCCAGAAGACTCTGTATCAGTGACCTGTCCTCTTTGTTATTTCCCACTCTCCCAACCTTTGAGTCATCTGCAAACTTTATCAATGTTTATTTTATTTCCTTCCAGGTCAGTGATCAAAATGTTAGATACAACAGAGCCAAAAATGGATCCCTGAAAGGGTGCACTAGAAACACTTCAGTCCTGCACTTGTGGGGGTGGGATGGCAAATAGGCCAGAAAGGCAGCATTAGCATCAAGCCCTAAGAATAAGGACCCAGAAAACAAGCCACAGGCCAAACACACAAAACTTGCATCCAGATCCAGCTTTTGGGTACCCCTAAGTTTAGGCATGATTCAGACCTAGGCCTTTGGTATGGCTCAGAACAGTGTGAAGGCCAAATTTCTGCTCTTAATCGGAGTTCAGATTCCACCCTCGTTCTTTCCAGAATTCCCTTGCATTTGGCCTTCTGACTGGCATTCCCCATCTCTGGCTCTGCCAAAGTAACTTCTGTGAAATGTATTCCTCTTGGTTTGTTTTTTTGTGTTCTGCGGAGAAACACAGCCTGGTCTTTTCTTAGGCTTTTTACTATCCCATCAAGTGCCAAGGGGATGGGTGCATATTAAATGTGCATCATAATCATAATGCTACACTGCGGAGCTGCGGGCTGAATGAAGCAAAGATTTACTAGTTGCAAAAGGAGTATTGTATCAGAAAGGACACTATGTTGGGAATGCATTTACTGGGCAAGAGTCTGGGCTGCATCTTTTAAAGGAACAGCACAAAACTTACAGCCCAGCAGAAAGGAGAACTAAGGTGGTCTTAAATTACAGCCTCCAGGGGCTGCCTGAGGGGTTGTAACAGCCTTGTCCAGAAACTGCACAGTGCTTCATGTTGGTAAACTCCTTTCCCTGGGGCTAAGGAGGTGGGTCTGGGAAAGGTAGCCTGAGAGCTGTCATCCTTCGCAGTGCCTACGCTAGGTAGAACCCTTCCCCCAGCTAGAACGAGGGTGTTTAGGGCCTGCTTATATCTTTGCAAAGTGAGTCAGAGGGCTGTAGCAGGGAACAGGATTTCACCCCGGTATTGTCTATCTGGAAACAGTTTAGGGAAAAAGATAAATCTAACTCAGACATTTCTCGCTAGCAATCACTTATTCTGCTGGGCTTCGCCACTGTAGTCTAACATCACCTAGCAAGGAGTTTGATCTGTGAAGACCATGGCGAAGGGGTGGAAAGAAACTGACTGCTGAAATTAGTACATTAATGGGATTCTCAAAAGTGACAGGGATATGTCATAGGGCATGATGCAATTATAGCAAAGTTCCTGGGGATTATTAGGCCCAGATAAAGTTAACTTCTCCAAAGGGCTCAAAAGACTTGCAAAGAAGTGAATTAGTTTATTGTGTGTTTGGAGAGCATGACCGGAGGCTTTTGAGCTGAAAGTATGGGAGTATTATTTTCTTTTAGGTGGACTTAGTACTTGTGAAAATTAATGGATTGACAATCTTGGTAACAGAATTCCTTTACGTATCCACAGGACAGATGCAGCATAAGAAGCCATATCGTACAGTGATTAAATACATTATAAAGGCAAGAAAGATACGGTAGACAGCCATATCTAGGGAAATGCAACCTAGGTGGAACTACTACGAGGTGGGTGCATAACTAGTTGGAAAATTGTTCCCAGAGAGTCGTTATCAATGGTTCACAGTGAGGCTGGAAGGGGAAATTGAGTGGTGACCACAGAGATCAGTTCTGAGTGAGGGTCTGTTCAATATCCTCATCAATGATTTAGATAATGGCACAAAGAGTACACTTATAGTTTGTGGATGATATCAGCCTGGAGGGGTTGCCAGTGCTTTGGGGGATAGGGTTAAAATTCAAAATGATCTGGACAAACTGGAGAAATGGTCTGAAGTAAATAGGATGAAATTCAATACGGACAAATGCAAAGTTCTCCACTTAGAAAAGAGCAATCAGTTGCACACATACAAAATGAGAAAAGACTGCCTAGGAAGGAGTACTGCAGAAATAAATCTGGGGGCGATAGTGGATCACAAGCTAAATATAAGTCAAAAATGTAACTGTTGCAAAAAAAAGTAAACATCATTATGGGATCTATTATCAAGAGTGTTGTAAACAAGACACAAGAAGTAGTTCTTCTGCTCTGTTCCGCACTGATTAGGCCTCAACTGGAGTATTATCTCCTCTTCTGGACACTACATTTCAGAAAAGATGTGGACATATTAGAGAAAGTTCAGAGAAGAACAACAAAAATTAAAACATGACCTATGAGGGAAGATTGAAAAAATTGGGTTTGTTTAGTCTGGAGGAGAGAAGACTGAGAGGGGACATGATAACAGTTGTCAAGTACATAAAAGGTTGTTACAAGGAGGAGGGAGGAAAATTGTTCTCCCTAATCTCTGAGGCAAGAACAGGAAGCAATGGGCTTAAACTGCAGTAAGGGAAGTTTAGGTTGGACATTAGGAAAAACTTCCTAACTATCAGGGTGTTTAAGCACCAGAATAAATTACCTGGGGAGGTTGTGGAGTCTCCATGATTGGAAATTTTTTAAGATATTTTTGACAAACACCTGTCAGGGATGGTCTAGATAATACTTAGTCCTGCCATGAGTGGAGGGGACTGGACTAGATGAGCTCTCAAGGTCTCTTCCAGTCCTACAATTCTATGATTCTGTGCTGCAGAATGGATATGGTAGACTGCTGGTCTGTATGAGCTCCTTCTGCATGAAATCTTTCTAAGTAATGATGTCTAATCCGTACATGGAATTATTTTGATCAGTCAAAGAACATTGCTGTTTGTATCACATTAATGTAATTTTCAGCTGTGAAAATCTTTGTTTTTGTAGACTATGTTCTTATACAGACATGATAGACTTTGTACAACTCTTACATGAAGAAGAGTACGGTATACATATTTTTACGCTCAGCTTTGAAGTATAGTTCTCATGTAGAGGTAAAGTTGGTTTTATCCTGATAGGTGTTGGAAGTGTTGTACTGAAGACAAAGGTACAGTTGTTAGGGTGCTGATCAGTGAGACTGTTTCTATATATTGGTGTGTGTGCGCAAGGTTGATATAATAATTGTTTATCTAAAGGTTGAGGGTTCCTAGTGGCTGAGTAGTGTTTATTTTTTTAAAATAGATGAGTACTCGTAGTGTCTTATTTTGAATTGTACTTAGGGTATGTCTTCACTACCCGCCGGATCGGTGGGTAGCAATCGATCTTTTGGCGATCGATTTATCGCATCTCGTTAAGATGTGATAAATCGATAGCCAGCAGCGCCCCCATCAACTCCAGAACTCCAGCTTGCCAAGAGGCGCAAGCTGGAGTCGACGGGGGAGTGCGTCGCCGACCGCCACCACTATGAGAATGGCAGATAAGTCGGCAGAAGATATGCTGACTTCAGTTACGTTATTCACATAGCTGAAGTTGCGTATCTTCAGTCGATCCCTTCTCCTATTGTAGACCAGCCCTTAGCAACCTAAACTGTAAAGGTTTCACCTCTAAACAGATCTAGTAATAATTGCTGTGTTCTCCCTTAATAACACATCAAAAAATTGCTTAGCTGAAGTATTGTCCACTGCTGAAGATGATGGTCAAATGCTGTTCAGTTTTCTGTGTAGGTTTATTATAATTGGAGCTGGGAATTTCCAGTCTTTTGAGGAAAATGCTGTTTCTGCCACATTTAAATTTTCCAAAGGAAACTTTTGATTTTGCCAAAACTTTTCACTTTCATGTCAGGAAAACAAAAAGAATATTTCACTTTGTTGACATGACCTGAAGTGTTTTATTTCAAGTCTATTCAACATTGAATGGTGGCACAATCCCTCATATGAGCTGGAGATCAGATGACTGATTCCCCTCATTCTTCCCCATGAGGTAATAGCATGCTACAGGATAGGAGTTGCATATCTGTTGGAGCATCATGACAGAGCTTGGTCCATAGCTGAGAATAGGGGCATTAGATTCAAACTACAACTCCCATGAGGTAATGCACCGTAATAGAGAAATACAATTTAAAGTTAAACTGAGTGGAAATGAAATATTTTGAATCAGTTCAGAAAATCTATATTTTAGGGACAACACAAGAGACAACAGGTGAATTCATAGCGAGAAACAACATAGTTCAGTGAAACAATGAGTTATTATTGCTATAGCTACTGATAGGGCTTCCATCATTATACTACTGGGGCACTTGATTTTCTCTTGCATCTGTGTAAACCTGTTTAAATTCAATAAATTCAGTGGAATGACTCTGGATTTGCACTGGTATAAAGACCAGCATTTTGCTTTCAATTTTTTTCTTATTTTGTAGTATTTATTTTGTAGGAATTGATTAAGCCTTGTAAAAGATCTTGCTCCCTTGAACTGCAAAACATGAGAAGACCATAAACAAACCTATGAATGGGACGGTATTTGTACTGAACAGTCAGACTGGGCTATTCTCAAGAAAAGGAATATCAGGCAATCATAAGAATAAAGAAACAGAAGCCTGAAGCAACTCTGGTTGAAGGTCTGGTCCAGGAGAACCATGTGTGTCTTCATCTGGTCAGAAGCTCATCCAGTTATTTCTGGATCAAACGGAGCGGGGGATAAAAAGCTTTAGAGAGTGTGTTGCAGAATAAACTTATGTACAAGGACAGCAAAAGCTTCAAAGACATTTTGAATCCCAGTTCTCAGAATAATTTCCACTGTATGGATCAATAATAGATGGGAGTCCTCATATTTTTTGGCCAATGAATGATTCATTGATTGTATTTAAAAAAAATAAGCTGTTTGTAATCAAATATGGCTAGCTCATGACCAGAGATCTGTTAATGCTCTATGGGAATGAAAAGCGGCAATATAAATCAGCAAATATCATATAGGGATGAAGCCACTGCCCCTTGGCCCAATCCTGCTAGGAGCTGAGCATCTCATGCAAGATCAAAAGGTAGTTGACGGCACTCTACACATTCCAAGAGGCCAAGAAAGGACTAGTCCAAGATGATTGGGATTCTGAAAGTGTCCTAGTTTGCCTGGCAAGTGGCTTCTAAGGAGCTGGGATGCATTGCAAGGTAAGATATCGTATGCACCACCAGGTTAGAAAGACGCACTATACATCATTGGAAAGTTGAGAACTCCAGCTTTGCCTTTCTGTATTCTAGTTTCTTTTTATATTAGTTACTGTTGGTGGTTAATATATCAAGCTTTATAGTCACATCGTTCATGTTATACTCCTGTATGTTTGTGTGTGCCCTACGGCTGAAGAATGACATTCTATGCAATTCTGCCTAGGTTTCTATACCACATCCCACAGCATAGTACATAAGCACCTAATTAGTTTACCCCTAAGTAGCATCTCATGGGCTCATGCCTGAGATTTGAGCTGAAGAATCCTTTAAATTTGCTTTGTGCTTATGGGATACACGTCTCTCTTGTTTATTACATTACCATTTGTCTATAATTTGCTCATCTAAAGAATTGATCCAAACCCCACTCAAATGATTGGAGAAATGCTCATTGACTTCCATTGGTTTTGATTCAGGGCATGATCCCACAGATATCAACTTCTGTTGGAGTGAGATCAGGCCCATCGTGTGTTAAATTATGTTTCACTCAAATAACAAGAATAGATAGCCATATAGTCTGTTATGTAAGATGGACAAAAATAATCCGTCAGTTATACCACAATGCAATAAGCAACACATCAGTGACCAATGTTAGCGATATCCCCAGTGGAGCATCTCTACTACTCATCTTAGACTCAATCTTGGATGTTTTCCTATTCACTCACTACTTATGATGTTTTGGGACAGGGAGGAAGTAGAGGCATGACTTTATAGTCTAGTCCCTTTTGAATTTTCCTTTTCTGTTTTGTATTGCAGAATATAAATGAGGAAGGAAAAATATGTTTTAAGCATTTACCTTAGACTGTCAACACATGAATTCATAATGCTTCAATTTAATACCCTTCACTGATCTTATGATATCACAAATGTCAACCGTTCCAGTAAGCAGGACTTACTTTACTTTGAAGTTTCTGATCAAAGCACTCAATGCTTTGAAATATACCTTATGGCTTGAAATGAGGCTAGATGGCATTACTATATAACTATACCACCATAGCCATAACACTGCATACGACAAAGTTTGCTTCATTGGCGGTAGTTATTTAGCGACAAGTAACACTCATTTCCTTTCCAGGAATGTTTTTGTCCTATGCCTTTTTCTCTACTGAAAATCATGTTCATCTCTCTATTCTCTTAATTAAAGGGATTCAGATCTATTTTAAATGTAGCATTGTATTATACCAAGGGTGGCCAAACTTACTGAGCCTCCGAGCCGCATACGACAATCTTCAGAAGATTGAGAGCTGGGGTGCACCAGACAGGGCTAAGGGCTTAAGCCCCATAGGGAAGCACCTGCCTGGGCTTTTGGGTTCAGCCCTGCTCCTGCTCAAGCTCTCTTGGCAGAAACACCCTGCGGGGCTGAAGCCCTGAGACCCCCCCCCCACACACTTCCTGCTGAGCAGAAGACAGAGGTGGTGTGTGAGGGGGGTCTTGTCCCCACCCCCAGATTTTTGCCTGGGTGTGCTGGCCCCGCTCGGTCACATAGTGTCACCGGGCCCCCTCCCTGCACAGCAGCTGCTGAAGCCAGCAAGCTGTGAGCTGCACGTTGGGTAGAGGCAGCAGCAAACCACTCAGAGGTTCAGGGAGAGCTGCTGCTTTTGCTGCTGCCTCTCCTGAAGGAGCTCAAGCAGAATACCTCCTTGCTGCTGCCAGCTGTTTGCCGTGGCCTCTCCATGTGGAGCTAACACTTGGGAGAGGGAGGGGGCCGCTGAGGGAAAGAGAGGGTGTGCACCTGAGGCTGGGTGACTCAAGCTGTTGGAGGGGGGCTTTAAATGGTGCCCCTCCACTCTCAACAGGTACCAATCATCTCTGGTGGAAGCCCGTAGCCCCACCCCTCACTGTGGGACAGAAGCCCTGAGCTCCCCACCCCCACACCCAGGTGTGGCAGGTGGAGAATGCAGGGAGGGATTATGGGAGGCTCCGGGAGTTGCACTTTAACTGTAAAAGAAGCGAGTGCAGCTCATGAGCTGCGGCTTGGCCATCCCTGTATTATACACTTCTCCGCATTTCCAGAGGGGCAGTTGGGTGAAAGGAAACACTTAAGGGGGTATAATTTACAAAAGCACCCGAGCCCTGAGCCTCAGAGGTGGTTAGGTGTCTAATTCCCATCGGTTTCAGTGGGAGCTAATCATCTACAGACCTTTGAGCATCTGCACCTCAGTGTTGGCTTAAACACTCCCATTGATATCAATGGCAAAACTCCCACTGACTTCAATGGGTGCAGAGTTAGGCCAAAGCTGAATGCTTTGAAAATCCCACCCTAAATATCTGAATCAAAAACTGAACATAAACCATGACCCAGAAATATTGGTTTCATACCAGAGAATGTCCATAGTCAGACTTCTGTCAGTCAAACAGGGCGTACTAGGGAAACATCGCCTTTAGTAGAGCAAGGCATTCAGCAATACAGAACAGAGGGGAGGCACGACATTTGGGAGGAGTCAGGGTCACCCATATATCTGGCACACCCTATTCCCAGGGAGTAACAGGGAAAGTCTGAAGATCATATCCAGGACCGTGTCTTTCACCCGACTGAAAGCCCAGTGACGTCAGTGGGAGTAAGTCTGTTGACATCAGTGGGCTGTCTAGCAGTATAAATCAGATGAACTACGATGGATGCCTTTCAGAGAAAGAACAAGGAGTCACGCACACTGCAATGTGTGAAAAATACAGCAAGCCTAGCTCTAAATGTATTACTGAGTCTTTCCCTTAGGTAGCAAGGTTATTTATTTTCAGCAGGGCTTCAATGAAAATCCAGAAGGGAAAAACAGTATATTAGTAGCTACATTTTACTGTGGCAGGCAAGGGAATACCGCAGACTTGTTGTCTAAGTGTTGATTTAATGGTGACCATTTTAGGCTGTGTAATATACATACATTCTATAGCAATACATTCTGTGCAGTTTGCCAAGTAATTTTCCCAATCTCCTTTTATCATCTTGGGTTCCAAACGCTTGAAATAAAATGTGATGCTGTATAAATGACTGTGTATTTATTTCAATATTTTCTTTAGCTATTAATAACACAGGCAAGAAAATACCGGGTATTGAATGCACTATGCAAAACAAAAACAAACAAACCAACCAGACTTCAGTTCCGTTGAATTAATTAGCTCTGAATTGAAAACTAGCTATCATTTTAACGAGGAACATAAGATCATGTAGATACTGCATATTCATTCTTCATTGTATTGCGTGTATTTTTTAAACTGCTTTGTATTGTAAACATACAGTAAATAAATGTTGGGGCTTTTACAAGTGTTCTAGCATCTTGGAGCATGGTAGAGCTGACCAGTGAACATCTAATTTAATGCAGCATATAAACATATTCAGATTAAAATTTTGCACTTTTAATCAACATTTTCTCATGCCAGTTTTATGTGACAGGAATGCCCTATTTTATTTAACCAGAGACTCCCAGCTCATGAGTATGCACACACTTCATAGATAGCACAAGACACCAGCACAATGTATCACCACTCTGGTATAAAACTACTGTATGTAACATAGCAAGCTTTATTGAACGAATGATTCTAACTATGTTTTAGTGCTAAAAAGTTAATGCACATTTCTTAAAAAGGGACAATATTATAATAATTAATTCTGAACATATATTCTCCTAAACGTATATTTTTGCTGAGTTCAGAAAATTAAAGTTCCTTTTATGAGCTTAGTTATAAGCCTGTTGTGCTTCAACATACTGGGTCACTAAAAATTATGAATGACTGATCTTAGTATTGTCCCTTCAAGTCTTGAAAAGCTATCATAAACATATATAATTTTTAAATAAAGGTTGATGACTATATCATTTGTATTGGGAAATACAGTGTGGAAAAAGAAGATAATTGATGAATGCCATTAATTATTTTAACTTTTTTATTACGTCTACTGTTCATAGAAAAAATATTCTCTCTATATCTTACCAAGATTTATCAGCTTGTGTAATTTTATAATAAACTGAAGACTGATTTTCTAATTAAAGTTTTGTCAAATAAATAAATAAAAGAGTGCATGTATTATTTTCTCTTTTGGGGGCCAGTGGTGTCAAATAAAATAGTTCAGCTACAATCTATAAGTCACGTGTCTATGCATTTCATTGCTCTCTCTAGATTCAGTCTCACCTTTGATTATTTGGAGCCATACAGTCATAATTTAAATGAATTTTAATACCGAACCACCAAAAATTATCCCACAGCTCACATGGTGTCACGTACGCAAAAGAAGTCTTCCTTCGTCTCTTTCAACAACAGATGAGCTTTTCCCACCATAAACCATGGACGATAGTGCTATAATAGAGGCTGGGAACTGTCACAGACTGACAATATTGCTATTGTAAAATACTCTGTACAACATACTTCCCTTCACATTTGATCCAAGCTGATTATGAGGGACCATTGTCCTGCCACCATAGGAGCAGTAAATTGCCATTCACCATACTTTGCTATGATGCGAGTGGTCCGTAAATGACATCTTGTCCTTGATTATTTTCAGATCGCGCTTTCAGGGCCAGCATATCAACTCACATCATTGTAAATCAGGACAACTGCAGCTGAAGTCTGTGTAGCTACACTAGTGTAATAAATGAGTGGAAAATCAGGTTTTAACATTCTGTCCTCACTTTGCTAATTGGGATTAAAATCATAAGAACAGCTACACCAGGTCAGACCAAAGGTCCGTCTAGCCCAGTATCCTGTCTTCTGAGAGTGACCAGTACCAGATGCTTCACAGGGAATAAATGGAACAGGTTAATTATCAAGTGCTCCATATTTTGTCATCCAATCCCAGCTTCAGGCAGTCAGACATTTGGGGACATCCAGAGCATGAGGTTGCATCCTTGACCCTTGAGGTCTATAGTTAATTACAAACTACTAATAGGAGATCAAAAATACTTCCAGTGACTAGTCATGGGTAGGTCATTTCACTTCTTTGTGTCCATTTGCTAAAGGGGGCAAACTTCTCACTGCGCAATGTATAAAACAGTTCCCAGAATCAGGGGCTAAATTCTACTGTCAGTTACACACACACACACACACACACACACACACACACACACACACACACAACTTCCATGGAAGTCAATAAACTACAGCATCTAGTACAACAGAGCTCTGGTCTAATGGCCTCAAAAGCACAACCACAATGTAAGTAGGAAATTCCTTCCTTTCCTCTCCTACCACACTACCCTTCTTCCCCCTTGTCACAGATGTACATGTTTTTCCATATTCTTTCTTCCTCTACCTCCTCCACTTGTGCCAGTGACCCCATCCCATTTCCTGATCCCCTTTGAGCCCGCTCTCATCCACTCCCTTCCTCCTCTTCTTAACATCTCACACTGCTCTGGCTCTTTCCCCTCACAATACAAACATGGTTTAGTCTCTCACATCTTAAACACTCCTATCTTTGATTACACTTACTTCTCCAACTGTTACTGACCTCCCTTTCAGCTCTAAGCTCATTGAATGCATTGTTTACAGTCACTGTTTGGAGTTCCTCTCCTCCGATTCCCTCCCCTGAACTGAGAACTTAGCTTCCACTACAACTGAAAACAAAGTTTTTAATGACCTCTTCCTAGCTAATGCTCAGAACTAGTTCTCCATCCTCATTCTTTTCATGAGTATCAGAGGGGTGGCCGTGTTAGTCTGTATCCACAAAAACAATGAGAGTCCAGTCACACCTTAAAAACTAACAGATTTATTTGGGCATAAGCTTGCATAGGTAAAAAACCTGAATACGTGGGTCTTTTAACCCATAAAAGCTTACGCCCAAATAAATCTGTTAATCTTTGAGGTGCCCCTGGACTCCTCAGGCTTTTTACAGTCACTTTTGACACAGTTCACCATGTTCTTCTTTTTTCATCCCTTGGCCTCCGTGGCTCTATCCCCTCCTGAGTCTTCTGGTAGCTCTTTAATTGTTCCTTCAGAGAAACCACTTCATCTCCCCGCCCCCACTTTCAGTGGGGGTTCCTTAGGGCTTTGTCCTAAGTCCCCTTCTCTTTCACCTCTTAACCTTATATAGTATCTCTGGGTATTATAGAATCATAGAATATCACGGTTGCAAGAGACCTCAGGAGGTCATCTAGTCCAAAACCCCTGCTTAAAACAGGACCAACCCAACTAAATCATGCCAGCCAGGGCTTTGTCAAGCAGGGCCTTAAAAACCTCTAAAGAAGGAGATTCCACCACCTCCTTAGGTAACTTATTCCAGTGCTTCACCCCCACCCAATGAAATAGTTTTTCTTAATATCCAACCTAGACCTCTTACACTGCAACTTTAGACCATTGCTCCTTGTTCTGTCATCTGTCACCACTGAGGACCGCCATGTTCCATCCTTGATAAACACAATCTTAACCTGCCAATATCTATTCAGAATGCTTCTGTAAAGATCATTTTCATAGCCTGCCACTTTGACCATGCTGCTCCCTCTTCGAATCTCTCCACTAGATTGATGCTTTTTTTTGCATCAAACAGGAGCTATATGGCTTCATTTTCAAGGTCTTTCACGGCCTATCACTACCCTACCTATCGTCTCTCACTCACTAGCAAGATGTTGACTCCCTCCTCCAATCAACCCATGTCAATTTTCTTATAAACATGCTTTCTCCCATGCTTCCCTCCCATGCTTGGGTGAAGTTCTGCATAAACATCCACAAAACTAACACTTCTTCCTCCAAAGACTCCCCATCCAAAACACTTCTTTGTCATGAGGGCTACAAAAAAACTGATAACAGTTAGGATGCTGGTATGTCAAAATCACTACTTAAGATGGTGACTAATGTTGACTTAATGTTTACTTGTGCCCCCCGCTCCATCTGTCTGTATCCAACTGTTGTCTCTTGTCTTATATTTAGATTACCAGCTCTTTGGGCAAGTACAGCCTTTTTGTCCAGTGTTTGTACACCACCCAACACAGTGAGGTCCTAGTCCCTGATTAGGGCTGATAGGCAGTACAGTGATACAAATAAACTAATAGAAACAAGAAATTAAAAACTAATAAACAGGAGTTGAATATATGCAACTATAAACAGAATTAGCTCCCAAGAAAACAAAGGCCAAATTCTACTCTAAATTATGCCAGTGCAAATCCAGCATCTCTCTGTTTATGTCAATGTAATTGGGAGCAGTATTTGCCAATTCTTGATTTCATTGACTGGCTCCTTGTTCTTCTGACAGGAGGAAGGAAGAAGAGAAGCTCCCAGTCAGACTTCTCTAAATCATTCATTACCATGTCAGCTCCTAAATCTAACCCCAGTGCTCAACCATTAATAACTCATAGCAAATGTTCAAACTCCTTTTTGTTGTGTGGGCCACCTTAATAGAAACTGTCTCACAGGTCCACCTTATCTCCCATTCAGAATCATCATAAAACACTACAATTACAGCAACTGCTGACATGGAAAAGTAATTCAGAGAGTACTTGTGTATTTTCAGATGTCTTAGGCCTGCTATGCATTTTGTCATTTTAGAAAAAGGTTATTCACATTGTCTATGTTCGCTCTTCATTTCACATACACAGACCCATCCCTTCTGTGCAGTTTAGCTAAACTTTGAAACAAGGGGAGCCAGTGCCATCTGGCCAGCCAGCGTCTCCATAAACCACAGGCAATCCATGAATTTTAGCAGCTTCCATGTGTATCATGCCTGGATATTGCAGGGTGTCAGTCCTGCAGTGAAAATTCCTGAACAGAGGATGAACACTACAGGCCAAATTCTGCAACCCTAGTGTCAATCAAGAGTTTGTTTTTCTGACTTTTGTACCAACTAAAGCTACTTCTGATTAACACCAGTGTATGCAAGATCATAGCCCTAACTGTGGCAATAAAGAGGCACCACATAGTGAGTTGAAGAGGGTTGGGGGAGTCCAGTTTAATTTGAAAATATTTTATGAGGTCCTAAATATTTCTGATTTAATGTATTTCATGTCAGAACTCAAGTCCTTTTCCTACACAAAGAAAAATCACAAAGGATTTGTAAACATGCCCACTATAGTTATTAATTTTTACAGAATTCAAAAATAAAGTCAGGAATTATTACTGGAAACTCTGGATGAAACAATGATGACCACTAGAATCCTGTAGGTATGGAATTGTGGGAGAAATACAGTGAGCCCTTCTCCCCTGTCCCCCCAAAACCCACAACACCACTGCCAGATGTTGGTAGGCTCTTGGTAAGGAAGGAGTTTCTGTCACATACAATAGTATATTGCAGAAAGAAATGCTCCATGTTATATGTTTTCTGACTGGTATAGAAGAAACATGACTGGAAAAAGCAGGAGACACGACACTGTCTCGACGGCAATAAAGATGGTTTTTAAAAAATGATGCATTTATATAGCACCTTTCAACCCCACACCTCAAAGGGCTTTACAGATACCAACTAAACTTCCCAATATCCTTGAGGTACATAAGTATGATTATGGTGTTTGTATAATGCCAAACATTAATCCTCATGGCACCAAGTGAAAGTAGGGATTGAAGCCCCATTTTGCAGATGTAGAAACCAATAACCCCAGAATGTCTAGGGCCTAAATTTTCGTTTATTTAGGGGTGCCCAATGTGGGACATATAAGGCTTGGTTTTTAAAGGGACTGAACCCCTACAACTCCAGGTGCCCCTTTGGGCAGGCACTTTATCTACTACTTTGTCCCCTGGGCATAGCCCTGTATTCCAGTCATTGGGTTTAGCCCTTCAGATGTCCCATGGGGGCATAAAAGAAGCCCAACAAAAACCAGGAAAATAGTTCCACAGCCCACTCAGAGGACCCAAGCCCCTCCTTCACGCCAAGGTGGGAAAGCAGTTTTCACGCTCTGCAGGCAATCTGGACACTCATCCTCCTGTGCAGTGACTCTGGGGTGAATCTGGACTAATTGTGATCAGATTCTCTCTTTTAGTGTTTACTCAACCTCCCCTTGCTCCCACAAAAAAAATCAGAACCAAAGGGGCCAAACTCTACCTTTGCCTGCATCCACTGAAGTCAATGGGGTTGCATGAGTGTAAATGAGGGAGGAATTTAATATCATCACAATCCTGGTATGTCTCCAATGGGGTGGACATATGGGGCAGTTGATTAGCCCTCATATTGCCCTCCCAGATGAGGAATCACATGATATATCTGATCTCCAAAGACAGAATGTGATCCTCATGGTGTCCTCTGCCTATTACTGTATCTGATGGGATGAATAATGCAAATCATTTGTTTTCCAGGTACCAAATTGCACATCTTTGGTACTAATGGCTGCAAATGAAAAATTCCTACAGCTGGGTTTAATCAGTGCAGTTTTTCAACCCTAAAGTAAATTCCTTGCCATCTCCAAATTATGCTAACCCTCAGATCCGCCCCCTTTTTTGCCCACCACCACACAAAATGCACAAAGGAAAGGTGGCTTCTGTGTTAATTTCTAACTACAGGGACAGAGTATTCTCCTCTTTCTGGGACAGTCCTTCAATGGCAAGAAAAATCCTACTTTAAAAAAAAAATTCTGATTCTGCTCCAACAGGTCTTTAAATCTGTGTTCCAAGAATCTATCAGCCTGTTTGAATACCCTGGCCAATACAGAGGTTATTAAGTATTGGACTTATAGAGAAGGCTCCACTATCTGTTTTTTTCTTTTGCCAGTTTTCACAATTAGCCAAAGTTTTAGCAAAAATATCAGCTGGAAAGAAAACCTCCTAGTGTCAGTTTAGATTCATCTTAGCTGCAGAAGCTATCAGGCATGGTGGAAAACAAAGGCAAAGTACATCTTCATATTTACCTTTAAAACAGACAACCAAATAGCAGAAAGCTCTTTGCATTTGTTAGCACCAACAGCACATTTACCATGCTGATATGTGGAGCTGATTGACAAATCAGCAACAGGCTTTCCTTAGGTTTTCACAAACTGAATTAAAACCCAGCAACACTGCTGTTCCCTGGACATTTGCTTACCCAGAATTCCACCTTGAAAGTGGTGCTACATCAAGGGGAAGAACAAGAAACCTGAGTTTGCAACTTCTACCAATTAGACTTTAATATTCATTTATGTGTCCTGTGTTTTGGTTTTGGTTTCTGTAGCTTCTTTTTGTTTTCACAGTCTTACTTTCCTTGAGATCTAACTTTTCTTTCTATACTATTGATTTTAAGCACTAGCACAAAATTTTGCTTGCGGCACAAGTTTGCAGAGCTGCATTCAAGATAAATTGGGTTAGTTTTTGTTTTCATTATTGTTTTCCGCATAAGTAGCTAAATACCAAATGCCATTAGTTTTGTTCAGGTGAGAAACTGCACATAGCTCTTATACCCTGCCTGAATCCAAACTTGCAGGCTTTCTGGAATGGCACTAATCCTGATCATCTTCCTCTTCTTCTTTTAAGTCAATTTTCACTCATTCCATCTTCAGACCAATGCCCATTGACCCCAGAAAGAGAGCAACACAGCCATTGCTACAGTATTCCCTCTGACTGATAGAAGTGGTGCATCCTGGGAGTCACAAGACTGTGAGTGCATTACCGGAGATGCAGTCTGGCAAGGGAGCTCAGCTCACAGGAAAGAATGAGGACATGAGGCACGTGAACTACAACTCCCATGGGTCACCACAGGCACATGAGGGCAGATGTGGTTTAATGTTGATCTTTCAGAACTGAACATTTTCTGAACTTTTTGTTCCATGACAAATTTTGATACTTTGACTGTTCACACTGATGTGGGATAAAAACACATTTCGAAACATCAGAATTCTCCAAATGACAGACATTTTTTTTCATCCAGCTCTGGTGTTTAGCCTCTGCTGCGTCCAGCATCTAGATAAAGGAAAGGGGGGGAAAAAGAAAATCCGTTACTGCAGTTTTCTGAAATATTAAAAAAAAAAATGTCTGTCCAGATCCTCAGTTGACAGAAATCAGAGTAGCACCATTGAAGCTGGTGAGGCTCAGTTCTCTAACTGTTTCCAGGTGAGCAAACCTGTGAGACATAAGTACAATATACATAATAAATAACAACAAAACAATAACAAATACAGGACGTGATTGTCATTTACACTAGTCTCCCTTACACCCTGTTCTGGCAATGTAAAGCTAGCTTTAAAACGATCATCGATGGTAACTGACACCAGCCTAGGGCCACTCTTGGCATAAAGGCGTAAAGGGGCCTTAGTGTAAATGAGAATCAGTCCCATGGTGTTCAGAATGGCCCATGCTGGTGGTGCCTGGTGTAACGACCCAGCCAGTGGGGACTGGAGGATTCAGAAGAATGTGGGTCCCTGTAAATTTCTCTCTCTCCTGAAGTAATCAACTGAATGAAAAAACTACTAAATCTTCATTCTGGAATAAAGTGTACACCAAAGATGGTGCAGTGCTGCCATATCAACTTCAGTCTGCTTTGGAGACAGACATACTCACGTACTTATATTAGACCCAATCCTGCTTGTATTGAGTCAAAAGACAAAAGTCTCATTGACCTCACTGGGAGCAGGATCAGAGCCATTTTGTACGTAGAACCTGAAGCATCAGTAAGTTCTTTCTCATTAAAAACCAAAACGGAACACCAAGTTCATACTTATGACTTTTTTCATTACTATGGCCTCAGCCACTGAAGTGGCTAATAAATACAATAACCTTTGTGCTTTAGAATTCTCCAGAGGAGCAATGACATTGTCAACAGTGCTACCTTTCAAAGAGCCAGGATTAAGGATAACCTGCTTCTCTTGCCTGTAAAAATCCATCCACACAGAGATACCTAGCCTGCCTGTAACACTCACGAGACTTTGATCTCCCAGGTGATATGTCGACAGTGTGCATGACATACCAGACAGAACATATCCGTTGAGCCAAAAAAAGCCGACCCTTTTTCATTGTGACATGGATAATTTGTCAAAGAAACTCAACAGTCTCGACACAATTGATGGGATTTCCATGATCATGAGACAAGATAACGGCATCAGGCAAATGAAAGGCCAGATTCTGCCTCCCTGCAAGCAGCCTAATTTAAATCAATTATTTTTTACAACAACACTTAGAGATGCCATTACATAAATTACTGTCCAAACAAGTACAAGAAAGACAGTCCCCGTCCCCGAGAGCTAGAAAGAAAACAAAGGGCACTATTTCAGGAGTAAGGCAGTATTCAATGTGAGCATCAGAGGCTTTTTGACACAGGGTGCTGGCCAAGTGCTTTGCGAGCTTCCCAATCCCTGCACCATTCTGCAGAAACACAGTAATACCCCTCTTTGAGCTGCCGATCCAAAGCTCAATGAAGTCATTGGAAGGACACTGGCTTCAAGGGACTTTGGATCAGTTTCCCCAGAGCACACTCTGCTTGCTCATTTGTGCCAAATTTTGTGGCAAACCAGAAACAAGGCTGAGACACCCAACCTCATCTCACTGTAGCTGGATTTCAACCTAGACCTCGGGAGGTGAAGGTTAGCTAACCCTGGTTTTAAAGTGGGAGGGATGTAAATAAATGCAAACTTCCTCCTCATCAAAATAGGGTGAGTTCCAATCTAGCTTTTGATGCTATATAGGCAGCAGCATCTCCAGCATCAGGCTGCTAGACTAAAAACGACTCTCTCCATATGATTTGTGTTTACATTTATTGATGTTCTTCTTAGATACTGGCAAAAGGCTTGTCCCTATTAACAACAGAGGGGGAAAATCTATCCATGATAAGTACCAGGATTCTTGGAGTCCTTTTCTGGACTCTAATTCTGCTTTCTTAAGCATTTCCATAGGTTTAAAATTCTATATTTCTTTTTTCTGGCAACATTCATCCAAGAAGTACATCCCTTTTTTAGCCAAATCTATTGGAGATGTCACACTGTCCTATTTTCAGTTGCACCTGACCTTGGAAGAACATTAAACTCATTTGGGAAGGGGGAAATAAAAGAATCCCCCGCTTCATTCTCAGCCAATTGTTAGCTTGAATCAGGCAGAGAAATTTTGCACCAAGGAAAACAGATAGAATGGACTGATCTATTGAAGATAAATTACACTGACATTCTTTCTAGATTTTTATTAGAATGAAATCCTAATAAGATAGCCAGTATCCCCTTTTGTAGTTCTGTGAAATGATTTTTACATTACTGAATCTTTTTGGAGTGTTGCCAAGCCAAAGGAGGGGACTGTTGCTGGTGTGAACAGGCTTGCATATTTAAGCAAAACATGCAATCCCTCCTGCAAAACCCAGAGTGACAGCAGCACTTTAAAAATAAACATCGAATACAACACAAATCTTAGTGCTATGTGGGCTTATGGACTAAGCCAGCTAATGAAGCATCCCTACAAAATAGGAACAGGAGAATTCTGCTACACAGGAAAACTCCACCGTGGAGTTCTCAGATGTAGCTCAAGGAAGAGGGAGCCAACACTGCTACATGAAAAGAAGAGTTTAACTGGGGAGAGCATAAGCTCATGGGCTTTCATTAATACATTGTGAGGCTTATGTAAGAGCACTCACTGCTCCACACTTCTTACAGCTCCATTAAGTCAATGCACAATGTTCCCCTTTTACGAAGATGATGGCCCAATTTCTTTGTTTTGCTTCATGTGATATCTCTGTTAATCTGTGCAGCCCTGCAAAGAACACAAATGTCTCTGGCTAAAGTAATACAGCTACTGAGCGTAACATGTCCCTGATGTCACTGTACTGAAATTGTCAGTGATATGTATGGCATATTAAGAACATACCCTCTTTGCATGTTTCGGGCATTACTGAACAGGGGTTATTCTATGCAACTGCTAGGGATCAGATCTGGCAGTTGGCCATGCCTCATTATTCATCTGCCCAGACAACACTGCTTTTCTTGTTGTCACAGATGGATGGGGTACAATTTTTTTTGTGAACAACACTGCAGTGCTGGGAAAACTGATTGACTGGTTCTGTCACTTCAGTTCCTGAAGTGTCATCTATGATGAGCACAGGCTCCAGGTTTGACATCAAACATGGCAGCTCGCAAGGTTTTATTGGCCTAATGCCGCTCTGCACCAATATAGTGCTCCACATCTCCAAGGAGCTTTACAGTCATTTATCATACTGCTCCTCATGACACCCCTGCAAAGCAATTTCGGAATAATCCAGTCCCATTCAACTGATGAAGAAACCAAGGCACCAGAAGCTACCTGAATTGTCCAGGGCTGCAATGCATAGCAATTATGTGGATGATATTTGAACTCAGGAGTTCCTGGGCCTGAGTCTCGCTTTTGTTGTGGTGCCTTTATTCCAGTGCAGTGGAGTAAGGGGGTCAAAATGGAGGTGTAACTGGGAAATACACCAGGAATAAAGGGATTCCCCCAGTGCTATGGAGATGGTGAAATGTCCCCATTTGCAGTCCAACAGTGATATGTTAAAGGCAGGATCAGAACACTATTGTGCTCCACCTTTGATTGCAAGAATGGTCCTTGGAGGCCATTTTTGCCAAGAGTAAGTTAGGGAACTGTCATAAGTGTGAAGTAGCCTAGAATTAGTGTTTACCTGTAAGGGGTTAAGCTAAAGGTAACCTGAGAGGTGGACAACTGACCAATGAGAAATTCCTCAAGAGACAAAGGATTTTAAGTTTCAGTTTCTCTCTGGGTCTCTCTCTGTTCACCTCGGCTATGGGGGGAACACAGCTACGTCTTTCACTATAACTATAAGATTCTATTAAGTATTGTAGTCAGTAAGTTTACCTTCTCTTTATCACTTGGAGAGTTCTCAGTGGTGAGTGTTGGCTGGGTGCTTCTTGAGATTGTAAGATTCAGCAGAGATATCAACTGTGGGAGAAAATTGCCTCGGGGGACAGGTTTGGTTTCTGAATCCTTCTGTTGATTATGGTAGATGCTGTTCTATTGATGGTTATAAGGGATTTATTCCTTTCTTTTTTCTTTTATTAAAATCTTTCTTTTAAGAATCTGACTGCTTGTTTTTCATTGTGTAAGATCCTGGTTTTGGATCGGGCACGTCTCGCAGGATCAGGTGAGGTTTGGTTTTTTTTTTCTCTCAAGCTTCCCAGGGAAGGAAGAAGTTTGGGGGGTTAGTGGAAAGGGAAAGAAGGGTCCCAAACTACCCTAGACCTAGTTTGGTGGTGGCAGCATACCAGGTCCAAATACAAAAGAATTTGTGTTCTGGGGAGAAAACATTTTAACCCAAGCTGGTAAAATAAGCTTGTGGGGGTTATTTCTTTTTTCATGCGGGTCCCCACATCTGTACCCTAGAGTTCTGTGTGGGGAGGCAATCCTGACAGGAACCCCTAAAGCTGGGCAGGCCTTCAGCAGAGCCAAGAATAGGGGAAGCACATAGGTGGCTTGAAGCCATCTTTGCACACCCACTTCCCTACCACTATCCCTCTGAGAAGCACCATTCAGCCAGAATAGAAAACACAGTTGCACGCTCGGGCCTCTAGAGCCCTGCCTCTCTGGCTGTCATGAATCCTGTCACGCAGAAGTGGTGTTACCAGACAGGCGAGCATTAAAAGAACATTAGTAAGGTTGCCAAGTAAACATTCAAAAGCTGGGGGATGCCAGAGTTCAGGTTGCCTGTGCAATCTTGACACAGTCTGACTGCATGATCACATAAGGCCCCCTGCCCCCTTCAGTGTAGAAGATTATTGAGCAGCTATTCAATATATTGTTTACTCCCTGTTTTTCAATGTGTGGCACCATGCCTTCCCTCCTTACTGCACGTCATCCAACCCCAGCTCTGCAGACAGCATTATTCATTTCCTCAGGGGCTTGCCTACACCACTCATTGCTTTATGCCGGGGTCTCAAACACATGCTCCCTTACCGCCCCCACCCCCACGTTTACCTAAGGCATCTCCGGCCCAGTGTTCACCGGGGTCAGGGCAGGCTCCCTGCCTGCCTCTCTGCCCTGCCCCAGCGCTGCTCTGGGAAGCAGATGGAACCTGGTGGACGGGGGTTTGTGTGTTGCCCTTGCTTCCAGGCACCAACCCCCGCAGCTCCCACTGGCCGGGAACAGGGAAGTCCGAGCCTTATTTCTTTTAAATCCTATATCAATTCTTTTCCCATTTTTAGCTTCCGCTAAAGAAAAAGCTTACCAAAGGGAGGAAATTACTCATCTCCAATCGCCATAGGGTATAACTCTGCTCTGGTGTTCTGTTTTGAACTCGGAAGTTTCTTATTGATCTTAAGGTAATTTATTTTGATTTTTTTCTCATACTTTAACTTCTGTTGCTAACACCTTTGTTTCTACTTCAGCATATCAGAGTAACAGATTTGGTTAAAGGATAAATTTCCCTTCTTTTATAAAGAGTTGTGTTATGATCTTTTGAAACATATAACAGAAACGTTATCGCCAGAACATTCCTTGTGTGCCATTTACTAGAGCGACCTTTAAAGAAAAAATAAATTTGCTTAGTTCTTTATTGCCTTTAAACTATTGTCATTGGATCCCATCAAAGAAGTCTAGCCTCAAAGAAGTCAAAATGCAAATATTTCCTTTGCTCCAGAGCCAGCAAGGAGCAGCTCGAACCAGTCCATTGTTGCAAGTCTAATATCCAAGAAGGCTTGAATTCTTTTTCAACTAGCTCTCCTGCAAAAGCTTTACATTCAGGTTAGTGCATGAAGGTCTACCAGGCAATCTTTAAGCTATGACTTAATAGTGCAATCATATCACTTGTGTGTTTTTTTCTGTGAATGAGCTCTCAGGTAGTTATCACAGCAGGCCAATTCAGTCCTGGGACAAGTGCCCATAGCGTTCCCGCACAACTCGTGATGTGGGTGTCATGACGACATGGTCAGAGCTGAGCCAGCCCTGGCCCTTAAATCTTAACTCTTTCAAATCTGGGCATGGAAGTGGATTGAAAGACCTGGCTACAAACCCATCCCTCAAGGTCTTTGGTCAGATCCCACATCAGAAAGGGCCTGTCTTCCTGCTGTGCCTGAAATCTTCTGAGAACAATCATTGCAGCACTAATCAAATATAAGCATGTTTGGCCATGCCAGGCTGAAGTCTTGCAGTCACAGCTGGGGCTGTGGTTTTCAAAGCACGAGCTTCCAAGTTCTGTCCTTTCTGCTGTCAAGAAGTCCTGACTAATGACAACTGTGGATACTGGGGGTGGTCTTAGATTTGCTCCCAGATGCTGCAATGGTTTCAACTAAGAGTCTGTGGGCCCATTTCTCCATTGTCCTACACACTGTGGGTGTTAAAACACTACCCACCTGTCATAAGTGTGAAGTAGCCTAGAATTAGTGTTTACCTGTAAGGGGTTAAGCTAAAGGTAACCTGAGAGGTGGACAACTGACCAATGAGAAATTCCTCAAGAGACAAAGGATTTTAAGTTTCAGTTTCTCTCTGGGTCTCTCTCTGTTCACTTCGGCTAAGGGATGAACACAGCTATGTCTTTCACTGTAACTATAGATTCTATTAAGTATTGTAGTCAGTAAGTTTACCTTCTTTTTATCACTTGGAGGGTTCTCAGTGGTGAGTGTTGGCTGGGTGCTTCTTGAGATTGTAAGATTCAGCAGAGATCTCAACAGTGGGAGAAAGTTGGCTCGGGGGAGAGGTTTGGTTTCTGAATCCTTTTGTTGATTATGGTAGATACTGTTCTATTGATGGTTATAAGAGATTTATTCCTTTCTTTTTTTCTTTTATTAAAATCTTTCTTTTAAGAAGCTGACTGCTTGTTTTTCATTGTGTAAGATCCTGGTTTTGGAGCGGGCATGTCTCGCAGGAGCAGGCGAGGTTTGTTTTTTTTCTCTCAAGCTTCCCAGGGAAGGAAGAAGTTTGGGGGGTTAGTGGAAAGGGAAAGAAGGGTCCCAAACTACCCTAGACCTAGTTTGGTGGTGGCAGTGTACCAGGTCCAGATACAGAAGAAGTTGTGTTCTGGGGAAAAACATTTTAACCCAAGCTGGTAAAATAAGCTTGTGGGGGTTATTTCTTTTTTCATGCGGGTCCCCACATCTGTACCCTAGAGTTCAGAGTGGGGAGGCAATCCTGACACCACCCACCCACCCTTTGACCTCTACATAAGGTGCAGGACAATGTGGGGAAAGGATAAGGGGAGGATTTGGGTGAGACAGAGAGAACCTGAGAGGAAAACCCAGTGAGGGTTTGGGACAGCCACTAGCTGCCTGTGGAGCTGCACCTCCTGCAATTTCAGCCTGGTGAGAAAGCTCTTCGCCTTTTGCCCTATTGACAGAGTCCTACTGTGAGAACGGTGGTGGTGGCAACGCCAGGGTGAATCCTTCCTAGAACAAGCTCTTGCAGTCTGCCCTTTGCCTTCATATGGTTGGGCCTTCTGCATGTAGAGCAGGGCAGTACCTGTTCTCCTACGAAGCCCGAATAGCCAGGCTCAGGAAAGGTAGGCCTGGGTGGGTAAGAAATATTCTTCACCAGCCAACAAAGTAATGCCATGGCTGCCATTGCAGACTCAGGGTGAGGTTTGGCCTAGCTGAATTTTTAAGTTGGCTGACCCTGACTGGACCTTTACTCCTCCCCTAAGAGAGAAGGCATGGTAGGTACTGCTCCCCAAGACGTCTTTTGCCCCACTTCTGCTTAGTCAGCTATACCCACTGTGTGGGGTCTCTTGGCCAGCTCCCATCCCTTAGCGGAAGAGTTGGAAAGGGCAGCTTGGACAACTTCAGCCATGTTCCTGGGAGACTTTCCTCACTGGTGGCACCAGTGAAAGCTAGGAGAAGCCCAGGGCCAAATATTCCCAGCCAAGTGCAAGTGAACACGAGTAGTTTGAAAGATGGTGTTACCCCATCCCCCGATGTTGGTCATTTTGCTCAGGGGGAAAAAATTCATGGATTCCACAGGCCTTTGTTCTGGCTTTCTTCAGGGGCACACCTCCAACAGCCCTCCCCTACCGTACTACATGGAGCTGGGTACATACTCAGGGGGAGGTTTATGTCAGCATCCTTTATTAGTATACTGACAGTATATTGGTGGCATAAGCCACACCCCTCCGTGATACTTCTGGGGGGGTTCCCACCATTGTGAGACACCTCGCCATCACTGGCCCTTAACATGAGGAAGCCTTTTCTATGCCTGCCAGGGGTCAAATTCTCAACCCCACTGGCCACAGGCAACACAAGCATTCCCCTCTGGGCCTACACAGGCCCTGCTCTCTCTCTCTCTCTCTTTCTGTAGCTTAGCGATAGACCCACAGCAATCCTTGAGCCCTCCAAGCATCTCCCTGCAGTGTCCAGCCCCTGGCCCACTGGTCGCTCTCAGTATGTGCTGATTTGTGGTTCCCAAGCTAGCAGTAAATCCCAGCTTACCAGTCACATTTCAGATCACTGCTCCATTTAACTCACAGCACACAGCTATGTTTTACAGTGCAAACTAGTATAAGTTTATTTAACAAAGCACCAAGATGCAAGTGATAGCAGGGAGAAGTATTGGAAGCAGGTGGTTACATGTCAAATACATTCATAACACACATTTTACAACCTAGACTTATTTAACTGGACATGTTTATGTCTTACAGAGCAATGGTGACCCAAAGTCCTTCGAGCATTGTACAGCCAGGGTAGGCTGTGATCTTCCATGCATGAGACAATTCACGCTCTCAGCTTGTCTCCTAGGTGAAAGATTCCAGGTGTCTGTCTCACCCCAGATATATCCCAACAAACCATTGTCTGTTTTCATAATCAGACTCCTCTCCTGCTGCTTATTTCTTCTTGTAAAGTTCCTCTCGAAGATTTTGCAATCTCTTGAGTAGCATTTGGTTCAGCATGCAAAAACAGACTTTCTCTGAGAGACCTACAATGCCCAATATACATGATGAGGCAGAGAGTAAGGATCTATGGCTTCCTGCCTGAAAGGAACACTCCTGGTGACCTACAATAATCCCAAGTCACTAAGAACATAATTTTATATAGATAGCTTCTTAGATATTATCTAATGACAACTGTGGATATGGGGCAGTCATACTCCTTATACATTTCACGTTCCTTATAATGATCACTGGGCTACCGGCTCTTGGTAGAGACTTCACACATCAGCCTTTAGTGAATTATTACTGTATAGGTGAGTGTGTGTAGGTACATATAACTTCATGCATCCCCTATGCCTTCTGCCAGTTGGCATCAAGAGATTCCTTTTCTCTCACAGGGAAGTGAGTCTGATTTTGCATTGGATGGTCTCCCTTTAATTTTACACTCTAACTAATGGAGCCATTTTACCTTTCTGGGGGATTTTGTGATAGTGTTTCAAACTCTTCATTGGGAGATTTTTTTTCATCTTGCACAAAAAATTATTTATTTTCACCTTACAGGTCCTATGTTCTTTCCATTAGGCTGCAGTAGGCCTCATCCTATTCCTGTTCCCACTGAGATCTATGGCAAAACTTCAATTGATGTCAGTGGGTTACAGATCAGGCTCTATATTCCTATCTATGCTCAAGATAAAACCTCATATCACTGCTTCTTTTCGTCTGAAACATGCAAGCCGAACAAAGAAATGAAACAACTTGCAACAATATGGTGCCATTTTTTTTATTTAAAACCACACCCTAATAACATAACTGTGGAACAAAAAGCAAAGTCTACCAGTGAGCCTGTTGGTCTAGATTGTATGTGTTTAGAGAGAAAGCAGGTCAAAATAAATGACCTGTTGTTCCAATGCAATGACAAAACCACAGTTATAACGGCAGGCAGTGTACGGGGTTTTATATTTCTACACAACATATTGCTATATATTGCTAACAGAGTCAATCTGCAACATCACTTGAGAAATAAAGAGGATGGTATTTATAAGTGCGGCCCATAAATTCTATTTACTCTGTTGATTATAATTCCAAGAAGTTGCACTGGCATATATAGCATTTTAAACATTTACAGTAGATAACAATTGATGGGTAACTATTAATTACAAAGTTGTAGCAGTTTATGAAGTCTCAGGAGCATTAATAGTCTTGTTCATATTTCCCCCATTATTTTGATTTCACATTATATTAGAAAGTGTAGTAATAAATATTTGGTAAATGTTTTATATGATTTAACGCCTTACAGCTGTAGGCAGCATTAAATGTTACTTGCTGACACCGGCACTTTTAACATTGACATTTCAGCAAAGAGTGGCCAGCTTGAAAAGGTTAAATGCCTAAAAAAATATAATGAAGCAAAACATGAAGAAAAGTATAAATCACTGCGTAACAACAGTAACAAGCCCTTCATTTGTCGGCTGTCTGCCAGCGGCAGGGTAGAATGTTGAGTGCATTCCACTCAACATCAGCTCTCTGCGGGTTATGATGTGACCACTTCTCACTTCTCAATGTTTGTGTGCCATTTAATTATAACCAAAAACGATCAGATCACGAAAACTACTCCTTGAAAATGCAACAATACATCAGCCATCTCTTGTATTATGTACACTGATGGCAAACATTTGTGGAGGCTGAACTAATAGAACTTGACAGGTTTAAGATTAGCAGCCGTGTTAGTCTGTGTCCGTAAATAAAACGAGGAATACTTCTGGCATCTTAGAGACTAACCAGCTTATTTCAGCATAAATAAACTGAAATAAACTGATTAGTCTGTAAGGTGCCACAAGTATTCCTCATTTTATTAATAGGACTTGAGTCTCTTACTTCCTCCACATTTTCACAAGGTAGTTCCATTGACACTGGTGAAGTTACTTCTGATTTATGACATGTAGGTGAGTAAAGAACCAGGACCACAGTTGACTTTCATTAGATCAGCATAATGAAAGCAATCTGACTCTATTTCAAGCTGCACTGGTACAAGTTAGATGCAACTGGATGCAACTCCACTGATGCTGATGGAGCTGCTGTGATGGAAAACTTATTTAGAACCACAAAATCATAGAATATTAGAGTTGGAAGAGACCTCAGGAGATCATCTAGTCCAGTCCCTTGTTCAAAGCAGGACCAACCCCAACTAAATCATCCCAGCTGGGGTTTTGTTAACCTGAACCTTAGAAACCTCTATGGATGGAGATTTCACCACCTCCCTAAGTAACCCATTTCAGTACTTCACCACTAGCCTAGTGAAATAGTTTTTCCTAATATCCAACATAGACCTCCCCCTCTGTAACTTGAGACCATTACTCCTTGTTCTGTCATCTCCTATCACTGAAAACAGTCTAGATCCATCCTCTTTGGAACCTCCTTTCAGGTAGTTGAAGGCTGCTATCAAATCCCCCCTCACTTTTTTCTTCTTCAGATTAAATAAGCCCAGTTCCCTCTCCTCATAATTCATATGACCCAACCCCTAATCATTTTCATTGCCCTCCAATGGACTCTCTCAAATTGTCCACATCCTTTCCATAGTGGGGGACACAAAACTGGATGCAGTACTCCAGATGTGGCCTCACCAGTGCCGAATGGAGGGAAATAATCACTTCCCTTGATCAGGTGCAACACTCCTACTAATGCAGCCCAATATGCTGTTAGCCTTCTTGGCAACAAGGGCACATGTTGACTCATATCCACTCTCATTCACTGTAACCCTCAGGTCTTTTTCTGCAGAACTGGCTAAGCTGGTCCTCAGCCTGTAGTGGTGCATGGGATTCTTCCATCCTAAGGACTCTGCACTTGTCCTTGTTGAACCTCAACACATTTATTTTAGTCCAATCCTTCAATTTGTCTAGGTCACTCTGAACCCTATCCCTATCCTCCAGCATATCAACCTCTTCCCCCAGCTTAGCGTCATTCCTGAACTTGCTGAGGGTTCAGTCCATCTCATCATCTAGATCATTAGTGAATTTCCTGAACAAAACCTACCCCAGGACCAACCACTGGGGCACTTCACTTGATACCATCTGCCAACTAGACATCAAGCCATTGATCACCACCCATTGAGCCTGACGATCTAGCCAGCTTTCTATGTGCCTTATTGTCCATTCACTCAATCCATACTTCTTTAACTCACTGGCAAGAGTACTGTGGGAGACTGTATCAAAAGCTTTGCTAAAGTCAAGGTTTATCACATCCACTGCTTTCCCCATGTCCACTGAACCAGTTATCTCTTCACAGAAGGCAATCAGGTTGGTCAGGTTGACTTGCCCTTAGTGAATCCATGTTGACTGTTCCTGATCACCTTCCTCTCCTCCACATGCTTCAAAATGGTTTCCTTGGTTTCCTGTTCCATGATTTTTCCAGGGACTGACGTGAGGCTGACCAGTCTGTAGTTCCCCAGATTCTCCCTTTCCCCCTTTTTAAAGATGGTCACTATATTTGCCTTTTTCCAATCATCCAGGACTTCCCCCAAATCGCCATGAATTTACAAATAGAATGGCCACTGGCTCTTCAATCCCTCAGCACCCTCAGATGCAGTGCATCCGGCCCCATGGACTTGTGCATGTCCAGCTTTTCTAATTAGTCCTTAATCTGTTCTTTCACCACTGGGGGTTGCTCAGCTCCTCTCCATCCTGTGCTGTCCACTGCAGCAGTCTGGGAGTTGACCTTGTCTCTGAAGACCAAGACAAAAAAACATTGAGTACTTCAGCTTTTTCCACATCATGTGTCAGTAGGTTGCCTCCCCTATTCAGGTCCCACACTTTCCCTCACCTTTTTGTTGCTAACATACCTGTGGAAATCCTTCTTGTTAGCCTTCATATCCCTTGCTGCCTGAAACTCCAATTGTGCTTTGGCCTTCTTGATTACACCCCTTCATGCTCAAGCAATATTTTTATTTTCCTCCCTAGTCATCTGTCCAAGTTTCCACTTCTTGTAGCTTCCTTTTTGTGTTTAAGCTCACTGAAGATTTGACTGTTAAGCCAAGCTGGTCACCTGCCGTATTTGCTATTCTTTCTTCACATTGATTTGGTTTGTTCCTGCTCCCTCAGCAAGGCTTCTTTAAAATACATCCAGCTCTCCTAGACTCCTTTCCCTCTCATATTAGCCTCCCAGGGGATCCTGCACATCAGTTCCCTGAGAGGGTCAAAGTCTGCTTTTCTGAAGATCAGGGTCTGTATTCTTTTGCTCTCCTTTCCTCCTGTTGTCAGGATCCTCGTGTCAAGCAGAATGCCCCAGTGGTTGGTCCTGGGCCCAGTCTTGTTAAACATCTTCATCTTCCACCATCTCATGGTCACTGCTGCCCAGGTTGCCAACCACTTCTATTTCTCCTACCAATTCTTCCCTGTTTGTGATCTGCTGATCAAGAGGAGCACAGCCCCTAGTTGGTTCCTCCAGCACTTGCACCAGGACTTTGTCCCCAACACTCTCCGAAAACTTCCTGGATTGTCTCTGCACTTCTATCTTGCTCTTCTTCAGGGTGATTGAAGTCCTCCATGAGAACCAGAGCCTGTGATCTGGAAACTTCTGCTACTTGTCTGAAGAAAGCCTCGTCTACCTCATCCTTCTGCTCTGGTGGTCAATAACAGATACCCACCACGATATCACCCATGTTGCTCTCACCTCTAAACTTAACCCAGACTCTCAACTGGCTTTTCTCCAGTTCCATACTGGAGCTCTGAGCAATCATACTGCTCTCATGCATTCATGGCAACTCCTCCACCTTTTCTCTCTAGCCAATCCTTCCTGAACAGTTTATACTCATCTATGAGTGTTCTAGTCATGTGAGTTATCCCACCAAGTTTCTGTTATTCCAGTCACAGCATAATTCCTTGGCTGTGCCAGGACTTCCAATTCTTCCTGATTGTTTCCCAGGTTTCTGGCATTTGTGTATAGGCACCTAAGATACCCAGTTGATTGCACTACTTTCTCAGTATGAATCAGGAGGCCTCCCTGGGGCACCCTCCTCCTTGTGTTTCCTCCTGGTATCTCACTTCCTCACTTACCTCAGGGCTTAGGTCTCCATCTCCCAGTGAACCTAGTTGAAAGACCTCCTCACTAGGTTACAAGCCTGCCTGCAATGATGCTCTTCCCTCTCTTCATTAGGTGGATCCCATCTCTTCCTAGCAATCCTTCTTCTGAAACAACGTCCCATGGTTGAAGAATCCAAAGCCCTGTCTCCGACACCTGAACAACTATGTGTTTACCTCCACGATTCGACGGTCCCTACCTCGGCCTTTTCCTTCAACAGGGAGGATGGACAAGCACATGCCTTGCACCTCAAACTCCTTTATCCTTCTTCACAGAGCCATAGAGTCTGTAGTGACCTGCTCAAGGTCATTCTTGGCAGTATCATTAGTGCCCATGTGGAGAAGTAGGAGAGGGTAGGTCCGAGAGCTTGATCTGTCTCTGCAGACACTCCGTCACATCCTGAATTCTAGTTCCAGGCGAGCAGCATACTTCTTGCGTTTCCTGGTCTGGACAGCAGATGGATGACTCAGTCCCCTTTAGGGGGGAGTCCCCGACCACTACCACCCAACTCCTCCTCTTGGGAGTGGTGGTTGTGGAAATCCCATCCCTAGGACAATGCATCCAATGCATTGTCTTCTGGTCAATAGGGCTTCTTGTGACAAGAAACAGAGTTACACTAGGGTAAAACCCCTATAAGTGAGATCCAAACCAGGTCCTTCATCTGGCCAAGGTCCAAGGAATATTAATAAAAAAAAGAATTTTGGGTCCCCCCCTACCTGCAGACAGCCCTTGTGACTAATGTTAGCATTTCCCACAATGTCAATGGAACCCCCTCACAGTAGGAACCACTTCATAAGCCTGCACTAAATGTTGGCAGGCCTGGCCCCATGTTGAGAGCTAGGTTAGGCAACAATTGTTTTGTTAAGAAGTTTGGAGCTGTGAATACATTTGTAGCATCAAGTCACAGTGGTTAAGCCCATCTTCAGCCTTGCAGTAAAAACTAGTGTGGGGTGTAAGTGGAGGAAAGGGCCTCGTATTGCCTCTGTGGATTTGGGTGGATTTCACTGTTAAAGCAAAGCAAGAAGGACACAAACCACACAATGGCAAGGAACCATCACAAACATGCTGTGATTATGCTCCTTTGTTTCAAGTTTTCAAGGTGAAATCCTGAAATCAACAGCAAAACTCCCATTGATTACAATGAAATCAGGGGTTCACCCTTAATGTGCAAACACAGGGACAGCTGAATTCTCTGCTGGCACAAATGGGTGAAGCACCACAGACTTCAATGGAGCTGTATCCATATACACCAGCAGAGAATTTGATCCGCTAAATGGAGCAAAGAGGGATGTTAACACTTTCATCTCTGTGAGTTCTGGCTCTGATGCACTCAAGGTAAGATAATGTCAGGGCACTGAACTCCACACTGACAAGTGTGCCACTGCCTACTTCTTTCTGTAACTACCAAACTAAATCAATTAATCAATCGATCAATAAATAAATATGAAAACATTATAAATGTAAAATTATATTTGAATTACTTTCTGAATAGCTTACAGTGGAGCCGCTAGCACTGAGAATGATTCTATATACAACATATATAGTTAAGTTTTGAAATTAGATTTGGATTTCGCTTATTATTCACCAAAAGTCATGGTACATTTCTTATATTACTAAATTCTGCTTTTTTTAGCAATATATATCTAAAATATATTTTATATAGCTAAAATATCAAAATATATAACCACAAGCCCCTAGTAGTTGTTCTATATATATTGATGTCATTTTCTACCATTTATTTTCCCCTTCAGTTATAGTATACATGAGTCTAGTGGTTTCTAAACATAATATGCTGTTCATATACAATTGTACTCTCACTAATTCACTGGCATTGTTGAAAATATCCTGGTTTAAACATGATGAGTTTAGGGATCAGTGTGAGATGGGGCTATTTTTCACTGATGTTGGGGAGCTTTGTCCAGCTCACTCAGGCACATATTGGGGGAAAATAGGACTGTCATCAAAAACCATTTGTCTACCTATTTTATCACCACCTCCCCCCAAATTATTTAAGTCTATCCAAGTCTCAGAAATAACAAAAGTATTGTCTCATTATTTGTTTGTACTTCCCCATCTGTCTGTATCCAGTTGTTGTCTCTTGTCTTATGCATCGACTGGCAGCTCTTGAGGGGCCAGGACTGTCTTTTTGTTCCATGTTTGTACAACGCCTAGAACACTGGGCTCCTGGTCCATGATTAGGGTTCCTAGGTGGTAACACACAAAAAAATAATATTAATAATAACTTCACAATAAATAAAGAGAAGTATCAGGCAGAGAACATATATTTGTCACATTTCAAAGTAAGGATTATATCATAAATTGCAATGTTTCATCTCAGCCTGAACTACACGTGTTGCATATTTGACACTACCAATAAATATCCTGTATGGCACTTTATTTAGCGAAGCCATTTCTTTAACAAAAAAGTAACTCTAAGCAGAGTGAACCCTAACTGAATTGGCCCACCTCAGAGCATTGCAACAATCATTAACATTCACTCTACTTCACTATAAAAGCGGGTTCACAAGATGACTTCCCTGTAAGCAATATAGCCACTGGGGTCACTAATGACTCTCCTTATAATAAAGACATCACAGGTAGGTTATCTAATCTGTTCTTGAATATCCACAGAAATGGTGCCGCAACTGTTCCACTTGAAGCCTATTCCATTGCTCAAGTGCTCTTGTAACTGAGACTGTTTAGCCTCAACTTTTCTTTCTTTAGCTTCAGGATTTGATTTTTTTTTTTAATTCCACCATCTGAAACTGTGAATAATTCCCTGCCTTCATTTACATTATTACCTTAAAACTATGTATAGACTAACAAAATTCACTCCAAGCCATCTCTTTTCTAGACTACTTCAGCTTAACCATATCAGCTTTTCCTCAGAGCCACCATTGCTGCTACTGTAGCATTTTGCCACCTTTCCCTCCCTATGTCTTTGCTAAGTCATGGGGACCAGAACTAAATGCAATGGGGCAGTCTCTATTCACCCCATTGTAAATCAGAAGCAATTCCACTGGATTCAGAAAGCCTGATTTTCCACTGTGTTGGAGAAGATTCTCAGCTAGTATAAATTTGCCTCTTGAGTGTAAAACCAAACCAGATCAAAGTATTTGGGTCAATTCTGACTACACTTGCAAGTTTGATGGGGGAGTGTCAAAAGTCAGAAACAGAATCAAAGGCATCAAGCACCTGTCCTAACTAAACTGACAAAGCAAAAAACTTCCACATGCTCCTTCCACCACCCTGGACAGGAGGCTTTGCTTCAATTCTGCTTACATGGCATGAGCAGACACTTTTCAAACTCTTCAAAGGCTGGGGATACTGTTAACTTTTTACAGTTCAGTGCATCGCTTTCTTCAACTTTTTGGATAACATAAAAGTTTCTGTTTAATCTTCTGCCAGCCTTGGTATCTCTTGCTACATCAGAACCTTGGCAGAATTCAATTTTTATTTTCTTATAATTTTGACATAATATTGGTATTTGCAGTTAAGCCTTTTGATCATTTTATATTTTCACAGATGTAGAAAATTATGGGTTTTAAGTATTTTTTTTCTATTTTTATCAATTTAAATGTTGACACTAATTTCACAGGAAATAGGGGCAGGACCAGGAAGCACTGAGGTCAGACAGAAAGGGTTTAATGACAATGCAATCAAGCTTCAAAAAGTTAAAGAATTATAACTGTTAAAACACAAATTGTCAGCATCACATGTCAAAATGTACAACATCAATATTCTTAAATCAAACACTAATAAATTCTCAAATAGCATTTTCCTTTCTTTGCCTATCTGTAAATGTCATCTGTGGAAACATTTTTTGTCTGTTTAGGTGGGTACGGTGAAATCGACGTTTCCAGATAAAAAGCTAATCCTTCCTAGCCTATCTATCAGAATAAGCTTGTCTCCTCTTCTAACCTTTCAGTAGCCTTTGAAATCTGTACAGGAGGCACTTATAGCTTTATGTTTGGGTTCCATTTTCTCCATTTTCTATGTCTATATGACAAGTTAATCAAAAAGTCTTCACATCCATATGGTCTGTGTGACTTTGCCATCTTCAAGTGAACTGTAACCTTGAAATAGACAGCAGGGCTAGATCTCACTGAGCCAACTGATGTGCCCAAGGTAGGTAAATATTAAAAGATAACACTGTCCTGATTAGGAATTCAATAATTTTCTTTATCCAGCAGGCATTGGAAGTACGTTTAAGTTTTCATGACTTCATCTGACATTACTTTGAACCAGGACAGTTTAATCTCAATGTGCATATAAGGCATATAATTAGACATGTGAATGTATATTATTATTTATATTTAATCAGTATTTGTGTTAATGTTTATGCATAAAACCAAGAAGTTCCTTAACATAGCTAAGACACTGAATTACTGAAAATATCATAAAATGATCTTTCAAAGTCATATTTCACACTCATTCATGCTGACTCGCTTTTATTTTTTCAGTAATTTGACTCAAGTATTTGGGCCCCAGCCCACATTACAACAAATACGAGTGTGGGTCTTATGAGGAAGTTTTATCAGATTTATCATAGAGTGTCCTTGTGAAATATGAATTTTGTTTTTAATGGTGAGCATGATCAACCACAGGGACAAGGGAGCAAGGGAAGTGGTGGATTCTCCATCTCTTGTCATCTTCAGATCAAGACTGGAGGCCTTTCTGAAAGATGTGCTTTAGTCCAACACAAATTGTTGTGCTTAGTTCAAGAGTAAATAGGCAAAATATCATGATGATCTAATAGTTCCATCTTGCCTTAAAATCCATTAATTGGATGAGATCTTCAAGGTCTTATTGGGATTTACACAAGTTACCTGTATTTAAATTAGGCTATTATACACTTAATGCTTCAGGCCCTGATTCAGGAAAACATCCCTATCTAGGACTGCACTTGAACACATGCTCTTCATCTACCATCGAAAGGCAGCCACCTCTGGGGTAACACAACAGCTGTTCAAAAATGTATAGTAACACAGCTAATTGTTCAGGGCAAGAAATGCAGAAGAAAAGTTTGAAACTGAAGGAGAAATTTAGGCAGGAACCATGAAACCACACTCATCAGAATTTGGCCATAGTGCTGGTAACTCTTACCACTGTCATGAGCTCTGATATAACAAATTTGTAGGGCCACGGTCTGCAGGTCTCAATCAGTCCTTAGTTAGGCTAAACATCCATGGACATGAGTGGATATTTAGCCTGAGTAAGGACCAATTAAAAGCTGCAGAATTGTTTCATTGCCAAATAACTGCAGCTCGCTTTCTGGATTTGGTCCTCAGTAGGTAGAACTATGCAAACTGCAGTGTTGGTCATACTGAAATTCTTCTATCAGGTGGTATGGGGTGGGGGAATCCCAGCTTCCCTAGAAAAGCCTTCCACGAGGCTCTTCCAGAACTAACTTGTTTCCTTACTTAACTATTTTGACTCATCTCAAACAGGCTATTAACTGAACTTCTCTCGTAAATGTTGCCTTTCCTTCAAGGACTGGTTAAGGGAAAATTTTTGACTCATAGAATTATTTTAGGAATAATCAAGACTAACCACATTCTTGAGATTTGATATTAAATATGAGAGCTGCTTTCATTTGAATAAGGTTTTCTTGATGAAATAATATACAAATGTCAAATATTTATCTTTAACGTCTGTGTAATGGTGCCTACATTTCAATAGTCAATCCAGAAAAGAAGTGGAAGGTGCTATCTGAATCAAACTGTAAATCATTATTAGGGAAGCTGTGTGTGTGGCTTTACAGTTAAAGTCAGGGGAGGGCTTTGCCATTGTATGTATAAAACCAACATCCAGGATGGGTATAAGAGCAGTGAATGAGTGTGGGAGAAGGGGGACAGAATATCTGTTTTATACATTTGACCTTCTTCTGATTATCAGCATTTCCATCGCCTCTCATAGCTTTTTCTCCCAGCATTCCTAGTCCTTAGAGCAAACTATTGTACCAATAAATTATTGGACCAATTTAACCCTTTTTTTGTTTGTGGTTCTTCCAGGAATAGACTCTTCTTCTCTTTAAAAATCGGTTCATGATTCAAGATTTCATTTGCAAATGCATTTCAATCAGAGGGGCTATTGGCAAACGCCTTACTTCAGTTTTGGCTCTTTGTGGTGCATGATTAATTTCTGCTCCTTGGACTGGATAACGATGATCAACAGGAAGAGGAAAATCAAGCGATTTCAAGATAGCCTTTCAAATGAATAGCATGCATACTCATGAGACTTTCACTTTCCATGAAGAAAAGAGTCACTCATATGAATGTGCACAGAAAATAAATAAAAAGAATTATGAACCCAGCCCATGTGAATTCACAGTTTTAATTCAAATGAATATTCTCTATATTTTCTTCTTCCATTTGCCCAGCTCTAATGTTGATACTCCAGTTAGGTGGAAAAATCACATGGTATGTAGGTTAGAGGGGGAAAGAAATACTTAAATAAATCTGGCATTGTATTTTAACAAATTTGCAAAGGAAGAAATTGAGAAGAAAATGATTGTCAGAGTGTTTCCATACACCTGTCCATATGCCGTCACACCTCCAGGTGGGTTTCTTTCACTGCTGTTGGCTCTCTATTTCCGGATATGGTATATAGCCTATGGGAAGGAAAAATATGGTCATATTGACTGAAATAACCTGGCTTTATAAATGATTAAGGTTCCATTTCTGCAGATCATTTTATTTGTCACCAAATATATGGGAATCCTCAAGTCCTCACTTAAGGCTAGAGCAGCCCTTCTGCAGCTTTAAAAAGCTGGGAGAGATTGTAAAAAAGCCTCTCTCCCATGTGGAACCCCAGCACAAAGGCTAGACGCACACTCAGTCCTTACATTCCCCAAGCCCTTCCACATGAAATATAAATGCCAAAGCCAATATATGGACTAGCAGAGTGGTGTTGTGGCAGAGGAAGACAACCTCCATTAATTCTGGTTGATAAGGTGGCTCTTGTTTCCATGTAATATGTAAAGAGAGTTGTAGACTAGGGATGCATTCTAAGGCCTGGTCTACAAGGAAAAGTTATATTGGGATAGCTGTGTAGGTCAGGGGCGTAAAAACCACATCCCTGACTCATGGGCAGTGCTTATCAAAGGCAGGGGAAAGCTGAGCCTAGCCAAACTGTCTGTGTGGCCCCACCCACACTCTGCCCCCAAGGGCCCCTCCTGATTCCCACCACTGGAATGCGGGTCAGGGGGCCATAACCCTCCCACTTTTTGAATGTGGATGGATCTGTCTCATCCACTTTTTGCAGGGTGGACCCCACCCTCTTTCTCTCCTTGCTTTTCTCCCTGAGGCCCCATCCCCTGGCCAGGCCAGCATGGAGCCTGGACGGCTATGGGGCTGTGGCGGACCCTCCACCTGCCCAAGGTGTGGGGGGAGGGTGAGAGCAGCCCCTGGCCCGTGTCCCCACCCCTTGGGATCCCAGGCTGCCTGGGGCAAGAGAAGGGTCCGAAACGCCACGCCGACTCCCCACAGCTGCCCACGCGGCTCTCCGTGACTCAGCTCTGGACAAATATGGGGGCATCAGAGCTGCAGCCCAGTCATGGTAAGAGCCACATGGGCAGCTGTCAGAAGCTGCAGAGTTGCAGACTCTCCATCTGCTCCGGATGGGCAGGGATCCCAGGGGGCGAGGATACGGACCGGGGACTGTTCAGGCCCCCCGCACCGTGGGCAGGTAGAGGGTCTGCTGCCATGGCACCCCCCAGCTGCCCACCTGGCTCTAATCATGGCCAGGCTGTGGCTCCAATGTCCCCTTCAGCTGGAGCCGGTCGGGGAGAGCTGCGTGGGCAGCTGTGGGGAGCCTGGGTCCCCCCACCTACCCTGGGCAGGGGCTTGGGACATGGACAGGGGGCTGTCTGCCTTTGCCTCCACCTCAGCGGGGGCCCATCCCCCATCCCCATTTTTGGCATGGCTCCAGTGCCTTTGCTCGCGGGGGCTGGCCTGCAGCCAGGGACTCTGGGCGGATGGAGCCAGTGCTTGTGCCATCCACCTGGTGCTCCGGACTTCCACCTGCCCGGTGCTCTGGGGATGGGGGGAAGAGGGGATGGGCAAGGGAAGCTGGGGAAGCTTGGGATATTTAAACCTAGACTGGACAACAAGCAGGAAAATGCACTATAAGAAGCAGTTCTGTAATTGGTAAGGGAATGGATGGTGAAAAGGATCTGGTCTTCAATTTCTATAATTCTGTGAAAAATTCCATTTTGTACTTCCACCCCAGAGGACGCCATTGGAATGTGAAATGCTGATACAGTACTTAAATCTCCCAGCATTGCTGGGCCCTCAATACCATTCTCCACAGGCTTGGTGGTGAACAAACAACTGCCATTCTTTGTCAATAAGGAAAATAAAATGCATAGATGGCGCCAACACTTTAGCATCCCATACAGCTAAAAGGCCAAATTCTGCCCTGGATACACCCTATGCACCCCCATGGACACTGCGGGCTTGTAAGGGCTGATTTTGCCTCAATTATATTACCAAAGCAAACAGCTTAGAAAGATTCTTTTTTTTAATTAGGCACTTCTGTGAACAAGAAAAACACCTGCATATAGGGATCAATCCTGGAAGGTGCCGAGCAAATGCAGCTTCACTGGCAATTGAGGGCATTCAGTACCTTTCAGGGCTGAGAGCTTATATTAGCTGGGATGGTAAGAGTATGTGTCTGATTCAAAGCCCATTGAAGCGAAAGGGAATCTTTCCATTCATTTCCATGGTTTTTGAATCAGGACCCACACAAACTATATCTGTGCTTGAGATGACAAACTCATCACCAGTTACAGCCAAGAAGAAATTGTCCCTCATGTTATACTACAGATGTGGTACAGCTGAGTGTATTAGTAGGGGAGGGTTGAAACCTTCCTGTGCAGTGTCTAGCACTGGCCACTATGTAAAAAAAGACACTAGGTCAGATGGACCATTCCTGTATTCCAGGTTTGCAGCGCTTATGCTCTGTAAAGATTTTGGAGTAAGGAAATGACTATCCAGAAATCAAAATGTCTTCGGGCAGCCCAATTTTTTTTTCTCCAAAATTTACCTGGATTTCTTCAAGGAGCTCTTCTTCTGCAATGAGCGGCAACAGGAAAACTTACAGTCAATGACCTGGTAAATAATTGGGTTGTACATAGCTGCCGATTTTGCAAGCAAGGTGGGTATGACTGAAACGTGAATGGGCACCGAGTCTGGCTTTCCAAAAGCTGACCACACCGATACCACAGCATACGGGATCCAGGCAATCAGAAATCCTGCACAGATCAACATTGCCACCTTGTGAGAATAAAAAGAAAGGAGAGAAAACAGTTATCTAATCGAATGGTCTTTATTGATGCACCGCACTGCACAGTACTCATATTTCCCAGTGCTGCAGACAATGTGAAGGTGCATGCAAAAGGAAAAATGACCCCGGTGTTTGCAGTAGGAACCAAGCTGCAATACATTTAACTTTTCCTTATCTATCCCCAATTGTACCTTTGCTTGACATATATAGAACAAATAGGGATTCTGTTGGCCCGAATCTTTCCTTGAGATCATTAGACCAGACTAAAAGTAAAGAAACTGAACTAAAAGCCAGTTAATTATGATTCTTTGAAGTTAAATTAAGTATTTGCTACATATATATAAATACAGAGAGAACAAAGAGGGGGTGAAGTCTAGAAAAGGATATTTATATCCTTTTCTAAACATTACCCTCTCTTTGTTCTCTGTTATATATATATATATAATATTTTAAAAAGTCACCCTGTTCCGGTGAATTTAACACCAAGAGAAATTATTTGAAATGCCAAAGTCCTGGATAACACTAAAGTGATCTGAGATCATTTAAAAATGTGTGCTGCTTAAGCCCCAGATTTCGTGCTTATCTGAAATATCTTTTACTTCTGCAGCCTCTTTCCCCCAAATGCTTTCCAAATACACATTCACTGAGCCTCACAACACCCCTGAGAAGTAGTAAGTATTATTTTGTCTCTATTTCATAAATGGGAAACTGAGGTCTAGTGAGACTGAGCCCAAAAATCTCAAATTGGGGTGTTTAAGGCTTGAAGTCAATGGGAGCTGTCAGTATCAGGCCAATACAGGGGTGAAAGTAAAATACAGCCAATACAGGGCCCACTCTGCCCACCCCACCATCCCCCGGAAGGGGCCGAGGCCTCAGGCAGAAGGGGCGGGGCTGTCCATCTGCGCTCCCTGGCCCGCGCCACTCCAGCAGTGATTTAAAGGGCTCGGGCAGCTACTTCTGCTCTCCTCCCGCTCCGGCAGTCGGGAGGCAAAAGCCGTAGCGACATTAATTTTGCGTCCCTGATCAGTGGCCCTGCCAGGTCATCACTGACCCTTATGCGCCCCCCACTGTTAGGGACCCGGCAGGGCCGCTAATCAGGGGCTTAAAAAGGTCAGCAACGTTTTTAGTTAGGTGCCCATCTTCATACACCCAAGTTTGAAAATTTTGGTCTAAGTGACTTGCCAAATCAGCAAATCAGTGGCAAAGACATCAGCAGAATCCTGGTCTCCTGGAGCCCAGCCTTATGGTGAAAGCTCCAGGCCATTCTTCCTACCACCATTTGAACCCCTTTGCAATCACACTACACATCTTCTAAGACCAAAGTCTCTAGAGAGATTTCCAGGACTGGGCTGAAATATTTCCTGTTAACGTTTCAGAAAGAAAACTAGGTTGCTATCCAAGTGTTGTGTGTATGGGAGGAGCTATAGCTGTCACCTCTCCCTGTCCCACATTGCCAGTCACTGCAGTGAGGACAAAGGACTAGGGAGAGGAAAACAGACTGCAGCAGCTGGACTTAACACAAGGACTCTTCCTCCCTTGCAGGCAGTGCTGATGTTATGTGGTGGCATCACCAGCACCTTGGGAGCAGCTGGCAGTAGGTCTGGTGGAGGGTTGGTTGTAATAGGAGGGTTAGAGTTCTAAGTCACCCTTCTCTCTCTCCTGTGCCCAGGATGAGATCCAGAGAACAAGATGCTTCTAAGACAGCTAATAAGAATCCTTCCCATCTTCCATTGAGAAAATGCAGACAACATGATTACTTTGGAAGGTGAACAGGTGAGAAACTGAATGTGCATTTGTTACTTGCAAAATACATGCATTAACAGACCTGTGGGGACAGCCATAACTCTTGTATTTTACCAGTCCATTCCAAAATGACACTGCTGAGAATTTAACACTTCTACAGGGCAGATCTACACTCCAGTGGGGATCGACGCTGTGAGATCAATCTCCTTATCTAGACACGATAAATCGATCCTCAAGCGCCCTCCCGTCAACTCCTGTACTCCACCACTGCGAGAGGCGCAGGTGGTCAACAGAGGAGCGGCCGCAGTCAACTCACTGCTGTGAAGATGCCACAGTAAGTTGATCTTAGTACGTTGACTTCAGCTACACTATTCTCGTAGCTGAGGTTGCTTATTTTACATCAATCCCTCCCTCTAGTGTAGACCAGGGCACAGAGTTTTTTTAACCAGCTCATAGCAGAGATCTCATTCTCTGTTAAATTCTGTCTTTTGTGAATAATTTCTATAGAATGCTATTTAATTCCTGCAGAACCTCATTGGTTAAATTCATATTAAATCATGAAAGATTTTCATAGGAGGTCTGGAAAAGATCTACATACAGTTTGTTCAAAAGTCAAAAAATACTCTAGCTGAGCTAAAGTTTCAAGTCACTTATTTTACCTGAACAAGTGTTGCCCATACCTATATGCAATATGATACCGGTTCCATATTGCATCACATGATATTGTATACTGAAGTTCATGTTTGAAAGCACTACCATAATTCATAGGGTACTGCACAGCATCCTAATAGATAATAGTGCATGAATAGTCATTTGGGGAGAAGTAATTAGCAGGATTACAATACAAATCTTCAGTGAATGCTCTGTTCTCAAGCCAGCTAAAGCTTTTCAGATACTGTGTTATTCTCTACCTCTTTTCCATGTGTTGATATTCTTAGTGGATGTGATTTCAATATTCTTGAAGAAGTAAATTACATAAAGATTTTAAACCTTTCTTTTTTTGCCATTTAACATGCATAAGTCAAAAAGGAAAACTCAAATTCAACCTCCTCCTTTGAAATTTTGAAGGTGGATGATGGGATTCCACTTCCCAGACCCAAACCTGCCCCATCCTTTTGGGTTGCAGTTAGGATCTGGAACTGGATGGGACATAGTTTGCCATCTACTGATTCAGATCGGACAGAAATTTCACCTGAACATCTGCCCTTCCAGATGGCAGGGATCTCGTAACAACAGCTGGTTTCATATTTCTGTAATAGTGGATCAAAATCTTCCAGATTTAGAATCAAGATCTTTGCACAGGAGGTGCTATAAAAGTGCAGTATATGATTGTAAAAGCAGCTCTGCAGGTACTCTATACCTCTGAAATTAAGGCCGCCAGAATTTGGCATTCTTTCTATTATCAAGGCAGCAGCAGCAGCTAACTAACCAAACTATTCCCACAACTGCATTAGTCTGACTGATTATACTGCAAGTGGTCTGAATTCCCAACAATGTTTTGGCTTTGTATACTATGTAGATACATGTTTATCAGAAAGAATTTTTAAAATATATTCAGAACAAAAAGAATCTTGACAATAGTATTGGCCCTTGATGAGATAGAAATGGCAGAATTATCAATAGTAATGCAGAAGTATTCAATAAATGTTTCTATTTTGTATTGGGGGCGGGAAACGATGATATAGTCTCATCATATGGTGATAACACTCCTTCCATTCCACTAGTACCTCTGGAGGATGTTAAACAGAAACTACGAACGTCAGACATTTTTAAATCGTGAGTCCAGATAACCATAGATGTGGATAGCTGTAGATATAAAAGTGGATATCCGCAGATTTCCTGTGGGAGCTAAACATGAGCCAGTGTGTCACTGTGGCCAAAAGAGCTAATGCAGGTCTGTAATGCATAAAAAGGGAATCTCAAGTATGAGTAGATATGTTATTTTACCTCTATATTTCACAGTGGTGCAACTGTGAGTGGAATACTGTGTCCAGTTCTGGTGTCTACAATTCAAGAAGGATATTAATAAACTGGAGAGGATTCAGAGAAGAGCTGCATAAATGATTAAGGGATTGGAAGACAAGCCTTATAGTGATAGTTTCAAGGAGCTCAATCTATTTACTTAACAGAAAGGAGGACAATGAGTGACTTGATTACAGTCTATAAAAGTATCTACCCAGGGAACAAATATTTAATAATGAGTTCTTCGGTCTAGCAGAGAAAGATAAAACACAATCCAATGGCTGAAAGTTGAAGCTAGAAAAATTCAGCTGGAAATAAGGCATGCATTTTTAACAGTGAGGGTAATTAATCCCTGAAACAATTTCCCAAGGGTCGTAGTGGATTCTCCATCACTGATCATTTTTAAATCAAGATTTGATGTTTTTCTAAAAGATCTGCTCTAGGAATTATTTTAGGGAAGTTCTTAGGCCTGTGTTATACAGAAGGTCAGACTAGGTGATTATAATGGCCCCTTCTTGCCTTAGACTCCGTGAATCTATAAATCTATGATAGGTATTGCAACCACTTGTTAATTTCAGTTTATTTCTAAGCATGGAAAGAAAATAAACATGTAAATATGTAATCTACTAGTGTGTTACAAGTCCCCTCCCTCCGCTCCATAGAAAATATGGATACAAATTGTCCATAGTTTATTTCACCAGTAGTAGAGCCCTGCTTTTCATCTATCTATTTTATGGCCCCTTTCACAGTGATACCTGAGTGCCTCACAAACATTTTTTAATTTATCTTCTTCACCACACTTGTGAGGTAGGGAAGTATTATTATCCCCAATTTACAGATGGGGAAACTGAGGCACAGAACAATTAAATGATTGGTCCAAGGCTACACAGCTTTAGACTGTACCCATCTCCAGGGTCTCATTCTAAATGCCTTAATCACAACTGCATCCTTCCCTTCCTTCAGCTGTGCCTTACAGATACCGGGAGAGTAGGGGCTGCACCTAACATCACAGGCCACCACAATCTTGTACTTGGGACACATTAGAGCTTCACAAATATTTAGTACCAATTGTAGGATCTATGGTTCTTCCCTCCTGGTTTTATGGTCTGGCAAAGTTTGATAAAAATGTCTCCTACCTACCTTGGTCAATTTAATTTCCAGTACGTGACTGTTTTGAATCCTAGTGTCATAATGAGCAACTTCTTTGGTGGACGACTTGACTTTTGCAATGATTTTAACATAGGAAAACACAATCACTGCAGTTGGGAGCAAGAGGCAGAAGAAAAGAATATTCAGAATAAACGCCTGTCCAGCCACAGAAGACTGAGCCAGCCACCAATCCAGAGTGCATGAGGTTCCAAATGGCTCGGGAGCGTAGTTCCCCAAACCAGCAAATGGCACAGTAGCCCAGAACATAGCGTAGGCCCAGATTATTGCCAGGCAGATAAAGGCATGATGTCTCTTAAGCCAGGTACCTGGAAGATAATTCAACAGTTACAATGGCAGTTGATATATATTTGGCTAAAGACAACTTGAAGTTCTATACCTGTAATTAAAAGCTGGTCAGACCATTTACTGCAAACAATTTATTTGCTGCATTTGGTACTCTTATTTTTATGAACTTCTCTTGGTTTAACCTCTCTTGGTTTGAGTTGGCAAGGGATTGGCAACCTTTGGCATGTGGCCTATCAGGGAAATCCGCTGGCAGGCCGGGATGGTTTGTTTAGCTGCAGTGTCCACAGGTTCGGCTGATCGCAGCTCCCACTGGCTGTGGTTCTCCATTCCAGGCCAATGGGGGCCGTGGAAAGCGGCCGCCAGCGATCGGCTGAACCTGCGAACGCTGCAGGTAAACAAATCATCCCGGACTGCCAGCAGATTTCCCTGATAGGCCGCGTGCCAAAAGTTGCCAATCCCTGGTATAGAAAGATTCAATGGCTGGAAGTTGAAACTAGACAAATTCAGTCTGGAAATAAGACGTGTATTTTTTTACACGTTTTTAAAGGTTAGCTAACCATAGGAACAATTTACTTAGAGATGTAAAATGGATTTTACAACACTTGGGGTAAGGAATGGTGTCCCTTGCTGCCGTATGTCAGAGAGTGGAGATGGATGGCAGGAAAGAGATCACTTGATCATTACCTGTTAGGTTCACTCCTGGGGCACCTGACATTGGCCAGTGTCAGTAGGCAGGATACTGGGCTGATGGATCTTTGGTCTGACCCAGTACAGCTATTCTTATGTTCTTATGTCTATATTGTACCTGGGAGCATGCCTTCCAGGTAGACAAACTCATGCTAGCCTACGCAGAGAGCGGATATTGCAGCATGGCTACAGTGGCTTGGGCTAGCCATCCGGGCTTGGACTCAGGGAGTTGGGCAGGACTAGATTTAGGTAGCTAGTCCAAGCCACCACATATGTAGCAACATCCACGCTGCTATTTTTAACATGCTAGCTCAAGCAGAGCTAGTGCAAATCTGTCTGCCTGGGCTGAGAGGGAACACACCCAGATTAAGTTCAAACATACCCCTGAAGTCTTCAAATCAAGACTGGTTGTATTCCTAAAAGATATGTCCTAGCTCAACCAGAAGTTATAGGCTTGATGTAGAAACTACTTGGTGAAGTTCTATGGCCTATGATATGGTCAAAGCAGATGTTCATAACGGTCCTTCTTGACCTTAAAAATCTATGTTTCTCAGTTACTACTCTCAGTACCATGGACTATTACAACTGAAATAATTATAAAAATCTAAATTTACTAATTTACTCATTACTGTTCATATTATTTCTCGTATTGCAATATTTACTTGGACTATGAAAATAGATTAATCAAAGTCTTCAGTTTTGTTCCTAACCTTGTTCATTTTCTGGGCGAGCACTTTCAGTGCTGCAGTGTTTGGGTGGCAAACACTGCAAAAAATGGTTTAATAATGGAAATTTTTGAAAGTGCATGAAAGCATTTCCACTGATCCTAGATTTTGTAAACTAAATTACTGTTGGGGCCTAACCTGACCTTTAGGGACTTTCCCACCATTTTGAGGAATAAATAGGGTGACCATACATCCTTTTTTAGCCAGGACAGTCCCTATTTTGCATCCTGTCCGGGCCATCCGGACTTTGTTGGCAAAAGGGGGCATTTGTCCCGTTTGCTCTTGCTGTCTCGAGCAGTTGGCAAGAATAAACAGGACAAATGCCCACTTTTGTTAAAGATGTGGGGTGCGATGCAGAGGAATGTGCAGGGAGAGCAGCAATGCCAGCCACACAGACGGGTGCAGGGCTCGGATGAAGGGCAGGCAGACAGAGCTCAGGCCCGCCCCACGGGAAGGGTGGGGACAGCTTGGGTCAGTCCCACACAATGTCCCGTTTTCCTTTTGGGAAATATGGTCACCTTAGGAATAGGGAACATGATTCTTTACATTTCAGCTTAATGCTTCTAAACAAGTCTCCAGTGAGGATGGGGAGAGAAAATCACTATATAGTGTCACTCAATGCACATTTTCCTTCTTACCGTAAGTTAAATGACAAATTTTCAGGTATCTGTCCAGGCTGACAGCTGTCATGGTGATAAGGCTCCCGACGCCAAAGAAGAAGCCAGCCCATCCATACCAACGGCAGCCCAGCCAGCCAAACACCCATCGGTGAGAGAAGAAGGAAATTATACTAAATGGTTTTCCTACAACTACAAAGAGGGGAAACAATGGGTCATTGGAAAAGTTGGTGCTGTCAAAATAATCTTTTTAAAAAAAGAAAACTACCTTTACTCAAAATACAGGACATTGAGGGGAGATCAATGATAATGTAGGCATCTTCAAACATAGGGTAGAGTGAGGTAATTGACTTTCACCCAGGAGTAAGATCAAACTTGTCAAATTTGCAAATAGTTTCAGGTTGATTAAAATTGTATTTTTCAGTAAATAAACTATTCATCCAAACAATTTTGTCCTGTGCTAGTCAAAGCATTACATAAGCAGAGAAAGGCTGAACTAATCAAATTAATTATTTATTGCAAAGTAGTCACTCAATGTTAATCATAGGCCTTTTACACAAAGGCATAGGGAGACTGATTTGGTCAAAGATTGCACTCTACGTCTGGGAACAGGGACTAGAACCCAGAGGTCCTGATCATAAAATGCTTACTCTAATCACAATTCTAAACATACTGTGGGTTGCACATTACGGGTGTGCATTACGCAGTAGACGACATCAGAAATGAATGCATACTTGCAAAAGTCACCAGCAAGCTGACATTTCATTATTAAATGAGGTGGATTCACAGGGCATAATTGACATATGAGACTGGAAATGTTTCTTGCCTATCTGGAATTCATTTGCTGCATTTCTAAGTGCTAAAGATGGAAAATATCTAATGAATCAGTCTAAAGGGTTTAGCTTGACAGTAGAGCTGACATTTTTATGCTAACACTCTTAGGGCTGGTCTTCACTAGGGCGGGGGATCGACTGCAGATACGCAACTTCAACTACGTGAATCATGCAGGTGAAGTTTGCGTATCTGCAGCCGACTTACCTCCCGTCCTCATGGCTACAGCAGTTGGCAGCGCGCTCCCCCGTCGACTCCGGCTTACTCCTCGGGGGGAGCTGGAGTTCCGGAGTCGACGGGGGCAGCGCTAGCGATCGATTTCTCGCATCCTCACAAGACGCGATAAATCGATCGCCGTAAGATCGATCTTTCCCTGCAGTAGTGAAGACAAGCCCTTAGAAACAAGCAAATTCCACAGCATAGTCTTATTTGTATATCCACAGGCTGATCACTCGGCCAGAAAACATCAGCTTGCACAGATCCTCAGACCCAGTCATGCCATTTCCCGGAAAGTGTAGTGACAATCACTTTTCTCTAAGGCGTATTAACAAATGAGAGATAATGATACCAGGACCTAATGAAGCTTGGAGCCACTTGTTCCTTTACACCATCATTTGTACCACACTGATGACACCCTGTGGTCATTTGGGTGAATATCAGGTGTGTATTTCTGGCGGATTTCCCCTCGCTCCAGCAGTCCATGCCATTTTTTTCAAAAGGGGTGTATGGTTCTTCTCCCCAGGTGTGTACAGCTTTCATGAGTATAATGAGAATTGCACAAGCATCAGATTAAAAAACAAAGCATCAACAAGAGCTAGGCACCTCCACAGTTCTGCACAGTCTTCTAAAGGGTGTTTATTCTCACCCCTGAGGATATTCAGATTGAGAGTTGGCCATATGGGTTGCTTCTTCTTTATAAATTGGCATGGACAGTAGAGCATGGCTTTTTACAGGAAGGAAAAGAGGTGGTGCCCCATTCTTAAAAGGGTAACTAGGTAGAAAACTATTAGATTTGAAGATCTCAAAGCCCTCAACATTCCTGACCCCTTATTCTATGGGGTTTGTTCACTACGTGTTTATATCCCTGGTATAACATTTGGTTGAACGGAAATATAGTGTTTTTCAGCAGTTATGAAGGCTCTTTTGTATTGATCATGCCAAATTGTACAACTTGAGCTTCTGAGATGTGTACCTGCAGGGGTCCTTTGCCTGATTCAGGATCGCTGGAATAGGTCATATTCTTCATTTTCATTTTCATCCTCTTTCCAGGGGATTTGCTTCTCTCTAAAATTGCTCTGTTATACTATTTTTTTTAAAATGTGGAAACAATAGAATAGAACAGTATGGGCTGAGTTCTGCCATCACAAGCACACCCAGAGCTCCTATTGTCATATCGGAGAGTCCCGTCTGCACAACTTAGCGTAAAATTTGGCCTCAGTAATCCTGGCCAAAAATAAAAATGTAGGAAAAGTAAAAGAAGAAATAAAACATTGAATTACCTGAAATCCCAAAGTCGCACACGGCTAAATTGACAGTCATTATCTCAGCAGGTCTGAGCTTCTTTTTCCGTTTCACACACATAAAAAGAACATAGCCATTCCCAAAAGTTGAAAGCATCCCTGTAATAAAAATATCAAAACAAACTGCACTTAAAATTGCCGAGAAATGCTTCCCCATCATTCTTGGGCGCCTCGGTGTCTTTATTTTCAGTCTGAGCGTCACAATTCTGGAGAGAGAGGTGAACAAACTAGAAGGAATTCAGAGAACTGTAACAAAAATGAGTACAGTCCCAGTGGGTGGGATTGGGGAACAATAACATGGGAGGCTGTAAATCAAGGACACTGAAGAACTGTGGGTGATAGCGTATTAAGAGTGACAGGTGGGAATTAGGTAAGGGAGAATTTAGATGCAACATCCACAAAAAGAGTTTTGACTGAGATCAATGGAAGAGTGGCTATGGCTATGGAAGAGTGAGGTGTCACGTCATTTAAATCTTGACAAAACAAAGACCTGGAGATTACAGTGCACTCAGTCCAATCCCATTCTGGGAACGGCTGTGGTGGAAGGAAAAATCATCCTTTGGGGGAGGACGGGCAATATTTGAACTGCTTATCTCCATTGCGGGTAATCTAAGGGGAAAAAAGGAGCTTTGATTTATGGCCAGGGCAGTATAAGAAAGTTATAAAAGACAAAAAGTGATCAAACCAGAGGCTGCTGACTGCTACCTCACTGCCACTACAATCCCTTGGCTAGATATAAGCAGATGCCACTCTTGTCTTGTTTTAAACTCCCCAAGAGGACAAATTCAGCATGAAATGTGCCAAACAGTGGTGTACAGTATATGCCCATTATTAACTTGTTAGAAATGAGCGGGAGTGCAAAAATGGTGTAACTGGCTTTATTTATTTTTAATCTTGTCCCTCTGCAACTCACCACACCCCACCTCTCTTCTGAATCATAGCATCTGTCCTCCTCCCATTCCCCTACTGACTCCATTTCCCTTTTCTGCTTACACCCAGACCCTCTACAATTCCCACTAGAGAAAAACCAAGGTACCTCCCATTGAAGGAGAAAAGCAACGTCATGAACCATGGTTGCAACTAATAAGAGGATGAAACAAGGCATCTCAGATATAAAATTTGAAACAACCTCAGTGCTGTATGGGGAGAGTGCATTACCATACACAGTTTAATCCCCAGCCGAAGGGATAAATCCACATTGACTTAACAGGTTAAGATTAGCAGTCGTGTTAGTCTGTATCCGTAAATAAGATGAGGTAGACTTTGTAGCACCTTAGAGACTAACCAGTTTATTTCAGCATAAGCTTTCGTGGGCTATAGCCTACTTCATCGGATGCATAGAATGGAACAGAAGTAAGATCCATTTATACACACAGAAAGAAAAAATAAATAAAAAAGGTTGTACATTAGCATACCAATTCTAAGAGGCTGTTTAATTTGGATGGGCCATTATCAGCAGGAAAAAAAAGTACCTTTTGAAATGGATATCTGTGTCTGACAGGAGAGATACAACTATTAAAGGTAAATTAACTAGAGAAATGCAATCAATTAGTGTAATGAGCGAACCATTTGCAAGTCCTGTTTAGTCCTTGGTTTACTGTATCCAATTTGAAAATTAATTCCAGTTCCTCAGTTTCTTGTTGGAGTCTGTTTTGGAAGTTTTTCTGTTTCGGAACTGACACCATCAAGTCTTTAATGGAATGGCCAGAAAGATTGAAGTGTTCTCCTACTGGTTTTTTAATGTTATGATTCCTGATGTCAGATTTGTGTCCATTTACACAAATTTTTTGCTTTCTGTGTGTATAAATGCATCTTACTTCTGGAACTGGAATTATGCTGAAATAAACTGGTAACTCTAAGTGCTACAAAGTCTTCCTCGTCTTATTACTGACTTAGGCAGTTTAAATAAAAACATGTTCCCACCCTCATAAACAATCATCCACAGCTGTAGACCTTCCTGCTCTATTTTAGACCTCATTTTAGTTAAGTTCCAAAACATGTGTGCACTGCTTCAGCTTTGGGTTTTCTTTTTCTATTTTTATTTGAAGATAAAGATGCATTTCAGACATTCATAAAAAATATATAACAAGGAGCTTGTTCATGGTCCTATGTAAATCAATAGGATCTGGGCTGTGAACTCAACTATAGTACATGAAGCCAATACTATTAAGTCCAAGAGCATTAAAAATCATGTTAATTCATTTTTATATTGAGTTAAGCAGCTGAAGGAAGGTAAAATGTAAAGATTGTGGTCAAAATTAAAGCGACCACAATCAAATGCTTAAAATTATTGAAAGAATTTAGTGAACGTTAAAGCATAAATAAACGTAGCAATTTAGAATACAATTGTTCCAGTTTCAGTGCTAGCTGCAGCTCTGTCCCCTTTCTGGTTTTTCCATGTACATGTTCCCTGCACATGGTTGGGCCTTGTGCTCTCACCTGCCTCAGGGTAGAATCACACCATTCCTCCACTCTCAGACTGTGACCTTGGCTACAGTACGATGTGTATTAACTGTTCTTATCCTGCAGGTTTGACTGAATTCTGGCACCTGTGATTCTTCCCTTCAGGAGCCAGTCACCAGTGGTATACGGTGACCTATAAGCCTTTTTAAACAAAAATCTTGTTTATTTAGAAGTAGGATCAAAGCATCAGAGAAAAAGGATTTTAAATCAACAGTCTACATGTGTGTCTCTCTTACCTAAAGCTATCCCATCCCATAATGAAGACCTACAGCTTGTGTATACAGGGAGGTAATGCACTCTACTGGGGTGAGATTTCTAAAGTGCACTAACTGGTCCAAGTAGACCCTGTAAGTATACTTTAATATCATGCTCTTTTTCCCATGTTAAAGCACACTAGAGAAATTTTAGTGCACAACAACAGGGCTGGCATGGACCAATTAATGCACAACATATTCATACACTTTAGAAATCAGAAACTCCTCTCCCTGCCCCAATACAGCTCATTATCCTGCCATGTAGACAAGCCCCTAGCCTAACTTCTCCAGAGAACACCAGCAGGCTCCTGTATCTGTGAGTGCGGTCCCACCTTCCCACCTCCTTTGTTCCTGATCGACTGCCCTTCTTTAACCACACCTCTGCCCGAATTCTTTGCTCTCCTACGTTTGGCAGGCCTTGGTCATTCCTCATTAAACCAGTTGAAGGTTGGTCAGAGAGTGAGAAAGTTATCAAAGCTAATAGTTCTGCCATCATCCCTTCACAACTCTTCAGTGTTTGCTGATAGAAGGCTATCTTGAACCGTCCTTCTCCTTCCTGCCTGCATCCAGGTAATGCAGTACTGTGGCTGGGGAGCACTGTGGAGAGCAGGAGCCACAGGAAGAACTGCCCAAAGAACCCAAAGTGAGGGTACCCTGCAGTGTGCTGATTGGCCAAGTGCCCTATTTCATCTTGGAGGGTGGCCCAGGAAGTTGTCTGGGAAACCATATGGTTTTCAGGCTTGCTGGGACCTCAGACCTACCTCTGATCTCCAGTTCTGGCCTGAATCTAATTCCAGCCTGGTACTGTCTCTGACCCGTGCCTGGCTATGACCCTGACTTGTCTAGTGATTTCTCCAAACCCTGCTCACTGACTTCTGTCCCGATGTGTGGACCCCAGTCCAGCTGCCTATGCCCTGGTCCCTTATACAGGCCAACATATAGTATTCATAAATTATCACAGGGCAGCTCCAAATCCATTACAATCACCTAGAAAAGAAAGAGAGGAATGGAAAAGACCCTAACTACAGCTGTGTGAATAACTGATTTGGGGGGAGGGGTGTTCTCTGGCCATACAGAAAAATAATTCATTTTGGGTTGACCCTCAACAACATTTTTGGTGAACCCCCGAAGTTCATTCTCTCTCTCTCTCTCTCACGCACACACACTTTTGTTAAAAAGAAAATTGAAGAAAATTTCAAAATGAAAAGTCAAAATGTTTCAGTTTCAAAATGTTCAATTAAACGTTTCAACTTTTTGGGGAACACTTGATTTGTTTGTTTTTGACACAAAATTCACCAAATTTGACACTGTTACAGGATAACTGGTGAGCTCAGTCTAGACAAGGGGGCTGGGATACTATAGAGGACTATAGAGGGCCAACAGAGGGCAGGAAGTGAGAGGTGGAAAGGAGTGATGGGGACAGGCTGTGCCTGTGGAAAGGACACCACATCAGAGTGGAGCTACCACCTGTTGTGGTTCCCTGGGCCAAGGCAGCAGATGGTCAGGGAAGCAGCCCTGGGGCTGTTGCTCCAGGTAGGGAGCATAGTGACTGGACCAGGGAAGCTGTCAGGAGCAGAACCCCAGAGAATCCTGGGAGAGATGGCACTGAAATTAGGATTGCCAGGCATCCGTGTTTTGACCAGAACACCCAGTTGAAAAGGGACACATTGGCAGCAGTTCTGACCGGACTGTTAAAAGTCCAGTTGGCGCAGGACTGGGCAAGCTCCCTACCCAACTCTGTGTAGTTCCCAGTAAGTGGCTGGCATTTCCCTCTGGCTCCTAGTGGGAGGGGTGGCCTCGAGGGCTCTGCACGCTGCCCCCACCCAAAGCACTGGCTCTATAGCTCCCATTGCCAGGGAACTGCTGCCAATGGGAACTTGGGGGCCTCACCTGTGGGCATAGGTAGTAAACCCTAGCTGCCTCTCCACCTAAGAGCCAGAGGGACATGCTTTCCAGGAGCCACCTGAGGTAAGTGCTGCAGGGAGCCTTCACCCCTCACCCACTTCTGCACCCCAACCTGCTGCCCTAGCCTGGAGCCCCCTCCCACACTCTGAACCCCTCAGCCCCATCTCCCAGCCCAGAGACTTTTCCTTCACACAAGCTCCTCATTCCTGGCCCCACAACAGAGCCTGCACCCCCAGTGGAGCCCTCATCCCCTCCCACACCCCAACTTCATGCCTCAGCCCCAAGCCCCTCCCACACTCTGAATCCCCTAGCATTCAGCAGAGTCCACAAGGGTTAACACATGGTTGATAACATTGTTGTTAATGTAGCCTCACACTCCACAAGGCAGTACAAATGGAGGGGAGAGGAACAACATGGCAGACAGAAACACACACCTTGTGTGTGAGAGAGATGTGCATTGCCCCTTTAAGTATGCTGACCCCACTCTAAGTACCTTATCTTTTTTAATAGATCGGCACGTTGAGACAGCAACTGCTGCCAGCAAGCTCCCTCCATCCTGAGTCCTGTCATGTCTCCCTCTTGCTCTATGGAGATCGGGTAAGTGGGGGGCAGGAGCAGGGGGTCACCCTGACATTATCTCCCTTCTTCCCCCACCCCCACAGGAAGCAGGAGGCTCTGGGGAGCAGCTCCAAGGCAGAGGGCAAGAGCAGCACATGGCAGTGGGGGGACGGACAGCTGAACTGCTGGCAATTGATAGCCTGCTGGGCAGCTGCTGAACAGGGAACTTAAGTCTACCCTGGTTCCAAGCCCCCACTAGCTAGCTTCAGCTGTCTGCTTTTTCTGCAAGCAGTGGACAAAGTAAGCAGCTACTGCCAGGTTATAAGGGAGCATTGCACAACTTTAAATGAGTGTGTTCTCTAATTGATCAACAATGTAACAATGAAACATTAACCAGGATGACTTTAAGTGAGGAGTTATTGTATGTGCAATGTTAAATAGAACAAGGGGATATGCAATGGAAGACAATAAATATAAAACCCAGACATGTGGAAATGTATTTCTTCAACACAAGGAACTCATTGTCATGCTGCATCACTGAGACAAAGAGCTTAGCAAGACTCAAATGTGATTGGGTGTTTGTGGCTCTTCTCGTTATCCACATAGTTATATTAGACATCTTTTTAAAAAATGAAAGGGGTATAAACTCCTATACTATAAAGGCAGAAGCCAGCTACTAATTGCTCCAGGCTAGGAAGTAACTTCTATGAGCAGTTTTCCAAATAATTGTCCTTTAAGGGTTTTTTGCATTTTCCTTTGACACATCTAGTACTGGTCACTGTCACAGATAGGATACTGGACCAGATGGATCATATCCAGTCTGGCAATACCCATGTTCCTATTACTTAAGTTCCCCACCTACCATCCCACCACGTCTTTCTTTCTGCTATCTGGTGCACCACAAACATGACTGGCTGCAGCCTTCTTTGTGGGTACCTGACGGACCATGTAGTGACTTACACCACCATTAACAAAATAATGAAAGAGCCTTACCAATTACTGTTAAATAAAATCCAGCTACTATGTCAGCTTCCCTAGAAAGTTTTGATGCAAAGGGGTCTTCATCCCGGAGGTAATGAGGAAGATAGTCATCTTGGTGTGAAGCACTGTGATTTGATGCCATGCCACTCACGTACAGATTAGCAGTATCTGAAAAGTGAAATAACGGAGTCTATAATAAATTACAATTGCCACCAGGAATCACAATGGAATTTTTGTTTACATACAGAAGAGTGAAACCACACCACCCCATTCCCATCTGTGGCCAGCTCTCCTTTCATCTCAGGATCCAGTTCAAAATTACACTCCTTGTTTTCAACCCTTCTCCCACTCCCACCAGTGTCATGTTGCATGTTACTACCTGACTTTCTCTCTGTATGTAGGTACAGTACATACAAGGTTCTCAGTAATGTAATATACCTGAGCAATGTCTTTACTCTCCAGGCTCTCTGTTCATGTGGCAATAGACTCTCATCTGCCCCTTCAACCACTCTTGCAACTCTTGATCCAAGCACTTTAGCATAGCCAGCTCTTTTTATATCCCAAAAGCATAGTATTGATCCTACTTACATGACATTTTTAGTAAATACTACTTCATATTTGTACAGCATTTTTCATCTGTACATCTCAGAACTCCATGCAAAGGGGGTTTACATTATCATCCTCATTTAACACATAGGGAAACCAAGGCACAGGGAAGCTGTCACAATGAGTGAGTGATGCAAATTCATAACACAGATTTAAAGAAAGGTGCAATCCAAAATAAAGTTGTATCAGCTTTATTCTGAAAGTCAGATTTCACTTCCATATCCATTGTGTTGTGAAATTCAAGACTGGGTCCCTCACTTGATGTCCATCAAAACCATTTCAGGCTAAAATGAAAAGTGGGGGTATTCCTGCTTATAAAGCTCCTACAGGAAAATTTGGATCCAATAGCCCCATTGAGACTATACATTCCCTACCCCTGACATCGCAAAGGGTTACTAAGTCCAATTCAAGCCCCTGGTTCTAGATATTAGAGCCCTTAATAAACGTGGGATCAAGCTATCGCGAGACTTGGCCTCTGTACTGCAATCCTCCAAAACCTCTGCACACTCAGTAGCACAGTAATTGTCAGTGCCTGTGAGAGCTACAAGCATCACCTCTTTAGTGCCAGGTCTTGAGCTAGGAACGCCCATCCTATGTGAGAAAAATCAGAAATATGCTTGAGAGCGTGGCCACCTTTAGTATGCCATCCAAACCTACTTTATCACAGAAGCCAATACTCAACAACAGAAATGAAGACAAAGAAAGAAGGTCAAGCAAAGGAAGGGAAAAAAATCAATTGCAAATGGAAAATTCCAGGAAATCAAGGACAAAAGGCATTTTTGTTCTGGGGATTCCTGGGGTTGCCTCATGTCATGCTTTATAGACCATGTGTATAAGACCATTTTTGGAGGCTAGCTGGCTCAAGGTCCCATGGGAAACGGGGCTGACCAGGAAGTCTTACCAGGGAGAATGGAAGGATTGCAACATGTGACAGAGGCAAATTAGCTGATCATGGGATAGGTCAGCCTATTTTTATTTTCACTGTCTTAGCTGACCAGCGGCCAGAGTCTGCAGTGAGTTAAAAAAAAAAATAGGTGTTGGAGAGTTGTCGGTTGGCCTTCTTGACATAGTCATCACTGTCGAGATTATGATGGTGCCCCCTTTGTTGTCTGTTTTTATTGCTATTTGGAAGTTGGATTTCAGAAACTGTCTAGCTCTGGTCTCAGCAGTGGAGACTGTAGTGCATATGATGTTTGTTAAGGATTTCACAGTCAGTTTTTTTCCTGAAGCAATCAATGTAATGATCCACACTGTGGTTCCATTATCCAGTCAGATGATTCTTTTTCCTTCTGATTGTTGGTGAGGATGTGGTAATTGTGGGTAGTGTTGTCATTATTGTGTAACAATTGTGTGAGGCTGAGTCGGTGAAAGAATTCTTTTAGTTCTCCACATGTTAGGAAGGTATCAGGTTCTGTGGAGGGGCAGACGTTCAGTCCCTTGGAAATACAGATAACTCAACACTGGTTAGGGGTAATGTAATGGGGTGGACTAGGCCAAAAAAGACTTCCTGCTGGAAGCCTCAGGGTTCTGTCACAGCGATCCCAGGAGAGGTCCTCCAAGCAGCCTAGAGTGGTTGTGAGGAAGCAACCAATCAGAGGGGCTGCTGGAACTGCCACTCAGGAGCCAGGAGGGCCCTATAAAAGGAGCTGCAGAACACAGCAACAGTTAGAGCTGGAGAAGAAAGAACTGCATGTCAGGCAGGCTGGAAGAGCAGCAGGACCAAAGACAGTCTGTTGGCAGGGAACGAGAGAGCAGGCTGCTGGAATTGAGTAAGGACTGAGCCTGGGGAGGTCCACAGATAGTGTCTCCAGGGTGGAAGCCCTTGGGATACAGTCCCATACCAGGACCGGGACTACTTAAAGACTGAGCCCAGGGAGGGATAGAGAGACACCACCAGAGAAGTGGACTATATACCTCACCTCTGAAGGGGTCTGTTCTGGTTCACATACAATGTGTGTGAGTCAGACGTAGGGCTGAGCCTCTGAAAAGAACAGTCTGAGAACCGCCTAAAGGGGTCACCAGAACTGAAAGAATGCAGACACATCCAACCACAGGGGGTGCTCACATGAGGTGGGTGCCAATCCCATTACAGGTAGTCTTTATAAATTGATGATGTTGGGATGTTGTATAGTGTCCATGTTGTGGGTGGCCATGGGGCCATGGTTTCTCCCGGAAGTGGTATTCTGTGGGCTCCTAAGTTGTTGTACAGTAGTTGATTCCACTTTTGTTTTTGGATTAGTTGGCTGTCCTCCAATTTTTTTGGCAGTTGTTTTGGGTTTCTTGCATGATTTCCAGGTAAATTTCCTGATTTTTTTCTTCCAGTGTGTGGGAGCATGTGATGATTTCTGGAGAATTTGAGATGCAGTAAGTGGTTCCTCAGTTTTTTGGAAGTCCTTTTGCAGAGGTATTCAGCATCTCTGGAGTTGTATGTAGTGGTCAGAAGGTTATAGATGGTGAAACCCCTGGAGATGATGTTTTGTGTCCTAAATTTGCTTAGTAAGTAGATACCGCTGTTAAGTTTTGCTTCCTTTCTCTTGATGTTGTGGAGTTTCCATTTCAGATGGCAAAATTCAATATCTTCGATTGTTCCATGCAGTGCGGGTGTAACCATGTTAGTTACTGAATATTAGAGAGGCAAGGTGAGTGAGAATGTATTTTATTGGACCTTCTGTTAGTGAGGGACAAGTTTTCAAGCTTACACAGAGCTCGTCTCCAGCTCTAGGAAACAGGCAGTCACAGCTAAATACAAGATGGAACAGCTTGTTTAACATAAGTAGTTCAAGGGACCATTCCAGGTGAAGTGGCTCTTTATCTCTCCTAGGGTGACCAGACAGCAAGTGTGAAAATCAGGACAGGGGATGGGAGATAATAGGAGTCCATATTAAAAAAGCCCTAAAATCGGGACATCTGGTCACCCTAATCTCTCCAGCCATAGGGGGAAAGGGAAAAAAAAAACTGGGGTAAGGGTTTAAGTGGGTTATAGATTGTTGTAATAACCTCTACATCCAGTGTCTCTATTCAGTCCACGCTTTATACCAGTGAAGCAGGTTAGGTGTTCATTACAGAGTAGCAAGTTTCCCTAATGTAGACGGGACCTAAACTTTTTTTTTAATTCACAGTCAATTCCTTGGGAAGTTCTTATTGTGTGTGCACTTAATCAAGACAAGAGGGGGGGAAATACCTTCTTTTACTTTACCCAATGTGCACAGATGATGATTGAGGAATAAACTGTTTTCTACAGATCTTTAACAACTAACATTTTGTTTTTCTCCAGAGGAAAAAATAAGGGTATTTGTTTGGAAAAATAACTTTCCCTGTCTGGCTCTCAACATCACTCTATATTTATAGTCTCTCCCTGCGCAACAACCGGCTCAATAATGTGCTCCTGAGGCTCCTGCAGTTCAGCTAGAATGAACAGCTTTCAGCTGTACATAACTCCCACACAGCAATATGTTTTGTTATCTCACCTATTCACTCTCTCTACAGTCGCTTCTACAACAGCCACATGTGAAAATGTACCAGACAAATAAAACTACTGTGGAAGTCCTCTAACATGTGGACAACTGGTGTCCCATTCTCTAGCTGCTCCATGCACACAAGACAGCTGTTCAAAGAAAGTCAGACACTGTTCCATTATATGCTGATAAACCCCTATTAATACAGTAATTACACATAAGTTATCCCCGGGAGATGTGCTGTGCATTTCCCAAAGGAAACCAAGCGCAACATTGCATGGTGAATTAGTCATCTGCCAGTAAGACTGTTATTCTGACTGAAGATGTTTATTTCTCTCGTGCTCCATGATGCAGTAATTAAAAACTTAGATTCCCAACACAAGCTGATAGAGAAACTTTGGTGTGACTAACACGTAGCAAGAAGGCAAATGGCGTGCCAGAGATCCCCAGCCAGGGAGCATTACATCCTATATGTATGCCAGAATTGATAAAATTGAGGGAAATATGTTGCAGATATACAGACCATTTAAAAATAATTTGATATATTTTCTTTAAAAACAAAAACATAATGAAGAGGAAAACACAAAAATTCAGAGAGTGGCAAATAATGAAGATGACAGGTCACTGATTCAAAGTGAGCTGGATGGCTTTGGTAAACTGGGTGCAAGCAAACAGTATGCATTGTAATATGACTAACCATACATGGACACATCTAGGAACAAAGAATATGGGCCATACTTACAGGATAAGAGACTCTATCTGTCAGCTTGTCACTCTGTCCTGCCCTGCTCTTTGGACTGCAGAGCTACATGCTGTACCTTACTTGGGCTGGACTGCAAGGTGGATATACAGCCCGTAGAGATTAAAGAAATGTCAGGAATACCAGGGTTTTGGTACAACCCAGGAAAGAGAAAATCCAACCCGAGCTCTTTATACAAAAAAGTGTAGCCTTTTAAAAATGGGCAATTTCTTTAAAAGTTTATCTTGTTGACTGGGGAAGAAATGAAAGCAGCGTCTTATTACAAAAGGCCTAAATTGTCTTAAAATAGGAAAGTGTGCCTTTTCTTACATCCAAAAAGGAACCCTAATATAGAATTGATTCAAGAACATTAGAAACCAAAAGGAGAACAGCTTAGTGACTTTACTGTTCCTCTTGTCATTCAAAATCAATAGGAGTTGCAATCCTGATAAACACATTTCCCATTTAATGCTGGAAAAAAAACAGTAAAGATTGAAGATCGTTTAATGGTATTAATACAAAGCCAGAGTAAGCATTTTTCAATTTCTATCATTATCTGTGTCTCAAACACTGATATTCTGAATTTTGTTTGAAGGAAACTAAGGACAATATTGCAATATGTAGCAAAGGCATGAAGAGTCTGGGGCAACGAGTCTATTTCATCAAAGAACCATGATCCTATTATAAAATTGTATATTTTCATCTGCTAACCCCTGTCCAGTTCTCAAATCCCTACAAATGGCGAACTTGGAGGGGAAAAAAAACTTTGACCACATTACAATTTACTACAATAACTGATGTCCAGAGCCAAGATTTGAATGTAATATTATCAGTGGATATTAACACAATTAAAACAATGCCCACAGAATTTCATGCATCCATCGTTCCAGTTTCGTACAATGTTGTTGAAAACTCTGTAAAAAATCGTTGAATCCCAGCCACCGTGTATGAGGCAATCACTTAAGCACATGAGCAGCTTTATTCTTGTGAGTATCCCCATTGATGTCAGTGGGACTAGTCATGCATTAAATTCATCCCTTGGCAGAAAGTCAGTATGAGACCTTCTCACCCCATGTGAGTATAGCTACCCAGGCAGTTTCATAATGAAGAACACAGAATGGCAGAGGAGGAGTCGGGAGCTGAGACATCTAATGTTCCTCTTCTCCCCTCCCCTGGAGCCCCTAGACCTAGAAGCAAAATCTACAATAAAAACTACACTATCAAGCTATTTGATGACCATCACATTGCTCCCTCTTCTTGTGTGTTGTAACCCTTTCCTCCCAAATCTGGGCCTGGCTTTTCTATTTAAATTGTAAGCTCTTCAAGGCAGAGATGTAAGCTTTTATTCTGTGTTTGTGCAGTGCTTAGCAAAAAGGGGTCACAATATTGCTTAGTGTCCCAAGGCACTAATGTAATATTAATAACAATAACATCATATGAGTATATCAGATGCATAGAATGGAACATACAGTATGTATATATATCTTCATACTGTATGTTCCATTCTGTGCATCTCATGAAGTGGGATGTAGCCCATGAAAGCTTATGCTCAAACAAATTTGTTAGTCTCTAAGGTGCCACAAGTACTCCTCGTTCTTTTTACTGTATGAATGTTACTGAAACATGCTGTAATTCAGGGTAATCCCACAAACCAGTTTTTCAGAGACAAAGGCATACTGGTCCCAGCCAGTTAAAGAGTCATCAATTGCCTAACTGTAACACTGACAGCCCCATCATCAGTGGGCAGGATCAAACCGGAGACCTCTGGAGCTTAGTGCATGAGTCTCTACCACATAAGCTAAAAGCCAACTGCTTGTTAGCCAGGGCTGTAGAATTGACTCATTTTATCTCTCTACGTGGTCTCAGTGCCACTAGTTGGGACAGAACACCACACCCATGAGGTGTGTGAGTTATATACTTCCCCTAGCTGTGGAAGCGCATTCTGAGCTTCAGAGACTTCCCAGCTGAAATCCTGGACAAACTCCCACTTGTACCACCAACAGACTCTGGCCATGGGTGGGCAGGATTGAACTGGGGACCTCTGGAGCTTAGTGCATAAGCCTAAGCCTCTACTGCATGATTTAAAAGTCAACTGGCTGCTAGCTAAGGCTGTAGAGCAAACTCCTTAATCTCTCTCTCTCTCTAAGTAGTCTCGGTGCCACTAGATGGGACAGACCACCACTTCCAGGAGGTGTGTGGGTTACATAAACACGTGTTCTCCAGCAGTGGGGACAGTGCAAATCTCACATCCACAGCAGACAGCTTGTCACTTTCACCCCACCCCCCACAGGGTAATCTTCAAAAAGGAGAGGGCAGTATAAAATGAGAGACAGTGGCCTCCATTTGACCTTTCCTCCTCCCATCTCTGTACTGAAGGCATCAAGGAATACCTGCATGACTCTGACCTAAGGGGGGAAGACTCCCAAGCTGAAAGGAGAGCCAGCCTGTGAAATTTACTACAGTTTATGGTGAGACAAACCATTTGCTTTGACGTTTATTTAGCTTGCTATGTTTAGACATTAGATTGCATTTTTATCTTTTTATTCACTTTATAACCAGTTCTGGCTTTTATGCCTCATTATTTATAATCACGTAAAATCTCTCTTTCTGTAGTTAATACACTTGATTTACTCTTTTATCTGACTCAGTGTGTTTGAATTAAAGTGTGTGGGAAACTCCATTTGGGACAACAAGACTGGTGCATTATCATTTTCTTCTGAAGAAATGACAGACTTTATATGAGCTTCAATGACAGCAGCATGATTTTAATAGCACCCTTCACAACAAAGTCACAGTCTTCTTTGCAAAGTAATAAAAGCTGCAAATATTTACCATTGTGGATAATTCCCAGTACTTTAATAGGGCTATTCATGGTAGTAACCACCACACTGAGAGTTTGCAGAACTAAGCTCTAAATCAATTACAGTGATCAAATATTAGGAAAAGTCAAAGCAATAGCAATCAAGTGATGATTGGTGTCTCAATAGCAGTAGAACTAATCAACAAATAGTGAAGGCTGTCCAGAAAGGAAGGCGAGCATTTGGGAACAGAAACACTTGCAAAATTATAGCTCTGATTTCAGAAACCCCAGAAATCAGACCAAAGACAGAATAATAGCAAAGTAACAATGTGCAGAATTTTCACAGGATAACACTGAGTTATTGCAATGATATTCTGTGTTATACTTTCCTATAGGATAAGGCAGGAGAAAAATACAAATACGAAAATCTCCGTGCACAAAAACAAAACAAAAATCAATAAAATATTGTCTGTAATCATTTAACTTAACGGGCCTTTTATTATTTAGGATTGTTATGCCAAACATCCTAGAACTCTTTCAAGTAGAGGTCACCTACTAATGGGCATAATCCATCTTCAATGGGCGAATATAACAATATGCAGAGTGCCTGGCCTACATAACTGTATTGTATAGAATTATCAATTGAGAGTTACAGTTGACAATGGCAGGGAAATGTTGACAAACCTATAAGGTCACATGTATTGACTTCTCACATAGAACAATGAAGTCTTTCAAAAGCCCTATGAGTTAAGTATTCACATAACTATTTTACAATGTGTAAAATTAATTACTGAGCAGTTTAGTGACTTGCTCTACAGTGAGTCAATGGCTGGAACTGTAACCCAAGAATACTGATGCCCATTCCTCTGCTCTCCCCGCTAGAGAACTCACTCTCCCCAATTACAGGATATAGTATATATTAAAATTGTGTCTCGTCTGCCTGTAGGGTGACCAGACAGCAAGTGTAAAAAATCGGGACAGGGGATGGAGGGTTATAGGTGCCTATATAAGAAAAAGCCCCCAAAATCGGGACTCTCCCTATAAAATTGGGACATCTGGTCACCCTAGCTGCCTGCCGGCCACTGAAACAGCAACTGTTTCAACCCTCCAAATTTGCACAATATGTGTACATGAAAATGTGTACTCCAGAAAAACAAAAGCACAGGCTCCTTATATTCAAGCTGCCCATAAACATATGTATTATTATCCTAACAATAACTTTGGTGTTAATTCTTAATTAAATATGGGGTTTTAAAAATTACAATAAGATTAAATAGTCACTTTTTTATACTTCCTATATTTGAAGGACCAGATTCTCAGCTGGTGTAAGCTATCACTCCACTGAAGTCAATGGAGCAATGACATTTTACGCCAGCTGAGGATCTTCCCCAGGTGAATCAATCTACATATAAGTCACACTATGTCAAACCTAATAAAGAGCCTAGAGGAAGGGAGTTTTATATCTTCTAGATCCTCAGAACAAAATCCTTCAGCAAGCCCATGAAGTGTATTCCAGTGATCTCCAGGTTTGCTGTTGTTGTGACACATTCACTATTTCCTACTTAGAAAACCGTCAATCAATATTATACATTTCTAATGCTGCCCAGTGACGGGATTGCTCACTCCTCTCACGCAGACATAGGAGACGTGACACCAGCTAAAGGGGGAAAGAGAAACCAACATAATTGCTATATATCAGAACTTTCATTTAGGACCACAGTTTTGGATTTATTAGATACCTTTCTAAGGACCAGATTCGGACACTCTCCCTCATGTTGGATAACACCTTATTTTGTGGAACGTCCCATGGAAATTGATGGGACTTCTTGTTTAGTAAAGAATTACTCAACATGAGCAAAGGTTATCCAGATCTGGCTCTAAAAGAAGGATATACATGCATAAATGAAAGGTGGATGAAGAGTAGACCTATATACACACAAAGTAAATATCTGACAGAGTATGTACACACATTACACACATTGAATGCACACACACACACTTTTATTATTCTATTTTCTTGATAATAAGAGTTATAACAGAACAAGACAATACCTCGTTCTTGAGCTCTGTATAGTGCATTCCCTCCGAAGATCCAACATTCCCCTTTATATCAATGTCTGGATCAAAGCAATCTTTCAGCAAGCATAAATCCACAGCATGTTCTGTGTTGCTTAGATGTTCCAAGTTTTAGAATTCAGGAGTAGGCTATTTATAAAAAATGATCACTCTCTCCTCCCCTTTTTGACTTCTTAGGCTAATAGCTCTGCCTGTTGCAGTATTTGTTCTCTCTCTCTCTCTGATGTGGTGTCGCTGTAGCAAATAGATCTTATCAGATGAAACTATCATTTTCTAGAGCATCCAACCCCCTTGGTTCTTCCCCAATCAGCTTGCTATGACATCTTTAGAGGAAAAAAGAATCCTGCTAGGCTACCTATGAATGAATGAGGAGACGTGTGACTCAAAGATTTGTAGGAGCAGATAGAACAACAAAAAATCACATGCTGGGAATGATAAAGTCTCTCCTGTGTAAATCAGAGACCATGATAATAATCCTGTGCATTGTCTGTGGCACAAAAATTACGAATGCTTTTAAAGTTTAAGGACTAAAGGTTTTTCTCCTCAACAAGTAATGCTTACCCTATGGACTGGAAAACATCCTAAATAGTAAAAGGCTTTTTACTGTTGTTGTTATTAATAGACACACCTCTTACTATTCTGTTTCACTGATGTTTTGCCCCCTCCACTGATTGGCAAAATTGTACAGAGCTTTAAAATTCAGGGTTTGATCCTCTGCTTGTGTAGACTGATAGAGCAATGACTATTTAGAGCAGCGAGGATCTGGCCCTCAGAAACCACTAAAGGAAACATTTTAAATTAAGTATCTGTGGCAGAAATGTAAAGTCATGAAATCTCAGAGTCAACCCCAAACTTTCGTCAGAATGTGGCAGATTTTTCAGGAGCCTGCATGGTCTGTCCTGCAGAATCACTTTGCTTTAGTCAGTCTAGGTTTACATCTAACACCAGGTTAGGCTGTGCTCCTGCAAGATAAATCTGACCCCACACATGGGAAGGATAATGACCACAAGAAACATTTTTATATTTTCTCTAACCTTGGACTAATTCTGTCACCTCTCAGCCAGAGGCTAAAACTGAAGAGACTTCAGAAGTTATCGAGAGATTTTCATAAAATACAAACTCAATGAGTTGACTTTACCCTGCAGACTAATTTTTCTATTTCTATTTAATACAGGCTTTTTCCTTTCCTCCCTGGTTTTAAAATTTCATTAGCCCCTTGCTCTTCTGACCTGAAGAGGAAAAGGCTCCACCATATAGGTAGAAAGATATAAAAATTGGAAGAAGAGTAAAAGGAAGAGAGGAGCTGGCAGCTGATGTTCTGAAATTAAGACAGCTGCCCTTCGTAGCCTGAGGCCGAGATGGAGCGTAGATTTCCACTCTGGCTGTTATTTCTTGATGGTTAAATAAGCAGAGAAGAAGAAAGGGGGCATGTTTAAGACAACATAATCAGAAAAACAAGAAAACTAGGAAAGCATGCCTTGAGGGGGTCATCTACCTTACAGGGCTGTAAAGACTTACCACGAATGTAATGCTTTTCAGCTGTAGAATTTGAACTGTTTTACGGAAAAGGATATTACCCCAATTTTTGTTTTACAGGTGAAGCAACTGAGGCACAGAGGGGGAAAGGCCAAACTTTTCAGAAGAAGCCATTAATTTGGGGCCTTGTTTACAGTCAGGTGGCCAGCTTGAGACACCTGACGGCCTGACATCACAACTCCAGGTTTCAGAGGAGCTCGGGGTGTGGAAGCTCCTCATGCTTCATAATTAATCATCTCATGGACCCAAATAAACCAGGAGTGTAAAGTTAAAGCACTCAAGAAACTGGCTGCTCTCCAGTCGGCTCACCCTGAAAATAGACATCACATAGTAAGCACCACTCCCTATACATACATACTTGGAGAGAGAGCACCAGACAGGATTCCAAAGGACGGTGAGAGGAAGAGTCAGGCCTTGGGGAAGGCCTAGAACAGTGGTAGGAGGAGAAGAGGTGGAAAGGATCAGTGGGACTGACAGCACCAGTTTGAGACAGTGAAAGCTAACAAGAGCATAGTATAGGTCTGCTTTATACACAGCAGAGACACAAGGTAATAGACCCGGATTTGGATGAAGACGTGTGTGTCCACACCTATGTCTGCATTCCACCAACTATCCCTCAGTTGACTCAGGATTGTTATTCCTCAGTCATAGGGGTGCAAGTCCCTACCGATGGTGTTATGTCAGTGAAGAGGTAGACATTGACACTAGCATAGCGTTAGCTCTCCCACTACAATTCCATTGCACTACTTTGGCAGAAACCCATCTGGTAAACTATTTTATCTCCACTGCCCAGGGATCAGAGTCTCTGTAACTTTTAAAGGGCTGGTGCTGGCATTACAACCAGTACTGCGGGTGCAGCATTACGAGCGAGGCAGCCCCTGAGAGATCAGCACTTCTTACCAACAGCAAGATCATGCCTTGGGTTCCTGATCAGACTCAGGCTTCGGCATGAGCCAGAAAACTCTGCACAGTCTCTCCAGTGCCACCACACATGTTTGAACTGGTCAGAAATATGCCTCCCATGGATGTGGGCAGAAGTGTCCTCTCTCTTCACCCCATTCCTGACACTGGTACTAATTACAGCCACCAAATAAGGGCTTTCCCATTATCCACTGCTCCCAAACCACCTGCCAACCCCTTTATTTGAGTTGCAAGATGCCCACAGCCCACCAAATCCTATTTTACATACTTTGCAATTGCCCAGGCAATCTATTCTCCTACCCCAATATGGCCAAAAAGTGGGGTGTGGGGATATTGGTAGTTTCTAAACAAAGGGATTTTCTTCCATTGCAAATTGCAGGTGTTCTTAATTGCTAAAGCAAAAGACAGGGATGGCCACACTTTCACTTCACTCATACAATACATCAGAGCACACAGACTTTTTTAAGAAGGCAATTAAATCCATTCATGAAATATAGCAAAGACTGTTAATTGCCCCAATAACAGCATTATGTGAGTGACAAAGAGTCCTGTGACACCTTAAAGACTAACTAAAGGTGCCACAGGACTCTTTGTCACTTCTGCAATTCCAGACTAACACGGCTACCCCTCTGATTCTTGACAGCATTACATGGTACTCCTAGAGCAGCAGATATGACCAATTTAAAGTAAACATCATGTGCCAGAGGTAAAAAAGTGCATTATGTGGCAGATGCACATAAAACGTGCTCATTCACAGAGTCACGTGAAATACCGTGATGGCTTGCTGTTTGACATATACACAGCAGCTGGGGAAGCACCCAAAAATGATTTTGCAGCCAACTTCTACAGTTTCACTACACAACACAATTTTCTTTGGTGCAACAGCCTCACCCACAAACAAATTCACACACACACATTGCTTTTATGGCAAACCCACCATCTCTAGTTCAGAAATACATACCAGAATTAGTTATATAGCATGCACAGGGCAGGGCCATGTGAACCACAAAATGGTACTTCGTGCTGCACGCCAGCCAATAACAGCACTAAGCTTACGCTGCTCTGTGCCGGGTCTGCACTGTGCCATGTCTTACAGCAGGAAAAGCCTGTTAACTGTGTCATGAATTCTTCTAATGTGTAATGGCATTATTTCTGAAAACATTTTGAACATTAATACTTTATCTTTCCCCACACATTAGGAGGGAGCGCTGATTTCCCAGAGGAAGCACTTTGGACATGTTCCCAAGCTACTCTGCCAACATTTTGGATGAATCATCCAGGAAAAATCATTACTGATTATTTGCCTGGATGGCCCCTCTAGACTTCTTACAGAGCTCCTTTCTTTGTCACTTTGGGATCCTTCAGAGAGGTATCTCCTCCAAGGTCACAACTGCCTGAAATAGGTTAACTTTCTTTACTAAATATATTGCCCTTATGTGCAATATCTGATTTTCTCTCCTTCCCTCTCCCTCCCGCACAGTATCTTGCCAGGAGAGGGATTTCAGCAAAATGCTGAACTTGCAAACAATACAAATAACACACTCATCCTGTTATACCTGCCCCTGGATACTTCCACTGCATGCATCCGACGAAGTGGGTATTAGCCCACGAAAGCTTATGCTCTAATACTTTAGTTAGTCTTTAAGGTGCCACAGGACTCTTTGACACTCATCCTGAGGACTTAAAGACAGTACTCACCCAAGAGAATCTTGGTAGAAGCTACATATTTCAAAGTGGGAGTAATTAAGGCTTTAAAACATTTAAATCTATCATGGAATGCACATCTCCACATAGCTAACGTGTCTGTCATGCTGTCTGGAGTGGCTTACAACTGAGAGTGCTTACCTTAGGGCAGACTATAAGAACATAAGAACATAAAAATGGCCATACTGGGTTAAACCAAAGGTCCTTCCAGTCCAGTATCCTGTCTACCAACAGTGGCCGATGCCAGGTGCCTCGGAGAGAGTGAACCTAACAGTTAATGATCAAGTGATCTCTCTCCTGCCATCCATCACTCACACAAACACACACACACACGACAAACAGGGGCTAGGAACACCCTCCATACCCATCCTGCCTAATAGACATTAATGGACTTAACCTCCATGAATTTATCCAGTTCTCTTTTAAACCCTGTTATAGTCCTAGCCTTCACAACCTCCTCAGACAAGGAGTTCCACAGGCTGACTGTGCGCTGTGTAAGGAAGAACTTCCTTTTATTTGTTTTAAACCTGCTGCCCATTAATTTAATTTGGTGGCCCCTAGTTCTTATATTATGGGAACAAGTAAATAACTTTTCCTTATTCACTTTCTCCACACCACTCATAATTTTATACACCTCTATCATATCCCCCCTTAGTCTCCTCTTTTCCAATCTGAAAAGTCTTAACCTCTATAATCTCTCCTCATATGGGACCCATTCCAAACCCTTAATCATTTTAGTTGCCCTTCTCTGAACCTTTTCTAATGTGTGTATATCCTTTCTAAAATGAGGAGACCACATCTGTACGCAGTATTCAAGATGTGGGTGCACCATGAATTTATATAAGGGCAATAAGATATTCTCTATCCCTTTTTAAATCATTCCTGACATACTGTTTGCTTTTTTGACTGCTGCTGGACACTGCGTGAACTATCTACAATGACTCCAAGATCTTTTTCCTTATTAGTTGTAGCTAAATTAGCCCCCATCATATTTTATGTATAGTTGGGGATATTTTTTTCCAATGTGCATTACTTTACATTTATCCACATTAAATTTTACATTTATCCACATTAAATGTCATTTGACATTTTGTTGCGCAAAGACTTAGGTTTATGAGGTCTTCTTTTAAGTTCTTCACAGTCTGCTTTAGTCTTAACTATCTTGAGCAGTTTAGTATCATCTGCAACCTTTGACATCTCACTGTTTACCCCTTCCTCCAAATCATTTATGAATAAGTTGAATATTCTCCATTCGGAAAATTTACCATTTATTCCTACCCTTTGTTCCATGTCTTTTAACCAATTCTCAATCCATGAAAGGATCTTCCATCTTGTCCCATGAAAACTTAATTTACGTAAGAGCCTTTGGTGAGGGGCCTTATCAAAGGCTTTCTGGAAATCTAAGTACACTATGTCCACTGGATTTGTCAGAAACAGGGCAAATATCCAGGTTGGTGGTGTGATCTATAATTAGATTTCACCCAGCCAGGAACAAATGTGAACTCCTGGATCACTAAACCAGTCTAACCATAGAGTCACAGACAGTCCCCTAAGAATCTCCAGCCTATCTAGTCACTCAGACAAACTGGACTTTTTGATAAAAGGTGACTCTGACCTAAATTCACAACACATCAGGTTTCTCCCAGTCCCAAGAGACCAGTCACGTATCCCACATCAACAGGTACTCTAGATTTTACACCAGAGACAAAGCTGGCAGCCAATTCTATAGTAATCTAACTAAAGATTTATTAGTTAAAAAAAAAGGTTGTCTTTTCAGGGTACTCAGATTGTATCTGCAGATATCTATTTTGCATCTGGTATACTTCCCTGTAAGAGTCCAAACAATCTAGAGATGAAGAATCTTTCTTTGAATCCATTCTTAAATCTTCTTCTGACAGAAGTCAAGATGACATTGTCTCTACCCATGTGGACTTTTCCTTTGATGATGAGACGAGGAATGCACTTTGAGCCACTGACCTCAAGTTCATCACGCACAATGGCCACTTGCTTTGGAATTAACATCTTTCCTGATAAAGTCCTTCATTAACATTCCATAAGGCTTATTTGATGGCTGATGAGCTATCTAATTACACAGGAATTTAAAATGTAACACAGGAATTTAAAATGTAAATGTTTGCTATTACATTATGACAGGACACAGATAAGTAAAAACAATGCATGTAATGGCCCATTAATTTTACAAAGTTTAAAGCCAAAAAACTAATGGCTTTGATCTATACTAATACACAAGTGAATTGACCTGAATAAACTCTGACATAACCTGGTCTGCCAGCGTTATAGTGTCCTTTGAGTTTTGTTTAATTGGTAGCTGTGGTCTTATGACATGTCTCCCTAGCAACCGCAGAACATCTAGAGCCCAAAGAAAAAGAACCACGGCCAACAGGTTTTCTGATCTTATGGATGAGTACCAGAAAAACTAGTGAATGGCATGAAAAGATGCTTGAAAAACAAAGGACAGAGAAATACAATGGGTCATGATTCAGTTAATGAAACAGCACACAGCGCTTTTTGAAAATATAAGGGAGCAGGGAACACCCAGGTTAACATACCATACACTAAAAGGAAAATGACTACAGATCATTGCTAGGAACCCTAACCCACCTGACACACACAGAGCCTTCTCTTAACACTCCCCACATAGCATTTCCCATGTCACGCCACCCCATTGGACTGTATCTCCTGCAACAATACATTGTTGATAAAGCTCAAGGGTTATATAAGAAAGATCTTTTTTATTGTAAGCAACAACAGTGACAATAGACAAGTGCCATGGCCTATCCTTATGTTACTGTGTCATTGTACACATGATTTACCTCTACAGAAGGCAATTGCAAAGGAACACCAACAAGGCTATGAGGACAAGAAACTATTAGAAAGCTATGGCTTAATTTCTAAGTTTTGAGAGCTTCCATCCTCTTAACTTCACTGTTAAACGGTCTAAGTTCTGGCTGCTCAAAATTATCAGACACCTCTTCACTTCACTTTCCCAGACAGGTAAAAGCATTACAGATGACAATTTCCTAATTCAGTGTGTTGCATCAAACACAAGAGATTCTAAAGGAGACCTCATGTTGGCAGATAAAGAGGTACTGATCACAGAACTAAAAAGTTAATGGTAGCTTAGATATAAGTGATCATGACTTGATCACATTTATAATGTATATAAGAACATAAGAATGGCCATACTGGGTCAGACCAATGGTCCATCTAGTCCAGTATCCTGTCTTCTGACAGTGGTTGGTGCCAGGTGCTTCAGGGGGAATTAAAAGAACAGGGCAATTTATCCAGTGATCCATTCCCTGTAGTCCAGTCTCAGATTCTGACAGTCAGACATTTAGGCACACCCACAGCATGGATTTGCATCCCCGACTATCTTGGCCAATAGCCATTGATGGACCTATCCTCCATAAACGTATGTAGTTCTCTTTTGAACCCAGTTATATTTGTACAGCTTGCTATACTTGTACAGCCTTTTTTTTCCTTTTGCTTTCTGTGTATATAAATACATCTTACTTCTGTTCCATTCTATGCATCTGATGAAGTGGGCTATAGCCCGTGAGAGCTTATGCTGAAATAAACTGGTTAGTCTCTAAGATGCCAGAAGTCTTCCTCGTCTTATTTACGGATACAGACTAAGACGGCTGCTAATCTTAAACCAGTTATACTTGTGGTCTTCACAACGTCCCCTAGTAACAAGTTCAATGGGTCGACTGTGCATTGTGTGAAAACTTCCTTAGGTTTGTTTTAAACCTGCTGCCTACTAATTTCACTAGGTAACCCCTGTTCTTTGTGTTGTGTGAAGGAGTAAGTAACACTTCCTTATCACTTTCTCAACACCAGTTATTTCTTAATCTTTGTTAGATAGTTAACATATTCACAGAACATCTTAAATCACCTAAAACCAACTGCCTCCTCCATCTGTCAACTCCCACAGCCTGGACTGATTCCCTTAACACCACATCTCTTTTCTTTTTAGCACAAATTTGTGTGTGTGCGTGTGTGCGTGTGTGTGCGTGTGTGCGTGTGCGTGTGCGTGTATCTATATATAGATATATATCCATTTAAGTTTTACATTTGCTGTATTATTGAAGTTGTTCTCATTACTTTGAGGAATGATGTCATTTTCATTTTCTTGCTGCTCTTTTTGCCATACTGTATTGTTTGTTCTTTTAGCAGAGCCCGGTAACAATTGCAAATGTCTCCAATTTCATCTATATACTTAGTCATGACAGCATAAGATGGAGGTGCTACCTCTTTTGTTACAGTGGTTTTCAGAGCTCAATTTCTACCATTATACATACTCTAACATTTGTTTCCAAATAAGATAATTTATGTACTCCTCTAGTGAAATAATTGTTTTGATACAAATATAACTGCTATTTATACTTATTCCTTTCCTTAGAGCCTTCTTGAATAAAAATGATAATTTGTTTCTAAGCTTTCTGTTAAGCAACTATGCAAGTGATAAACCTTGTTGTAATAACAATGGTCTATAATTTAATAATGCCAAATATAAATCGGTATTCGTTTCTTCAGGTTTTCTTAGCAATCTTTTTACTGTTTAAACACCATTTTAGACTAGCCCATTAGATTGTGAGCAACCTGGACTTGATGTTATATGTTTGAAATAATATGCTCTGGCAAAACTTTTAGAACAGCCTGGTCCCCAACCCATCGCACTTCCCACGCCCTGACTGCCCCTCTCAGAATTCCCAACCCATCCAACCCCCACTCCTTGTCCCCTGACCCCACCCCCTGCTCCCTGACTGCCACGACCCCTATCCACACCTCAGCCCCCTGACAAGCCTCCTGGGGACTCCCACACTTATCCAACCACTCCTGTTCCCTGACCACCACCCCCAGAACCACCACCCCATCCAACCGCCCCTTGCTCCCTGCTCCTTATTCAACCCCCCGCACTCCATCCCCTTACCATGCCATTCAGAGCAGCATGTCTGGCAGCTGCACGGCCCAGCCAGAGCCAGACACTCTGCTGCACTGCCCCCCAGGAGCACGCAGCTCCGCCCCCCCAGAGCACTGCCCACATGGCAGCCTAGCTGTGGGGGAGGAGGGACAGCAGGGGAGGGGCCAGGGACTAGCTTCCCTGGCTGGGAGCTCAGGGGCTGGGCAGGATGGTCCTGTGTGCCAGATATGCCCCGCGGGCCATGGTTTGGCCACCTCTATTCTACTTCCAGTATTTCAGAATCCAGAGTAGTCTGAATTCTACCAATTAGGTTTAGTGCTAAACTTATTTATAAACCTAAAATAGAAAAACCACGTCCTGTAACTACTATATATCTTGCATTATCTCTAAGTATGACCTATAATTCAAGTACCCATAACAGGAATTTTATCACCACTATAAGATTGTAAATTATTATGTATTTGTTCTCTCACTATGTTTTATTTTTAGACATTTTATAATCTCTTCTAAATTACATTAGCTTGTGCACCTGTATCTATTAGCTATGAAATAAATGTTCCATTAGTAGAAAGTAGTAATTGTCCAATCCTCCTTGTAGTTCAGAGTGACTGTTTCAAAATATTCAGAAAAAAAATTCTTCATCTGTAATGTTAGCTCTGTATTTTTTATTTGCTATCTTCTCAGAGACTTGAATTTTGAATAAATGTATATTTCTAAGTTTTTCCAGATTTCTCTGTTTACAAACTTTTGCTACACAACTGTGTTTCTTGCAGATATAACTGGTTGGAGCATATGCTGGACATTGTCTGGGTTGCTGCTTTCTTCCACATCTAGAACTCTCTTTCATATGCTAATATGTTTTCACTTTAATACTTTTCCTCTGTTTGTTTTTCACTTTTTCTTATTAAGTCTATATACATATCAGTTGGTTTTCTTTCTAAGGTGAGCAATCATTGATTAAATTCAGCAATTAGACAATTTTTTTTCCAGATTTAGAGCTGGCACCTCTAACAGTCTTTTTCTTACACTGCTCTTTTATACCCATCACAATTTGATCTTATATCATGCTCCCAGATGGATTCTGGAAAGTACACGTCTGACTTCTTGTGACATTCCCCAGGATACAGTCTGGTCTATTGAACAGTAACGTCCCCTTAACTCTATCGCCTGACGTGCGTTTTACACTACTTTGTTGTGAGAACAGGCAACCTGGCCTGCTCACGTACAGCTGCTAGCATGTAAAATCACTCCCAGCTATGTTACATGAATACTCACCCATCCATTCATGAGTTATATACTGGACAACACCCACATATTCTTCAGTCCCAGCCTTGTTCCCCAAAAATGTGTGTCTTGCGCTGCTCAGTACCCTCCAGGCCAGTGTAAGCTCACCATAAATCTGTGATTCCAACACTGGGTAATAATTATGCACCAGTTGTGTATTCGCGAGTAGAGGTTCCCCACACACTGGTTAAAAATAAAACAGTAAAATATGTTTATTAACTAATAAAGATAAATTTTAATCGATTACAAGTATAGATGCATTTAATTCAGGACTGGTTACAAAAGAAATAAAAAGATAAAAATTCAAGCTAATTCCTAAATGAAATTAAAAGCAAAATGGCTCTCTGACCATAAACTGTAATACATTTCACAGGTTGCATCCCTTTTCAGAGTCATTATTGTCATGAGAAGAGATGGAAGGAGGAGAGGTGAAGTGAAGTGTTTTCCTTCCCCTTTATAGCTCAATTTCTTGTGCTAGAAACATCCTTGCTGAACATGACAACAGGCAGTCCCTTGTAGATGTGAGGTTTGAAATGTTTTTGTAGTGCAAAGTAAATTTCTTATTTATACCTTCTTCCCTGCCAGTGAATGGATAGTTAAGTAGGTGAAGGCTTTTTAGCACCTTCCTGGCATGTTACTGTGTCTTTGTCTCTGGGCAAATGGTTTGTGGACATTACCCAGAACTACAATATATTTCAATAACAATCATACAGTAAAATCTGATAATTATATATGCAGTGATATTAGACACAGTTCAAGAGGATTCAACAAATTATGTGTTTTCACATGAAACTTCACAAGGCATACTTTGTACAAAATAGAACATTATAAAAGTGGTGAACAGAGAGTCACACTTATCTTTTGATAAAAATTAAATGGAGGAAGCGACTTGAGTGAAACTGAAATCTTTCAGATGTTTCACTTCCTTTTGGTAAACAATATTCCTCAGTTTAAGACAAACTCATAGTCTAGATGGCAGCCGGTATCAAGTGGATTGCCCCAAAGGTCAGTCCTGGGGCCAGTTTTGTTCAATATCTTCATTAATGATTTGGAGGATGGCATGGACTGCACCATGTTTGCAGATGACACTAAACTGGGAGGAGTGGTAGATACACTGAAGGATAGGGATAGGATACAGAAGGATCTAGACAAATTAGAGGATTGGGCCAAAAGAAATCTGATCAGATTCAACAAGGACAAGTGCAGAGTCCTGCACTTAGGATGGAAAAATTCCATGCACTGCTACAGACTAGGGACTGAATGGCTAGGCAGCAGTTCTGAAGAAAAGGACCTTCAGGTTACAGTGGATGAGAAGCTGGATATGAGTCAACAGTGTGCCCTTGTTACCAAGAAGGCTAATGGCATTTTGTGTTGTATAAGTAGGGGCATTGCCAACAGATCAAGGAACGTGATCATTCCCATCTGTTCGGCATTGGTAAGGCCTCATCTGGAGTACTGTGTCCCGTTTTGGGCCCCACACTACAAGAAGGATGTGGAGAAATTGGAGAGAGTCCAGAAGAGGGCAACAAAAATTATTAGGGGCCTGGAGCACATGATTTATGAGGAGAGGCTAAGGGAACCGGGATTGTTTAATCTGCAGAAGACAAAAATGAGGGGTGGGTGATTGATAGCTGCTTTCAACTACCTGAAAAGGGGCTCCAAAATGGATGGATCTAGACTGTTCCAGTGGTAACAGATGACGGAACAAGGAGTAATGGTCTCAAGTTGCAGAGGAGGAGGTTTAGATTGGATATTAGCAAAAACGTTTTCACTAGGAGGGTGGTGAAGCACTGGAATGGGTTATTGGAATCTCATTCCATAAAGGTTTTGAAGGGCAGGCTTGACAAAGCCCTGGTGAGGATGATTTAGTTGGGGATTGGTCCTGCTTTGAGCAGGGGGTTGGACTACATGACCTCCTGATATTCTATGATTCTATGTGGGGGGACAAGCAGGGATGCCAAGCGCATGCAGGGTGGGGCAGGGTTCGGGCAGAGGGCAGGCAGAGCTCCTGTGAGCAGCAACACCAGCCCCAGCCTTGCATGGTGCAGGGACTTGGATGAGCAGCTTAGGCCAGCTGCAGGGAGGGGAGGGCTTGCACTAACCCCACGCTATGTCTCGTTTTCCCTTTGGGAAATATGGTCACCCTATTCTGACTAGTCTAGTCAGCCTGTCATTGCAGGGATTGGTTCTCCTGCAGCTTCTCTCCTCATAGAAAGTGGACCAATGTTCCACAAAAATAAAACCCTCTACCTTACGGCACTTTCCAAGTATTCACTTCCAGAACCTTCTGTCTTCACTGGGGAGACAGGAAGGGATCTTTAGGAAAATTACTTTTATGTTCTTCTCCTTCAATACCATGCCCTGTTGTCCAAGAACTCCTCTGCTTCTCTGAGAATCTGTATTGTCTATATTTGCCCTTCCAGTCCAACAATCTGTTCTTCCAACACAGTCACCGACCTGCACTTTTGACACTTCTGGTTTCAAGCAAGAGAAAGAAAACACTCATGTGAGTGGGGTCACGATCAGATGCTTTGAGAGTGCATGTCTATGAACTTATTCCCCTCTACATTTTTCCTCTTACTTGAATACACAAAAGCCTATCAATAATCAAGCTATTTTTCCTATAGTCTGGGAAGGCAGAAAGAGAGATTGGCACAGGTGCTGTTAAACCTGCAGCATACATATAATACAAATTTCATATTATTTGCTTCTTCTCTATTGCCTAGCCCAAGACACTTCCAGTACTTTTTCCCCATTGGGCCAAAATGAGCATGAGCCAATTCAGTCCTCAAACTGCCCAGGGAAATGGAGCATTCTTCAAATTTTCATGTCTTCAGATACAGACTGGGTGACTTTCTGGAAGATATGCTTTAGTTAAACAAGTTATTGGGCTCCATCCAGAGGTATTCTGAATGAAATTCTATCATCTGTGTTAGACAAGAGCTCTGACTAGAGCTAATTATCCCTTTTGGCCTTAAAATCCTTCTAGGTTCAGAGCAGGAATCACCCTTTTTTCTCTGTTTGTGCAATGTCTCGTACATTGCGGGGTCCGTGACTGACATTCCTAGGTAGTACTGCCATAAAAATAAATAAATAACAAAAAACAACAAGATCTTTTGGGGACTGAAATATGTTCAGAAATCCAAAGCCAGAATATAGACTGATAAGATGACAATTATGGGCATCAAATCTTTTTTTACTGGCATTATTTCATCTTGAAGTAAAAGGCAACTGATCAAAATATCAATTTTCATAGCATAACAGATTTATTTTAATGCATCCATCAATTTTTGTCATATGACTAGTTTAATCTTTTCCTTATTTTTAAGGATAAAAATGTGGAAATTGATATAATTATCCAATTCCTAGAACCTCAAAAATGGCATATTTAACTCATTTAACACAGTTAGGCTGGGATTGCCAGATTCTCATGGAAATCTGATGGGAGTTAGATGACTAATCCCTGTTAGCTCTTGAAAATCCCCACCTTAATTAGTATTTGTTGAGTTCCCACAGCATACTCAGTACCAGAAACAGATGGAGCCATGGCCCCTGCTCTGAGGCAATCATGGTCTAGGGCCCTAATCCTTTCTTTATGAAATATTTTGGTACGTTCTACGGCCAGTGTTATACAGGAGGTCAGACTAGACATCTGGCCTTGGAATCTATAATCTATGACTCATCCAATCAGATCCTTTCAGAGACCAATTAAAGTCAGTGAGGCTATAAACCTGCATAGGGGTCTGCCTTTGCAGATCCAATTTTCTGACCATTCAAATATTTACTAGCATCAGTAGCACTTACATGAATAATCCCATTCACTCCACTATCCCTTGCAATGTGTGTTTGTAGGCTCAAATTAGAAACAAACAATTAAGGCAGTAAATACAACAGAACACAGCTCAGGTATGTACCAGAGACTTTCCTGTGGTCCACAATTACATTAATTTTGTGGACAACAACATTTATTTAATGTATGTATGGACCAACCAATTTTCATCTTCATTTTATGCACTGACACATTTATAGCCTAGGCACGCATCCTCTAGGTTTCAGGAATGAAGTGAGGCACTATGCAGCGGAAAATGTGAAGCCAAACCAACAATTTAATTACAGAACACTAAGTAAATCAATCTGGGTAGATAGCAAGGACTCACCTGATATAGTGGAGCAATAGCACCTCTATATCTAAGGCTGAGACAAGCTAACTGTTCAACAGCTGATTTTCTTTAGTGTTCTAACTTCACATGTTTATTCAGATTTTCTTGATAATCGCGGTGCTTAATGGGGGTCTGGAGTAGGGTTAGTGGTTCAAATGCTTGATCATAGGGTTTCTGAGATACAGTCTCCCCATCGAAAAATTCACATAACATCCAAATTTTACAGGTTTCTCTCTCCCCACCTACCCACCCCCCTTCCACATTCCTAGGGCACAAACGATGGTTCTGACTAAGGTAACCTGTTCATGATTGATCTCAGTTAGTGTCCAGCACCCACTAACACTTTGAGGAAGCAATATTTAAAATGTTATTGAGGGTTAAAGTTTGCTCGAGCCACACTGGAGATCCAAGTCAATTAGCTAGGGGAAGTAATTTGCACATATGTAGCAGGACTGGAGTTCTGCTGCAGACCACAGTGTTTGGTTCAGTGAACCAAAGGAGTACCCATGTATTCCCAGTCTGAGTCCTCTCCTCCATGATTTTTCTCTGAATGTATATTGTATGCATTAGTTGCTTGCTGGCTGCATTCTGCAGGGGCTGCTTCTGGAAGTTTTGCCCTGAGAGCAAACTTTTACAGTTTCAGTTTTAGAGCCCAATATTTCAAAGTTCTCTAAAATCCACACACACACTCAGATTTCCTTTTAGAAGTAGTGTCATGGAAAATAGTGTTCAGATAGCAGGAAAATGAAAGTCTAGAAAGCATCAGCATTAGGGCAATGTAATCATATCACATACTCTTCACCCCTTTCTTGAACAATGGAAGTGAGAGTAATCCAAAAAAGCAAGTAGTTGGGACTTGAGCAATTGTGCTGAAACTGATGAAACAACAAGAAACATATTCATGATAAAGAGCCCTACGCTAAGGATTGGCATACAGTCGACATTAGAGCTGCCTGGAGGATGCCAAGTTCTGTTTTGTGGCAACTTTTGAGGTTTTGACGTTGGAATGAAAACAAACCTTTTCAAATGTTTTCAGGAAAGCATGTGCTCATTCGTGTTCTCTCTTGGCTGGTGATTAGGGTACAGGCCTGGGGTACAAGAGACTCAGTTTCAAGTCTCTGCTATGGAATGATCTGAATCAAGCAACACAAGCATTTGAATATTAGCTGTCTCCCTCATCCCAGGCTAGTATGCTAACCACTCAACTATTAAGAGTCTCTCAGTCTCAAAAACCTTCCTAGAAACATATACATCTCTAAAACAGCTAGGCATATTTTGCAAAGAAAAACATTCCAACTAGCTGTACACAGTTACTAGTTAACACAGATTAATGGGGTATGAAGACACTCCCCATAGTCAAAGCAGTACCTTATATTTATCATGATCAATAAGCAACTTTCCATTTTATACATTTCATCCAATCTACACAAACCCAGGGATCACACCCACAAGTTCCACACCTCCAAGTGCTGTCGCTTCTGTGAAAAAGGAACCCCCAAAGGAATGTCCTACACTATAAACATTTTTGTCACATAGCCCTGTTCTAAATAGACACGGCAAACCTCAAGCGATATTTTCCCTCCACAAGCCACTTTAGGAAAAAAAAGAATCAAGCCATGCACAATTTACAACAAACATTTAAAAATGATACTCGCATAGAATTTTGTAGACCTTTTTCACCCCTCTAAAAATGGAAATCCTAGTGCAACCTTAACACTGGTGGCACTAACATAGCACAATATTATTGTTGTCCTACATTAGAGCCAGGGGCAGAGATAGTGTTTCAAGTTGGGGTCATCTTTAGTGTTTCAAGTTGGGGTCATCTGATTAAGAGGTGCTTCAGATACAACCCTGCCCCCCCAAAAGAGCTTATTTTAATAATCAAAGTACTATAAAATCCATAAATAGATCATCTTGACACTTGATATGCTTCAACAAGAGTTAGGGGTAGACTTTGGGGGTCAAATTAGGAGTCATTGAGTTCCAAGCATACAGCCCTCCCCATAAAATGAGTTGCTTATAATTTTCAAAGTGAGCTAAAATCCACATGAATATGTAAATTGCTTTTAAAATTTGCATGCAACCGCAAAGTCTGGAATACAGCTAATGTGTCACGACTGGGGCATGGGCAGTCATACCTAGTGGTTAGAGCAGGAGTCGGGCCAGATCAGGTACCTGAAGGCCAGAGTTCAAGACAGGCCAAAGGGCAGCCTAAGAATTAGGCTTCAGGAGGCAGGTAGCATCAGACTCAGAGCATCAGAGTCTGGGGTCTCTTACACACAGGATCTGAAGGAGAGATAGGCAATCTGTATTGACAAAGAGTCCTGTGGCACCTTAAAGACTAATTAAAGTTTTAGAGCATAAGCTTTCATGGGCTAATACCCACTTCATCGGATGACGAAGTGGGTATTAGGCCACGAAAGCTTATGCTCTAAAACTTTAGTTAGTCTTTAAGGTGCCACAGGACTCTTTGTCACTTCTGCAATTCCAGACTACAATGGCTACCCCTCTGATTCTTGGCAATCTGTATTGTTCCACAGACAGCTCCCATCATGGACTCCTGACTTGTCCAGGTGCCAGCCAGCCAACCAATGGGCTGTGAGGAGCTGACACACAGGTCCTGCTGGGCAGTACTTCATGCTGGGCCCAGCCTCACAAAGTTCTCCCACAAGAGCCCAGACTAAGCCTTCTGCAGTGAGGTGGCAACATCAGTGACCCAGAACCTCCCCGGTTCTAGCTCTGCAGGTTCTTACATAATGGAGAAGACTTGGAGTTATGTGGTCAGGATAATGCTCTCACAGAAAATATCTGTTTTATTATTTCCAGATTCTGTCATGGTTTGGAACTGCTGAGCGTGGCTAATGTTTGCATCTCAATAGCCTAAAGAACCATCACACCCCAGCAAGTCCCAGAAAGATCTTGGCAAAATATAAAAAGTGGCTTCTTGTTATGGAAAATAAATGTCTATTTAGTAGTAGTAGACTCCTATGAAGTGTTTAATTGTGGACTGTGAGCTCTCCAGGGCAGGGGTTGTCTTTGTTTTATTCTTTACTCTGGGGCCCTGATTCCTGACTGGAGCCTCAAAGTGTCATTACCACAAAAATACATCATAGCAGTAAGGATGCTTTGAGCTGCATGCTCTGCAGGAGACTAAGGAGTTCAAATCATATTCCAAATATTAGTTCTTAAAACACTCTTCTGAAGTACTGCAGTAGTGCTTTAAAAGTTGTTAATGTGTCTCAATTAACTAGATAACGTTACCTCAGGAGTCCCTGTACTGAATGGCTGCAGAGACTCATGGCTGGATAAACTAAGGCAGCTGGGTGATGAAGGGAGTTTGCCAGCTGGTGTGTAGATCTTATTGCTACTATATTAACTTGAGAGTAAAAAGAGCACATTCCTGTGCTGGAAATTTGCTATCTAGACTTGGTTGCTGCCTGGGCTAGACTGCTCTTCAGTTTGGTGGTTAATGAGTGAGTTTGGATGGTAATGAGTGAATTCAACTATCAAAGTTCTTTGCAATGGCCACCAGGACTGGCCCTGGACCTAATGGCGCCCCAGGCAAGGAACGTCTTCGGTGCCTCCCCTGTCCATTTGCTGAACTTTCAAATACCTTATTCTTAATTGCATTTGCAGCCAATTTCACAACTTCGATGCACAATTTGCATACTTACTTTATTCCTGTCATATAAGATGATACATTTGCATGCTGGCATCTGTAAATCTGTATTTCTCACTGACTGACTGGTGGTGCCCCGCCCCTTAATCCACCCTGGCTGACAACATTCCCGGAGGTTCGAGGAAAATGTAGTTCTCAGAAAATCTGGAAGGTTCCACCAGATTCTACAAAGTTCCAGAACATCCTAGGCTGTTAGTGAAAAATGAATCCATATACGGAACAGCTGAAACATGCTACTTCAAACATTATATTTTCCCTTTTGTTGCTAACAACAAATACAGCACCCCAAGTCTGACACCACCCAAGCCTGGCATCCCAGGCAGTTGCCTGGTTTGTCTGTGCCAAATCTGATCCTGATGGCCACGACTGGTGGCATCTGAGTTAGAGGGAGGGAGTTACCACTACAGTTCTGGCCTTTTAAAAAAACGGGGAGCCTTTAAAAAACACCCAGGGTGCCAGTTCTCTAGTTAGAAGAGGTAAAAGCAGACTGATTTAAGGGTGACCATGTTTTATTATCTCTTTTAAAGAGATATGTCCTCTGAATGCTTCTATCAAAGGCACAGCCTGGCCAGAAGAAAGGATTGTACTGAATGAAATACAGGTTGTGGAGACCTGGAACCTCCCCTATGTGATTGTCACGGAGCGGGGACTCAGCCTTGCGGTGCCTCCTGCTGGTTGTCCTGGGAATTAGTGTTTCCAGCCTCAGAGCACCCTCTGCAGGCCAATGTCCCGCTTGCTGCTGGCCCCGTGTCCCTTCTGGGGTGCTGACCCTGGCAGTATCCCCCCAGATCTCTGGGTCTCCCCACCCTAGGGAACCCCCACCCACTATCCCCACCTTGCCTCAGCCTATGGGCTACTGTCAGTCACCATCAAGCCCCTCTTCACTGGGGCCAACTGCGGTCTTTATAAGCCAGTCATCATAGGCAAGGGAAGTTTGGGCCTGCTGCCTCTGCCTACCCATGGGCTGTCCCTGCAATCCCAGTACCCCTTCTTCGCCACAGACTAAGCTGGCAGCCTGAGGGGTTTCCAGGTCAGAGCTCTCCCAGCTCCTCTGACCTTCCCCGAGCCCTGCTCCACTCCAGGTACCTTCTCAGCTTCCAGACAGCCCAGCCCTTCTCCCTCAGCAAGCTAGAGAGAGAGAGACTGTCTGCTCCTGGCCCACTGTCCTCTTATAAGGGCCACCTGAGCCCTGATTGGGCATGGCCACAGCTGAGTCTGCTTCCCCCAATCAGCCTAGGAACTGCTTGCTCCCAGCCACAACTCTCTCCTGGGCTGTTATAAACCCTTTTTCCAGAAGTGGGGCAGCCACTGCACTACAGTGATATTCACTCTATTTCAACAAGGAACAGGCGAGTGAGCTTGGTTTGGCTCTGCATTATAAAACACTATATACATGAATTCAATGTAGTGAGGGGTTTGGAATGACCGATATCATCTCCAATGGGTGACAGCTTCCATTCTGATCATTCAAAATGTATTTGGCTGAAGTAGAAATTTCCATCAGCCCACAGTGAGCTCTGGAACACAGTCCGATGGACATCAAAGCAACATGGATAATAAGCTAAAACTGCTCTAATCTGGTCAGAATAAAAGTGAAGATTTTTCAAAAGCAGATCAGTCAGAATTGGATCAGAACTTTATCTGATCTTCCATTGCTAACTGAACGCCTCTGCGGCATAGTCAGGTTTAGATACAGGGCAGCAGACTCTGCCTATACATGACCTCTCCAACCGCCAAGTCATGTGTTTGTACTCAGCCACGCTTGCTGTGGGGTTTGCTTACTGAAATTAGTCATTCAGCCTGTTTTTTCATTATGTAAAACTCCTTTGCACAGATATGCAGAGAGGCAGTAGATGAAGCCAAATGCCTCCTGCCTCATTATTATTACATACCCACAAAATGTGCATTCTGCTTTGGCTTGCATATACCCAGTGGGACTCCATAAGAGCAGAGTCCAAAAGCCCCTTTCAACCTCTTTGTTATGGCACTGACCTATTCGGAATATCCTGGGCTCGTTTCACCACCAATGGCACTAGTGTACTTCCCGTGGAAGTTGATGGAAGTTACACTGCTGATGGCGAGCTTCCTGACCAACACACCGGGATTGAATTGGGGACCTCCAAAGTGAAAATCATGAGCCACTACAGCTTGTACTGAAGAGCCAAAGCTCTGTACCTTGAAATTGTAACAACTCATATCCTCTGTGGCCTGGCACAGAGGGGGACTCATAGCACACTCCCCAAGGGGTTACACCCTCCCCTAACTAAGCGTAGAACTGAGCCCTTTTAATGCAACTATACCTTCAATTTCTCATGTGTAACCCTTCTGCTGGGAATCAATAGCAGCAAAAAGAACCAGGTTTAATAAGTTTAGGGGACCCTTTCTAAAAGAAATAAGACATATGACTCAAGCCCCCATCCAAGACCACCCTCCAACTTTTGGCTCTAAAACTACAATTTAACCTCCTTGTCACCTTTCCTTTTTGGACAGATCCTCTAATCTCCTGGAGTCTTTCAGAAGTCCTGTACCTCTCGCATCTTGAGCGCAGTAATCAGACACCCCTACTCGATAGCTCAGAGCAATTTACCTTCCCCAGGTTATACCTCTCTGATTTTTCCCTCCCTTAAGTAAATACACGTGCATTCACCACGTCAGATAATTTCCAAAAGCAGAACATAGCCAGATTCCAAACAATGCTACATAAAACATTGGAGAGAAATGCTCAGTGGTGAAACAATATGTGAATTAAGCCTGCTGGAGTTAGGGTGACCAGATAGCAACTGTGAAAAAATGGCACAGGAAGTGGGGGATAATAGGCAGCTATATAAGAAAAAGTCCCAAAAAGCAGGACTGTCGGCTGGAGCTAGCCTTCTGCCTTTAACCCATACGGGGGAAAAGTCTCATCCCTAAACTTTCTAGCTCTGGTACTTAGTTTAGGGTAATTCCAGAGCAAATCCCCCTCAGCTTGCATTTATAGGGCCACATTGTCAAAAGAACTTTGCTGTAATCGAAAAGTTGATCCCAGACTAAACCACCTATTTTACAGTGACTAAAACCAGTTTACTCCTAAATTAGAGCATCCACACCAGGGATTCGCCTCCACTTTCTCAAGTGGCGTCATGTAGACACACTTTAAGTGATTGTTGATTGATTTATGAGATACAGAGGTGCTAGTCTGTGGTAGTTTTAAACTGGATTTTGGGATGAGCAGAATTATTTGGGAAAGGAGGGGGAGGAGGATAATATCTGATTGAATGTCTTTGCCTATTTGCATTGCATGTTCTCCACTTCAAAGTCGTGTCTAAGGAACATTCACACTGATTGAACCATTGTCAGAAAGGATTTTCATGTGACAGAGTAAACTAGGGAAATTAGGCCTTCAGCCTATTCTCAGAAGACTTAATGCATGTGTCTATTGGATTCTTGTGTGCATTAAGATTCCAGATTTATTTCAGACTATTTTTTTAAATAACGCACTCAGTTCCTTCAGACATTTCCTTCGACAAAAGCCTCCCTTCTGAATTTGACATCATAAACCCTGCAGCAGTTCTGACAACAATTTTGTCTTTTAATTGCCAGAAAGTGCAGCAGCCTCTGGCTGTTTTTAATTTCCCTTGAAACACAAACAGCTTTTTAGTAAAGCTGTTTATACCAAACTGTGAAACCCTTTGATGGCATTTTGAGGAAGAGGGAGAGCTGCAAATTGCCCCAACTGTTCATTTTCCCCAGCTAAGGATCTAGTGTGTTAGGTGCTGTACAACAGAATAAAACAAAAACCACCACCAAAGAGGAGAGCTCAAAGTCTAGGATTAAACACTAAGAAGAGTCTTCTACTACTACTAAATAACCATTTCCTTTCCATACTAAAGGCCTTTTATTACATTTTGCCAAGAGCTTGTTTGGCATGTGATGTTTCTTTAGGCTGTTGTGGTCCATACATTAAACACTCTCCACATCTGAAGATAGGTTTACACTGCAAAAAAACCACCCCTGCAGCAGCAAGCCTTAGACCCCAGGTTAACTGACTCAGGCTTGCAAGGTTCGTGCTATGGGGCTAAAAACAGCAGCACAGAAATTCCAAAACTGGCAGGAACTTGGGCTCTGAGGCCCTTTGCCTTCACTGGACCTAGAGTCCGGGCTCCAGCCTGTGTAGGAATGATGTGCTCATGGCTGGTTATACCAGCTCCAGGGTCAAACTTTGTACCAGTGGCCTGGCATACAACGCGGCAGGAGAGAATCTGGGCCAATTTCAGAACGCCACATCACCCAGGAGGATACACGGGATATGTGATTTTATTATCACTGACTTAGATATTACCAAACAGTAGGGAACAGCATTTAAAGCAAGGGAGACCCTCTGCCTCCATTTAATGCGATCTCATGTGATATTACTTAAAAAACCTGAATTCATTCACCAGCACTCTGAGTTTAAGTGAGAGAATGTCGACATTTTGAAGAGCCCACTTTGACTGTCAGCCCTGTCTTCCTATTTAATGCAGCCTGAAGAACATTCAAATTATTCTGGCTTTCAGACACTATTAGAGGAGCGCCTGAAGCCTATTTAAAAGGAATTCCAAAGATAGCTCCTCTGGATTTATTGTGTGTCTACAGAAGCTTTTGATTCCATGTTTGAGCAGAGTGTACAGTCTCCAAAGAGCGCAGTCCTTGACACCACATAGAGTTAATTATATCTGCATATCAGGCAAACAAAAAGTTGGGCCTATAGAGAAGCAAAACTACCCCGCATCTCCCACCTTCCTCATACCATCAGCACTGGGCTCCTATTCATTTCAAGATCTGCCCTGCTCATAAAAACACTGAGGGGTGGGGACAGAAGTCCTGTTTAGATTTCAGCCCTCCCCACAACTCCCTCTCTCAGAAAGGCAAAAGGGGCATTAGAAGAAATTCGTGAAAATGACTGGGGCACAATATTGGTTGGCAATGGCTGGGAATAAGGATAAGTAGTTGATTTCCACAGATCTTTGGCTTGGTTGAACTCAAGTCTTCAAGGGAACATGAAAGGGTTCAAATTCACAGCCAGACTTTCACACACTGAAATAAATGATCATTCGTTCTCCCGACTTGAATTTGCTGTCCACTTGTCACTGAAGATGGCGTTTCCAGTCACTTCCCATCCTTATCTATTTTAGGCGATTAACAAGAACCCTTCCTTGTGGTACCAGACACACTTTGGTATACACGAAGTGCCTTAGCCTTGTGGTCCAGTGTTAGTTCTTTTCAAACTCAAATACACTCTTTTGATGGATTATATTAGAGGAATATAAAAATAAAAGTTGGAGAAATTGCCAATAAAACCAACCTAATTGCTGTCCCCTCACTGAAACAAAGCAATGGCAAGGAGGGTCTACCCTCATACAGTTGTGTTCCTTCCCACTGCAAGGGGATGATATCTTGACTTGACTTTGGGATGATATAAAAAAAAAATACTAAGCCATATCCAACAAGTTTAGCCTTTACGCAATAGGAAGGTCTTTTTGCCTGGCTAACAATTGCAGAATTGGCATTCTTTATGTAACATAACATTTGCATAACAATGGAGACAGAGCATCTATACAGCACTTCACTATTCCAGGCCAAATTTTTCAAACACAGCCACTGATTTCTGGGTGCCAAATGCTGAGAAACATGAGGCCTGATAGTCATAAGTGCTGAGTGACCACAATGCCAACCAAAGTCAGGGGGAGCCAGGGGTGCACTTTCAGCATCTGAAAAGCAGGTTCCCCATGTCTTAAACTGGGCACCCAACCTCAGCGCCTCTTTTCAAAGTTTTGGCCAAACTAATTAACCTTCACGATTCCCTACTCCCCACATGAAACACATTGGCAACTATTATTATCCACATATTACAGATGGGAAAAGTGACTCCTAACCTGCTGCTCACTCCCCCAGCCAACTGTGCCTTCTGGTGTAGTTTACATACCAAAAGCAGACTCGCATATAAACAACTACAGGTGATTAAGTAAGGATATTAGGGCAATCTTCTAACGGATACAAAGGCTAAAGCAATAGTAGTAAAGGGTTTTATATTTAAAAGCCACTGCACAGTTATAGCAAGCTCCCAGAGAGAACTGCTGAGTGTTTCAGCACCGTCTGTACCAGCTGGAGCTTCCAAACAGCCTACAGGAGGCTTGGAGTGGTTCTGAAGTGCTGCAAATTGAATGTGACCTTAGATACTTATCACCCATGAGCCTGTTACAAAACTCACAGCAGTCAATGGGATTCTTCCATTGATTTCAATGGGCTTTGCATCAGGCCCTCAAATCAGACTGAATGTTTTAATTATTATTGTTTGTACTAGATTAGCCACTGCTGACCCCAGATGAGATGAGGGGCCCAGTTTACTAAGTATTGTACATACACACAACAAGATGGTCAGTCTTCCCCAGAGAGCTTATAGTCCTAGCTAGACAAGACAACCAAAGGGTAGACCACAGCAGGTATTATCACCCCACTTTACAAGTGGGGAATTATTTAGCTGCTAAAACAACAAGGAGCACTTGTGGCACCTTATAGACTAACACATTTCTTTGGGCATAAGCTTTCGTGGGCTAGAATCCACTTCATCAGATGCATGGGGTGGAAAATACAGTAGGAAGATATACATAAAAAGATGGGAGTTGCCTTACCAAGAGGGAGGTTGAGAGAATTCAGTTAAAGTGGGCTATTATCAACAGGATGAAAACTCTCTTTTGTAGTGGTAATCAGGGTGGCTCATTTCAAACTGTTCACAAGTAAGTGCAAGTAATGGTAAGGGGAAATTAGCATGGGGAAATTAGGTTTCCAGTAGAACGCCTTCTACATACCGGTAAGTGCCTGGAGTTACTTTCACCCATTGTTATCAATCTTTTCATAGTGTGGATCACTTCTTAATACAAGAGTGTCCATCTCGTCAATCACTTCCTATCTCATTCAATAATGTGCCCTTGTTGCCAAAAAAGGCTAATGGCACATTGGGCTGCATTAGTAGGAGTGTTGTCAACAGACTGAGGGAAGTGATTATTCCCCTCTATTCAGCACTGATGAGGCCACATCTGGATTATTGCATCCAGTTTTGGGCCCCCCACTACGGAAAGGATGTTGACAAATTGGAGAGAGTCCAGCGGAAGGCAATGAAAATGATTAATGGGCTAGGGTACATGACTTATGTGGAGAGGCTGAGGGAACTGAGTTTATTTAGTCTTCAGAAGAGAAGAGTGAGGGGAGATTTGATAGCAGCCTTCAACTACCTGAATGAGGGTTCCAAAGAGGATGGAGCTCAGCTGTTCTCAGTGATGGCAGATGACAGATCAAGGAACAATGGTCTCAAGTTGCAGTGCGGGAGTTCCAGGTTGGTTATTAGGAAACACTATTTCACCAGGAGGGTGGTGAAGCAGTGGAATGGGTTACATAGAGAGGTGGTAGAATATCCATCCTTGGAGGTTTTTAAGGCCCAGCTTCACAAAGTCCTGGCTGAGATGATTTAGATGGGGTTGGTCCTGCTTTGAGCAAGGGGTTGGACTAGGTGACCGCCTGAGGTTTCTTCCAATCCTAATCTATGATTCTATGATAGTTGCTTGGACCATTTATGATCACATTCCATCTTATCCCACAGAAAAGCAATTAAAAGAGTATTTAATGTATTTTACCTGACTTTTTGCAATTTAATAACTAGAAACAAGGCGAGAAAACACCATATGAGATGTCACCTCTCCAAAGATGACAATGGACCACAGTTTGGGAACCTCTATCTTACCTTTGCTGTATCCATGTAGATCAACATCACGGCTTGTTTGTACTCTGAGATTTCAGTGAAACCCTGGTAACATTTCTATGAGTGGTTGATTTATTTGCATTCTTATACAGCATGTGACAGCGTAGTTCAGACAGCTCACTGAAAATGTGATCTAATAGGATTGCAATTGATTCTGATGACCTTGTGGTTCAGTTTCCTCTTGGAGTGGCAGATTTGTTCAGGTCAGCAGAAGGAATGTGTCAGTGTTGCCTGCTCAATCCAAGCTCTAGTTTTCAGAAAACTAAAACACAATTAGCTCCCTCAGGCTCGGTCTATGCGACCGAGTTAGGTCGATGTAAGGCAGCTTATGCTGACCTAATTATGTTAGTGTTCACATTACAGCCTTGCACCCTCTAAGTACCCACTTCCCCAACTAATAACTCCACCTCCACGGGAGACATAGGGCTTCTGTCAGTGGTATTGGGGCCACACAGCATCCATATAGACACTACCTCACTTACATTGGCTGTTGACCATCATTCTTATCGATTTTACGGCTCCGTGCTCTCAGCTCCCCCACTAGAGGTGGATTAAGATTTATTGGGGCCCTGGACACGGAGAACATTTGGGCCCCTCACACCTTGAGGACCGAAAGGTGACAGAACCAGGAGTCCCAGGGGGTCATGCCCCACCGACACTTTTCACAGTGGTAGGGTCATGCCTGCCCACTTTTTAGCATTGGTGTAGTAGCCTTGGGCAGGCGTGGAGTGGTGGCAGCATGGGTATACTTTGGGTGGGGCGAAGAGGGCATTGCCATCCCAAACTGCAATCCTTGGGCAGAGGTGACAGGAAGAGCGGTGCTGCATGTGGTTGCTGCGTTGGGCGCAAAGCCCAGGAGGAAGCGGGGGCAGCCTGTCACCAGCAGTGGGAGGGACCTTGAGGGGGCAGCCTGGCAGTGGGAGCCAAGCACAGGCACTGAGCAAATCCAGGTGGAGTGCAGCAGCTGTTGAGGTCAGGCCAGTGGGAGCTGGGCCAGAAAAGACCTCCTTGCCTCACTCCTCACTGCCTGTGACCTCCCCAGGGCCAGGGCAGCACTGCCGCTCCCTGTAAACTGTGTCTGCAGACCCCAGAAAGGGGGCAGAAGGCTAGAGCAAGCCCCCAACCCTGGATCCCAAGGGCATCAGTGTGCACTGGGGGGGAGCATGTGCCAGGGGCTGCTCTTGGGCACCCCAACCTCCATCTAGGGCAGGTGGAGGGTCCAGGGCTCCCCACAGTGGCCCAGGCTCAGTGAGTGGCTCTTATCTCTGCCCAGCATTGGCTTCTGGCCTGGCCAGGGAGTGGGGCTTTGGGAGAAGAGGAGGAGCAGGAGGCAGGGCCACAGTTCCAGCTCCAATGCCCAGCCTCACTTCTACCCAGATTCCAGTATTTGGGGGGGCCCATATTGGCTGGGTGTCCTGAGCATGGGTCCTGTGTGCCCTTGCATTAATCCACCACGGCCCCTCTTATATCGGTGGAAGCGCTCCTGGTGAGGAGAGTAGTGTGGACATGAACCACTGCAGCAATTACCGTGGCGGCTGTAAGTTGACCTATGTTAGGTCGACCTACCTTTTTAGTGTAGACGTCCTCAAAATGACCCAGCTAAGGTTTATGGGTTGGGTTTCTAAATGGGGGTTGTGATCAGGAGGGAAGTTGTAGGGACCTCCAGCCTATGGGCCTTAGCTCCATAGGGCAGCCATTCTGCCTAGCAGCTATAGCTCACAGCAACGGCAGTCCCACCTGGAGGCCACCATCCGAGTAAGAGGAGGGGAACCTGAACCCACCCAATTCCACTGGGTTCCGACTCAGGACTCTGTAGGGACAACTCGGCTGCTCATCTGTCTTCATGTCAGGTTCAGGTTCCCATTGCCTTCTCTAGGTCATTTTCTACTCCCATCTGGCTGGTGCCTGACTCCATGAAACGCCTGGTCTGTAGTCTCCACCACTGGGTGCTGTGGCTCCCTCCGTTCACCAGTTCTGCTCCTCTCTGAGAGCTCCCAGGGTGTGTCCTGCTCCCAGGCTTACCAGCCCCACACTGAGCTGCCTGACTGGCTTTTAAACCCCTCCTCCAGTCTGAGCATGCTCGACAAGGGTGTGAGGGAAGGGCCCCTTTAGCCTATAAACATTCCTTAACCCTGTGATTGGGGTAGGGGAGTTACTAGTCAGGAACCCCCTGTAAGGGGTTCATACACCCCATCACAGGGACCATGCATTGAAATAATTGTGTTTGGTACTGCTAAGACTTCCCTCTGCATTGCTCCTTTATTACTCCATTGCTGGAGACGATAAAATACTTAGGATCAGCATGACAATGGAAAAATATTATCTTTTGTATGTGTGCTCCCTCCGTACTTACTGAAAGAAAAGTGTTTTGGAACAAGTTGATGACTTATTATTGTTTAATTTACCACGACCAGATGGTACTCACCCAAGAGTTCTGAAGGAACTCAAATATGAAATTTCAGAACTACTAACTGTGGTATGTTACCTATCATTCAAATTAGCTATTCTCCTGTCATCTGGTACAAAAGCTGGTGTGATGTCAATTTTTAAAATAGGCTCCAGAAGTGATCATGGCAATTACAGGCTGATATGCCTAATTTCAGTACCAGGAAAATTGGTTGAAACTATAGCAAAGAATTGAATTATCAGACACATAGATGAACATGATTTGTTGGGGGAAGAGTTAACATGGTTTGTGTAAAGGGAAATCATGCCTCACCTACCAGATACCTACCAGATAAAATCTACTAGAATTTTTTGATGGGTCAACAAGCATATGGACCAGAGGGATGCAGTGGGTAGAGTGTACTTAGATTTTTAGAAAGCCTTTGACAAGGTCCCTCACCAAAGGCTCTTAAGCAAAGAAAACTGTCATGGGATAAGAGGGAAGGTCCTCTAATGGATTAGTAACTGGTTAAACAGTAGGAAACAAAGGGTAGGAATAAATGGTCAGTTTTCAGAATAGAGAGAGGTAAATAGTGGAGTACCCCAGGGGTCTGTAGTGGGACCAGTACTGTTCTACATATTCATAAATGACCTGGGAAAAGGGGTAAACAGTGAAGTGGCAAATTTTTCAGATGATACAAAGCTACTCAAGATAATTAAGTCCAAAGTAGACTGCAAAGAGTTAGAAAGAGATCTCACAAAGCTGGGTGACTGGGTAACAAAATGGCAGATGGAATTGTTTTCCAATGTGTATTACTTTGCATTTATCAACACTGAATTTCAACTACACATATGAAATTATGGAGTCTAAATTAGCTGTTACCACTTAAGAAAGAGATCTCGGAGTCATTGTGGATAGTTCTCTGAAAACATCCATTCAGTGTGGAGTGGCAGTCAAAAAAAGCGAACAATGTTGGGAATCATTAGGAAAGGGATCGCTGATAAAACATAAAAATATCATATTGCCTCTATATAAATACTGCATGCAGATCTGGTCACCCCATCTCAGAAATGATATATTGGAAGTGGAAAGGGTACAGAAATGGGCAACAAAATGATTAGTATGGAATAGCTTCCATATGAGGAGAGATCAATAGGACTAGGACTTTTCAGCTTGGAAAAGAGACAACTAACAAAAGGAAGTATTTCTTCACACAATGCACAGTTAACACGTGGAATTCTTTGCCAAAGGATGTTGTGAAGGCCAAGACTATAAAGGGGTTCAGAAAAGAACTAGACAAGTTCATGAAGGTTAGGTCCATCAATGGCAATTAGACAAGATGGGCGGAGATGCAAAGCCATGCCCTGAAGTGTCCCTAGCCTCTGTCTGCCTGAAGCTGGGAACGAGCAACAGGGCAGGATCACTTGACAGTTACCTGTTCTGTTCATTTCCTCTGAAGCACTTGGCATTGGCCACAGTCAGAAGACAGGGTGCTCCCTCCCTACTTGTTGAGCAAAAGTACATGGAAAGAGCAGAAAAACTGCATGTAGAGGAAAGAGGTGAGGGAAGAATAGAGAAAGCAGACTTAAAAAAGAGGGTACATTTTTAGAAGGGTAAAATCTATGAAAGAAATGAATAAAAGAAAGACGAAGAATGCAGGGAAATGGATAGGAAGGAAATAAGAAAAAATAAAAGAATGGAGAGGAATGAATGTATTAAGAACAAGACTTCCATGAAAATAAATGGATGAAACATGCTAGAGTGGTTTAATTTAGAGGAGTTACTTCTAGATATATAAGGTGAGGACAAGGGATTTTGGCTTTTCTTCTGTTTCTTTTAGGATAAGGATGAGCTTTTCCCCATTATGATTCCTTTATTCTGTCTCCAACTGCTGATTTGATATTGCTTGTTTCTTGCTCTTTACACTTCCTTCTCTTGTTTGAGGTGCCAGGAAGCGAAGCTTCACAGTGCACATCACACACTTTAGTCTTTGGACCAAAATATCTCCCTCTCCCTAGTCCCATAGGAATTAAATAGCAGTCTTGACTTACTTAAGAAGAAAGAAAAAGGAACAAATTTTCTTCTCTTCTCTTCTTCACTACAGAAATCACAGCAACATTGCAAGCAACATGTGACAGCTAGGAAAATATCTGCCTTTAATAGAGAATTAAAAGTATACTCATACAGCTGTATGCTAGTAATTCCTCCAGAGCTACAGCAGGTAACAGGAAAGAGAAATGACCTCAAATTGCCAAGGTCAGCTGGAATGTAATTTTTAAATGGCACAAGCAGACAGAGATGGGAAAAGTTGCCTTGCTATAATTTTGATATTGATGCATTTGTACTGGATTAGTTACAAGCAAGAGATCCAATTTCTTTACAAAGAAACAAAAAAAAATATTTGTCTTCCAAAATAATAATTCTGTCCAGATTTTCAGACAATTTAGGCTGCATGAAAATGCTAATCTAATTTTTGTGAATAACCATGCAAAATAAGTAATCCCTTTTGCAAGTGCTTTATTCTGGTCCAATGATCAAAATTGGATTTGTGCACACCGTTATAGGTAACCAACTGTGCACATTTTCATAGGCAATTTCAAACACTTCTTGTGAACGTATACATATCCTGTCTGAAAAATCTAGCCTTTTCATCTAAACTAGGGGTCGGCAACCTATGGCACACATGCCAAAGGTGACACATCAGCTGATTTTTAATGGCACGCTGCCAGCCCTCTCAGCCCCCTGCTGGCCTGGGTGAGCAGAATCCCAGGTTGGTCGTGAGTTGAGTGGGGCCGGCAGCAGGAATCCCAGCTGGCAGGAGCTGGCAGATGGAACCCCAGACTGGCAGTGGGCTGAGCCACTCAGCCCACTGCCAGTCTGGGGTCCCAGCCACCAGCTGCCGGCCGCTCTCAACCCACTGCCAGCAGCTGGCCTGGGGTTCCGGCCACCAGCCCCTTGCCAGACGGGGTCATGGCTGCGGGGCCTGCTCAGCCGGCTGCCGGTGTGGGGTTCCGTTCACCCAGACCAGTAGCGGGATGAGTGGGACCCACAGCCAGGACCTCGGCTGGCAAGGGGCCAATGGCCAGGACCCCAGAACGGCAACGGGCTGAGTGGGGCCAGCAGCTGGACCCCAGACCAGCTGCGGGCTCAGCGGGGCTGGAGGCTGGAACCCAAGAAAAAGATCCCAGACAAGGAACCCCAGACAAGGATCACACTAAAATTGATAAGATCTGCATTTTAATTTTATTTTAAATGAAGCTTAAATATTTTTTTAAAAAAAACTTATTTACTTTAAATACAATAGTTTATGTACATAATATAGACAGAGAGAGAGCCCTTCTAAAAACTTTTCTACTGGTGACCCCTTTCACACAGCAAGCCTGAATGCAACCCCCCCCCCCTTAGAAATTAAAAACACATTTTTTATATTTCACACTATTATAAATGCTGGAGATGAAGCAGGGTTTGGGAGTTGAAGCTGACAGCCCCCTTAATAACCTCATGACCCCTTAAGGGGTCACAACGCCCCAGTTTGACAATCCCTGATCTAAGATGACAAAACAAATGGACTTTGGACTTTTGGAGCATATCCTGGCATGAGAATTTGATCAGCAATGTTACTGGGGATATATGAACCAAGTCAAGTTTGTTAAGTTTCAGTACTAGGAAGCATTTTATCTTTTTCTCTTGTAACCATTTCTGACTTTAATGCCTTATTCTTGTACTCAATTAAAACCTATTTCCTTGTAGTTAAATACATTTGTTTTATTCTTTAATCAAAACTAATCCAGTGTTGTGGACTCTATGGGTAACTTCATTTAAGGTAATAAACTGGTGTACATTGATCCCCTGAGCGGGGCACTGGACCTAATATGCCTGGATTGCCCTGCAGAGGGCTAGACAGTGTAAAACATGTTTTAGGGGAAAATCCAGGACTAGAGGCTTGTTGGGGTCACCCTGCAAATGGTAATCAAGACTGGTGGAAGCCAGAGTGTGACTGACGTGTGGCTGGCAGGCTGAAGCTACATACAAACACTCAGGATGTGGCTTACATTCTAGGAGGCTGTTTGTGAGCAGCCCAGGTGGGAACTACAATTATTGTTTTTGGTGTAAGATCTAAGGTGCAATTGACCAGCTGTAAATTACTGGCCCTTTGGGATTGGAAGTAACCTGAATATGGCTGTGATTTTTGGTGTAAGGGATCAACTATCACAAAGATACACTCACTTGAGACAAATCGGAGTACCCAAAGAGACTGTCTGTGGTGCCAGGTTAAGGCAGTTATAACACCTGAGGAGTTCACACCTGATAATTAGTTTGTGAAATCAATGTGTAGAACTCACATCCAATTTGAGGTTTGTGCCCTGGTTCCTAAGAGTCTGTTCTAAGATTGATATTCCTGCTCTTGAGTCACGGCAGACATTGTTACATTCCTCCATATTCTCTGACTGGCTAACTGAGCTAACCCACCCTGCCCTCATGGAAAACCCAACTATCTATAGAGCAAAAGATCAAATCATGAAGACACTTTGTCTTTCATGAGAGCATCGCAAACTGACTCCAGGTAGAATGGGCTTCTGATGGATCTCCTTTTTGGTGGGGGGAGAGGGTGGGCATTGTTAATGTATTATTTATCTTGCATTTCATACTGTGTTGTTAAATCCATGCTTCTGCTCTGTTTTCTTTGTCATTGTGTTGAATATGTCTGCATGGATACATTAGCTTCTAAAAAATAATATTTTTTTTTAAAGGAACAAAGTAGCAGTCATGAGAATTACAGCAAAGTTCCGCCCCTCCCTTCTATCTAACTTCGCTAGGACACAAATGGGGATCTAGCACAGATGGCAAAAGTGTTGAACAATGCTGCCAAATTAGGACCATTGGCGTGCTGACAGAATGACCCATGTTTTGGCACGGCTTGGTCTTGGGAGTGAGAACTACCGACTTCCATACGAGTGATGACTTTCTCAAGGCTCGGTTCAGACAAAGACTCAAAAGTTTGCAATGCTTACTTTGTTTAAAACATTTCTTGACCTCTTTGAACTGGGAATGAGACTGGAAACCTTGTAAGATCAGTCCCTTTCATAAGATCTCCCACTACACTTATGTGACTGGCCTTGCACTATTTCAAGGGACACTGTCAGGTTAAAAATAATATTAAAATGCCAGGCAAATGTCCCATTTCACACCATATAGCCAAAGCCAATGGATCTGAAGAGTGTTGCCAATAACTTAGTTTATTAAACTAATTTACTTTTCAGTGTTAATACAGACAGATAATGTTGTGGTGGTGGTGGTGGTGGTGGTGGTGATGATGATGATGATGATGATGATGATGATGATGATGATGATGATGATGATAATGGAGACCTCAAGTTTACTTTCTGTTCCTATTCTGTTTTTAGTCTCAGGGTCTCAAACAGCAGCACAATCCTATGGAAACGTTTTGGGCTTCAGGGAAATGCTTGTTTTTTATACAAAAGTGGTTCCTTCAGGATTTTACAAACAGAAACTTTCCTATAGGTTTAAAGTTTGGTGAAAGTCTATTTTCACATAACCTAAATTTCAGACCAAAATTTGACTGAACAGTGTCCCTGGCAGCCCTCTGATTCCTGTTGTAGCTAAAACCAGGCACAATTTTAAGGAAATCTTAAATCTTGAGGACAGTTCAAGGTTTGGGCAAAGGTGCAGATCTGTTCTTATTTTAACCAAGCCAGTTCACCCATCACTAATTGTTGCAGCCACATGCTATAGTCGGCCTCTTTCAAAACAGGAATAATTAGCTTTGGGGAAAAAATTTTTTTTACAGTACATAAATCAGAATCAGTATTTTGTTTATCTAGCAATAAAGACTCCAAAAGCTAGGTGCTCTTCAGCTTGCTTTTAAAATCTCTGTTACTCATAGCCTTATTATTATTATTTATTTGTATTATTGTAATGTGTAGGCACCCTAGTCTTGGATCCCATTGTGCTAGGAGAGGTACAAAAATTGAAGGTACAAGATGACAGTTCTTGCAACAAATATAATACACATACATAAATGTGTACTAAGGTACTCCTTTTTCAAGCCATTAATTAGATCACTTAATTGTTTGAACAAATGGATTTTTGTTGATTTGAGATTGGCTAGAAAGAACATTCCCATCCTTTTGGGGATCCCTAGAACAGAAATTTTATAAGCGAGCATTCTTCATCTAGCTGATAAATGTATATAATGGGATCTAATGATGGAAGCTGAAGATAGTCAAATTCAGACTAGAAATAAGATGTAATATTTCAAGGGAGAGAGTAATTAGCTACTGGAACAACCTATCAAAGGTTATGATGGATTCTCCGTCACTAACAATGTTTACATCAAGATTAGATGATTTTCTAAGAGAGATGAGATTCAAACAGGAATTCATTCAGGGAAGTCCTATGGCTTTTGTTATGCAGCAGGTCAGACTAGATGATCACTATGATTCCTTTTGGTTTTAAAATCTATGACAGAGTACCTTTGGCCCTAATCTTGCTCTTGCACTGGTTTTATACCAGAATTACTCTGTTGCATTCAGTCATTAATCCTGATGTAAACAGGAGTAACCAAGAGCAGAATCAGGCCTCTAGTTTTCTATATGACATGTTCTTAGGACATACTAAATGTATAATAGTGTTGTGTATTTGCCTCTGTAAAGTCACTTTTTCTGCAGTAAAGAAACAGATCTTCTATTAGGTAACAGGACCTTTAAATGAAATCTGTGTTTTCTGTAACCGGGGTGAAAGAGTCCAAAGTGGAGCTGACTAGACAGTTGGTTTGCGGGCTTTGACACAGTAAGGTTGGCTTTTTTCCATAGCTCCTGTGTTACAAAAAATTATCTTAATCTCTACTGACTCTCAGTTCCTAAGGCATCAATATTTCCAGTTACATAAGTACATCTTCATGGGTAAAGTTCTCACTGACTTAGACCGCATCTCTTGTAATTGCAGTTGTAAATACCATTGTGTGTAGAAGGAATGGGGTCTCAGTGGATAATTTTGCCCTAATTAATCATTTTCCTTGCGTAACTCCCATTATGAGCTGCTTCTGCAAAAATAGCATCTATTGTCAAACTTCCTGGCATGAAGCCATATTGATTTGCGTTAATATCTACTTCTCTTCTTGGTCTCTTAGTCTCCACGGTTTCATTGTATGACTCATTGGCTTTATACCTCTCATTTGTGCAGTTGCTAGCATCACCTTCCCCTTGTATATCAGCACAAAGATATATTTGTTCCTACTCCTTTGCCACAGTAAACTTTTTTCTCTTATCTTTTATCACTTCTTGTACTTCTTTGCTCCAACACCAGGTTTCCTTTTCAGTAAAGGCTTTCTGTTTTGATTCACCCACAACTTGCTTAGCGCTCTTCAATATATTTATCATGACAAAATCCCAAAATGTATCCACTCTTTCTTCATGTGGTGCCATCTTCTCTATAACCAACTCCCTAAAATCCTTCTCAGCCTTACCCTGTTATTTTTGCCACCTTATCTTTATCTTTACTGTTACCCAGGGTTTTCAGAACCACCAACAGGGGCAACTTAACTATTTCACTCCAGGTGGTGTAAGGAATAAATCAACAGGAACATAGAACTTCCATCTGGTAAGATTCATGCAAGCAAGCATGTTCTATCTAAAACTGCAGTTTATTAGATTTAAGCACACACAAACATAAGCAATAGGTTTAGAACATTATCCTCTGATTTTCTCTGTACCTTTGTCCTAAGAAACATAACTAAAATGAGTGGTCTATGCTAACTAGTAAGAAACTATCCTGCAGTCATCTTGCAGTCTTTTCTATCATTCATTTTCTACTGGAGAATAAGGAAGTAGTTAATCTGACCTCAAGTCCTTCCACTCTTGTTAGTAATAATATCTTCATCTCATCTCATAAAGAATGCACTGGATATTACTAGGTCATGAGCTTATGCCAATGGTAATAGTGTTTCTCCATCATTTAAAGTGCCATAGGCTTAGCCACCATGTACCCTACTATATCCATGACTGTCTCTTTCAACGTGTTCTTTGAAGTCAGAGCAGATATCTATTTCCTCACTTCCTGGAATTTGCTGAAGATCAGGGTCTAACATTTCCCGGCACATTATCTTCCCATCCTCACCACAGCCAGCCTGGGATGCATATGTTTCCCAGCCAGATTCAAAAGCCAGTTTGGTCAGCATTAACCTGTCATTGATTTTATTTACTGTCACCACTCTTTCCCTTATATTACTATCAAGAGCAACTCCTCTTCCATTTCTCAGTGGGAGGTCCCACCATAACTTATTTTGTATCCTTCCCCCATCTCTTTGGTTTTCTCCCCTTTCCATTTTGTTTCCTGGATACATGTTATCTGTATTTTCCTCTTCCTCAGTCTCTCTGTGAGCTCCATGCTGTGGCCAATTAGTATGCCGACAATCCAGCTTACCAGTCTGGTCTTAGTTTTCTGGGCTACCTTTAAGTGCACGCAACCAAAGTCATACCGTAGCCCTCATCTGCTTCCCACAACATTTGGGCAGGGGCATTGTGTGTCATTTTTAGAATACCTATTCATTCTCTTGATTTAACTGAGAATCAGGTCCTCAATAAGCAGCAAAATTGTTAGTATACAAAGGTGGGGAGGCCCTGCCCTAAAGTCTGGAAATGACGGCATTACAGTGGGATTTTCAAAAGTCGGTTAGTCAATGGTAAAACTCCCATTGACTTCAATGGCACCAGTTAAGCCAGAGCCGAGTGCTTTGGAAATTCTCAGGGGAGAAGGAATCATTATGATCATCTAGTCTGGCCTCCTGCTTAACACAGGCCACAGAATCCCAACCAGTAACTTCCGCATCAAGCCCATAACTTCTGAGCTATAGCATCTCTTTAGAAGGACATCCAGTCTTCACTTAAAAAGTGCAAATGATGGAGACGCTACCACATGTGGAGTGGTTCCAATGGTTAATTGCCCTCACTGTTAAAAATTTGCACCTCATTTCTTCTCTGGATTTGTTGAACTTCAACTTCCAATGACTAGATCTCGTTATATCTTTCTCTGCTAGATTAAAGAGCCATATACTATCAGAAATTTCTTTCCATGCAGACAATGATCAAACCACCTCTTAACCTCCTCTTGGTTAAACTATATAGACTGAGCTTCTTCCATCTCTGAAAAGTTATGGTTTGTAATAACCTCTGAATTTGGGGTGCTTTCTATTTTCTGCTAACAGAGGAGAGAGGGAATTAGTACACTGCTTATTCTTGAGGGTGCAGATGCATGGAACTGAGTCTTTTTTTGCTTTGAAAAAATCTATGTGAAAACTGAGCAAGAGAGGGCTGGAGTTAGTCTAGACTTTGAACTGCAATCACCATGTAACATCACAAAGAAAAATTTAAGTCACAAATAACTATGCAGCACTGAGATTTTTTTTTTTTTAAGATCAGCAGTTAATAAAGAAAATGGAGAAGAGACAAGTTATCTGAGTGAGAGAGAAAAGGTTGCAAATAATCATAATTAGATTCCAGTGATGCAAACCAAGAAGTTTTTCTGTTCAACAATGAACATTTGAAATCTCACCTAGAGGTTATTGTTAATCTGATGTTAGTTATAAAAGGAAACAGAGTAATGGGAAACTGTATCCAGATTCTGTACTGACGCAGGATATCCTGCTATGGATCAAAACAAACCTAAAATAGCAATTAAATAATAAAATAAAATAATTGCTTTTCTCCAGAGATTAAGGTAAGACTGACCAAATCAGCCCATCCTAGCCCCTATTTTTATCTAAAAGGTGCCTGCTTTTTTCTAGAGAACTCCGAATTTTTCAGCTCTGCCTTTTTAAAGGCTGCACAGGTCTAAGATTCCTTATGTTTGGTCAGTCCAGCTTATGATTAGATTTGTTGCCCCAATGCCGAGTGATGGTAGAGGAAGGGATCTTGGAGGTCGGCTTCCTATTGGAGGAAAAATCCACAATGTGTGGTGTTTTGGTATATTCTCAGTGCCACTTGTTTATTTGATACTATTACACCAGTCCTAGAACAGCAGCGGTTCCAAACAGCATGCAGGGCAATCTAGGGATCTAAGACCAACACCAATATCAGTTTTATGGGAGCAACTGTGCACCAAGAAGTGACTGTAGTCAGAGAGATTAATGCTGAGAGTAAATGCCCTTTCAGCTTGCCACAACTCCCCAAATAAATTACATCACCGCCGACACCACAGCTTTTTCTTCTAAAACTAAAAACTTGCTTGCACACTAAGAGGAGGAACTTGTAAAATTGTGTAACAGCACCATCTAGTGACCATAACAGCCCTATTTGGTGCTTACTTCCCTGTCTATTCCATTATTTATACTGAAATTCTCTGAACACCACCATTGCTGTTGTATATCCCAAACAGAGACTTTAGTTTATTAAAAGATCTACTGATGGAAGTGGAGTGTAGCTATCTGAGCACAGGTCATTGGGAACCAGGTAGTCTGGGTGCTGTAATCCTAGAATGCATACTCTGTAACGTCCAGTAAGCACTAGGTTGGAGGAAAAACAAATCCTAATCTGACTGTTTATACGATTATTAAAATGCTGAGTGTATTTGGGATTCTTAAAAAAAAAAAAAAAAAAAAAAATCACACTGGGCATGTTCAGAGACCTGAAGCCATTAGCCTTGTCAGTCCTGTAGTAATATAGGTCAATATTTTCAAACCCGGATTCATATATCTAGGCTCCTAAACCCATATGTATTCATCTGGTGTTCAGAGATTATAAGAACCCACAAATCCCACTAGGAACCAAGTAGAGCTGGTGAGAGTGCAAGATGTCTGGAAACCAGACCACTTATTTCGTGGACTAAATTTGGATTTAGGAGCCTAATTTTTGAAAGCCTTGGACCTGGTAATTCTCTTCTATGATCTTGGTCTAGCCACTTTCACATTCTTGCTTCACTTTTCCCATCTGTAATACAGCGAGGTATTGAGTTTGGATTGAATGTTGATAACATGAATTGTCTTTTTGTTCTGTTTGTACAGTGCATATCACAGTCAGGTCCTAGACCAAGACTGGGGCTCTCAGGAACTGTCACAATATAAACGACACTAGAGAAATTGAATACTTTCCTTTTTGTATTTTCTATTTATATTTAATTAAATTATGTAATTTGATCAAGTATGACACTTAGGTAAGATGAATATTAGTTCTGTCAAGCAATTTAAAAAAATGAATCAAGATTAATTGCGCTGTTAAAGAATGATAGAATACCATTTATTTTAAATATTTGTGGATGTTTGCTACATTTTCAAATATATTAATTTCAATTACAACACAGAATACAAAGTGTACAGTGCTAACTTTGTATTTATTTTTTATTACAAATATTTGCACTGTAAAAAACAAAAAAAAAAGTATTTCAATTCACCTCATACAAGTACTGTAGTGTAATCTCTTTACCAGGAAAGTTGAAATTGCAAATATAGAGTTATGTACAAAAAATGCATTCAAAAACAAAACCATGTCAAACTTTAGAACCTACATGTCCACTCAGTCCAACCTCTTGCTCAGTCAATCACTCAAACAAGGTTGGTTACAATTTTCAGGAGATAATACTGCCTGCTTCTTGTTTACAATGTCACCTGAAAGTGAGAACTGCTGTTCGCATGGCACTGTTGTAGCCGGCCTTGCGAGATATTTACGTTCCAGATGCGCTGAAGATTGACATGTCCCTTCATGCTTCAACCACCATTCCAGGGGAAATGCTTCCATGCTGATGATGGGTTCTGCTTGATGATGATACAAAAGTAGTGTGGACTGATGCATGTTCATTTTCTTCATCTGAGTCAGATGCCACCAGCAGAAGGCTGATTTTCTTTTGTACATGCTAAAGTTTTACATTGTTTTGGTTTTGAGTATAGTTCTGTAACCCCCAAAAATCTGCATTTGTAAGTTACACTTTCACGATAAAGAGATTGCACTTCAGTGAATTGCAAAAGATTATTTCTTTTGTCTATGTCAGAAATGAAATAAAGTGAGCACTATGCTTTTGTATTCTGTGTAGTAATTTAAATCAATATTGAAAAATGTAGAAAAACATCCAAAAATGTTAATACATTTCAACTGGTATTCTATAGTTATAAGTGCAATTAAACATGATAAATTGCAATTGATTTTTTTGAGTTAACTGCGTGAGTTCACTGCGATTGACAGCCCTAATGAATATTAATTCCAAAGCCTTCCAAAGGTGTTTTTTTTTTTTTAATAAAAATAAAGGTGTAATCTTCTACGTTGTTTCTAAAATGAGTGATGAGATTTACAAAGCTCAGTTTAGTGGCATACTATGCAGTAACCTACTACAAGAAGGAAAGCAATGATTGAAGTCTTGCTGAGGGAAGAGAGCACCGGTAGTTTCACTGACAATTTTATTGAGACAGCGAGAAAGAATGTGTACTACAGGCAGTGTGATAGTTTTAGAGTCATGTGTTTTACAAAGGAATAAATCAACAAAAGTCAGATTATTCCCGTCTGGTGAATCCAGTGCACGAACAGAAGATGATTAATGATTGAAATAATTAAATCATTGTTCCCAGGAAACGAAAATAAACTAACATGGCTCAGTGACAGGTCTTATGATAGGACCAGTAAAAGCAAATATTTGGAACTAGCTTCTTCAGTTATTATGAGCAATCTCATGATTTCTTCAATATGCACACATCCTCCAAAGGGACCTCAGTGTCAATTCATGCATTATAAAACAACATTCAATACACTTTTGTTTATTCTTATCCACCACATCAGATTCTTCCTCAGAAGCATTTGCACACTATTTTCCAAGGTTATCCATTATTTTGAATGCCAGGAGATTAAAAACAAAGAGAGAAAGCTGATGGTCACCCCATTATAATCATTGCAAACAAACAATAGAACACGATGCATAAAGTTTATAAAAGGCACTAGTGATTTTAAGTCCCTTCATTTCTGGTTGCAAAGTTTGGAACTCTGATTTTCAGGACAGGTGGCTAGGTACTTTCTGAAAATAGTGCTCCTTTAAAGTGTGCCCAGAGGAGTATCCAAAAACTGAAGCACTCAAAATCTCTAGTCACTTCTGATAATCTTGGCCAAAGTATGCTGAAGTGCACTTGTAGATATTTTCAGAAAAAAATTGTTAAGCTATGGCTCAGGGAAAAATTACTCGAGAGTAAAACAGTTAAACAATAAACCATACGAGAATGTTGTAGTTGTATTAAAACAAGCAAACAAAAAACCCCTTAAGCTCCACGACAGTTAGACATTTCCAAATTCTGGGTTATAGTTAAAAGAAACCCAAAACAGGAAAGCGCAGCTAAAGCACCCAAACAACCTTAACTCTGCTTTCTGTGGCGATGCCATGTGCCACTCTTGCTTTCTTAGTTCCTTTCAAACATATTGTACAGGTTATGTTGTATTTCAATGAAAGATCCTTTTTCTAAGTGGTTTGATAAGGACAAACTTCACTGCTATCGAACTGCTCTGGGGCTGGAATCCAGGGTCCGCTTCTCCACAGCAACCCCACCAAGTTGGGGTTTCCAGGGTCAGTGCTACAGATCTGGGAACTCTGGCTTCCAAGGTCCGTAGATTCCAGGTCAGCTGTAGCTCACAGGGCTGTATGCTGCTTGCTCTCTGTCAGCCCTAGTCTGGATGGGGAATGGGAAGCCTAGAAGCCCTGTTAGCTGTGTCTGATCAAGGGGCCTCCAACTTTGGGCTTTGATTATTTTGAAATACAGTTTTTCAGATTTTCCCTTCCGCAGATATTTGAAACCATTGGTTTCCTTTCTATTGGTAATTCAGAAGGTACTGACATTGCTCCACACACTGACATTTGCACTTAATACATCTGCTATGTTGTCTTGTTTGAAATGTTGTGGCTAGGGCTTATTTTATAGCTTGTGTCACTTTTTATGCAAGGAGACAGAATAGTATCAGGTAGAGGAAGGAACTTTATTGTATGGTAATTTCAGAAGATGCTAAAATTGCATGTCATATGTTGTTATATGTTCAAAAAATGCATCTTTATGCTAGTAGGGCAGTACCAAAATCATTTTTTCTCTGATCACATTGCTTTACCAGTTCTGTGTGTATTGTCTAGGAATTATATGGTCTCAGAGCCAATCAGTTGGAAATATTTGTTTTCTTTGAATATAGGTTGTTTGTGACTACACATTTGGGGCTTACGTCTCTAGATGCAATGCACGCAATTTCCTCATTGAGATTCAGCAGGAGTTTTAGGCATAAACTCATAGATTTCAAGGGCAAGAAGGCCCTTGTGATTATCTAGTCTGACGTGTTGTATAACACAGGCCACAGAACTTTACTTAAATAATTCCTACAGCATAACTGTCTTAAAAACGGTCAGCAAAATCCACCATGACCCTTAGTAAATTGTTCCGGTGGTTAATTTCTCTCTCTATTAAGAATGTACACCTTATTTCCAATCTGAATTGGTCTAGCTTCAGTTTACGGCCATTGGATGGTGTTATACCTTTCTCTGCTAGAGTGCAGAGCCCACTATTAAATATTTGTTCCCCCTGTACGTACTTATAGACTATACTTAAGTTACCTCTTAACTGTCTCTTTGTTAAGCAGAAGAGATTGAGTTCTTTGAGTGTCGTCATAAGGTACGTTTTCTAATCCTCTAATCATTCTCTTCACCCTTGTCTGAACCCTCTCCAATTTATCAGTATCCTTGTTGAATTGTGGACATCAGAATTGGACACAGCATTCCAGCAACAGTTGGACCAGTGCCAAATTTAGAGGTAAAATAATCTCTTTACTTCTACTTCTTCCAGCTATGCACATCAGGCTTGCGTTAGCTTTTTTGGCAACAGCATCACACTGGGAGTTCATGTTCAGCTGATATCTGCACCCCAAAATCTTTTTCAGAGTTATTACTTCACAGCATAGAATTCTCCATCCTGTAAATATGGCTTACATTCTTTGTTCCTAGATGTGTATGTGACGAGTTCAGTCACAGAGACTCCCTTGGGATTGTCACCTGCTGTGCTGAAACTATCTCTGAGCCCGTTTTCCCTGCCAGCTTGGAATTTCAAAACCCTGCTTTGTTCACCCAGATACACTAGCCTGCTGCAACACAGACCCAAGGTCTGGACCACCCCCCCAAAGCTACAGACTTTAACTGAAAACTACTCAGCAGGTATTCCTGTCTCCAGCACTCAGACACCCAGCTCCCAATGGGATCCAAACCCCAAATAAATCTGTTTTACTCTGTATAAATCTTATACAGGGTAAACTAATAAATTGTCCACCCTCTATAACACTGATAAAGAGATATGCACAGGTGTATGCTCCTCCAGTTATTAATCACTTACTCTGGGTTCAATAATAAACAAAAGTGATTTTATTAAGAATAAAAAGTAGGAATTAAGTTGTTCCAAGTAATAACAGACAGAATTAAAGTAAATCACCAAGTTAAATAAAGCAAAAACACACAAGTCTAAGCCTAATATATTAAGAAACTGAATACAGGTAAATTTCACCCTCAGAGATGTTCCAATAAGCTTCTTTCACAGACTAGACTCCTTCTTAGTCTGGGCCCAATCCTTTCCCCGGCACAGTTCTTGTTAGTTCCAACTCAGGTGGTAACTAGGGGATTTCTCATGACTGCAGCCCCCTCTGTTCTGTTCCATCCCCTTTTATAGCTTTGGCACAAGGCGGGAATCTCTCATCTCTCTGGATCCCCTCCTCTCCTTCTAGATGGAAAAGCACCAGGTTTAAGATGGATTCCAGTGTCAGATGAAATCATCACATGTCACTATAAGACCTCATTCTTCATTACTCACAGGCTGGCCCCCACGTCCACAAGAAGGCATGCAGGTAAATAAACCATCTACACCCAATTGTCCTAGTCAATGGGAGCCATCAGGAGTCTAAGCCACTATTAATGGCCCACACTTTACATAATTACAATAGGACTTCTAGAAATATGAAAAATTACTCTGTTTCAGATGCAAGAATGATACATGCATACAAATAGGATAAACACACTCAGTAGATTAAAAGCTTTGTAATGATACCTTACAAGAGACCTTTTGCATAAAGCATATTCACCCTTATAAACATATTTCCATAAAACATATGAGTGCAACATCACAGTGTACATTTATATTTAGCCATATTAAAATATATATTGTTTGCTTCCACATAGTTTACCAAGCAATCTAGATCACTAGGATGGACCTGTCCTCTGTATTATTTACTACTCCACTAATTTTTGCGTTATCTACAAATCTTATTGGCGATGATTTTATGTTTTCTTCCAGGTAACTGCTAAAAATGTTCAATAGTTTGGCCAATGACCAGTCCCTATAGAACCCCAATGGAAACACCCGTGCTCAGTGATGATTCCCAGTTTGCAATTACATTGAATCCATTTCATGTGTGCCCTGTTCATTTTATATCATTCTAGTTTATTTTTTATCAAAATGTTGTGAGATACCAGGTGAAACACCTTACAGGCATCTAAGTATATATTATGTCAACACCTTTATCAACCAAACTTGTCATCTCATGAAAAAAATCAGGTTAGTTTGACAGCATATATTTTCCATAAATACATGTTGATTTGCAGGAATTACGTTACCCTGCTTTAATTCTTAATTAATCAAGTCCCATATCAATTTCTCCATTATCTTGCCCAGGATCAATGTCAGGCTGACAGGCCTATAATTATCCAGGTCATCCTGTTCACTCTTTTAAAAAATTGGCACAACATTACCTTTTCTTCTTGTCCTCAGGAACCTCCGCAGTGTTCCAAGACTTATTGAAAATCAATATTAACAGTCCAGGCAGCTCCTCAGCCAGCCTTTTTAAAGCTCTTGGATGTAAGTTACCTGAAGCTGCCGATTTAAAAATGTCTGACTTTAGTAGCTTCTATTTAACATCATCCAGAGTTATTAGTGGAATGGAAAGGACGTTATCACCACCTCATCTATTTTTTCCCTAAATAGAGAAAAGAAATATTTAGGAACACTTTCACCTTTTCTGCATATTATTTGTAACCCAGCCCTGATACGTGGCTGAACTCTTCTCCTGTTTCCCTTCTGGAGTACAGTCCTGGTTTCCCCTAGAAAGGTGCCTGGTGCATCCAACCAAGGAAATCCCTCCTAGTGAAAAGAACACAGAGGGCCTGTCCTTTGGGAAAATATTCAACACTCAATATCATACAGAGGTGTTCCAGACAGGGCACACAAAACTAAAATAGTTATCACAATTCCCAGAGTAATAAGACAGTAGCTGGGGCTTTATCAGGATTGAGGACAATGGAAGCAGGAATCAGATTAATAAAAGACAAAACAACAATACAAAAGCTCTACTTCTCCCAACATTTACAACCAAAACTAACCTGTGCTCTCTCCCAGAACCTGCCTAAGGTAACAGTGAGCTAAGACTCAGTCTCTGATGGATGGTGCAGCACTGACTGGCTTAAAACAACACAGCAGAAAAAACAAAGAGGGGGGTTCTTACAAAGTCTCCACTCCAAGGATGGTAAGATTGCCCTTGTGGCTCGCTGGTCTAGATTCCAATGTGCTGTTAGGCGGGCTCTTGGAAGCCTGACCATGACTCTTCTCAGCCTCCTAAGTTTCTAGTCTCTGCTGAGATGACACTGTTCTTTGGCCCAGAAATCCACAAAGGACTCAGTCTTCCCCTGAGTAGGAATATGGAGGGCAGAAGGGTCCTCCTTTGCTGTGATGCTTCACTCTTCTCCACTTCAAACACAGCCAAAAACAAAAAAACCCTCTCTCTCTGATTTTGGCTTATGATTGGTTCTGGCAGTGGTGCTAGCAAGTTCTAACTCTGCCCGGGAGACTAGACAATGTGGGAAATGGAGTTCTGAACCTCTGGAGCTATGGCTGTTATAGTCCTGGGATGAGTTCCCTAGAGCCTCAGTGTGATATTTCAGTCATACCCCATCTTAAGGGGTTACATATTGATAATTCTATCATTTCCATTTAGGAATGGACCAATGCCATTGCCAGGATTGTTTTTGTTTCTAACATACTTTTAATCTCCTTCTTATTGTCTTTAACTCTGTTGGCCATAAATTTCTCCTTGTGTCCCTTAGCTTCCTTTATCAATTTTCTACCATTCCTAATTTCTGATTTATAATCCTTACTATCAACTTCATCTTTCTTCCATTTATTATTTTATTTTATTTTTTAAAGCTGCCTTCACTTCCCCTCTAAACCAGGTTGGTTTCTTAACCAGTATGGCCTTCTTCCTCGACTAGGGCTTTAGGAGCTTCTAGTGAAGTGTTCTTAAATGATTCCCAATTATCATTCATATTCTTCTGATTAAATTCTTCCTCCCAGCTCATTTTACTCTTAATCAGCTTTGTAAAATTGGCCCTTTTAACATACCAAGTACATACACTGCCAGGCTGGCATTATTCTGCTTGCTCATTATAAATGTTAACAAGTCATGATCACTGGTACCTAAGCTATGATTCATTTTTATTTCTGTGACCCATTCCTCCTTATCTGTTAAGCCATGGTCTAATAAAGAATTCCCTCATGTTGGATGCAACACTTTTTAAGTTAGGAAATTGTCATCTATAATGAAACAGCTTCAGGGTATTCACAGATTCACAGGATGACTGTGATTGTCTAGGCTGACCTCATGCATAACACAGGCCATAAGACTTTCCTGAATTAATTTCTGCTTCAAGCCAATAGCTGTGGTTGAACGAGCATACATCTTTTACAAAAACATCCAAACTTGATTTAAAATTTCCAGTGATGGAGAATCTACCATAGTCCCTAGTAAATTGTTCTAATGATCATCTCTGTTTAAAATTTGTGTTTTATTTCTAATTTGAACTTGTTTATTACCTTTAACTTTCAGTCATAGGATCTTGTTATACTTTTCTCTGCTAAACTGACAAGCCCTCTCTTATGAAATTTGGGCTCCTCATGTAGACAATGATAGATTTAACCTTAAGCTTCCTGTTGTTTCAGGAGCAAGCTCTCTGGAATCTCACATCATTGTAGATCCTGGATCTGGCCAACACAGTCCCCTAAATAGGTGAAGCTGTGCTGTCCTGGATACACAGTGATTCAGCTCTTTCATATCCTAAGCAGCTTTTAAGTAATCCGAATTTCTGTGAAGTGTTCTGAGTATTTTTATGTTTCCCTCATGGGCCCATGTGAATCTGGCCCTATGAAAACAGCACTGTACTGGACCCTGATAGTGTCATTATTTCTCCTCTCCAGCAAGGGACTGAGCTGCAGGAACAGTTTTGGGACTGACCATAGACTAACACTTCAATAGACACCTGAGTACCTACATGTCAACCAATCAAATCACCTCAGGGGGGATTTGTCAGTGTCAGGAGTTACTTTAGAAGGCAGAAGAGTGAAGCCCAGTCTCTCTGGTCCTGATAGACCAGGAGAAGGTCTTGGAATTTGGCCTGAAAGCACATTTCATTGTGGGTGAGAAGAGAGAGGGAGGCTCCAGGGATCTAGCCTGGGGATGGTGGGGCCCAAGGTAGTTCTGGGAGCTTCCTGTTTTGAAAGGAGGGAGCCAGGAAAAGCCTGAGAAGGAAACTTCCAGGGAAGCCAGTTAATGGCCAGAGGTAGCCAGGGTGGGATGGAGAGGAGGCGGGGGCTAGATCTCAGGAAGTCTTTGGAGCTTGTAGAGGGGAGTCTCAGCCAGGGAACAAGCAGGTGCAGAACTCAAACCTGCAGGGGAAGAGACCAAACCTGGTGAGTCAGAGGGACAAGGATCAGAGCGGAAAGTCACGTACTCAGAATGGATAGACTCTAGAGACTTGAAAATACAGCTGACTGGAAGCAGGAATATTTTTCAGGAAAACTCACCATCTGAAAATTTCCTGTTGGATAAGAATGATTTTCCTTCAGGAAAACTTAAGTGTTGAAAAACTGTTTCCCCACTTTTGCCAGCTGGAATCTGTTCCATTTGTGGAGGGATCTAGTACTTCAACTTTGAAAAGTAACAGCTAACACACCTAACAGTGAAAAAGTTGCTTTTCAACTTGAAACATCACATTTTTAAACAATCAAAGTGTTATTCTTCTCACTTCTTACCTTTTGTTTTTCTTTTTACTTTCCTCTCAGTTTTTAGGGTGGAAAATTAGGGAACATGGATCTTTCTCCAAAAATTCTAGGTGAAACATTTTCAAAAACAAAAATAAAATCCCATTTTTTTTCATTTCTGGATTGTTGTGAAATGTGAAATATATAATCAAGTATGAGATATTCTCATATAAAATTGTTTAATTGAAATAAATTTGTCAATGACATGTTATCCAAACTCTTTTTTAGCCAGCTCTACTTTATAATCCCTGTAAAGGAAGGACTCCAGGAGGAACAACTGTAGTGCACCCAGAGGAGTCTGTGAACTCTGGAAATCAGGCCAAAAGGGTCTATTAGATTCATTAACTGTGATTCTCTGTTTACTGTTGTTTACTTTTATTTGGCATGACACCTTGATAGCAGAGGTGGGCCAAAGGCACAATACTTTTCCCACGCCTCCAGTCACCAACATCCATGACCTGTTCACATGATCCTGAAGGACAAGATAAACAGGAAAAGTTTAGCACCGACTTATTCTTCCCATTGGGGGTCTCCATACCTGTGGACATATTGGGATGCCACCTAGCATAAATCACTAACCCATGCCTTACCTTTTCTCTTCCAGAGTGGGAGTGAATTCCATGTTGATCTGAGTGTCCTTGGACAAAGTATTAGATGATCAAAAAGTTCTCATAGTTAGAACACTCACCATGGTAATAGCTTCCAAGGGCGTGGTAAGTTTGCCATAGCTACCAAAACGAGGTGATCTTTATGCCCCACAGCTTGCTAAGACTTAGGTCTATTTGGGAGAAGTGGAATGATTGACTGTTCTAAATATTAAACACCATAAGCCCATTGCAGGAGAGATATGATGCTGCAGAAGTAAAGGAACATCCGGCCATACTGCCTCTGAGGAACAAGTTCCTGGAAACAAGGTAGTTGCTGGATGAGATTATACCACATCTCAGACAGGCTGATCGCACCAACAGAGGGGCTGAAGTGGGACACCATCAAAAATTTGCAGCAGTCTATAGATTTAAAGGATTAAATTAGCAAGTGGAGAATGTGTCTCTGTAGCTTAGTTACCATGAGTTGGCTCAATTTTCCTGACAGGGCGAAAAGTTACCCAGAGTGCCAGGAAACCGCCGAGAGGGACTGACTAAGAGAAGCACAAGTGTGCAAAAAGCAGATTAACAGACACTAATTGATGAAGGTTGCCATAAGCCAAGGAAATCAGGTTGGCATAGAGAGAAATCTTGGAGTAATTAAATGGGTCTCTGACATTTAATCTTCCTGCTGTTCACTTTACAAACTGCAAATCCTTCCCATCCTAAAAGATCAGCTCCTCCAATTTAAAACCTGATGAACACACTGATGCTTAGTGACTGCAAATAATGATGCACCATTTTCTTCTCTGTAGTACCTTCCTCACATCTGCTGGATACATACTTTGGTTCTTGCAGTTCTTATGTTCAGAACTAGTTGTCTTTGAGGAGAGAGAATGGGCAGTGAAAAGTACGTGAATACTTGTGAGGCCCCAGCTTCCTCAGCCTCAGGAACAGCTATCACAGTTAATGATGAGAACAAAAATAAGTCTTCATAACTTTCCCTATGTTTCCAAGTCTTGATATAGTGGGTACTACTGATGCACGAAATGGCAAACTTAAGTCGCTAATGCAATACTAATTGTTATTTGTGTTATGGTAGCACTTAAAGGCCCTGACCAAGGTCATGGCTCCATTATGGTAAGAGCTGGACAAAAGCATGGTAAGAGACAGTCCTGATCCTAAAGACCTTATAACCTAAGCAGAATAGATTGACAATGGGTGGGAGGGAAAACAGAGGCATAGAGAGTTGAAGTGATGTGACTGAGGTAATACAGCAGGTCCAGGGAAGAGTGAAGAAAGAACCCAAGGTTCCTGAGTCCCACTGTGATGCCCAAGCCTCTGAATCATGCTGCTTTCTAATCTTATGAAGTTTTGTTATGTGTAGATTCCCCAGTTCAATCCTGTACTTTGCTTACACTTTGAAGGCTTATGAGCAGCAGCTATAAGTTACCACACAGCTCTTTCTAAGCAAGCACATTCATTCTTAAGGTGAAAGCATTACAAAAGAAATAATAAAAACGGTAAAAAAAAACAAAAACCCTACTCACATACTAATTCGCTTACCAGAGATCACCCACCACCACCTCCTGTGAGTGCTCTGGCAGGAGTCAGTCCTTCAAATCCCACCCAGGGGGTTTTCTGTTGTTACAAGTTGGTAACAGAACGAGCACACACATGCATAGGTTAGTCTTTTCTTTATACAGCCTGGGACTTTGATCTTCAGATTCCAGGAACAGCTAATCAGTATCCAATGGTTCCTTCCTCACAATGTAGCTTCAATAGACTGGATTTTTCAGAAACCAAGTGGGGAATTTCTATTCACCTCCCGCTAGATATTTTCCAGGAAATCTACTTCTCACACACTGTTCCAGTGAAACATTTTTGTCTGCCACATTGTTCAATAGAGTCCTTTGATCACCCAGGCCCACCATAATACACAACCTTTGCAATTAGTTCAAAGTAGTACAGAGAAACTTAATTCAATTTTTTTTCCCAAGGACATTTTCAGGAAATTCCCACATCTGTCACAACACCTCAGTGAGGAGTCTGGTTTTGTGGAAGCCTCTTTGTTGTGTCTGTAGTTGTGATTGATTAGTTGTATAAACATCCTGTTTAAAGGACTGTTGCTTCATTTATCATAACATCCCTCTTCGACCGCTTTGAAGGTAATACCTAGGAATACACAGTTTCCACCCAGGGCATTATTTGGCCTGCAGAATCTATAACTATAATATATGTTGCTTAAGTGCCCAATTAAAAGTTTGAGCTATTTGTATGACCTTGATAAAGCAGTTTTTATAAATCAAAGTCAATTTGCGCAGCATATTCACACATTCTAGTTCTTGACCAGACAGCCACTGAAGGCGCAAATATAATGGAAGCTGTCATTTTACTGTAATGGATTTTTTCTCTCATCACAGTGTTTGGACTGACCCAGAGGGAATTTGAGGCGTAACCCTGGAGACCTTTTTGCATGAAATAGTTCTCACTTCATTTCAGCAGCCAAAACCATCCCCACATACAAAGTCCAAAAGTTTTTTTTGTTTGTTTTTTTTTTTTGTTTTGTTTTTTTTTTTTTTTACAGAGGTTGCATATTAAAGGAAATAGAAATTTTTAAAAAATCTAATTTCCTTTATCACCTATTAATTGATCATAGCTCTTAAATATGTGAAGCTTTCAATTATTCCTTAGGTCCTATTCAGGAATATTATCCTTTCTGTATGTCATACTAATTTCTCTGGAGAAGAATTAAAAATCTATACAAAATCCCAAACAAATAAATCTATCGCCAGAGTAAGCTCAAGGGGAATCAATTGCACATGGGTAGGTGGAACGCCTCATATGTAGAATAAAGCAGCATAGTTCAAAAAGATCTCCATGACTGTCATCCTCATCTTTGTGTTCTGTCTCCATTCTAGCTAATAATCCACACATATCACTATGGCTCAGCCAGGCCCCCAGACACATCATGAGTTGCACTTGTCAATACATTTTCCTACTTCACACAACTTTTAACAGTAAGTACTTTTCACACATACAGCTCTCGTTGCCTGTTCAGTGAACAGAAAATATTTTCCTTTGCTATGTGTCTCCTCTGTGGCATGCCAATTCACATCTGGTGGTTTTGAACCTAGGACCCCTTATGTTTAAATGGAGCCTATCTAATCTAAATAAACTCTTACCACAAAAGGAATTCTAATGTAGCTGATGTATAATCTCTCTCTCTGCAACACTGGTGCATCTATCAGTGCTTCTCTAATATCATTCTTCTGCTCTGCCCTTTGAAGCGGAAGGACCTCTGGGAAGATCATTCTGGTTTAAATTATTTTTCCAAGTCTCTGAAATTATAGAAGAGGGATTTTTCAAAACAGCCTAATGAAAGAAGTTTTCATATGATTTTAAATAAGTTACTAAGGCTGATGCCTGATTATATCCTATGTAGAAACAAGACAGAGGATAACCAAAATGTCTGTCTTTTTAGTAAGTTAAAGCACAGTTTCATGTTTGTATGTCTCTATAATGGCTGATGAGATAGCTAAACATATTAGGCTTTTGGTGTTACACAGCCATGTAATTTGAATTAAAATGTGTTTGGAATTGTCATCTGTTGTCTTTAAAACACAAGATGATGTGACTTTTCCTTTATTAGTAGTATTTCATTTCTCTTTAGGTGACAATGTCACTGTGATTCAATTAAATTAACATTCTCAAGGCAATGTCTTTGCCTGTGAACTTTTGTCAGAATAATTGCCCACATGTAATGATCGTCTTGAACTTTAGCATGAATTTAGCAAGCACTAATGTTACTGACACTTGGAAGTTATCTGTTAACTAACCCTAATTATGTTTAACAAGAACCTGAAAATGATGCAGAGCCATGGAAAACCACAACAGAGAAATCCTTCATTGGACAAGACAACTGTTCCCTTATAGTATAGCAAAAAAGAGAAATTCTACAGAATCCTTGAAAATTCATTAGATCTTTAGCTCTGTGACATACCGGGGTGCAAACCAGATCAATGAATGCCCTGCAACTTTGGTTCTTACAATACTTTGCTGATAGTAACTCCTACTTAGGCTGTTCACAAACAGCCTTCCAGCATGCAAAGCACACCGAGAGAGAGAGAGTGTGTACACTCTGGCTATCACCAGCCTTGACTATATTGCAGGGTAACCCCAATACACCCCATCCTGGATTTTTCCCCAGAAATGTAGGTCTTCTATTACCCAACCTTTTCCTGAACAGTTCAAAATAAATTAAATCCATTATTCCTTTAAGGGAACAATTTACACCAGCTTACCTCCTTAAATGGAGTTACCTAGACACCTTATCTTAAACACACTGGATTAGATAAAACGATAAAGCAAGTACATTGACTACAAATAGACTAAATTTAAGTGAGAATAAGCATAGGCAATACAATCAGAAATGGTTAAAAAAACAAAGATAAAAGGCTTTCTAATGCTAAACTTAAATTGTATTAGAGCGGAGCAAATTTTCTCAGCACCCCTCCCTTTGTCTTTGGGAAACTGGTTTAGCCATTCCTCAGACTTATCTGGGAAACACAATTCAGTCATGATCTCAGCTTGTGTTCATAACTTTACACACAATGTTGCTACATGTGTTTTACCATGATATTACTGATCAGCAAGTTATGAATTTTCAAATGATACCTCACAAGGAATGCCGGGTACAAAGATTATTACAATAGTGTGTAGGGTGAGAATTCCATCACAAGCTCTTAATCAGATGTCTCCAAAAATAGATCTCAGGACCCAATGTTATTAAATGGATCCCGTCAAATAATTTTTAAGCCCCAAAACAATCTAACACCACAAATTTTTTAAAATCAAAAACCATTTTGAGGGATTTAAAAACTCTGCTTCTTTCATACAGCATTGGAAAAGCCCTAGTCTGGGATTATAATTGAATTTTAGGATTCGAAAGCCATTCTAGTGGGGTAACTAGGTGGATCTTCCTGTGACCCCACTATAAGCATGAATGGGATTGTCTGTGATGGGTCACTTGGTTTGTACCTCACCACAGTCATAATCTGGCTATTCCTTGATTTTCGTTTGTGGAGGAAATATCCACATCTTTCATGCATTGTCTAAACATGGCTGATTGCAACCCACAGCCTACGGGGAAGGCAGAATCTCAAGACTTCTTTCATTGGATCTTCAATTAAGTCTTTGTTTGGGCCATCACAAGTGGCCCACAATTTGAGCAGCAATTGCTGGCGTCCTTCCTGTTGGCCTGTAAAGTTGATGGGTGGGCCCCAAAAAAGCTTCCTGGATTTGACTCGGGAGAGTGGCAGTGAATTGAAATCTTCCTGTATCAACGGTTCAGCCAGGCTCTTATTGGACTCCTGGACCACAGCAGCATCTCACCTGATGTTGGCTGGCATGATGCCCACCAAAACTGGGAGCCACTGTGCTGATGTTGATTTTAAGAGGGCCGCTAACATTCCTGAGCAAGGCATTGATTTAAGTATTAATGAGATTATTGGGAAAGTGATTGCACCAAACTGGTGCCCAGTACTCCACTGTTGACAAGTCCAGGGCTCCTACTAACATTTGAAGTGTGCCACCTCACATCCCCAGAATGTGCTGGCAAGCTTCTGAATGACGTTAACCTTTATTTTCATCTTTTCTGGTGTTGTCAAGATGTATGGCGCTAGTTCAGAGTCTGATCGAGGGTATCTCCCAGGTACTGTGGACTGTGGTTATGTGATAGTTCTCTGAAAAATCCCTTCAATGTGCAGCAGCAGTCAAAAACATGAACAGAATGCTGGGAATCATTAGAAAGGAATAAATAAGACAAAATATCATATTGCCTCTATACAAATCCATTTTGAATACTGCATGCGGATGTGGTCACCCCATCTCAAAAAAAGATGTATTGGAATTGGAAAAGGTTAAGAAAAGGGAAACAAATTATTAGGTGTATGGAATGGCTTCTATATGAGGAGAGATTAATAAGACTGGAAGTTTTCAGCTGGAAAAGAGACGAGTAAGGGGGGATATGATAGTATGAGTGTACGTAGCAGTATATTTGCAGTATCATGAAAAGCTCTGGCACGTTAGAATAACTAAGCTATGCCACTGCTACCCATGCTGCCATGCCTACCCCAATATTTATAGTTAGTGTGAGTACATGTACACAAGGTAAGTAATTCCCTACCCCCACTACCCTACACACACAAAAATAAGAGAAGCATCTGAAGACCAATCTACCTGCAGTCAAGGTGTAATGCTCTCATGAAAGACCAAGTGTCTTCATAGCTGGATGTTGTGCCTCTATAGATTGTCAGTTTTTCCCTAAGGGCAGTGCTGGCTAGCTCAGTTAGCCAATCAGACAATGTGGGGGATAGCAAATTTCCATTTTTGTAAAGTGACTTTTGGCCACTAAAAGTGCATCAGCAATCCACTGCTTGGTATTACTTGCACAGGGTAGATCTTCTATAACACAAACAGTGCAGAGGCTTGACATAGGGGAAACCCCTACACTAGTCATCTCACCAGAGCACTCCACACTTCTTTCCAAAAGCCGTTTATACATTGATATTCAAAGACCAGATGAAACAGGTTTGCATTAGAGCTGTGGGGTGAATCCAGCTTTATGCAGGAGTCCAATAATATTGATTTAGAATTTTGTTCTGAAAACCGAGAACTGGATGTTCTGTATGACATTGTGCCGGATAAGGCCCCACCTGTCGGAGGAAGTGGGCATGTTTAGCTCCTCCCATTTTTCATTTCCGGTGTAGTCAGTAGGATAAATCAAGGAGTCCAGCTATTTGTGTTACTCACAAAATTGGTTTTGGCTAACATACTTTTTATGTCTATAATTCCCCGCTCCTTTAGAATTTTGAATTGAAGCTTATTATAGAAAGGTCCTTGCTATGTTACTATCTGGTATTTATCCCTATGTAAAGGAGGATAAAGTTGTCTGTTCAAGAATATCTTTTATGGTTAATATGCCCTTGATGAGTCAGGAGGATTGAATTTCAAGATATGAGCAAATTTAAATCTGGGATTATTCTAGGTCAGCATAGAAGGAGAGGTTGTGAGATTAGAATCATAAAAATGTAGGACTGGAAAGGACCTTGGTAGGTCATCTCGTCTAACCACAAGGTGGCGCCTGAATACTTCATTGCTAAACGATGTACTACCATGCTTATTAGCATAATAAGAACTTTCTAGTGACTAAAGCAGGGGTAGGCAACCTGTGGCACACGGGCTGATTTTCAGTGGCACTCACATTACCCAGGTTCTGTCCACTGGTCTGGGGGGCTCTGCATTTTAATTTAATTTTAAATGAAGCTTCTTAAACATGTTAAAAACCTTATTTACTTTACATACAATAGTTTAGTTATATATTATAGACTTATAGCAAGAGACCTTCTAAAAACTTTAAAATGTATTACTGGCATGAGAAACCTTAAATTAGAGTGAATAAAGGAAAGGTCGGCACACCACTTCTGAAAGGTTACCGACCCTGGACTAAAGAAACATGCCTGGCTAATCTGAAAGGGAGGATCATATCTTTTGTTTTTGGAAAGAAAAAGGTGAAAAAACCCATCACTCCACTATATCTATATGTATATAGAAAAACAAATCCAAATGTTGGCAGATAAACCAGCAAGTCTGATAAATAATTTCCTCCCCCTGCACCTTTATTCTTCCAGATCCTGTCCATGTATGTTATGTTGTAGTTTAACCACAAGTTATGTAGGAATCACTGGATGAAATTCTGACTTCCTGCTTAACACAAGACTATAGACTACATTATCACAGCTGTCCCTTCTGGACTTAAGAATCTATGAACCTGTGAATCTATGAAAGTGTGAACTAAATCTGCTTCTTGCGTCCAAAGAGGAGTTTATTTCACCCTGGTTAGAAATAAAATGTATATACTGGTGAAATAAGAGCCTGGATTTAGGGCAGGCCTTGGAAACAGGAGTTCTTTTAAAAGTTTCTTTGCACTATGCATGCAGAGTGAAGTAATTCACAATGACTTTAATGTCATCTACACCTGTGAATTGGGACTATTTTTAGGTATTGCACATTTAACTAACTCAGATGTTGCTTTATAGAACATTTTATGGTCCCAGTGAAATCAATGGGAGTTTTGCCATTGACTTGTATAAAGCTAGAATTTCACCACATAAAAATTTCAAGACTGTCAGATTATGATCAAATGATGAGAATTTGTCTTGCTTGAAGAAATTTGGTTTTGAAAAAAAAAGTTACAGTACTGGTCTTTCTTCATTTGATTTTATTTTGAGTTTTAAAATCTTTCATTAGCTTTGAAGAATTTTTTACTTCAAAGTTTTCACCATTTTTCACCCAGCTCCAGTTATTTGAAATTAACAAGCTGATGAGACACGGTACGTTACATTACTTCAAGCATAACAGTTACAGTTTTTTTAAAATACTTAACTTAGAATGGCACAGGACATTCTCTGTTTATTATGGCTGTCAAATTGGTTCAGCTTACAAGTCAAAAGACTATTTTCACCGAAGCGCCAGCCCTACAAATCCAACCTGAAAATTAAGTCTGTGTTTTCCACTGGCATCACCACCCACTAGAACAACATTCTATGATTAGAACTTGGGCCTGCATGACGCTTTAAAACGTTGGTCAACATAGCTACATCACCAAGGGGTGTAAAAACAATATACCACAACTGATATCGCTATGCTGACCTAACTACCAGTGTAGAGGCAGCTAGGTCAATGGACGACTGTTTTAATTAACCTGTCTACCACAGCTTGGAGCAGGTTGTGTCTAGATTTCGGCGTTATGCTGCCATAGCAAAGGTTCCATAGCTGTGCCGCTATGGTCCCTGTACAGTAGATATGGCCTTCGTGGTTAATTGTGTTGAAGAACAATCCAACTCAGTGGCTCTCCATCAGGGGCCCTGGAGGGGGCGGGGGCACAAGCACTTTTCAGGGGGTCCTCCAAAACTCACAGGGGGCCAGGGCAAAGGCCAAAGACCCATCACAAGGGCTGAAGCCCAGGGCCCTGCCACCCAGAGCTGGAGCCAAAGCCTGAGCAACATAGCTTTGTGGGGAGACCCTGTGGCATGGGACTCCCAGGCAATTGCCCTATTTGTTACCCCCAACACCTGCCCTGGCTTTTATATGCAAAAAACCAGTTGTTGTGGCCCAGACAGGCCATGGAGTTTTTATAGCATGTTGGGGCAGGGGGTGGGGGGAGGAGCTCAGAAAGAGAAAGGTTGAGAACCCCTGATCCAGTTCACTCTTCCCCAGCTGCATTTGCCATCCAGTGTTAGACTGGGGAGCAGAGTGCTAGTGTAAGAACAGGAACCTAGAGTGATATTCCTCTGTTCTGCACCATTATTCATTCAGCAAGCAGAATGCCTTTGAATGGTGTCCTATTAAGACACCATTCAAAGGCATCCTTTAACTTCTATTAAAACTTGCTGTTTCATTTTATTTGGAAGAACACCTGGTTTTTTATTACAAGCAAAGTGGATACTGAATGATTCAAAGATACATGGGTGTGTTTGGGGCCTGACAATGCCATTGGATTCAGTGTAAAGACTCAAGTTCACTGGGTTTTGAATTAGATGCATATTGATTTTTAAAAGTGGCAGTGGAGAGTCAACATTAAGACCCATAACTACAGAGTGTTTAAAGGACCCATATAGGACTGTTTAAAGCTGGAACCTAAGTTCAACACAGTTGTGAGAAGGATGGAAAGATACTTCTCAAGTATCTTGCAGTAGGTCCATATGCCCTCTACTCCAGCCTGACAGCCTCCGCCTTCAACGCCATCCCTCTAACTTTTCAGCTGGCCACCTTTGCAGAAGTTACCACCAGCTAATAATATAACCACCCCAAATGATAATACCACAGGTGGGTAAGAGCATCTGGAAATTAATAATAATATGCATATCTATTGCCTGAAGTATAAGCAATCCATTTTACCTACTGAAATGCTCAGGGCAATCAGGGCTTCTGTGAGAGAAGGCTAAATTCTCTAATTATGCAATCAGAGCTCCAAGGCTAATGTTCTCTGTGGCCATTTATAGCCAACTAGGCAGGCTCATTTTCAAATGCCAGCATCTCCACATTGCACTTTCTGTAATGGAAAATGTTATTACAACCTCAGACCCGCTACTTGGATACTTCCCATTACATTAGACATACAGTAGACTCTTGATTATCCAGGATGATAGGGAAAAAATTAATCCCGGTTAATAAAACCCTGGATAATCACCATCCATAGGAAACATGGGGAGGAGGGATTGGTTCACCAGCCACCCTGCGCTGAGGGGAGGGGATGTTGGTTCACTGGCTGCCCTGTGCCCTGGTGGGGGTTTTTTTTTGTGTGTGCTTGGGGCGGCAACAAAGCCAGAGCCGACCCTGCAAGTTACGCATATTTTTTTTTTTTTTGACACCCTGGTTAATCCACTTTCTGGTTAACCCAATCCTGGATAATCGAGAGTCTACTGTAAAAGCAAAGAATAATGCCCTAAGCAGCAGCATGATGGCAAGGACACAACCTCCAGGCCGCAACTGTAACAAAGGTGTGAAACAACCTACAGTTAGCACTGTGTGTTTCACTCTAGAGTTACTGCGGCATTGACTCAAAATGGCTCTATTTCCCACCCCTGGCACCGGATGCAGGGCATGTTATCTCCTGGCTCTTATGACACTTCCTTTGGGACAATGCTATCTATGCGTCAAGCTGGGCTACCACTGGGGTTCTCTCTGTTCAAACTTGTTTGCTCAATTCGCGTGCCTTCAGCTGTTCTTCTCTTATCTTTTCCTCCTCCACTGGAGACATTTGTCCAAGGTTAGGACACAGGAACGGTCAGACCAGCTCAGATGCATAGTTCATCTAACTCAATACCCCATCTCCAACAGTGGCTAGCATCAGATGCTTCAGTGGAAAGCGCAAGAAACCATGCAATAGACCAGGGGTCAGCAACCTTTCAGAAGTGGTGCACCCAGTCTTCATTTATTCACTCTAATTTAAGGTTTCGCGTGCTGGTAATACATGTAACGTTTTTAGAAGGTCTCTTTCTATAAGTCTATAATATAGAACTAAACTATTGTTGTATGTAAAGTAAATAAGGTTTTTAAAATGTTTAAGAAGTTTCATTTAAAATTAAATTAAAATGCAGAGCCCCCCAGACCTGTGGCCGGGACCAGGGCAGTGTGAGTGCCTCTGAGAATCAGCTTGTGTGCCGCCTTTGGCACCTGTGCCATAGGTTGCCTACCCCTGCAATAGACTATCCTGCCCCCAGGGAAATCTCTGATCCCTGTTAAAGATCGACTTAAATCCAGAAACATGAGCATCGATATCCCAGCCAGTTATTTTAAAAAGCATTTGCCATTATAATTCTTGATATTTGTCAATCATCTAAGTGTCCTATCCCTCTTTGAATCCTATACTAAGTTCTTAGATACACAGTACCCTTCTTGATGATCACTTTACAGACAAATCAGGTGTGGTGAACTAACACAACCTTTGACTAAGCAGGGTCTGTATTTATACCAAAAATTTCAAGTGGATGACAACATTTTTGCCTCTTGTTGGGCAACAAAAATAAGAACTGTTTCACTTGCTGGTGAACAATGCCATCCTCCCAAACCTTTGTGAATACATGCGTGTGCACACAGACACCATGAGCCTCTCATTTTGTTCTGCATCATACCACTGACTGAATGCCTTTGGCAGTTCTTAATTCACGGCATTAGTGTCCCACAGCCATCTCGTTTGTACAAGAGCTGCTATGGTAAAATGGATGTGCAAATCCAGCTTTCCTGGCGATCTTTGCTTCTCTCACGAAGCATTCAACCTAGGATCTGATCAGCTGATTTTGCTTTCAAATTGGGTCACACCCATTTCTCCTAATGTTCCTGAGACCATATGCTTAGGATTGGAGGGAAACAAAGGCAGCTTTAATAACTACATATTAGACTTTCTTATGGAGGAGTATCTTCCATTGGACAGGGTGTGGGACCAGGAGTCAGTGCAGCAGGTTCTATTCTCAGCAATAATAAAAATTCACTTCTTATTTAACCTTCTTATGCCTAATTTTGCACACCAAGGCTAATAATCTGTCTGTGAAGTGAGGTGAAGTGAAACTTAGTTTTGGTAATGTGCTAGGTTTACATTAGTCATGCATCTGGTTATTTTAAAACACTCCTCCTGAAAACTGCATAGGCCCCCTCTGTAGTTGGTGCAGATCACATGTCAGTCTATGCATCAATGCAAAGCCATGCTTGGCTCTTTACATTCAGCTCTCTTCTACATTTCATGTTGCTTGAAGTTTCCTTCATATTCCTGGGACATGTGGAAAAATATCCCTTCAAAGGATTTCATTGTCCAGAAAGATCCTCTGGAACACGAAGAACAAATTATTACACGAAGTGTACCCAACAAATGATGTTTTGTTATAAAATAGAATTGAACTTTATAATTTTGGGTTTTTTTTAAACATCCAGAGTATATTAAGACTAGAGATTGGTCCAATGATTGTCTAAATGAAAAGGGCTGCACAAACTGATTTATAAAAGATAACTGTAGTCTGTCTCCACTTCTGCAACCTTCACATTCCATACTTCCACTGACCTGCAGGAGTGTCTAATTGAAAAAGAAAACCACGAGCTCTGCATTATTATTTGCTCTTAAATTTCTCTTCTAGCAAGACACTTCTTTGCTTTAAAAAAGTATTGCCCAATCATTTACATTCTGTGTTGTGCGGTATTTACCATTTGTAAGTTCTGCTTGGACACACGATTTGTCACACAACTGTTGAAAAAATAAGTCTTTCAAGCCATCAAAAAGGGCTCATGCTTCACTGCAGACATTTTCCTCATACTCACTTGAATGCTGCATATGTAGCAAATAGATTATGCATGGGGACCACATGTAGGATCAGATGATGGGCTCTAAGTTGGTGAGGAAAATTGGGGAGATCAATATCAATGTTTTACAGTGAGTTCCAAAATGAGCATTTGAACTTAACACACAACTGAGCTTCCAGGAGGCTAAGAATAGACAAAATGCACTATCTAGTATAAAATATTCAAAAGTTGGCATGATTTGATATCTGGGCTGAGAAAGCAGAAGTTCTAGTCTCAATTTAAGATATATGGGACAGTCTTAAAAATGTTCCTTTTCACCCAGAAGTTAGATATATACAATTTTAACAGAACTCCCCATTCTAAGTAAAAGACACATCACAAATGCCTTAAGTGTATTTTCCTGGGGGGTTATTGCAGACTGTTGGAATTGCAACACAGCACTCGAAGAGTGCGGGAATTTCCTGGATCTGCTTGCAGGCTTAGGGGCTCAGAGCAGAGCCAGTCTGAAAAGAGCTAGCTTAATGCAAAGTGGGTGATCTCCAATATATTGATCTTTTCAAAAGTGGGTGAAATGTGCGTGAGCTCCTCCAGCCAGACTACATATCAAATCAACCCATTCATAAAGAGGCTCCACCAGGGCTCTTTCTATAATGGCTCTGAGTGTTGGAAAAGCAACACTTATGGCCAGGAGAGGCAGTGGACAGCTTTTGAAGTTCTTTCTTTTGAATGAACGTGCTTCCAGCACCATTGCTGTTTGAGTTGTTAAACCCCATGGGAAAAGCAAAGCTCTTCCCAGCTCTCCAAGTCCTGAAGATTATTTTATGCAGGTCAGAGGGTCAATAAGTTTGACCACTCTGCTCTACTAGATGCTGCTCAGATACCATAGTGGTGGGCACAGAAGAAGGGCCGACTGGGTCAGACTAATGGTCCATCTAGCCCAGTATTCGGTCTTCTGGCATTGGCCACTGTCAGATGCTTCAGAGGGAAAGAACAGAAGAGGCCATCATCAAGTGATCCATCCTGCATCCCCTCCCAGTTTCTGGCAATCAGAGGCCAGGGACACAGAGAACATGGGGCTGTGACCATCTTGGCTAATATCCACTGATGAACCTATCCTCCATGAACTTATCTAATTCTTTTTTGAACCCAGTTATAGTTTTGACCTTCACAACACTCCACAGCAATGAGTTCCACAGGTTCTGTTTTTGTTACCTGGGTTCTCTCAACCCAAACCTAGGGGTAACTGTACTCTCTGTAAGGTGGTATCAGGAACAAATCACACATGGACACAGTGCATCTGTCTGATTAAAGATTGGCACAAACCTACAGAGCTTTCATCCAAACTTACTATTTTATTAGATTTCAAGCACAGAGATATGCAGAAGAGTTAGGGCATCCCCAAATAATAGTTACCCGCAGTCTGGTGGGTTCTCAAGTGGTCAAACAACAAGGGTCATTCTCATAATCACTCTCCAGGTACTACCTACTTATGCTAACGGCCTTACAAGTGCTTTACGCAATAGGCATAATAATCGATGTAAAGGCGTCTTCGGGTATGTCTACACTGGCAGTTAAGCGCCATTCAGAAAGCACTGAAAGGAAACCACTGTTGTGTGTTCACACCATCAACTGCCTACGCAACAGTGTGTTCACTCTTGCAGCACTTGTGTTGCCCTTCTCTCTATCTTTCCCAATTCTAATATTTCTTTTTTTGAGATGGGGCAACCAAAACTGCGCACAGTATTCAAGGGGTGGACATACCATGGATTTATAGTGTCATTATGATATTTTCTGTCGTATTATCTATCCCTTTCCAAATGGTTCCTAACATTGTTAGTTTTTTGGCTGCTGTTAAAAATAAAAAGCTGAATGGAATGAGGGAGTTTATGAGAGGCACTACACATTTAATGGACTGGACATGCATTTTACAATAAGGAGGCCTAGGTTCTAATCCTAATAATGACCTAGGATAAGTCACACATTTCTCTCTTTCTTCATCTTTAAAGGAGAGGTAGTCAAGCTTATTCACCCCTTTGTAAAAGCCTTGTGATCTACAGCTGAAAAAGGCACTACTTAAATGCGGAAGGATGATCTTGTGGGGAAAACACTAGATAAATATTTCAAGTCTATCTGATTTATCACTTTCTTCCACCCACCTAGAATATGCATTCTAAACAAGAAAAGTTCTTCAGGAAGTCAACTGATTTAAATAAGATTATCTTCCTCAGAAAACAGATGTTCATTAGCCTTACAATCAGGATGATGGATTAAAAAAACCATACAAGGCAGAATGAAGTGTACGCAGGCTCTATGTGATCAGGTACAACAGATATCACGGAAGAGATCAGCTATTCTGGCAGTTTCTATCTCCCACAAAATCAACTGGTTGGGAAAATATGTGGTACGGATTTTCCTAAAGAGCTCTTCAGGCTGCTATGTGGTTTTTTTTCAATTGTAAGTTATTCCTATGCACTGCCAACCTTAACATTTTAAGACTATTCTTGTCTGGGAATTCTGTTTAAAACTTACAGTGAAGGAAAGAATGACATTCATCAAACTCACTTACATTGGTTGGTTTTTATTTGCTTCATATTTAGTCACTGAATTAACTCCATCCTGAAGTTATTTTCCCCCCAGTGTGGTGAAATCTGGGATGGAGCCATCTTATCTTAAATGTATACAGATAATGCTCTGTGTACATCTGAAACATATTAATCAAATTCAGTTATTTGGTCCACCATGGAAACAGTCTCCACTGTAAGAACACTTGGAAGTGACAGGAATCAGTCTTTCCTAGGTAGGAATCACCCAGATTCAGGAGTGGAAACTGAACATGGTGTTTCCTAATAACTCTTCCATGCGGAAGATGACAGCTTTGCCTTGCTAAGAAGCTGGGAATTCTACCCCCTTAACAAATGCCTCTCTGGTGGGATTCACAGTTGCAAACAGAATCTGCATGGGTTCTAGAGCTGGCCGGAAAGTGTTTATTTTACTCCCAAGAAAAAAAAATCTTTTTTTGGCAGAAAATGAAAAGCTAAAGATTTCAGTTCCTAAATGCAAGACAGATACAACAGATAACCATATGTAGGGAAATACAACCTAGATGGAGCTAATAAAGGTGGGTGCATAATTGGTTGAAAAACCATTCCCGAAGAGTAGTTATCAGTGGTTCAGTCAAGCTGGAAGAGCATATCAAGTGGGGCCCCAAAGGGATAAGTTCTGTGTCCGATTCTGTTCAATATCTTCATCAGTGATTTAGATCATGGCATAGAAAGTATACTTACAAAGTTTGTGAACGATACCAAGCTGAGAGGGGTTGCCAGTGTTTTAGAGGATAGGATTAAAATTCAAAATGATCTGGACAAAGTGGGAGAAACTGTCTGAAGAAAATAGGATGAAATTCACTAGGGACAAATGCAAAGTACACTACTTAGGAAGAAACAATCTGTTGCACACATACAAAATTGGAAATGACTGTCTAGAAAGGAATATTGCAGAAAAGTATCTGGGATCACAAGCTAAATATGAGTCAACACTGTAACACTGTTGCAAACAAACCTAACAGAAGGATTCAGAAGGTAATTTTCTTATTTGATGTCTCTTTTCCAAGCTTGAGTTGTAATAAGTTTAAAACAAAATTCAAAACTTTGTTGAACAACAAAAAAAACAAACATACCAACCATGTTGGTTTTTTTTTATTTGCTGGAGTTTTGATAGCATGCATGATTTTTACAGCACCAGTAAACAAGTCTGTGAAGCATTATGCTTTAAGGAACTTGCATTTTGTGGAATGTCTATATAAACATTACCCTTCCCACCTCTGTTGTATTATACAATATTAATCATAGATAAGACAGACATGTATTAGGTCAACTTCCTTATGGCTAAAAATACCCATAGCAGCGACTTTTAAAAGATGATTTTTATTAAATCAAGTCATTGCACTTGCTCATTTATTGCTACAGCGAAAAAGGCCATTAACTTATTATAACACCTTTCAATTTTTGATTTAACTGATTGTCTTGTTCTGTTCGTCTGCTACAAGCTCAAGTGCAGACATGGTAATCATCAGAGCAACCTATCACAGGACTTGTTTTATGCTCTGGTCACAGTGAAGAGCTTATAAAATAGAGAACCTTCTATTTCATTAGGCTCATTTCTTGCTTTGCATCATCAAACTTAGGTAGAGGTAAAAGAGTTTAAATGAAAGGTTTAGTGTCTGACAGAAGCACTACTGCTACCCATTATTCCTGGATATAGACTTCTGGCTCAAGTCTTCATTTGTGAATGCATCAAGGCAATTAAGAGTTAATATTGAACAAACCTGTTAGCAATGTCTCAGAAATATAACCTAAAACTTGTATAATATATTTATTGTCCAGATTTCATGAAAAATGTAATCAGCGACTGCAAACATCATGCAATTCACTCTTTAGGTGTTTGCCGCTTATTGTGCACCAAGTATGGAAAAGTATTCTCATGATTTATTAAAAACTTCCATTTTACTTCATGAATCTACATTACTACCCCTATGCTACTCACATGAACAGAAATCTAAATGGCATTTTACAAGCCAAGAATATTTATTGGTGAGCTTGTCAAACTAGGAGGCACCTATATTCTGCCCCGTCAATCAGAGATGAGGAGGTTGCTGCTTAATTGAAGCATTACATTTTAATTAGGGTTTCTATTTAAAAAGCTGGAAATATTGTAGATTTGTATCAACTGTGATTAGCGTTAATAAAATATGAATTAAGGGGGAGGAAGAGAGTGGGGAATAGTTTTTCAGTATTTATTACTTGGATGTTTGCATTGCTCCCGCGGGGTTAGGTACAATGTGACCTGCAAGTTTTCAAGTTTTTTCCATGGGGAATACATGAAAGATATTGTGTCAGAGATCAGCACAATGATTCACCAGAAGCTGTTCCAATCTATCATGTGAAAATATATGTTTCTTTAAAATGTGATTTCATTTGGATTTACATAACATACTGAGAGCTTATGGTTTATGGCATAAGTAATACGCTTTAAAAAATGTGTCTCAATATTTACATAAGAATCCAAAGTGATTTGTTTGGAGCCATCCATGTCCGTCGGGTAATACTACCCAATTTTAAAGGCTGTATGAATGTGCACGTGTATAAGCACATGGCTGACTGAAGACACTGACAGTTGCAATTCATATGAAGGAAGCTTTTAAAATATTCTTTTTTAATACTACTATTATTGAAAAAAACAAACCATTGAAGACTGATGAGCTAGATTTAAATTTAGAAAAGCAAAAAAATCCAGATTTAAGGCTGATTTTGCATGTCATATATGCTATGATACCTAGGCACAACAGGTTAAGTTTATGATGGATTTAGCTTTAACTCTGGAATTCTTTTTCCTTTTTTTGTGGTTTTAAGAATCAACTTTGTCCTACTATAGTTTTATGGTTCAATCATAAATCCCTTTTATGAATCCTACAGTGCAAGTGACAAAATGTTTTCTGTTTAAAAAACTATTTTGATTAGATCACTAATTACTACAATGCATAGGCAAAAATCTGCCACATAGTATCACCAAATTCTTGTCTCATCACCCAAATTATAAAATAGCATATTACAAATACTCTCACTGCAGACAGGCACAACAGTGTAATCCTGGGAAAGAATGCTAAAATTAAAAAATAATATACAAATATAATATATTCCCTTGTCTGTGTCTGGGAAAAGTAAAATAGACTACAATTACTATTAGGTTACTCCATCCCCCTCAATTGACTATCTTACAGATTACTTGTAAAGATATATCACCCTATTTATAGTATAGATCTCTTTAAAAATTACACTACAAGTATTCAGTTAAAAAATCTGTTAAGAACTCCCTCTTCTTTTTATACAGATTCAGTAGTATTTTCAAGCAAACCGGAAAATAAAGGTCTGCAATTCCAGCACAGTAAGAAATAAGGCCTCTTTTATATTGGCAAAAAAAAATTACATCATTCTTATTTTTTTTCTCTCTGAATACAAGACTATATTCCTCTTTACTCTTTTTTTCCCCCACTCTAAGCCCATGAAACACCAGCTTTCATTATACTGAAGTAAAAAAAAAAAAAAAAAAAAAAAAAAAAGTCAGTTCTATTTGTATTATATGTCTGAATTCCTGGCAAGTTAAGGACACTGGGTTTATGGCCAACTCATGTAGACATGACTGCTTTCTTCAGCTTTTCTATTTCAGCCTGGAAAAGAAAGACATTGTGAGAATAATAAACTACCCAATAATTCAGTAATTAGTATCTTTAATTTACATTATTTTTACCAAAATCTTAATCTTTCCATCAATTTTTGTTTGCAATTCATATTAAGCAACTTTCATTATTAAAAATGCACACATTTAACAATAACATACACCTAAGTACCATGGCTTACGAGATTGATTTTAAAATACATATTGTCAATTTGTATGGTAAATTTTATTGAACAAGTTGGTTCTGATTAAAGTGTCCCACAGAACAAGTTTGTTCTCTGAATTCAATTGTTTAATGACTTTTGCATTACATGATTGTATGGGTTGGTGCATCATTTCAGACTTTCTTCTTAAAATGGACCATGTGCAAAATTTTATACCAATCCTACCATACTAAAGGATAATGTGAAATATATTTGTCTTAAGTACAGCACTGCAAATCTGAAAGAACTCCACTGATTACAATGGAGGTACACTAGTAAAAATCTATTGTAATAGAACAGTGTATGTTCCATGTTTTTTTCAAATTTGTGAAACTGTACCTTTTGCTGAGCTAAAGGATACTTTCAAATAGGGTCCCTTTTGTGCCTGCCTAAAAATAAGATTATGTATAAATGTTCACCTAGAATGAACCCATATCAACTATTCCATACATGCAGTATTCATAAGTGAAATGTACTCAGAATTTCTCCCTTTAAAAAGAGATTTTGTTTTCCTCACAGCTTGGAGAGAGAAAAAACAAGTCTTCAAAGCTCACTGTAATGTATATGTGACAAAGAGTCCTGTGGCCCCTTAAAGACTGACTAAAGTATCAGAGCATAAACTTTTGTGGGCTAATACCCACTAGCATCTCACAAAGTGGGTATTAGCCCACAAAAGCTTATGCTCTAATACTTTAGTCAGTCTTTAAGGGGCCACGGGACTCTATCACTTCTGCAATTCCAGACTAACATGGCTACCTTTCTGATTCTTGTAATGTATATGTACTATATGCCACTAAAACCTTATTCTTCTGTTTGAGTTATTCTGACTTACTGGCCTCCAGAATATTTAAAAATTACAGTTGATTTATTACTTGAAATTTTGAGTTAAAAAAAAATCAGAAAATGTTGACAAAATTTTCATGAGTCTAGTCTCCACCCCACCCTCTCTTTTTTTTAACCAGATCTATAAAAATCTGACTTCTCCCTATGTTCAGTTCTCAGATCCATGATTTTCAACACTGCTTAAAAGATGTTTCATGGCAGGATAACTGAAGCCTCTTAAAATTGCCTACTTGAGAAGCTCTAGGACAAAGCAGGCTTACAACTAATTGTGGATATTACTGACCTCTAGTCTAGAGCTATACATATGATTAACCTCTACTTTGCATTTGGAGAATGGGTTTTTCTAGCTTTGAGTCTTTCACGTATAAAATATAATTCCCCATACCAGCTTCTGCTTTACTAGGCAATCATTCAGATTCATACTAATGATACAGAGATAAAACAGGACTGTTAAAGGTTTTCATTAGTCCTTTGGTATCAGAGTATCATATACACAAGTCCTCATAGCTAAAATTACCTCTAGGAGACTTCGCATCATCTTCTCTTCTTCCAAATCTTTTTTTAGATTTTCCAGTTCTTTGCTATAAATTATAAACAAAATTAAAATACTATTGCAACTGAAAATAAAAAATACATGGTCTTATATCTTATGGTGTTGAGAACTGAAATTGTCACGGATAGGGGAATTCATTCACATAACAGGTCTTTGGTAACACTATCACATATATGCTACACATATTTAAGTATCTCTTAAGAATATTTTCCATGCAAGATTATTCTTGTAGAACAACTATTTAAAATATTGGGACAGGACAAACCCTTTAGAGCAGCAGTGTCCAATAAAAATTCGATGCTAGCCACACTGCTAGTCACACTTGTGGTTTTGAATTGTTCTTATTAGCCACACTATAAAAAAAGCCACATGCATAAGCCACAATTAAATAACCTATTAGCCACATGCTAATTTTGGACACGTTTTGGACACTGCTGCTTTAGAGGGTTGGTCTTATTTACATACATCTTGAGCGGAATTTTGAAAGAGCATTTCTGATTGCTACCTCTTTGTTACAAGAATATTTTTGCTTGAAGAGTAACCATTTACGGAATGTTTGTAACAGTGATAAAGTAGAAAAACATAAAAGGAAAAAAAGGAGGTAGAATGCAACCTCAGCAATATTTCTCAACAAAAATTAATATATATTCATTATATACACTTGTTGGGTGAACTTCTAAAGCAAGGTGCCTAAAGCAGTCCAACAGTAGAATATGGAATATTCCATATTTCCAATATGGAAAGCTTGTCTTTGAAAAGAGATTTTTCCGTATATAATGATATTTAGAACAGAAATTGTTAAAAATATTCAATTGAGGGGTAAGAGGAATTAAATATTTACCTATGATCTTTTTTCAGTGCTTCTACAATACTCAACAACTCATTAACCTGGGCCCTGAGATCGTCCACAGAATTTTTTTCCCTATCATCTGTTTGGTCTTTAACTGTGATTTCTCCAGGAGCAGAACTGAGTATAACAGAATTTGGTCTTGGAGAGGAAGATACAGATGCTGAAGTGAACACAGGTGGCTGAAAAAAAATTAATAAAAAGGTAACGAATTCACTATAAATTGGGGGACACACACCACACAAATCATATGTTTTTTTTCTTTCAAGTATTGTTTCAACCCAATATATTACACTATAAAAATAGTACACAGAACTATCCAATTTTTAACACTGGTTTTTGTAGTGTACACAGCACATTTATGTACTCTGGGCATTAGGAGAACCAGGACCTTAGTAAATGAGGCAGTTTTACCCAAGAGGAGCATCCCACTTAAGATTAGAAGCCTTCCTTTTCGTAATGTTGTCCCAGGAGAGAGGTGCGGCTCTCCTAGGAATCATAGTTGTCCCTGGAGTGAGGGAATGGGTTTGCTTCCCTCTTCATATTGGGTTGCCCACTCTCAACACGCTCCCCACCTTTCTGTAACTGCTTGTTGGCATTCTTGGCCTTCTGCCATCAGATTTCCTTTGGATGTAAAATTCATAGAAGTTTTTACCAACTACCCAGAAAATCCAGGATGACATCAGCTCTCTCATCTTGCAAGAACTGCAATGTAATGGAGCTCCCTAAAGTCAGTTATTAAGCAAACTTCCATGGTGGTAACTGAGGTCACGTTATGCCATTCTGCAGACCTCTTCTGCTCAAACCTGCTTTTCTTTATCCAGGAGCTAGGCGGCGGAGCAGACATCCAACCTACTCTTGGAAGTAGAAGCATAGTTCTATGCTACCCGCTGTATGTCTACACTACCCGCTGGATCGGTGGGTAGTGATCAATCTATAGGTGGGCCCATTTATCACGTCAAGACTAAATGCGATCAATCGATCCCCAAGCGCTCTCCCATCAAACCTGGCACTCCACCGCCCCGAGAGGCACAGGCAAAGTCAACGAGGGAGCGGCAGCAGTCGACTCAGTGCTGTGAAGATGCCATGTTAAGTTGATCTAAACACTTCGACTTCAGCTACACTATTCTCGTAGCTGAAGTTGCATATCGTACGTCGATCCTCCCCACCACCACACCTCCCAGTGTATACCTGGGCTGAAACTAGTCATTCCTGTATCAATGCAGTGTTGTATTTAGCTCATGTAGAGCACTTGTGTTTGCAGCTATCTGTATAGTTGCACGAATCAGCATGTGCACATACAATCAAAATGAATGGCATTGCTAGTAGAGTCTGATATGTGTATCAGAGATCATTTCAGCTTCATACCTTTTTAACTTCAGATAACTTTGGTTTGGCACTTTCTTCCTCCTCTTTATGCATCTTCACAAGTTTTTCTGTACTCTCATTTTGAGTTGGCTGGTAAATAGAAACATGTACATTAAACAGAATGTGTGCAGAACAGGTAAAACAGTAACTTACAAAATTATTAAGTGGGATGGAGTAAAACAGGGCAGCCAATAGGTGGACCCCAGGCTAAATCTGGACTGCCAGACACTTTTGAATGGACCTCAAAATCTTTATATTTACTTATTATTACCACTGTTATTTTTTATTATTATTTTCTCTGCAGACTGGATCTTGACTTTATCTTGATAAAAAAATAATTGATACCACTGGAGTAAAGTAGGGACAGTAACTGAAGCATATTGTCAGAAATATCACTGATGATCTTTACTTGATTTCTAAAATATTGTTAACCTCTTCTGTCTTTCACATTCTTTCCCATCCCTGCCCCCGAATGTTCGTTAAATTAGCTGTCAGCTCCTTGGGGCAGGAACTATGTATGTTTCTGCAATGCTTAGTAAAATGAGACCTTTGGACACAACCACAATATAAACACATTAAAAAGAATTATAACAGACGGTGGGGGAGGTTTAGGTTGGATACTGGGAAAAACTTTTTCACTAGGAGGGTGATGAAGCACTGGAATGGGCTACCTAGAGAGATGGTGGATTCTCCTTTCTCGGAAGTTTTTAAGGTCAGGCTTGACAAACCCCTGGCTGGGATGATTTAGTTGGGGACTGGTCCTGCTCTGAGCAGGGGGTTGGACTAGATGACCTCCTGAGGTCCCTTCCAATCCTGATATTCTACAATTCTATGACTTGAACAATCGGATACCTCATAGGGAAAAAAAATTTAGACTCCACCCAACTAAACAATTAAACCAACTGATAATGTACTATGTTATTTTGCTATAAGAATATAATGGGTAATGATCTTTTATGAAAGCCTGTAATGAAATGAACTTAATAGTCATTATGAAATATGACTACAGGTTATGGGTATGAAAATATGTGATTGTATATATAAAAATTATAATTGTGGTGCCACTTCGGTATCACCTCACAACAGGACAGTGAAGCAATCAGGCAGGCTGAGACTCTCTCTCCACCCATGGGAGACTGCATTCAAGCACATAGCCATTGTCCAAGCCCAGGAAAAAAAGAATGAGGAACCATCACTGCAAAATGGGAACAGCATGAAACTGAAAAGAAAACTAGTGGCTTTGAAAAATGAACCACCACCAGAACTTGGGGACAGTCTCAAGGTGGGGGCTGTCCATGAATGCTGGATCTCTCCTATAGCTAGGGGATATGGTAAGAAACTGTTTTAAGGCAAAAGGTAATTCTTGTTAGAAGAGAGATTTTTATCTAATATGAAAGTATAAAGCCTGAAGTTGCATCTTTAAGTTTATTTTCTGTGTGTTTTCCCTTATTATTTCATCTTTCAGTCTGTGCTTTTTCTACTAAACTTCTTATTTTTATATGAAAAAGGTCTCTGGTGTGCAAACTGTATGAAGAGTGCCTGCCAAAGTGCACCGATAACTGTGGGGGGAAGCTGATTTCACATCTTCAAGGGTGAGGAGCCAAAGGGGAACAATCGGAGTGTCTGGTCATTAAGAACTCGTGGAGACCTGGTACTGGAAGTGCTATTAATGTTACCCTGCAAAGTAACTAAACTAGTCAGAGCCAGGTGAGACCTCGTGCTTGTGGGCAGGCACTGGTGTCAGGGACTTGAACTACAGCTGCACAGCACAAAGGACCCCAAAGTTACATGACAAGTGATAACAGAACCCACTGCTGGTCTGTGTGGACCCCATAATGTCACATGACTCCATTACAGTTCAATTTACATAACTGCATGAAGATAAACAAATTAAATATTCTATCTCCGAGATTTACTCATCCTGGCATTTTGATGTCTGAACTGTAATCTATGCTAAACTGTAAATTCCGTGGCCAGGGACTATGGGTTCTTACTCTTGTAAAACAGAGGACGTTGTTGGAGTTGAAATATAAAAACCCTCAATGAGAAATTTCTTTTATTGATACAACTGGAGCATTATTGGAGTAGTTAGGAAAACGGGAAACAATGGCAAAGCTCCATGGAATAGATAGGAAAATCTAATATTTTTTAAATGCAGTCGTGATGCTGCTAAATTCAGTTAGATTCATTTTCATCTTTACTTTTCCATTTGTGGATACATGTTCCTATTAATACGCTCTTAAGCATTTGCTAATGAAATGACTTCTCTAGAGTGATGTTGTCCAATAAAATTCTCTCTTGTGGGAAGCAGACATCCTAAATTCATCTTCAGAATAATATAGTCAATGTACTCACAGAATTATTGCCGTTGAAACGAGTAGGCAGCCTTCTGCCAGGCATCTTCGGTCTGCTTGCAGTAGGGTGTGACAGATTATATGAGGTAGCTATTACATCAAAACTTAAAAGATCTAAAAGAAGGTGAGAACACAGATCCTCTAAGTTCAGAAGGTTCTCAGGAAGCAGAAACAATTTTTTAAAAAGATCATTAAGGAGACGAGACAATTGATCAGAACAGCAGTACAGTCAAAAGACTTTCAGCACACTATGCTCTCAGGATATGCAAGAAATAACTGTCATATGCTTTTATTAAGTCTGGAAAACAACATTTTCATTAAAGAAAATAGACAGCATTGGCATCTGCTAATAAAACAGTTAAAAAACAAGGAATTCAAATTCATATTCCCACCAGAACAAGAAAGGCTCAAGAGAGAAGATGGCATAAAGCAGATTTCAAACTCAAGTGTTGAGGAAAATATTTTAAAATAGATTTTTTGAAGGAAATTCAGAATAGCATAATAATTTTGAGCTGTCAGTTTAGATCCATTTAAGAGTTTTATGGATAGTGTATTTTCTTATCTTAATAATCGATTCACTTCTGTTAAACCTGTTTAAATGTGTACATCTAGTTATAAAAATGCTCCTGTTAGTGCCCACCTACAATTCCAGCAAGCTTTAAATAACTTGTCTACACACAAGCTGCAAGCGTCCGAGAGATCTGTAGTCAAACATTCTACATGTTCTATTTCTTTTCACTTTCTGCTAGTTTAGACATCATTTCATGTTAAGTGAGAAACTGCCTGTGCTTGTGACACTGCATAAAGAACGGGGTAATTTAAGTATTGCTTCCCTGCATTCTTTGACTCCTCCTTCCGTCTTGAGAGAAGCGTCAATTATTTACACTCCCTGCACACAAATACCCATTAGGACAAAACCACCATTTAACAGTACAAGTAAATGATTTTAGAGTGATTTAAAAAAAGTGTAGTTAAAGCTAGTTTAGCCACTGTGTGGCTACAGGTTAATTAACCTCTTAGTGCTTCAGTTTACCCATTTGTAAAATAGTTAACAAAACCTACCATTCTGAAAAGGGTGTAGTTAGGCTTAAGTGTTTGTAAAGCACTTAAATATCACCACAATATTATATGTCATGTATTACGAAAGAGTATTTTAATTTGTAAGATAACTGCATAATACATACTGACTTCCATTCCACAATCGTCAGAGGTGGAGACAATTGGCTGATGGGGCACCATCACTGATGAGCAAACGACCAATGGTTATGGGAGTGATGATGATTACGACTTGATGTAAGGGGTTTTATTTACCTTTGTATAATATTACCTATAATGGGTGAATCCTGATACCATAGAAGTCAATGGGAGTTTGATGGGCTTCAAGGCAGACAAAATTTCACCTATTTTATATCAGTTTTAACTGTGAATGAATTGTTGACTTATTTATCAAGGACCTGTTTTCCAGTTACTATGTGGGCTTTTAAGACTTCATCTACCAAAAAGAGTACTACAGTCTAAAAACGACGTCTAATTTTCATATATCCGCTGGATCAAAGAACAGGTTGAAGGCTGTGACATTTTGCCAAAGAGACCAGAAGATTCAATTAACCTCAGGCAGTTGTGACAGAGAAAGCAGACTCCTGAGAATACCTACTACCACCCAGGTCTGAGGCTGTACATTATGGCAGGGTCATGAGCAAATTGGGACAAATCATATAATCCAATAGGAAAAGATTCAGCCAGTCAGAAAAATGGCAGCCAAAAATTTATCTGGCAGTAGTTGGTGAATTTTGGTAGTAAAAGCATCCAGTGGTCTGGCATATACTATTTCCATTTGTCTGAAGAACTACAGGGCACAACGAAAACAATGAGAGGTGAATGAAGAAGTAAATTAATCCCCTGAATTTGCCAGGGTTTAGCAGCTCAAAGTATTAGCTACACTGCAATTACGCGATATGAAACGAGGAAACCCAACACTCATACCATAGCAAGAAGAGAGAGACAGCTGTTTGCGCTGTCTTTCACTCTGTTAAGACTAAACTTCATTCCCACGAAAGATTAGAAGGCAATCATAACAAACCCCACAAAGTTAAGACTTCAACAATGCAAAAAACCATGACTTTAAAGTTATTAACTATAATTAAGTACGGAGAAACAAATGGCACACTGCAAATCATTGTGAATGAAATCAGAGGAAGATTTACATCTTATTGGAGGTAATTACACTTGATTTTGAAAACACAATATATTACAGTTTTATAGGACAAGAAGCCTACAGGGTAAATTATAAAGACTTAATATACAAGAATTAAAAAATACAAAGCAAAAAACCATCAGTGTGCATAGAAGACTTGAAAGTCAGATGATATTTTGTGTGTGCAAAGATGCAGTAAAGTCATCCACCCCAGCAGCATCAGAAATGTGATCAATATTAAGTGTAATCCCATTACAAAAAAATATATTTGGGGCCTCACTTGACAGGCTAAATAAGAGTTGTAAATATCTGTACACTTTATGAAATCCCATAACTTTTTTTAAAATGTATTTAAAAGGTAAATACTTCTCATCTGCTAGCTAAGGAAAATCTGCATCCAAAACAGACAGAAAAGCATTTTAAAATAAAAACCAAGTTTTAGTATATACAACTGCAAATGAAAATTAACTCTGAGCTGCTAAAAAGAAAAGGCTACGTGCTTGTACTGGTATGACATACAGTGTTTGGATTTCCTTATATAATGTTATCTTACCAAAATGGAGAAGGGTAGGGTAATTTCCTGACACGTAAGAAGGGAAACATGGCAAACAGGATAGGAAACAAAATCTGGAAAGAAAAGTCAAGGAGAGGAATGTCTAGAAAAAAGATTCTGAACCAAAAAAAATTATTTTACAAAGCAGGAAAAAGAAACATTTGTAGGAGGAATAGAATTGTTTCACATGTTCAGCATATTAGCATTACCTATATTATTATATCTTCAGGTCTCAAACACACTCTTTGTTTTCAGGCTGTTACATTCTAATTGAGGGGGAAAACTCTTACTGTCCTTTACAAATAAACCATCAAGTGATGTTCAGACATCTTCACAAATATAATCATTGAAGTATTTATTGGTGATCTGACAGCAATAGGCATGATTTTCAGAGGTGTTGAACAGCGGCATACCATTGAGGCCAGTGCCTCTAAAAAGTCAGGCCCAACATATATTATTTGTATAAGTAATTATTCTGAGACCCTAAACTACCAGAAACAAGACTGGTAGTTAAATGGCTACATACCAGTTAGAGAGATACAAGGAAGATTAGTGATTTTGATACAAATTCATCCTCTGGGTATTCACTTCAGCGAAATCACACCAATAAGTTGTGATAACACACTAACTAGAAAAGCAAAGCTTGGGTCATCTAACCTCAAGACAGGACATCGCTTAGGGCTAGGAAGGCATGTGTTGCATTTTCTATTTACCAGGACTCTTAAAGATTAACAAAATAATCTTAAAATTCAGACAACTGAAGTATTTGACGTTAGCCCCACGTTTTGTAGCATTAATAGGTCCTTCCATAGCAGCAAAGTACATACTGAAATTTCAGTGGTGTGGTTTATAGGTTTCACTGGTATGAGTTGGGATGACTGCATTACACACTAGTAGTAAAGCCATGAATGAGTTATGCAGGTCATTCCAAGCAACCATGGATAAAACCTTTATGCCACACTTTGCCACCATGCAGTCTGCCTGTTACACATGTTACATAAAACCTATTCTATGGAGGTTTGAGAGAGTTTGGAAAATATTTATTGGGACTAATTTTCCTACTCCTGTCTGTATAAAATCAAGTAGCTTTGTTAATAGGAGTTCAAACATACAGGGCTATAAAAGTGCAGAGGTGAATCTTGCCTGCTGTAGGGCTTCAGAAAGGGATAGTTCCCCCCACTCCTCTGGTGAGAAAATTCTCTCCTCTGAAATGTGCAAACAGTTTGTGGTATTTCATTTTTTAAAAAACACTGGCAGCTTTTTGAAGTTGCTCAGAAATGTACAGTGTTAGAGCTACTTCCACAGGGTTCAGTAAGTAGAAAGCAGGTGATGTGGATCAAACCAAGGTACCTATCAAACGTATCATATTGCTTTGAGATTTAGCAGACAGCTAACACATCTAAGATCTTTAAGGGGACATACTAAACTGAGTTAACCATATCTATTTATCTTAGGTAAAATGGACCAGCTTTAAGGATCAGTGTATGGGAATTTACAATATAAGATCCTGAGCTTGCAACTGACTTGATGCAGGCAGTTGACGGATTGAGGCCTACCTTCATTTCAGGCTGATACAATATTACTTTTGACTCCTTGTTTCATACGAGAGATTGGTGATTTAGTATTACCTAGGAAAAGTCTTTTAAATTATGCTTTTACTATATTCTTATTCAAAATAGGCAATTAAAAAACTTGCACTTTGATTTCAGTATATAAACACAAAATGCCTACACTTCAGTCTGTGGGTAGCCTTAAGAGATAACTGAGAATATCAAGATAAAATTAGCAACAGCAAACCAACAATCTCTTTGCAGTCCACAAAACTAGTCATGCCAAATAAAAATGCACAGACCCTTGCCCAAATACCATCACCCATCCCCTTTGGTTTTATAGATTAGAATCAACTTCTGAAACTCCATCCAGAAACCAACAGGCAACCAACATGAATCCCAAAGCATTGATGTCATGTGCTTACCACTTTCTGCCCCAGCTTCAGTATCTACATGCAGATCCCCACAGGGTGCACTGGAAGTGCCTAAACTTCAAGCAATAGAACCATGGAGGCCTGTAACAAAGTCCAGGCCTGAGAGAAAGGGTTACAACTTCCTTCCCATTTGGCAGGGAATAAAGCCCTTGTGCTCAATTCTGTTATATAGCTGCCTAACAACAGCAAGGAGTTTAACAGGACTCCCAAAGTGAATGCTCAGCTGGGTGGCAATCTTTGCCATATTGTCCACTTGCTTCCCCAAACTTAACAGTATGGCCTCTGCTTCTCCTGGCTTCAGCCGGCTCACTCTTATCAGAGCCCCAATCACTACCGTATACAGAGAAAGATATTTGCTGCCTGTTGGTTGGATGAAAGGGAAGGATAGATTCGAAGTCATCAGCACACTGAATGCACATCAATCTGTACCCAGTTTTCCGAGCAAGCTCAAATTTACACAAAAAGTGATACACGAAACCCCACATGACAGAACCATGAGGGGAAAAATCCAGCCACCCAAAACTAGCTCTTAGCTCGCTCGCTCTCTCTCAAAGAAAACATGCACCCACACTAAAGAACAAACATCCATGAAATAACATCCACCATTATCAACCCTATCCACAAATCATTAACATTCAACAGCTACTTTCTCAGCATCATGATCAATCCACCCTCTTCCTTTCAGCCCCACAAAATACCTGAGCCTTGTGCTCCCTGCAAGTCATCAAATGCCTGCCCTGATATACCACTAAGATGGGAAGTATATAGAAGATCTGCCATCAAAGGGAATCCTACCACCAACTTCCTCTCTCTGAAATCAGGGTGCTAATACACAGCCAATGGCATCAGTGTACAGGTCCTGACTTGAGTGCAATGAATTATTGTAGTCTAAGGGTAACAAAAGGCAAGGATAACGGTAGGGAAGGTCTACCTCTGAACAAAAGCATCACATTCTCCTCGCCTAAAGACGACAGAAAGACATGCTCTTGACCACACCTGCTACTTGACCATGTAGGAATAGCACAAGATCCAATACAACCCCCAAACTACTAACCCCCAAACTACTAACCCCCAAACTACTAA